>CM077206.1:34716646-35426646 GCA_039654625.1 Rhinogobio ventralis
CATTCAGCGCGTTCATCGGCTTCAGCAACAACTGCAGAAGGGGAGGAAGAGCTGGCAGGTACTGTGTTGTCCAACCAGGCCATGGCAGGATCAGACATGACAGCGTGCTAAATCTAATGACCACAGTCTCGCTATTTGTCCAGTAACTACACGGTAAAAGGTCAACCTCGAAGCCCACGACATTGTAAGCGGTTTGTTCTTTTATTTGTTTTCCTGCTTTTGCTGGGCAGGTCTCTAATAGACAGGTGGACATTAGGTCGTAAACCACCAACCCACTCTAGCGATGGATATTTCCGTGGTTTTGGGCTGCACTCTGGGTGCTGCCATTGGGGGTGTGATCCTTGTATCCTATAAAATGGGCTTACTTTACCAGCTATTTCATAAGGTATGTGTATCTGTCTGTCACAGTTAGAGACTCTCACCTAGTTATACAGTTAAACTAGTTTGAAGCAGTCAGGCATATCATCATCTGTCTGTCTATCATTTTATAAAATCATAATTGCATGTTTAATAACTACATGAATTGAAGTACTTGAACTACCAAATGAAACAGTTTCTTGCATTATAATTTTTATGTGTGACAGGTTTAATTTTTTTTTCAACAAAAAAGACTAGTATTGAGTGTCAGTAAAATCAGACTGACATTATTTTCGTGGTTTTATTGTTATTTTATATTTTTTTTTACATTTGTGTATTTTTATGTATATTTTCTGAAGTCAAATAATAGCTTTGTGTGAGGAACAGACTGGAATTTAGGGTGTTACTCACTGAAAACACGTAAAACTTGCGAGTAGGTCGGATCCATCTCATTTGTAAAAAACATTATTCATTCTGTTTTTTTTTTTTTTACCTGATCAACTGATTTATTAAGAAAGATCAGACACAAAAAATCAATTAATTCATCAATCAGACATCACTACTTCTATCATTAAAGGGCTCTCATGATTTTAATTCCTGTCCTATGCTATGCTTTGCTTATGGTGCTTTTTGTAACTGCATAGAAAAAATAACAAGTACATTCTAGAAAATGTCTCTTTTCTCTAGTGTACTGTACACTCTTAAAAATAAAGGTTCCAAAAGGGGGTTTTCATAGCGATGCAGTAGAAGAACCATTTTTGGTTTTACGAAGAACCTTCCTAATTGTGAAGAATATTTTAATAACCTGAAGAACCTTTTACCACTATAAAGAACCTTTTATACCTTTTATTTTGGTTCTTCCTGGAGCCATCAGTGATAATAAAGAACCATTTATTTTTAAGCGTGTAGAGGGATCTATAATATACATGTCATAGATCTTATTGTGAATTAATTTGTGCATAGGTTTAATTTTTTTGGACCTCATAATATTTAAACAAAATTACAACCGAGCTTTCTGTGAAAATGACAGACTTCTCTCTGGTGACGTATGCAGGACTTCAATCATTCAGTCCGCTTAAACACCGCCGCTGCAGGCTTGCCTTCATCTGCCTCCATTTTTGAATGCAACGCCCACATCTCAACATCCAATCAACAACCGATTCATAGAACCTAGTCTCCGCCCCACATTTTTTCTTTTCTGATAATCTGTTACACTCGTACATCACAATACAAAAGAAACGATCTGTCACTCACTACTTTCATTCATCACGATTTTAATGTTCATCACTCCAAGACAGAGAGACAGAGCCCTCGACATGGAGGAGAGAGTGTGGCGGAGGTTTTGCGGGCTCATGGGGTCAAATTTGTCTTCACATTGGTGGGAGGACACATCTCGCCCATCCTGGTGGCCTGTGAGAAACTGGGCATCCGCATTGTCGACACCCGCCATGAGGCCACAGCTGTGTTTGCTGCCGATGCCGTAGCAAGACTTTCTGGTAAGGCTGATCATAAGCAGAAGTGGACAAATCACATCTTGTTAGAAGCCGTAGAAGAAGCTGAAAATCTTCTTTTTTGCTGTTTAGGCACTGTTGGTGTGGCTGCGGTGACAGCGGGGCCGGGGCTGACGAACACAGTGACTGCAGTGAAGAACGCTCAGATGGCCGAATCACCGCTGCTTCTGATTGGTGGTGCTGCTGCTACTCTCCTGCAGGTCAGGAAGTGCCTTGTACACTTCATGCGCATGTCATCTGCTTTCTTTTTATTTGTATAGCGCAATTTAATTCAACAGGTGTTGCCCCAAGTGCTTCACAATCACAATATCAAAAGAAAAATTCAATAAATAAAAGGAAACACTAACATATACATAGTAACGGTCGGCACCTAAGTCACCTGCATATTTGCTCTCTGCTCTGGTTGGCCTATACCTCTATAACTGCCTTATCTTTCCTTCATTTTATGTCTTGTGCAAACACTAGATAGTATCTCAGCTCAGGGTTAATTCTCAAGTAACTAGCCTTGAAACATGACAGTTAGGATTTGATTTATAAAAATCATTATAGGGAAAGTCACCCAGAAAGGATAATTCTGCCATCATTTCCATACCCTCATGTCAGTCCAAACCTGTTTGACAAACAAGTTTGGTTATCATTGACTTCCATTTTATGGAACCACCCAGATGTCACAAACAATGAAAAATAACACCGATCAGGCATAACATTATATCCTAATATTGTGTTGGTCCCCCTTTTGCTGCCAAAACAGCCCTGACCCGTCAACGCATGGACTCTAACGCATGGACTGTAACAATGCTTAGGTAGGTGGTACGTGTCAAAGTAACATCCACATGGATGGCGGGACCCAAGGTTTGGCCACCTTCTTCCATTGCTCCATTGTCCAGTTCTGATGCTCACGTGCCCACTGCAGACCGGGAACACCCCACAAGAGCTGCAGTTTTGGAGAAGCTCTGACCCAGTCGTCTAGCCATGACAATTTACGCTTACGCTTGCCCATTTTTTCTGCTTCTAACACATCAACTTTGAGGACAAAATGTTCACTTGCTGCGTAATATATCCCACCCACTAACAGGTGCCGTGATGAAGAGATAATCAGTGTTATTCACTTCACCCTGTCGGTGTATGTGCTTATGAAAACCAGAACGTTTGATTTGATGATACATACGAGACATGTTGTTGTTAAATCCTTTCCCATAGCGCTGAATCTACTAATGGACCTATTGTACCGGAAGTGTGCCGTTAAGGCCAGTTTACGCCAAGATTGATAACAATAATGATACCTAATGTATAGCGATAAATACAAAGTTCTGTCATGAAACTCTTGATGGTGCAGGCTGATAGGTCCTTAACTCAATCTGCTAGCAATCATATCATTCTCTGTAGGGCACAGCTGTTCCTGATGCATCAGCAGCCAATGAGCTCAACTTTCAAATACTTGGCCAGTGTTTGCTGTAGTAGTTTGCAGCGCGCTTTCAAACCCCTCACCTTCCCCAGCTTCACCTGCATAGATCTGCTACAGTTAATTAATGTGCATTATATTGTGAAGCAGCAGTATGTTTTACATGCGCACAGCAGTGTGTCTATGTGTGTATTGGCAGTAGCAAGTCCCGTACTTGCTCTGCAGCAGCAGCAATAATCTACAACAGCAACAATGTCAGCTGCAGCAGCGTAGCAGATCTATTCCGAGACCAAATACATTAACATTGTCATATCCATTACCATGCCAAACACTTAGAGTTGTCATGACAGAACTTTATTAGTATCCACTCCAATGCTCAGTAAAGTTATGTTAAAGTCTGCCACCTTAAATGCTCAAACTCTTTAAGGTTAGGTGGATTCTGATTAGCTGTCAATGTTTTTGTCATTCATCAGCTGGAAAATTTTTTTTCTAAAAGTGATTCTAATGATATTGTTCCTCTGCACAGTTATAGTTGTAGATGTGGTGTGGACTTACCTCATCTCATAGAATTAGAATGATTATTATTAAAATGTATCTACATTATGAGTTTATTAAAATGTAGCATTATAGTTAGTTATTGTTCTTGGTGTGAACAGGGCTTTATTCAATTGAATCTCAGAGAAATAATTGTTGGGTGTCAGTTGCATCATACTTTGTCATTAATATTATGTGTGACTGTTTTATTACAGGGTAGAGGTGCGCTACAGGATATTGACCAAATGTCCCTCTTCAAGCCTCTCTGTAAGTTCTGTGCGTCAGTGAGGACCGTGAGAGAAATTGTTCCCACTGTGAGAAGAGCCTTGGCCGCCGCACAGTCTGGCACACCAGGTACAGTGGCGCTGAAAACCATACCTGTAATCTTGTCTCCTTTTGCCGAAATTCGTGGTATTGACAGTGAAATGCCAATCACATGATTTGGGGGGTGAGGTGGCTTTATATGAATGTATCTCTGAGGGGAACTGCCTAATAAAGTAGTTTATAAGCTCAGTGCTGCTTTGTTTATGAGGTAACCGGGGTAACTGCTGTATTTCTGCTTTTTCCATAACTGCCGCCTACTGTGAATTAGAATTTTCTTTTAGCCCGCCTGCCACTTTTGTTTAGCGTCAGACCAATGCGAAAAAAGAAAAATAATTTAATTCAATAAAATATAATAATTTATTATTTTCACTCCTCTCTTTTGTCTTTTTAAACAGTAGTTTTACAGTTTATTATTTTACCATAGATATTGGAATTGTTTCAAAACTATGTTAGTACCTAAACGTTTAGTTCTATTCTAATATCAGAATTTTCCGTAATGAATTTTCTATGGTGAATCCAATTCACTTTTTAAAGAAGCATTTAAAGAGTATTAATGAGTGTTATTTATATTATCAGTAACCTTTTTCTACAAATTATCAGCTTTTTTACTGGTCTGTTTTTAACATGTTTTATCTCTAATATTTAAAGCAAAGTGAATTCCATTCATGAATTATTTAATTCTATGTAAATGAGCCCTGTTTGCAATTCAGTGAGTGTAATTCTATTTCTTTGATTTCTTTGACAGGCCCAGTGTTTATAGAGTTTCCCATAGACACGCTGTACCCTTACCATGTGGTGGAAAAAGAGTTTGCCCCTAAAAACACTCCCAAAGGGCTGATGGGGAAAATCATTGCATGGTAAAAACATTTATCAGTATTCACATACTATTATTCTTACACGTGATCTTGTTATTAAATGACGAGTGATGACATTTAGAAGTGTTTGATCCCTTTTTCTTGTCATCCCTTAGGTATCTCAAGAATCATTTATCAAACTTGTTTGCTGGAGCTTGGGAGACGCGTGATCTGTCCCCACTTCCTGTTCATATCCCTCAAGCCACAGAGGATGAGGTAAAGCTTGTTGTGGCATATTTCTGCAGGCATATTTACAACTGTATTGGAGGTTATTCTGTAGATGCAACTGATCAATTATATGATAACGATTCAAGAATTGCTTTTTGCTCATCATCATCATCCAGTCTCAATAAAGCACATAACATGAATTACACCAGTTAAAAAAAAACAAAGCTGAAGGAGAAATGTTGAAATGTTGACTTTTGCCCCAAAAAAGCATAAGATAAGATCACATTGCACTTGAATGACTCTTGAATGACCCTTTACTCCTCACAGGTCCAAAGGTGTGTGGAATTGGTGAGCAGAGCCAAGAAACCCGTCATACTGCTCGGCAGTCAGGCAACATTACCCCCCACACCAGCAGATGATGTCAGGTAAAATTCAGCTTTTTTCACGTGTCTCTTCAGATGTTCTTTTAATAGTTCAGGGGCCGCCTTTTTGGGTTTGAACTTCTGACCTTTAGGTCACCAGTCCAGATTTGCCCAGCACAACACCTACCCTAAATTAAAAATGTAATTTACATACTCAGACATAAACAAAAATTCCTGTTAATTTGTACACAAATGAAATTTCATGTATTTAAGCATAAAGCTTTAGATAAAAAGTGAAATGAAAGTAGCAACAAATAGTTGCTTCTGTAACTTGTGATGTACATCCAAGTGTAAATAAAAAATATAGGCCATAACTTGGTTCAGTGCTTCGGTTGTTGATTGGATGTTGAGATGTGTGTGTTGGCGGCAGATTAACGTGAGCTTGCAGGACATGCATACACGTGCTGGTTCATGTTTAGAGCAGTAGAGTATATGAAATATGTCCTTAACAACTTGAAACTCACTTCCTCTGGTCCATATATGATCTGTGATCCACATGGCAAGTGTTGTTAAACCCATCACGTGTGAAACCGCTCTGGTGTGTTCCGCATGTTCTTACATATTAAATATTGTTACAGTCTTATTTCCCATGTGTTTGTAGTCAAACTCCAGCTCTAAATGCATCTCGGGGAAAATGCAAACAACACTTTTGTGTTGTCGCACATAGGAAACAAGCACTTACGACCCATGTCTCTAAACAATGAGGGAAGACAAACGCGACAGAAGTGATATTGTCTCATGCATAATGCCTCAATTATATCTTATGCATACTACAGCGCAGTGATTGGATTGAATGAGCTCTTTGTCATGAATAAATGCAGAGAAGTGCTCAGAAATGTGCTCATTCAGTGCTCATTCATCCCCTACTGAAGCCCCGGCAGCCAATCACCACTCCGGATCTTGCCGGATTTACATCAGAATCCGTGACGTTGCTTCGATTTTGCTTTTCAAACCTGAAGTACGAAATTGCTATTGCAAAAATAACTAATTTCCACTTATGGATTAATTTTATGAGTATGTTTAGTGTTTTCAATGATGTGCAGCCTGTGCATATCTGTTCACACTTTTAAAAAAATGTCTTTTGGGGTTTTAAAGGTTCCCTTTAAGCACACTAAATGATTGGAGAAGTCCTGCGTACGTCACCAGAAAAAAGTATGGCGTACCGGTCCAGATATGAGATTTTGATTAAACATTATATTATCAAAATGTTGTTAAAAAAAATAAACGTGCACGGATAAATTGTTACCAATAAGATTAAGATCTATAACATGCATTTAGAAAATAGTTGGTATGAGTTTTCATTTTATGCTTACTTTAAGATCCTAAGAAACATAAATTCAGTATGTGTGTCCAAAATATTGACTGGTACTGTATGGATGGAATACATTGATCAAAGAAAATTCATTTGGTTTGTAAGCAAAGTCCAAAACAACAACAAATGATATACATTATTGATCAAAAGTCTTTGACTCAGATAAAAGCACCCATAAATCATGATTGTCGATTGTCACAAGATTTTTATTTTATTTTCTCACAGAAATGCCTTAGAATCTTTAGGCATTCCCTGCTTCCTTGGCGGAATGTCCCGAGGAATGCTGGGAAAGAACAGTCCACTGCACATTAGACAGAACAGGAGAGATGCCTTAAAAGATGCTGATCTCGTGCTGCTGGCAGGTGGGAAACAGCGCCAGCTACTGTACAGTTGAAATATGTACAGAATTTGTGTTGTGTACAGCTCTTTGTATGTTTTGGAAACTCTGGAAATATTAGTGAACTTTAAAATTGTGCTTTCCAGGATTGGAAGTGGGAAAGTGTGTGTTTTGCATAGTTATTGTTACTGAATGTATTTATTTTGGTGGATAGGTACGGTGTGTGATTTCAGACTGAGTTACGGAAGAGTGCTGAACAGACGGAGTAAAATCATTGCAGTCAACAGAGACAAGAGTCAGCTACTTAAGAACTCAGACATGTTCTGGAAGCCAACAGTGGCCATTCAAGGTGAACAATTATTTTACTTTTACATTGTATGTTATAGTTATAGTATAAGTAAAACAAAACTAGTAGATATACACTACTTTGGGGTCTTTTCTGCTTACCAAGGCTGCATTCATTTAATCAAAAATACAGTAAAAACAGCAATACTGTGAAACATTATTACAATTTAAAATAACTCTTTTCTATTTGAATATATTTGAATATGTAATTTATTCCTGTGATCAAAGCTGAATTTTTCAACATCATTACCCCAGTCTTCAGTGTCTCATGATAAATAGAAAATGTCATTATATTTTTTAGAAATGGAAACCTTTTAGAACATTACAAATGCCTTTACGGTCACCTTTGATCAATTTAAAGCTTCTTTGCTGAATAAAAGTATTAAATCGTACTAACCCCAAACTTTTAAACGGTAGTGTGTGTACACTATATATACACTCACCTAAAGGATTATTAGGAACACCTGTTCAATTTCTCATTAATGCAATTATCTAATCAACCAATCACATGGCAGTTGCTTCAATGCATTTAGGGGTGTGGTCCTGGTCAAGACAATCTCCTGAACTCCAAACTGAATGTCAGAATGGGAAAGAAAGGTGATTTAAGCAATTTTGAGCGTGGCATGGTTGTTGGTGCCAGACGGGCCGGTCTGAGTATTTCACAATCTGCTCAGTTACTGGGATTTTCACGCACAACCATTTCTAGAGTTTACAAAGAATGGTGTGAAAAGGGAAAAACATCCAGTATGCGGCAGTCCTGTGGGCGAAAATGCCTTGTTGATGCTAGAGGTCAGAGGAGAATGGGCCGACTGATTCAAGCTGATAGAAGAGCAACTTTGACTGAAATAACCACTCGTTACAACCGAGGTATGCAACAAAGCATTTGTGAAGCCACAACACGCACAACCTTGAGGCGGATGGGCTACAACAGCAGAAGACCCCACCGGGTACCACTCATCTCCACTACAAATAGGAAAAAGAGGCTACAATTTGCACGAGCTCACCAAAATTGGACAGTTGAAGACTGGAAAAATGTTGCCTGGTCTGATGAGTCTCGATTTCTGTTGAGACATTCAGATGGTAGAGTCAGAATTTGGCGTTAACAGAATGAGAACATGGATCCATCATGCCTTGTTACCACTGTGCAGGCTGGTGGTGGTGGTGTAATGGTGTGGGGGATGTTTTCTTGGCACACTTTAGGCCCCTTAGTGCCAATTGGGCATCGTTTAAATGCCACGGCCTACCTGAGCATTGTTTCTGACCATGTCCATCCCTTTATGGCCACCATGTACCCATCCTCTGATGGCTACTTCCAGCAAGATAATGCACCATGTCACAAAGCTCGAATCATTTCAAATTGGTTTCTTGAACATGACAATGAGTTCACTGTACTAAAATGGCCCCCACAGTCACCAGATCTCAACCCAATAGAGCATCTTTGGGATGTGGTGTAACGGGAGCTTCGTGCCCTGGATGTGCATCCCACAAATCTCCATCAACTGCAAGATGCTATCCTATCAATATGGGCCAACATTTCTAAAGAATGCTTTCAGCACCTTGTTGAATCAATGCCACGTAGAATTAAGGCAGTTCTGAAGGCGAAAGGGGGTCAAACACAGTATTAGTATGGTGTTCCTAATAATCCTTTAGGTGAGTGTGTGTATATATATATATATATATATATATATATATATATATATATATATATATATATATATATATATATATATATATATATATATATATATATATATATAATTTATATTTATATATTTATTATTATTTATTTTTTTATTTTTTCCTCAGAATTGTGAGATAAAAAGTCGCAATTACCTTTTTTTTATAAACAAGCTTCCATAGATTTGTCACAAAAAAAGCAAATACATTTACATTAAATGCCTCTAATAAAACTAGACATTATTTATGTAACTACATTATATAAAAAGCATTTAACTAAATACTTTTGTTGGAAAATAGAAGACTTAATAAGCAGAGGCTTAAATGAATCAGTGAACCAATTTACTAAAATGAAACTTAAAAGATATATAACATACTGCTATTTGTGTTACGTAACAAGGTTTCCTTTCACAACTGATTCAGGCGATGCTGGTTCCTTCCTCCTGCGTCTCTCGAAAGCTCTGAAGGGACACAGATGCCCAGAGGAATGGCCTCAGAAACTGAAAGAGGGAGATGACAACAAAGAGAAAGCTAACAGGTGATCTTATTCCAGCCGTTGTACTGGTGCTTGGATTCATTGTCTGTGGTGGTTACACCGACCCTTTTCCACCGACACAGTTCTGGTTCCCAGCCTGTATTCATTCTCGAACCGCTCCACCCATTTCCACTGCAGAAATGGCCGGAAAGATCGGTTCAACTCCGGCTCTAAAAACTTGCTGGGCTGAATTCGAAATCGCCCCTTTAAACCCTCAATCACTTATTTTCAGTGAATGAAAATGGGTGAGCTAATTCAGACAGCCGTTGAACGTACATTGGTTGCACACTCGTTACTGCGGTGCAATGTGGGATTGAATGAGTGCTCTCAATAACGTCCACTTTGGTTTCGTACACCACTACAAATGGTTGTCCCCTTAAATAATAATGCCCTATTTGAGGGTATAGGGGGCGATTTCGGATTCAGCTCCAGTCTCAAATGGAGTCGGGGAGCGGGGTTGGAGAAATGCTGACGCTGTCTCGTTGAGCAATGTAATAACATTGCTCCTCATATCTAAATATATAAACTATGCACTTGAGAGAGACCCAGTGTGCGAGAGAGCAAGTGAATCAACGGTTTCAGTTTCAATTTATTTCCAAAAAGGACAGATGAAAGTCCCGGCAGTTTATACGATCCGCCAGTTTGCTAGAATCACTCCCAGTACTATGAACAGCAAAACAGATGTGCCGCACTGCCTGCACAAACACCTGACGCACGTTGTTTTTTGTTTTTTAGGCTGGTTATAGTCACGTAAACAACACATAACAGCATTACATCACAGTTCGTTGCTCAGGTCTGTGGTTCACAACAGGCTCCACTTCGCTTGGCCGAGTTCAGGCTCTGGCCCCAGAATGTGAACCATTCTGGTGGAAAAGGGGCAGACCTACACTACATAGCCAATCACCACATACACACCTGTTAAACATTTAAAAACAGCAGTAATCCTTCCTTTTTTTAAAAAAAATTGGTGTCCATATACTTTTGACCATGTTTGATGCTATCTACCCGTATATTTTATGTTAATGCTCTTTTTTTGTCCTCAGAGCAAAAGCAGATGAGAAGACAGAGAGGCATTTGAACCCTTTGAGTGTTTTGCACCATGTGGATGAGCTCTTGGCTGAGGACAGCATCATCGTGGCTGATGGGGGTGATTTTGTCGGCAGCGCTGCTTATATCATGAGGCCACGGGGCCCGCTCCGCTGGCTGGACCCAGGTTAGACAGAAGATCCCTATGTTAATGTCTCCAGCATTCGTATCGTATGCATATGAATGGAAGTCAATGGGACAGTACTCATTACTATGATACAGTCTAAATCCTGAAATCCTCGCAGATACCATTTCTTTCTAAAAAGGAACATAGTTGTGAGGATACTGCCTTTTCTTGTTAGGGTTAGGTCTAGTTTAGTTGGTAAAAGGCAGGAATAGGCAACGTCAGTCCTGCAGTAATCCTGAAGACATTGGTTAGCTTGTTCAGGTGTGTTTGATTAGGGTTGGAGCTAAACTCTGCTGGACAGCGGCACTCCAGGACCAACTTTGTCTATCCCTGGTATAGGGTCTAACATTAGGGGTGTTGATTCCAGGTTTTTTGGAGTCGACTCCGACTCATGACTCCTACTGTAGGAGTCAATGGAATCAATGGATCGTTACAAACTTAATTTATTTTCCCCCCGACACAAAGCCTTAAAAAAACCTTATTAAAACAACACTTTTTTAGCGTGACTGTCCAAATGAGTCCAATTTAGCGATGACTTGATGAGTATCAACGTTGCTACCTAGCTGTTGCCGATTATCTATACTAAAAATTAATACAATACATACAAAAATACATACAGTAATGTAAACTTATTGATGTGTTTATTGTTGATGTGAGGTGTTTTTTTATGATTTATGGTTAGTTTAATTATTATGAACAGAAGGTTAACCATGGAAAACCAAATCTATATTTATTGTACTAATATAGGCTACCATCAATACTAAATCTGGCACAGATTTATGTATAATTACAAACTAAAGTCACTATGAATGTTGTCTAAGTAAGCTACAAGTAGGATAAATGTTTGTGACAAAGTTTCTGCTTAGGTTTCGGTGTAATACGTCAGTGTCCGAATTCCTCGTTTCATTTCGTTCACCTTGCTTATAATGCACTCAACTTTCATGCACTATATAGGCTATGTATTAGAGAATCAGTAAACAAGTGAGCGATTTTGGACACAGCAACAGAGAGTCGATTCCTGTGCTGGCTATTCAGAGTCGAGGAATCGACTTTTTTGGAGTCGACTCCCCATCACTATCTAACATACATGTTGTTTGATTTTCTTAGTTACATTAACTTACCTCAAGCTGCCTCAAGATTACGCTGAGTATGATTATGATGACAATGTTCATACCGCTTCTGAGGGCTCATCTCGAAAAAGTAGTCATCTGAGACTTCCCAAATTTTAAATAAATAATTACTATATCTAATATACAAACTAAATAAGTAATTTCCAGTAGTAAGCCAGTCACATCACTCTCCAAAATTCGTGTCACAGAAGCCTCTACTTCTAGGTCAGGGAACTTCCCATCCAACTCTATGAGAGCCAGTGAGAGTAGAGCGCTGTTTAGCCCACCCACACAAGAAGTTTGTGCCAAATGTAAATGAAAAATGTGGCAGTGATTTCGGTTACACTTTATTTTGATGACTATAGTGTTTAATTCATTGTGGCTTGTTTTTGCACCAGGGGCTTTTGGGACTCTGGGTGTTGGAGGAGGGTTTGCTTTGGGAGCGAAACTTTGTCGACCTGAGTCGGAGGTAAGATCTTAAAGTTAACTTAAATGCATTTTTTATTTTTTCTTTAATCACATTATAATTGTGCATGTAAATATGGCCAATATCTTGTTAACAGGTATGGATTGTTTACGGCGACGGTTCCCTCGGATACAGCGTGGCTGAATTTGATACCTTCACACGCCACAAGGTAACTTTTACAGCATCAAGATCAGAATGTATGAATGTATGTTTTGTAAAAATGTGCAACATTTCTCTTAGTTCACCCAAAATTATACACTCTCATGCGGTTCCAAACCCATAAGACCTTCATTCCTCTTTGAAACGCAAATGAAGGTATTTTTAAGAGATTATTATGTCCCGCCATTGAATGTCTATTCTATCAAAAGTTTGATGCTTCAAAACATTCATAAATAAATCCTAAATCAAATCGAGCGGTTTAATCCAAGTCTTCTGAAAAGACATTATTACTTTATATAATGAACAGATTTTATTTTAGTTGAATAGTTGATATTTAATTATGATAATTTTTTTCTATTCATGTATAAACATTGATCAGTGAAGCTCAACTGCAGCTCAGCCACACTTGCTTGATGCGTGAGCACAAACCTCATTGGATCTTGTGGAAGCTCTCATGATCAAAGTTTATATGTAAATAAAAGCCTAAATTAAATCTGTCCATCATATAAAGTGATCGTTTCTCTTCAGAAGACTTTGATTGAACTGATAGATTCATATGGATTACGTTTACAATGTCTTTACAAACTTTTTGAAGCTTGAAAATTTTGGTTGTGTGGACTTTCAATGGAGGGACAAAAATCATAAGATTTGTGTTATGAAGATGAATGAAAGTTTTATGGGTTTAAAGGTGAGTAAATGATGACAGAACCTTCATTTTAGGGGGAACTATCCCTTTAAACCAAATGTTAAGTGTAAAAAAAAAAGCATTTGTGGCATGTTGTTCACTTGCCTCAGAGACCTCCATTGTAAGCTCATAACTATCAACATTACTTTGTTTTAACCTACTTGAATATATTCAGTGAAAATCTATGCTGTTAATTAGCTTGTATTTACAAGCTAATTGGAAAATATTCCTTCAAAAGCATTCTTCTTTTCTCTTAGTAACTTTTAATGACTCCCTTGTCATCTCATGTTAGACCCCAGTGATCGCTCTGGTGGGAAATGATGCGTGCTGGAGTCAGATCTCCAGAGAACAAGTGCCTATGCTGGGGAGCAACGTGGCCTGTGGTCTTGCATTTTCAGGTGAGGCATAATCATTCAGTTGTTGTTCACTGCATTTGTTTATATGTCAATCCTATATTTCGATTCCACAAAAATGTTTATTCTAATAATCAAGCTCATTTCCAAGGGAATATATTGTAAATTGATCAGTCCTAGTGAGGTGTGGCGTCTTCTCTTCCTTGCAGATTATCACATTGTAGCTGATGGTTACGGTGGAAAAGGTTACCTGATTGGCCGAGAGGATGAGTTGCAGCTTGATGACATCATTAAAAAGGTGCAGAAGGAGTGCAGAGAGGGAAAGGCAACTCTGCTGAACGTTCTGATCGGAAAGACCAACTTTAGGGAAGGTTCAATCTCAGTTTAGAGAGAGACACGGTGTACCATCCTGCCTAGATACCCAAAGTCTTTCTTGTGTTGTCATGCTCAAAATATACGGACACAGCCTTTACTAAGTTATATAGTGTCAGCTGATTTGAAAAGAGATCAACGCAACTACATATCAGATGTTCAGGAACATTTCTTCTTTTATGTTGTGACTAATACAGTTCAAAACTTTCAAGAACATGTCTGGGTCGTATTTCATCCTAAAACCTAAATAAATAAATGTTATAATGTTTAGGAAATTAAGCCTGCGTTTAAGACCATTACGATTTCTTTCTAGTGTGACATGCTTGTAACCCAAATTCTCATGACCATAAAATGCAAAAAAGGGAGAAAATATTATTTAAATTACATATATATAATGTCATTTTTTCTGGGCTGAAATGTGAGCTTGGACATGTTTTGCAAGTACTGTTTTTATTGAGCTGAAAAGGAGCAAGCACAGTGCCTTCACTCTGTCCAGTAAATATTGATTGATGATTGAATATATGATATATAATATTGAATATATAATTTTTTGAGTGCCTGTATTTACTGAATGTTAAACTGATCTTGTTCAGAAAATCTGAAATTTGCTAGAAATATTTTTCAAAGAATTTTGTGTGAATCAAATGGCTCTATCTTTGTTTAGTTAAAAATGTCAGTCTTAACCAAAGTAATATCCTAACAGATACTTGGAAATGCAGTCCTGTTTTTTGCTGCAATATCAGACCTGGATATACCATAAGGCCTCTCCTCGGTTTGTGATTGATCACCTTAGCATCACCCACAAAATGACCATGTGGATATGGCAACATCATTTATCAAGATTTGTTTATGTAATAAAATCTTTAAAGTACAGTGTTATCATTGTTCTATAGGTGTCAGACTGCCATGCAAACCACTGTGCATTTATTAAGGCGTCATTCATCAGTTACTAGTAAAAACTGTACTAAAGTAATATAACCGTGTTAATGCAAATAATGAAAACAGCACTTCTAAGACCATCACTTTGGCATCTGCTCCAACCCAGTAGTCACTACTTTATGGGCCTTTGTGTTGTCTGCTCACAAATCCCCCTCTAACCACAGTTACCTGTTTAATCAACATTATGTAGATTTTCATGTGCAGTCAGTGAAAAGCAATCAAATACATGGCCAGCGGGTGAAAAGAGAGAACACTAGAGGAAGAAAGTACTGAAAATAAGGATGCTCTTGTGTCTCTGCACAAGAGGCTATATAAAACTTGACGCTTCATTAACCACAGGCACATCATGACCTGTCCAAAATAGAGCAAGCCTTGCCATTAACCCATTAACTTTATTATGGTAGGCAGCATTTGAATAGGAACATATCCTACTTTCACTGAGACTGAACTGCTATAAAAAGAGCAACTTGCAGACTTGAGCTCTTTTACAGCCATCTGCCATTGAGCTGCATGTTTGCAAATGCTAGATATGATTAGGTATATTATAAATATTGTGACCTTTTTTATAATTTTTTTTTTTTTTTAAATGTTGTAACCATATTTGATTTTTACCAAGAGGGCAGAACATCAAACTCTTTCAGAATCCAATGTTTAAAGCAAATTACTATGATTTTCCTATGTATGTGAATGCATGTTCAAACAGGTTGGTATTCAAAATGCACAATGCAAATGACTAATATCTCTATTATTTCATATTAATTCAGTTGTGCCCAGTAAATACGTTTTTTCTTCTATCATCAAGATGATTAAAAATCTCACATTGCTATTGTCAACTAAATTACTAGTAGATCACCCCCATGTAACTGAGCAATAGTTTGTCCCAAAACCATGTGACTTGCGTCTCAGCCTTCAGCAGCAGACATTTTGAAAACAAACCGGTGAGTGGCTTCTTATTTTCCTCAATGTTTCATTGATGATAGTGCATATAATGAGAGTACAAAATATACAAAAATATGTCGTGTGGGTGACCAAATAAGACAGGAATGTCAACTATGTTACCTGTCAACTATGTTACTCAGTAATATCAATGTTGCTCAAGTTAGTGATATACATGAATCACTATATATATATATATATATATATATATATATATATATATATATATATATATATATATATATATATAAGCCTGTTTATATGTGTTATAGTTTATATATAACTATACTTGTCATAGTTCAACACAGTACAACTAACAGTATATGTTCACAATTTTGTGGTCAGTAAACTTTTATGTTTTTGAAAGAAGTTTGAATATATTTTAAAATGTAATTTATTCCTGTGATCAAAGCTTTCAGCGTCATTACTTAAGTCTTCAGTGTCACATGCTCCTTTAGAAATCATTCTAATTGATTTGGTGCTCAAGAAACATTTTTTATTATTATTAATGCTAAAATACAGTTCTGCTCAATATTTTTGTGGAAACATGATACATTTTTTTTCAGGATTCTTTGATGAATAGAAACTTCAAAAGTACCACATTTATTTGAAATAGATAAATGTATTTACTGTCACTTAATTTAATGCATCCTTGTTGAATATTTTTTTTTTTCTTACTGACCCCAAACATTATACATGATCCATTGTTATGTAACAATTCATTTTTTTGGTGATTTTGACAGATGTCAGCAGCAGAGAAACAGCGAAGATACAGAGCTCGACGGGATGCTGATCCCTCAAGAAGGGCACAATATTTAGAAAAGCAGAGAGAGACATGGTACAGACTAATAAGACTAGGAAATGTGAAACCAATCGCAGAGTTGAGTGAGAGGGAGAAACAAAGCAAAAGAGACAAATGGAGAAAAGCACAACAGAGAAGAAGACAAAGAAAGCAAATACTAGAAAACATAATTACTCCAGCAGACAGCCCTGAATTTGACCAGCCACCTGAAGAATCAAGGTAGAGAGCTACATTTATGTCTTTTACGATGCTGTTTTTTTATACTTTGATATGCTATAAAATAAATGTTCATGTCGTCAATAATGTGTCTGGTCAGCTATGTTACTCACTTCAACTATGTGAACCGTTACTGTCAAATGTGTGTGTGTATATATATAACGGGTCACCAGTGTTGGGAAGGTTTGGAAATGTAATAGGTTACAGATTACAATTTACCCTATTTAAAATGTAAAGTAGTGTCCCTATTACTTTATTAATGTAACTGATTACATTTGATTACTATTTGATTACTTTTCTAAATAATAATAATAAAAAACATTTAACCTCTAAAAATAGAGTTATATTTAAGAGAAAACATTATACTGTAGTGAAAAACATGATGATACATGAACATAAATAGTAAAAATCTGCATACTATTATTTTTACCACTATGTGTGTGTGAAGGGGAAACATTATAGTATAAGACCTAATATTGATTTCTCACTAACAGAAGCAAGAATAGATTCTAGTTTCATATTCACTGGCAACCCAAACAAACAGTAGCTGTCATAACATGCATGGTGTTGTTGTTTTTAAAAAAAAAAGTTAAATTCCAACTAAAATATTGTTTAGACTCAGTGACCAATCGTTAGTGTTAGTAGTTAGATAGCTCTTTTTCCTGTCAAAACAGGACAAACTAATAGAGAGATATGTCCACTAGGTGGTTAACATTCATCATAAGAGATGCTTCCTCAGGTTCGACATTGAAACCTTCGATTTCGATAGCATTTTAATAGTTTGGCAAACATATTTTGCACTGAACTGTTATATTTGTGCCCTTTTTTTATTCCTAGATGAAATGATTTTTAAATTTCTAGCACAGGAATGCATTTTTATCACTCGCATGGTGGCAACTCAGACAGGTTGTAGCCTAAAACTTTCAGCAGCAATGTGGATTGATGTAATTGGCAGATGTGGTGCGCTGCAAGTTCAAAGAGAACCAATGAAAAGCATCAGAATATCATTGCTTTACTAAACGGCCTTTAAATTGCAGGCAACATTTTCATAAGTAATTGTAATTTAATTACACATTTTTTCTCAGTAACTGTAATGGATTACAGTTACATTTATTTTGTAAATAAATTTACGTAACTCCGTTACATGTCACTAGTTACTCCCCAACACTGTGGGTCACATAGTTGATGTGAGTAACAAAGCTGATATGGTAACACTTTATTTTACAGTGTCCTTGTTACATACACTATATTGCCAAAAGTATTGGGAAACCCCTCCAAATCATTGAATTCAGGTGTTCCAATCACTTCCATGGCCACAGGTGTATAAAATCAAGCACCTAGATATGCAGACTGCTTCTACAAACATCTGTGAAAGAATGGGTCACTCTGTGCAATAAGTCCATTCGTGAAATTTCCTCACTACTAAATATTCCACGGTCAACTGTTAGTGGTATTATAACAAAGTGGAAGCAATTGGGAACAACTGCAACTCAGCCACGAAGTGATAGGCCACATAAAATCACAGAGCGGGGTCAGCACATGTTGAGGCGCACAATGCGTTAATAGCTACAGACCTCCAAAACTTTGTGTGGCCTTCAGATCAGCTCAAGAACAGTGCGTAGAGAGCTTCATGGAATGGGTTTCCATGGCCGAGCAGCATCCAAGCCTTACATCACCACGTGCAGTGGTGTAAAGCACGCCGCCACTGGACTCTAGAGCAGTGGAGACGTGTTCTCTGGAGTGACGAATCACGCTTCTCTGTCTGGCAATCCGATAGACGAGTCAGGTTTAGGCAGTTGCCAGTAGAATGCTACTTGCCTGTGCCAAGTGTAAAGTTTGGTGGAGGGGGGATTATGGGGTGGGGTTGTTTTTCAGGGTTTGGGCTTGGCCCCTTAGTTCCAGTGAAAGGAACTCTTAATGCTTCAGCATACCAAGACATTTTGGACAATTTTATTTGTGGGAAAAGTCTGGGGATGGCCCCTTCTTGTTCCCAACATGACTGCGCACCAGTGCACAAAGCAAGGTCCATAAAGACATGGATGAGCGAGTTTGGTGTAGAAACTTGACTGGCCTGTACAGAGTGAGGACCTCAACCCGATAGAAAACCTTTAGGACGAATTAGAGCGGAGACTGCGAAGCAGGTCTTCTCGTCCAACATCAGTGCCTGACCTCACAAATGTGCTTTTATAGCTGCAAAGAGTGGGCCAACTCCATATTAAACCCTATGGATTAAGAATGGGATGTCATTAAATTTCATGTGCATGTTAAGACAGGCGTCCCAAAACTTTTGTTAATATAGTGTATGTTCCATATACTTACTGTAGTATTAACAGAAAATTATGCGTAATTACATACTATAACCCTAATCCTAACCTTAACCTTAAGTACATGTTATATTAATCAGTACTTATTTGTGTAATTACAGTGTAACAACTGCACATTAAAATATAGGGTTACACTTTATTTTAAGGTGTCTTTGTTACACTGTAATTATACATTTAAGTACTGAGTACTATTAAGTAACTACATGTTCTTACTATAGGGTTAGAATTAGGGTTTGGTTTGGTTTAGGGTTTGTTGCATGTAATTATGCATAATTCTTTAGTTATTGCTATAGTAACTACATGTAACATTTGTAACAATGACACTGTAAAATAAAGTGTTACCAAATATAGTGTGACCGTAAATGCTGTTTCTGACACTCAATAAAGTATATTGCATATCTCATAGGTAGAAGTTATAGCATATCTGATGGAAATTTAGATGCAGACTTCTGATTAAGAAAAATGTTATTATTTATTTATAGTCAGTGACTGTGTCCAAAAACATTAGTAGACAGCATTTTAAGGCTTCATCAAATCTTTGAACAAGCCTATTATGCTCATAGTGCTCAATCTGTGTTCAGATTCATTGGAGCTTTTGGAAATGTACTTCTAATTAGATAGACTACTAGGTTTGGAGCAGTTATTTTAGTATCATTGAGATATTTTTTTTCTGTTTTAATTTTAATTTTAGTTAAAGTTTTAGTAATTTTGTTGTGCTTTTTGTCATTCTTAATAGTTTTTTTTAATAAGTTGTTTTTATTTCTGTTTTAGTTAACTAAATGAAAATGATAAATGTTGCCTTGGCAACTAGCTGAAATAAAATAAGTTTATATTTCAGGTAACGTTTATTTTATTACTTAAATGTATTTTTTATGGTTTTAGTTAACTATAATAACCGTGTTTTGGAGGCACTGCCTGTAATAAGTGAGGTCTGGCGGATTAAACCTCCACTCACATACCATAGACGCACGCACGCGCGCGGCGCGGGGGCGCGCATTTCCGCTGTGATGCGCGGACACAAGTAAAGCTCATCTTGTGTACACACAGAGATCCGCAGAGGCAAGACTCTGGACAGGTACTTCGCTAAAGACTGACCTGATTTTTTTTTCAAGGCCTTTAGCCTTTTTGACTGAAGGCTGACTGGCACTAATAACCTACTGCCATCGAGATTCGTTATAGAAAGCCACTTGACGAGATAAGAGAGTTTGTCCTTAGTATTTTGTTTCCTCATTAGTAAACGCTTCGAGGAAATTTAAGATTAAGTACTCGGATCCTCATTTTCCCTGTTCATCTCGGTAAGTAACGTTAGTGTTTGAGACATTTTATGATGTGCTGTTTGGTTCAGTAAGTTACTGCTTTTGTCGTGTTTTCATTTTAGTCGTAATGATGTAGCTGATTTGTAACGTTAAATATTGCCTTTTCAGTTATGTCGTCTTTCCTCAACTTAATGGATGTACTTTCTTAAATGTTTTGAATATTAAAATAATATCCATATAGAAAATTGTGTATTTTTAGCCTGCATGCTAAAGCTGTAACTGTATCACATATGGAACAAAAGCAACAGGTGACTGAACGTTTAGCTAAAGACTTAAAACAGCCAACAAATTATATATCATAAGAATTACGTTTTTAATACTCGTAATTCTGGTGTCAAACATAAAAAAAAACGTATGACTTAATAATTCGCGCTGAAATAAATCACAAATGTAGCTAGCATGTTAGCTTGCTAGCTCAAATAGGCTGTCTTGGATTTTTGGCCAGAGTTTGTTGTTGTAGGTTATGATTGATTTTCTATGCTTTTCATGTGCAGTCGAATCTGTCTAACATGAATATGAAAGGAGAAAAAAAATAAAACAGATAAAGAACGGAGATATGTGTTGACTGTTATCTGCTGGCCCCAATGAAGTGAGCACAACAAAGAACTGAAGCATCTTCAGTTTTGTTCCTCATATCATGAGCATGTAAATACTCTGAAACTTGTTTTTCCAGCTAGAAGGGAAAAAATCTTTCAATGTCAAGGACAATTAAAACAATTAAGCTTTATAAACCTTCTAAATGAACACTTGATGTCTATCCATCTATATGATATGTCTATCTATCTAGCTATGATCTGCTGTGTAGTTTTTTGGTCAATATTTGTTGCTTTGTAAATGGCTCAAATTTTTTTTCATTTTTGTAGGAGTCGAATGGC
Source organism: Rhinogobio ventralis (assembly GCA_039654625.1). Lineage (NCBI taxonomy): Eukaryota > Metazoa > Chordata > Actinopteri > Cypriniformes > Gobionidae > Rhinogobio > Rhinogobio ventralis. Next base: position 34,738,190 of record CM077206.1, read on the forward strand.
CTCTGTTGTTACAGTGAAGGCAGAGAAGCGTCCTTCCCCTGACTCTGAGGATGGTGACACCGTGTCTAAAAAGGCCAGGTATGAAAACAGCAGATGTTCGTTTCTTGCTTTGCTGCCAGCACATTCCCAAGGCGTGCCAAGTATTCTTCATGCAGTCAGCCCGTTTGCTTTTCTGTTCTGGCAAACATGTTTTTCTGAAGAACTTCCTGATAAGGATGATTTTACCTGGAAGTTTTTTTCATGTTCTTAACAATAAGGTTTAATTAGATAAAGGTGCAGCAAGCGATTACTGAGAAAAGCTGTTGAAAGTGGGTTGGACCGAGCAGCACAACACACTTTAGGACCCATGTTAATATTAAGCTTTCCAGCGCTGGAGAGACCTAAGCAGGAAGGCCTGAAAATGGACGCAGAGGTTGCGTTGTTTCTGCTCCATATGTGAGTTACAATGATTTTGAGTGTGTGCTGCTGCAGACTAACAACGAACTCCTGCTTGTATATACTCTTGTGTACTGTATGTTTTTCCTACCTTGTCGTTCGTTCGTCATCTACGCTTTATTTTTCTCGTGGCTTTATTTTGCTTTGCTTCTTCTATGATAAAGAGACATCCACTCTTGCATTGCGTGTTCTTGCTTTTTGGGGACGTAGCAATAAAAGGAAGGTGTGTGTTTGGGTTGATCTCAAATATCAACAGTGTTCAACAATGATTCTCAGAAATCGCTTTAACATTAGTTAACTAATTTAGTTAACATGAACTAAGAATGAACAATACTTCTAAAGCATTTATTAATCTGAGTTCATTTTAATTTCAACATTTTCTAATACATTATTAAAATCAAAAGTTGTATTTGTTAACATTAGTTAATGCACTGCAAACTAACATGAACAATCAATGAACGTATGTTTATTATACCCTACCCATATACCCCACCCATAAGTTATCCCTAAAATCAGAGGGAAATGACAGGTGAATAACTGATGTAGAAGCCCCTAACCCTTGTTGTAAGCCTAAACTTGACATTAACTGTAAATTTGTCCATCAAGTCTGATTGGTTGAATTGGAATGTTGTTCCAGGATCAACAAGGATGTGGATCCAAGAACATGTTTTACTTGGTAAAACATGTTCACCAGAGTATTGCATGAGAAAGATTTTGAAAGAATCAGAGAGACAAATCAAATTGGTTGTTGTTGTGGGAAGATAATCTTGTGTCTAACTCGCTTTTAAGTGCATCAAAAAGATGTACCCCCCTCTTCACAGAGATCTTCTTGACTGTATAACTATGATAATCTGCAGTTGGCTCATTTAATTCAATATGTTTTGTGTGCAACCCTATTATTACCCAAGAGGTAACAAGAAAATATCTAATTTAATTTTCATTTCCATTTTTACACAAATTGTTGGCTGCATTAATCAAGCTCAAACTTTCAACCCTATAAATGTGTTTCTTTATTTTATGGGACAAGTTTATCAGTAACAACAAACCCACATTTGGTCCCAAATTAAATTTTCCCTTCTGAGTGACAGCTGAACATAGGACAACATTTGCAACCTATAACATGCATTTATAAAATAGATAGGGAGAATTTAAATTTCCTGCTGAATTTTTTAATTGTTAAAAATCGCACAAACCTGGGTTTTTAATTGTATTCTTATATGTCCAACAATAATCGCAAACATGGAGAATGAATTGAAAATAAAATGACTCATGAGGTTGATGGACCTCCTTTTACTGACTGTTTTAAAAAAAAAAATTTCAGGTCCTATTTTTTAAGTCAGTTTAAGCCATGCATTTGCATACAGCTCTGCTGCGTAGTTTTGTCCATATGCATGTTTCCTCTGACCTGATTACATTTCCTCCATCTCTGCTGACTATAGGAAGTTGTTGCCTAGCCTGAAGACCAAACGTGCCCCTGAGCTGGTGCTGGTAATCGGCACGGGGGTGAGTTCAGCCGTAGCTCCTCAGGTACCCGCGCTTCGCTCCTGGAAAGGTCTGATCCAGGCGCTGTTAGATGCTGCCAATGACTTTGATCTGCTTGAGGAGGAAGAGAGCCGCCGCTTCCAAAAAAGTCTGCAAGAGGACAAGAACCTGGTGCACGTTGCTCATGACCTTATTCAGAAACTTTCACCGGTAAGAATCTTTCACCGGTATTTCTTATATGTTCAATAAAGAGTTAAACTTAAGTTTTCAAGTTTGAAGTGTTGATAGTACATCTACATACATGCTTTTGGCTAAAGTAACGTTTCATTCACCTGATCAGTTTTTGCATTCGCTGGGAATCAAACCCATAACCCTGCTGTTGTTAGCGCTATACTCTATTTTTGAGCTACAGTACAGTATGCTGGAGTATAGATATATAGGTGTGTTAATTATATATTATTATTTTAGAGCCCTGATAAACGTGGGTCATGAGCACAATGCTAGGCAGTGCATGGAAGAGCACAACTCTGAGTTTGTCCATCATTAGTCTGTTCCGTTCTCTCCAGCCAGAATGAGGCGTAGAGCCACGTGCCACCTGTGTTGTTTGTCAGCCCCCGTAAAAACAGCTCTCAGTGATTTATCCCTGTTTTTCATTGTCAAGCCCCTGTATCAGTTGCATCCGAACCCACCAGTGTCACTAGAGGATTTAGATGGCATTAGGCCTGTCAAAGGGAGTTAGGTAATGAATTTCAGCACCAATGCTAGTGTTTCATTGCCTGGAATGGTTGTAGCTGAACAATCCACATCAACAAAACAACTCTCCTAGAAAAACATCAGCCTGCAGTCTGTCACAATCCAGTAAAGTGCCCAGTAAATTTCCAAGCTCAGTTTGTTATTGTTAGTTGCGATGCTAGGAGAGGCTAGCAATAGCAAGCTAGCTTTGAAAACATAAGATCACAGCCTCCCTTTTAGAGCGTCTCCAAAGCCACACCTCCTCCAAAACACATGAATGTGCATAGCCAGAGCAGTCTGCAAAGCGCCATGAGTGGCCGCGTTAAATTACCTCATGTCTCAAAGCACATAACATTACAATAATAATGAACGTAAACAACTTACAGAGCTCTGACTTGTATCACCTGACTGCTGCAGATTCAGGCCCCGTTTACACTAGTGCGTTTCAGAAAAGATCTCTGTCTACACTGCGCGACCGAAAAAGCATGTCACGTGACCGTTCATGCACACTGGGCATGCGCATACAAGTGTAAACAGTTGCCTCTTGTGCATGTAGGCAGCTGCAGTATTATACAATACAGCGTTTAACTGAACAATGGCTGCTAAAAAGGACCACAAAGACAGCAAATTTCGAAAACGCCAGAGTAGTGTAGCACAAGTTATGCGCTTTAAAACGAAAATTCATTTCAGCGTTGATAGTGTTGCCATAGAAACGTATAAATTCGAGTCTGAGGACGTGAACAGCACTGGGTAGAACGTCATGGGTAGTCATCTTGTAATTATGGTTACGACATGGCGTGAACTGTAAAGGTGGCTGCTGTTTGTTTATGGCGTCTGGTGACTGTGTGTCTACAACTGCATAGCCTCATTGTACGCGCTGATGACGTGTGATGTCTGCACGAGCAGGGTGTGTGAGAGGATGGAAATATGCATGTTGACAGGCAAGTGGGACCAAATGCAATAATTGGACGAACATTTTTGATCCTTGCACAGAAGATATATACATTTAATATTTAGACCACTTCTATTATTGATTGCTAGCAGGATGTGAAGAGAGTTTCAGCCAGTATAAATAAAAGTGTATATGTAAAACATTGCCTACCCTACCTTTAAGGTCTCCACAGGTCTTTTAATGATTTAACCTACTTGTGAGTTTTGAGCCTTACGTGAGCAGTGCAGGCCTCTGTGGATCGAATGACCCGTTGGAGATCGGTGCAAAAAAATGTGCAATAATCTGAACATGTATCCAGGATTCACACCTCCAGAACAACATGCCACGGCTAGACGATAATCCAGTCAGCTTCAGCGTTAAATATTTCTTTAGTTACGCATACTTTGTAATGTTCGCTGCAAGTTGGAGGATGCCAGTCAAAATAAACATTCACATGTTTGAGCATGAAAGTATGCCTGAGACATTCAAACTTCTGTTTTGATCCAGATATCAAAGTGATCGTGTTACTGCATGTTGATAAGCACAAAAAAAGTCCAAACCTTTCAAATATGATTGAGTGTTCATGTAATTTTTTTGTGCTTGTTGTTCAATGCCATTATTTTTCGAGTACCCAAATCAGGGTTCCAGACAAAAAAATCAGTAGACAACATATTGACTTTTATATGGATGAAACAAGGCTGTGAGGGATAGACTTAGTCTTTATAATGCATGTGCTGTATCCTAGATCACATGTAATGTTAAAAACTCACATCTTTCAAAACTTTTTGTCTGCTGACAGTTTTTTAGAAAGATGTTTCATCAGATGAACAATCTGTATATTGTTTAACAACAGTACAATCCATTGAACACACTGTACTTCTATCCATCAGCCTCATTTTCATTCCTGTCCATAATTAAATATACACTACACTGACTAAGGTCATGAAAAAAACAGCTGCTAATTTTTGCACCATAAGAATAAACTTGCGTTTTACATTTTCAAAACACTTACTTGCAGTCATCAAGTGTGAACATTTTATTAATTTCTTTCCACGGAAACATTTAATTTGATCATGTCAACACAAAAAAATTATGTCATAGGCAACTCTTTACAGAACACATAAAAGACATCACATGCAAATTCATAATGTGTACATTTAGCCCTGCAAATCTCGTTTGAGTGGTTTATATCTGTATTTAGCACTGACCACATGTGATCAGATGCCTGAGACAAATGTTAAAGGGTTAGTTCACCCAAAAATGACTAACACTAAAAAATTATCCCATCATCATCCCAGAGATCACTTTTCCACTGGAACTAAACTCACATACAGCCGTTATCGGAAACCAGTGATTATTGTTCATAAAGTTATAAATATGTACATTTCTCTTTAAAACATTCATGGCTTCTTAACACCCTTGGAGACATATGGATTACTTTTATGATAGATTTCTGGCTTCAAAATCTAGGGCATCATCCATAAACCCATTATAAAGCTTGGAAGAGCCAGGATATTTTATAATATAACTCTAATTGTGTTTGGCTGAAAAAAGAAAGTCATATGCACCTTGGATGGCTTGAGGGTGAGTAAATTATTAAATCATTTTCATTTTTGGGTAAACTAACCCCTTAATACCAGGTGTAAACAGTTGAAAGACACCTACACCTCTAAGATCAGAGGCATTAGTTCACAGCAGGTGTGGAGGTGCTGATAATTAGCCTCTTCCTGAGAAAGTGGATTCTGCAAGCTATTCATAGCAGCCTCTCTCTCTCTGGTTTTCCATGTGCCTCGGCCGAGCTCAGAGAATGAATTCAGCTCAGTGTAATGAGATTGAGTCTGACCAGGACAAGGGCACTGCTGTCAGACCTACTCTATTCTCAGTGCTCTCTCCACAATCTCTCACATACTTTCCAGTGTTTGAAATCAAATCATGTACAGTGTCTAATGAACACTTCCAGACTGAAATGTAAGTCACTGTAATGACTGATGTACTTCTATTTCTAATGAGATTCCTGTTGTCAGGGTTGAAGTTTGCATGGGCGAACCACCACAGAAAAAGATAAAAATCAAGCTAATTTAATTGCCTACAATTTTATTAGAGCCCAGCCGATATGGGTTTTTGGGGGCCGATACCGATATTAGGGAGTAAAAAATAGTCAGATATCGCTATTTTGGCCGATATTCTTTGTGTATATTATAGTACACACTTTCCCATTGGTGTGTCCAAACTTTTGACTGGTACTACTGTATATTTAATACAGTATATACATAATATACATGCATACAAATGAAAAACAGTTATTTTCAGGTTTTTCATGTAGGTCTACTAGATTTTCAGGTAGGCTACAAAAATAATCAAATGTAAAATATAATTTAACCCTTATTAAAATTATTCAGTCAAGAGCAGTGTGTTTTTTTGTTGTTGTTTTTTTCCTGTCATTTGTTATTTCGTCTTCCCTGCCATTGACGAGATTTTCCGGCTTTCCATGTTTTCACTGTTGTACAGTGGGAGGCGCTATTACACATCTCCTGAACGAGTACAGAATCTCCAAATCAAAACAGAGGCGAAGAGGAAACAGAAACGAGCGATCTCGTATAAGCATATGCATATGTAAAATAACACGATCATCAACATAAAACAGCATCTAAATCAAAACGGCTAAGTTACTGAATGAAATGTCGACCCAGGACGAGCTATAGGACTGTGCAAGCATTAGGGGTGTTAATGGACTCGATCTACTCCATCTGTATTTTGATCATCGGCCTGAATCCCATTTAGATGTAGTCTTTGACAAAAACACGATTTTCTCAGCTTTTTGCTCAAAATGTTGCTTTTTTCATAAAACTTACCTACCTTCAAGTGTTGATAAAATAATGCATGAAGCTAGAATAAAGCAGCAGGTCTGTTCTTTCTTTTGATATATGTTCAGATATTCACACAAGATAATCTGTGGGCCATTAAACTCGTGAAAATGACCAAAAACGCTGGCGGTGACTGGCAAATTTCATGTTTATGTTCACTTAAGACATAACCAACTATGTTTACGACGATACTCGACAAGACCGGCATTTTGACATGATTTTGTATGAATATTTGCGTGCTGTGAGACACCTGGGCGTACGCATTCATATCGGTGCCATATCTTCGGCAAATACGCAGATGCCGATATATATGCGACAAGCTCATATCGGCCGATTAAATCGGGCTCTAAATTTTATCTTAAATATATGAATTAAGTAAGGAATAGTTGACCATGGACTGTTGAATTATTAGAAAAATAATTGTGTGGTAATGTGGCCACGACGCAAAGTGGATTGTTTTTCTAATACAACAGCCCGGAGTAATTTATTCCACTTATACTACGGTTACCACACCTTGTTCGGGTGATATATTTCAAGACATTTGTCAGGTTTTTGTCCTTAAAACATTCTTGTGTGTAGGACTCATTTCTTACGCATCTAATCCCAAGCCTCTGTTGCTAATTGAAAAACATAATTTTAGAGCGCTAGTAATGGAGGCTTCAGCCACTGATAGCAGACTAATGCAGTTATTAGAGAGAGAGAAAGCGTGTGAATTACCCGAGCCTATGCGTCTCTACTAATAGCAAAACTGTAAGTTCATCTGCTCCAAGAATAGGGCCATTATAACCTCGCTAGTGGTTGTTAAACTATTTTTCTGATAAAATCGTCAGAGCAGTGCTGACATGTTTCTGTGTGAGTGTGTGTCCGTACTGTATGTATTGCATTTGAGTGGGAGAGAGAAAGAGAAAAGAGAGTATATGCTTCCTGTACATAATAAAACGTAATTTTGTGGCAAAAACATGAAAATAATTTGTTGTTTTTTTCATATTGTTTACTATATATTTATTTGCTTAAGTGTCGCTGTGGGTTTTGGTTCTTTTGCTGTTGTAGGCTGTAAGGACTTTTTGAAATAACTGAAATCCTTTGGCAAAGTGATACAGAACTGTAATGTGGTCAAGACCTGCCTGGACTTTAGCCGTGCGTTTCCCTTAAAAATAATTGCACACCTTAGAATGTTCGTCAACCAATCAGAATCAAGCATTCAATTGCCCTGTAGTATAAGTACTTAATTACCTTTTAATGTGATAATACCTTTAAAGAAGATAATGTTTATATTCCCTTCTAGAAGCATGCTATGGTTCACTCTTTGTGACATTGCCGTACACTCCCAAAAGAGTTATTTAAACAACCTGAAGTTGTTTTGTTTTTCCAAACATCTCAGATTTCTTTCTTTTCACCTCTTGCGTTCTCCGTAGCGGACGGGAAATGTACGCTCCACCTTTTTTAAAGACTGCCTCTACGAGGTGTTTGATGACCTGGAGTGTAAGATGGAGAACGCTGGGAAGCATCTCCTTCGCTCTGTGCTGCAGCTGATGGAGAGCGGTGCTCTGGTCCTCACCACCAACTTTGACAACCTGTTAGAGATCTACGCTGCCCACCAAGGGACCAAGCTGGAGTCTTTGGATCTTACAGATGAGAAGAAGGTACCTGCTATGTTTCCTGATGAAGCAGTATAAATTAGGTCAATTAGCTTACAGTTCAGACTGCCGCCTTAGTCGCTTACAGTGTTTTATATTTGAATAGTGAAGGAGGTGCAACTTTTTGATTTGGATTCGGTCAATGCAAAAATGTAGCATCAATGAAAGAAGATACTGTAATAATGTAAACATCTAAAGACATTTGTTTTCTGAAGCAATGATATTAAAGTAAGGTCTTAGTTCGATCTCTTTCAAAATCATAGTAAAAATTGTATAAATAGTATAAATTAACCTGTCAAAATCATATGATTATTATTTTAAAATACAAATGAGACCGTAATCATTATAATAATTGTTGTATAATTTATAATAACAATTAATTAATTTTCAACCGTGCCGAGATATACCGGTATTAACGATAACAGTGATTTAAAAAAACGGAATATTGTTGTGACATGCAGGACGGGCGAGAGCCGTGAGAGAACGACATGAGGCCGGTGGCGTGATTGCAAATTAGTGTCACCCGCGCGTGACACCAGTCTCGTATCTCACGGCTCTCGCCCGTCCTGCTTGTCACAATCCTTATTGTGTTAATTAGGGCTGTCGCAATATATTGGTATTGGCGATAACCATATTATTTTAAATGAATAGTACATGTATTGTAATATGGCTTTTTATATTAAAAAATGACAAGGAAATGCAGTTTTTACATATGTAAATCGTAATTCTATTTCTTGCAAAAATTCTAGTTTTGGCAGGTCATTGGGATCTCAAAGTCCATCAGCAATGTGACATCATATTTAGTCTATGGTTGAATTTCATTGTTTATGTTGCAAAATGGAATTCCCCTCGGAGTTAAATCAGTCACTGACAGATACAAAAATGTATAAAAGAAGAGACCATGAGATGATCTTCAGATCATCAACTTATATATAATGACATAATGAAATAAATTTGTGAAATGATGTTCTTCAGCTGTTCAGGGCACTGGGTTCATCTCTGTTTGCTTTGGCCATAAATTTCCTTCTGCACAAAGCAGTGAAAGCTTCAGCTATTAGTCATAAAATTAGGCTTATGGTCCCCGGCCAAGCGTCATGTAGTGCATTAGTGCATGTAAGCTCTACAGCAGCTCACCTGAAGGGCCCTCTGAAACACAAGTGACTGCATGTTCAGTTCTCTGTGTCTTTATTAATCAGGCCGTGTGTGGTTTTCCATAGTGTGGCCTTTAGGCTGGGTGTTTATGCACCTTTTCCATCGAATGCCTCTTGATTAGAACCCACAGTCATTAAAAGCAGCTGGACCTAGTGGGAACCGGATTGGGCTCAGTGGAGTATGAAATGCTGCTGTGTGCACGTGTGTGCAGGTTCTGGAGTGGGCTCAGGAGAAGAGAAGACTAAGTGTACTCCATATTCACGGCGTTTACACCAACCCCAGCGGTATCGTACTGCATCCTGCTGGCTACCAGAATGTTCTGAGGAACACAGAAGTTATGGTGAGTAAAGGTTTTTTTCTCTGAGGAGAAAATATAGTCACACCACTGGAAGTTGATAATTCCTTGGGGTGAAGGTTACAGTGAACCAAAGCATTCTGGCCCAAAGAGAGACTCCCTTTTGTAGCAGTTTTTCTTGCTCCCTGTTCAGTCCTTGAACAAACTGTTAGGACAGCATTATCAGCATGAAGCTGATAAAAGCTTCATAAAATAATGTTATGATGGTCAATAATTTTTGTCTAGATCAGTTAATTTGTTCAAAAAAATGCATAAAATAAACAATTCATACATAGTCTTCTCTTCTATGATGTGCATGTATTAATTTAATTTAGAATTTAGTTTCGGAGTGAAGCGTGGCATTGTGTTCTTACACAATGATAGCAGCTCTGTTCACAGGAGGGATGTGACGGTGAGGATATTTTCCCACCATCGACGTGTGACAACACCGGCAGGGTCTTTTAAATCGCTTATTTGAGCTTCCATAAGAAAGAACTGAAAACACTCACTCTGCTCTGCGCCAGTGGACGCACACCGTTATGAAAGCCCTCGAGTTTTGTCCACCAAATCAGTCATGTGGTCAGACTAACTTGCATAATTAAAAAATAAAACAGGAAATTATATCACAGAGACCCCTCAGACTGTCATGACTGCATCAATCAGATTATTTGACCTTTTATGACCTTTTAAGTTAAGGTCAGTTCAGATTGTAAAATGTCATGTGGTGTGACTCCCTAAAACTGAATGATAGTTATGAATTCATAATTCATGATATACGTAAAAAATATTTATTACCTTGAAAGATGTACAATATATTGCCAAAAGTTTTGGGACGCCTGCCTTTACATGCAAATGAACTTTACCGACATCCCATTCTTAATCCGTAGGGTTTAGTATGGAGTTGGCCCTCCCTTTGCAGCTATAACAGCTTCAATTTTTCTGGGAAGGCTTTCCACAAGGTTTAGGAGTGTTTATGGGAATTTTTGACTATTCTTCTAGAAGTGCATTTGTGAGGTCAGGCTAGAGGTAGAGGTAGCTAGAACTCAAAATTTACACTTCAAAAAGTTCACGCAATGTTGCTAAACTATTGACACACATATATCCTTCTCAGTACGAGTTATGAAGGACGAGAACGGCATTGACAGTTGATCATAATTCTTCAAGAGTGCAGTTTTTCCTGCATCATTTGGAACTGTGATAAGTTTTCCCTCAGTAATTTTTTGCGTTATCGCACTCATGGTTAATGTTTCCTTTCTGTCGTCTGCTGTGTTATGACCGAAATAGTGCACGAGAGCGGTAGCACATGCGCAAAACAGTTTTGTGATTATAAATGATATAGCCTATTATAATGATAAAATAAAAATTATATACCCCGAACCCGAGGCTTTTCATTAAACATTAGCCCGAACCCAGACCTCTAAGTCAGGCACTGATGTTGGACGAGAATGTTGTTGATGTTGGCTTGCAGTCTCCGCTCTAATTCATCCCAAAGGTGTTCTAATGGGTCAGGATTCTGTGCAGGCCAGTCAAGTTCCTCCACACCAAACTTGCTCATCCATGTCTTTATGGACCTTGCTTTGTGCACTGGTGCGCAGTCATGTTGGAACAGGAAGGGGCCATCTCCAGACTGTTCCCACAAAGTTGGGAGCATGAAATTGTCCAAAATGTCTTGGTATGCTGAAGCATTAAGAGTTCCTTTCACTGGAACTAAGGGGCCAAGCACAACCCCTGAAAAACAACCCCACACCATAATCCTCCCTCCACCAAACTTTACACTTGGCACAATGCAGTCAGGCAAGTACCATTCTCCTGGCAACCGCCAAACCCAGACTCGTCCATCGGTTTGCCAGACAGAGAAGCGTGATTGGTCACTCCAGAGAACACGTCTCCACTGCTCTAGAGTCCAGTGGCAGCGTGCTTTACACAACTGCATCTGACGCTTTGCATTGCACTTGGTTATGTAAGGCTTGGATGCTGCTCGGCCATGGAAACCCATTCCATGAAGCTCTCTAGGCACTGTTCTTGAGCTGATCTGAAGGCCACACAACGTTTGGAGGTCTGTAGCTATTAACTCTGCAGAAAGTTGGCAACTTCTGCACACTGTGCGCTTCAACGTGCTGACCCCGCTCTGTGATTTTTATGTGGCCTACCACTTTGTGGCTGAGTTGCTGTTGTTCCCAATTGCTTCCACTTTGTTATAATACCACTAACAGCTGACCGTGGAATATTTAGTAGTGAGAATTTCACGAATGGACTTATTGCACAGGTGGCAACCTTTCACGGTACCACGATTGAATTCACTGAGCTCCTGAGAGCGACCCATTCTTTCACAAATGTTTGTAGAAGCGTCTGCATGCCTAGATGCTTGATTTTATACACCTGTGGCCATGGAAGTGATTGAAACACCTGAATTCAATGATTTGGAGGGGTGTCCCAATACTTTTGGCAATATAGTGGTTTTAATGGTTTTTTGAAAATAAAATCATTACGTGTTTAAGCTTTTATTGAAAATGCTATAAAAGTTTTTCAAAACCATATGCAATCAACAGTAACTTATTTCATTTCTCAGTGATCCTTAAAATGTATCTGCCATCACTCCATAGCGTCAGTTATTTGCAGTTATTTGTTTTTGCAGAGGGAGATCCAGAAACTCTACGAAACCAAGTCTTTTGTGTTCCTGGGCTGCGGGAGGACAGTGGACGACACCACCTTCCAGGCACTGTTTCTCGAGGCGGTCAAACACAAGTCCGACCTCGAGCATTTCATGCTGGTGCGGCGAGAGGACGTGGGCGAATTCAAAAAGCTTCGAGATAACATGCTGGACAAGGGCATTAAGGTCATCTCGTACGGTAACGAATACGCTGACCTGCCGGAGTACTTCGAGCGGCTGGCCAATGAGATTTGCAACCGGGATGTGGAACGGGATGTAGTGACCAATGGTTGGGGTAAGCTCTGGCTTCACTTTTTAGACATGTGACATAAAATGGTTGGCGTTTTTCACCTATTCATTTGCTTGATTTGTTCAGGATCTCCCATCTCACAAGGTGAAGAAAGTCAAAATGGCTTTACGACCCAGAAAAAACTCCTGCAAGGTTAGGACAGCTTTCATGTTGTCGGCCGCTTGCATGCTAAAGGCAATTTGGGCATTTGACTGTCGACGGCTTTTTTTTTTCTCCTTTTCCCTTCAATGCATGCTTCTAGAACTATAGACTCATAGACCTGAACGCAGCACAAGGGCTTCTGTTGTTGTTTAAACTCCTGCACCTTTCCACTGTACTCTTCTGCACCTGACCCCATGTGTGCTGTTGCTTTCTGTGATGAAAACAGCTGATGCTTCCTGTTGTAACAAGATCTTCATTGTAGCTCTTCCTGTCTCTCTGTCCAGACTACCACTCGTGACACAAGTGGCAGTCTGAGAACATTTCCACAGCTCCGCCACACAGTTCCGTCGCCCCCTTCCGCTCAGGTCTGGTATGACTAGATCTTCACGCACAACAGACTCGTTTCTCATACTTAAACCGAGCGCCATCAGTACCGGTTCGCTTCACACGGGAAAGGCGTCTGTAAAAACACCACCAAGCAAACTGTGAACTCCTGCAACTCGGAAAATGTTTATGAAACTCTTCATGTGAGTAAAGGAGAAATTTGTGGAATTTTTTTTTTATGTGGTAATTGAAGTGTGGACCAAGAATGATGTTCAGGGCCAGTCCGATCTTAAACATGAGCTGTCACATGTAGTAGTTTCTCACTCCTCATTTTTCACATCAGCAAATGCACCAGCAGTATTTAAATAATGTGTGAACCTCACAAAATAAATGTCCTGGGCATGTTTCACCCCAAAATTAAAAGAGGAAAAAAAAAAGAAAATGCATTTTGAATAAAGACCAATGTACACACACACACACACACACATATATATATATATATATATATATATATATATATATATATATATATATATATATGTGTGTAAGTCTCATGCTCACCAAGGCTTTTGTTTTTTTTTAATCAAAAATACAGTCAAATATTATTACAATTTAAAAGAACTGTTTTTTTATTGTAATATTTTATAATTTATTCCTGTGATGCAAAGCTGAATGTTCAGCATCATTAATCCAGTCTTCAGTGTCACATGATTGCGCAAGGATGCATTAAATTGATCAAAAGTGACAGTAAATACATTTATAATGCTACAAAAGATTTCTATTTTAAATAAATGCTGTTCTTTTAAACTTCTATTCATAAAAGAATCCTGAAAATTAGTTTTTCACAAAAATATTAAGCAGCACCGTTTCAACATTGATAATAATAACCATTATTAATAATTACATACCAATAATGACAAGTTCTGAAGGATCTGAAAATTCAGCTTTGCATCACAGAAATATATTACATTTTAATATATATTCAAATAGAAAAGTTATTTTAAATTGTCATATTTCACAATATTACTGTTTTTACTGTATTTTTAATCAAAACAAATGTAGCCTTGGTGAGCATCATTTTTCCAAAACATTACAAAAATCTGTAGTGTGTATGTGTATACACACATTTTTTTATTATATTAATTGGTTGAAATATGACTCAGGACATTTCTTTTACAACTAAATCTGCCTGTAAGAAGAAGGAAATGCAATGAACAGATTGTAAGGGTGATTGAGGTGTGAATCAAAATGCTTGTGATTTCTCAGGCTTTACTTGGAAGCATCTCAGCTTCCATGAATCTACTTGAACTTGTCACGAGACTGAGGAAAATGATATTATGCCATCATTCCTCTCGAGCCACACAACTTTCAATACAATTTATTGCACTTGGACAGTTAGTTAGGGCACCGATGGTGTGAGGATCCTATTGGAATTGCTCCGTTTATTCCCATTTATAGTCTTAAATGCTTGGCCAGTAATGCTTTAAAAAAAGATATGTAAACAGTTGTTTATAAACCTTTTGTATTTGAACTCCAGTGGTCCACTGTTTGATCATCTCTGTCCAAAAATGTCTTTTAGGTATTTATATGCCATTTTAAAATAAAACATCTGTTTGGTACCAAATGTGTTGTCGTTACTGAAAGCAAATAGAAGCAGTGAAAGGAATTACATCCATATTATTTTTAACGCAAGAGTGGATGAGGCCATTTGTAACTAGCTTACAAAATTTTAAAAAAGTTTGCAATATAATCATAAGCACAATGGTTTGTAGCACAAATAGTTATACCGTTTACTGCACTGTTATTGTTTAACTTTACCTAATGCGGTTGATTAATCAGTCTCGCGCATTCGCTGAAGATAGCGTACTTCCGCATTGCCAAATATGGTGAGAGAACAGCGTTTCCTGCCAGCATCTTACCGAACAAAACAGTACATACACCACACCGACATTTTTATTTTGAAAAATGTATAACTGCTGTGTCACAAACTTCCAGTCAGATGATTGTCTCAGTGACCACCCTGATGGATTTGCTGAATTTAACGGTAATTTAAAACTGGTGAGTTTGATTTTTTTTTTGGACTGATTCATAAGAACCGGTCTATAAATAGTTATGATTTAAGGAATCGGACTCCATCGGTCATGGTTCATGTTAAGTTTTTACAATGCAACGGACATGTCTATTTGTATTATTTCTTTAGAAATGAAACGCAGTGGTGAAAATACCAGTACTGTACAGGAAACAAACTACTAGTAGCCTACCAAACAAAACAGGTCATTACCGGCTATTATAGCAGCTTTATTTAAGAAATATTACACATTCTCAAAGTACAACAAATCTTCTCGATGAAGCTCTCCAGTCTTTCCTTAGTGCTACCGCAAATTAATATGAGAATGAAGACCTGACTTTGTTCTAAAATAAAAGCATGAAGGGATCTGAAAGAAAAGAAAATGACAGCACAGTTACTAATTAAAACAATGTAAATTTGCAGGGATTCAGATAGTTTGGTATACGCAGCATTTTAGAACTCTTTGCTGAGGTGCCATCACTCAGACCTTGGCCTTCAAACCTCAAACACCAAATCTTTTAATACTTTTTAATAACTTTCATATCCAGTGACATGAAAAGCCTGAGTAAAAAAGGAAGAATGAGGAAAGGCAGCATTTGTACGGAATTGTTTTGGGAGAACTGAATGTAATGAGCTGAGGCACTATGGTAGTGAATTCATGAGACCGTTTGGGTTGCGGGCCATCTTGTGAATGTACCTACGTTAATCAAATAAAAAGTAGACAAAATACATTTAGAATATATTATATTTCTTTTATAACATTTGAATGACACCTCAAATCCATCTTTTTTTGTGGGGAAGTACGTATGAGAACACTTGATCGTAGCGAAAAGAGGCAGAAAAGTGCAAAGATACTTTCCTCATCTCGAATAAAAAGATCTAAATGAAAGCGCTTGTAGCTGCTGCTCTCTGATTGGCTGTGTTGCATGTCAATCAAAAATGGTTGCTGAGGTGAGATCACGTCAAATGTTATTCCTTCCACTCATTAAACTGAATCAAACACTTTTTCTTCCTGGAACAAAACACAAGAGGGATCCTAAATATGAACTGAATTTCAGTTAAACCTATAGTAAACCAAAAAACACCTATCATTTGAACACAAAGGCATGTCTGCATTCACAGGAAGCTGAGAGGGGTCACGGGGTCTCATATCTAGCTGTAGTGAAACCGTGAAAGTGGCTCGAGCACCAGAAGCAGCTCAGGCCTTCATGAGCGTGCTGACCACAGCCCTGGCGTTGAGGCTGCGCAGATCGCTGTACGTCTGCCCGGTGCCCACAAACACGATGGGCTGTCCCGTGATGTAGGTCATGGAGATGGCAGCGCCCACCTACAGGAGACATGGGTAAGTTTCTCTTAACCAAGGTTCATTTCACAAGAGGGCCATGAACAACGGATTCAAACAGTCATACCTTGTCATCGATGGTGTCAAACTTGGTGAGAACGATGCCATCAATAAGCCTGGGTTTGTCAGTCTTGGAATGATCAGCCAGGGCTTGATTAAATTTAACCTACAAAAATGCAGCAAACATCCATGTATTACACACTGAATATTAATATTAACAGACCTGAAATATTCATTATGAAGGACTGGTTTCTTGCATCGATAAAATAGAAACAGAATGGCAAATAGCATGTATAAGGATGACCTGAAACTGGGTGGGGCTTAGCAGCCCAGACACTCTTTTTAATTGGTTGAAGTATCCTGCTTTAACTCTTCCTTGTGTATGTTCAATTTAATTCATTATTTAATACTTTTCTGGAGGCGGTAAAGGTGGAATAAAATCACATTACTGTAAATATATACGTTTATAATTTGGAGTCTGGTAGATTTTTTAAAAATGTTTTTGATGTTTGATCACCAAGGCTGCATTTACTTGATCAAAAATACAATAAAAACAGCAATATTGTGAAATATTCTTTACACATACATATATATATATATATATTTTTTTTTACTTTTTAAATAATGTTAACATTTTTACTAGAATAGCACTGCTCCAGTCTTCAGTGTCACATGATCCTTCAGAAATCAATCTAATATGCTGATTATCATCAATGTTGAAAAGAGTTGTGCCTGGAAACAAATTTTTCTCAAGTTTCTTTGAATAGGAAGTTAAAAATACAAAACTTTACTGTCACTTTTGATCTATTTAACGCATCCTTGCTGAATAAAAGTACCAATTTCTATAAAAAAGACGACACCTTTACAATGTAATAAAAGTGGCAAAGAATCAGTCATAATTCACTGAAATACTTTTCTCCAGTGAGCCATTAAAGGGAAAGTTCACACAAAAATGAAAATTCGCCCATGATTTACCTCACCCACAAGTCATCCTAGGTGTATATGACAATCAGTATATGTACATGTATATGTATATGTTCTGGCTTTTCCAAGCTTTATAATGGCAGTGACTTGTTGGTTCATTTTTAAAGTCCATAAAAGTGCATCTATCCATCATATAACTGCTCCACACGGCTCCAGGGGGTTAATAAAGGCCTTCTGAAGCGAAGTGATGCGTTTGTGTAAGTATATAAGTAAATATCCATATTAAAAACTTTATAGACTAACATAACTAACTTCCGGTGGTCAGTGGTACGCAGGTCAACTTGCGGCGAACAAACGCGCCACAATGCTTCAGAGGGCATTTATTAACCCCCTGGAGCCGTGTGGAGTTCTTTTATGATGGATACATGCACTTTTATGGACTTCAAAACAGAAACAACCATTCACTGCCATTATAAAGCTTGGAAGAGCCAGGACATTTTTAATATAACTCTGAATGTGTTCATCTGAAAGAAGAATATCATACACACCTAGGATGACTTGAGGGTGAGTAAATCATGGGCTAATTTTCATTTTTGGGTGAACTAACCCTTTAACTGTTGCAACCTACTATTTCAGAACCATCAAGCGCTCCCTAGTGCAAGACCACTTTTTGTCTCCCAGTTATTGACCAGAACCATACAATTTGAATACACTATAAAGCAGTGCCATCTATAGACTATATCTGGCATTACACCTGAGCAAAACCTACCAGCTGATCCACAGCCTCATTGCCCACAAGTGCTTCTCCCACAAACAAAACCAGGTCCGGGGTGTTAACCGCAATCAGCTTAGCCAAAGCCGTCATCAGAGGGCCGTTATCCTGCATACGGCCAGCTGTATCGATCAACACCACTTCAAAACCCTGGTTACGAGCTGTAGAAAGACAGATGCGTTAACGACTGAATCCTATGAAAGTTTCATTTCCTTTAAAATCACGTGGATTTTACCATAGGCAATAGCTTCCATGGCGATCCCAGCAGCATCCTTGCCATAGCCCTTCTCGAAGAGTTGTACGGCCGGACGTCCGCCGTGCTTCTCTGGGGGGTGCAGAGAGTTCAGACGCCGCTGGTGAGTCCTCAGCTGCTCCACGGCACCCGCGCGGAAAGTGTCACAGGCGGCGATGAGCACTGAGAACCCGTTCTCAATCAGCCAATAAGAGATCTGTTTGAAAAGGAAAAAAGTCACATGGCCTTTATATTATATTCAATATGCTGATTTACTGCTCAAGAAACATTTACTATCATTAACAATATCGAAAATGTTTTTTGTTGCTTAATGTTTTTGTGGATACACTACCATTCAATTAAAAATAAGAAAAGAAATTAATACTTTTAATCCACAAGGATGCATTAAAATGATCAAAAGTGACAGTTAAGACATTTATAATGTTGCAAAACATTTTATTTTAAAGGTGTCATGAACTGGCTTTTTTTATTTTTTTATACTGTTGTCTGAGGTCAACTTATGACGTTCGCGTGGTTGTTACATTCAAAAACATCATAATGAATAAGTAATAGGCAATTTTCTGCCCTGGTTTTAAGGCTCTCTCAAGAAACGCTCGGTTTTAATGGGCGTGCCGCACTGAAGACTTGGAAGTAAACGCCCACGGCTAGGATTAGATAAGATTTGCATATTTAATGAGCTTCAGTACATGTGGGAATTGTTTTGAAAGCGTGTGGGAAAATGGCAACCGGAATGAATTGCCCACAGGGCTCACAAAACGTCTTTATCAAACAAACACAATGATTCATCTCTCATCCACCCGCGATTGATTGGAATGTTTTTTTTTTTTTAATTACTTGGCCCGGATATAAGTAACCGTGCATCACTAACACACACACGCTAAGTACGTTGCAGACAGCATGATCAAAACTTCCGCGATTGTATTTTTCCTTCAAATATCAAGTCAAGAGAGTGAACAACGCAGATCCAGAAAGGAATGTTATTTCACTATTTAAGATAGACCGTTGGCAGGCCGGGCTTACGTTTTGGTAGCCTGTCTGGAAAACGCATAGCCCTGGGACGTTGGGCTTTGCGAGCCCTGGCCCATACATGTCCGAGTCTGATCCTGAATCACAACACCACAAATAAAGGATTCTCCAGCCTGTGACAGCGTGCCAAGTTATGTTCTGTTAGACACGTACACATAATCAATAGCCTAGATATCAAACAATCTGTAACAATTCAATACTGTCACATATAAAAAACATTTTTTGCTTCATTCATTCATGTAATCTCATCCTGTCTGCAAATCCAGTCTCTTGTTTACAAACGAATCCGCGGTGAAATGAAGGAACAAACGTGCAATGTCTTCCCCACGTGAGCTGGATATTCATTAAAAATAAAGTTCATCCATGCATTCATAATATTGGAATCCGAATTAAGCTTATGCGGTATGTTTATTGCTTAGAAGTTCGATCCGGTTTAGCTCTATGTAGGCCTATGTCATGTCAGGCACGAGCCGGTGGACAGGGCTACAGAATCAGGCGTACTTTTGTTGAGGCGGCGTTTCACTACAGTCTGACACATTCTGAGATCGAGTGTTTGCTGGGCCTGGTGTCAATAAAAGCTTTTCTTTGACTAACAAGGAAGTTTTCAGCTCTGAAACTGATATTCTTATATTACCATGACCTTTTATATATCAAAAGCTCAAGGGAAAGTTGATTTCTCTTTAAATAAATGCTGCTAATTTAACCTTTTAGTCAAAGAATCCTGAAAAAATTTGCTTTTGGTTTCTACAAAAATATGAAGCAGTTAGATTTAAGAGCACTAATAATAATAATATTAATTGTTTTAACTTTTCAACATTGATAATAAAAACCATCATTAATAATTGAACACTGATAATAATTGAGCAGCAAATCAGCATATTGCAATGATTTCTGACGATCATGTGACACTAAAGACTGGAGTAATGATGCTGAAAATTCAGCTTTAATAATAATGATAATAATAATAATAATAATAATGTTACATTTATATAGCGCTTTTCTCTGCACTCAAAGCGCTTTACATATGGAAGGGGGAATCTCCTCAAACACCACCAATGTGCAGCATCCACCTGGATGATGCGACGGCAGCCATATTGCGCCAGAATGCCCACCACACACCAGCTTTGATCACAGGAATAAATTACATTTTAAAATGTATTCAAATAGAAATCTGTTCTTTTAAATTTCAATTATCTTATTTCACAATATTACTGTTTGTACTGTATTTTTAATCAAATAAATGCCGCTTTGGTGAGCAGAAGAGACTTTGTTCAGAAACATTAAGAAATCATAGTATATTTGTTTCTCACGCATGCAAACTGCACACACATATCCCTTTTTCCATTTCAAGCACTTAAACAAAACAAGCTTTGCAAATATGCCAGCACTTTTTTTTTTTCAAACAAACTTACCTTGGCGAGGTTTGTGGACTTGCCGACGCCGTTGACCCCACAGAAGGTGATGACGAAGGGTTTGCGCTGAGAACGAGCATCTAGCACGTCCCTCAAGATGTCCACACGGCGCTTGGGCTGCAAGATCTGCACCAGAGAGTCCTGCAGAGCCTGCTTCACCGTAGAGGCCACAGCTGGACAGAAGAAACCACAGGAAGATTTAGAAGAGCAAAATCCAGGAAGGCCAGAAAAGACATGCACTCGATGTACTGGCTTGAGAACATGCACATGTCTGTGGGAAGGCTCTTGTTTGGACGGGCTGTTCAGCAGGTGTGTGCTGTACTCACTGGTGAAAGTGCCCATGACTTTGCCTTCCAGTTTCTTGGCCACAGACTCACAGAGCTGGGAGGCTATTTCAGCTGCTACATTCTTGGCTAGAAAAAGAAGAGACAAAAATCAAATTACTAATCCGGTCATAATATAGGCTGGGTTATACTTCATTTTAAGGTGTCCTTAAGAGTCATTAAGAGTTAGGGTTTGGTTTAGAATTAGTTGCATGTAATTATGTATAATGTACTGTTATTATACATGTAACGTGTAACAAGGGCACTAAAATAACGTTTTACCATAGGCTGTAATGCACAGTATATCCGTTTCTAGATATTTGTGATTATTGGATTCTTCAAGCATTTTGATTTGGCCCGATTCACTAATTAATCATTTAGACTGATTTGTGAGAAATTCTTTAAAAACAAGTTTCTCAATATCTAGCTCTGGTGTTTTCAAACTTTTAGATGCCACAGACCCCCAAATATGATCATCCTCGTGCGAGGGACCCCATCTTCAAATCGAAAAGGCAGCTATATATTTTCATGAATAAAGACTCAATTTATACTGTGAAAAAATCATACTAAATGTGTTAAATATAATATGGAAAATATTTTGTTTCTATTATGCTTTTTTCTATCAATAATACATTTATTTATTTTAAAAGTGCACTATGTAACTTTTTTGTATTCAAAATTGACTAAAATTTACACAATGAGTGAGTACATCGTGAATCCATCTTCCAAACAGTGTTTTTGGAAGATGTGATTAATATACTTTATGATTAAATATACTTTAATTATATTTTTATGAATTTTTCCCCCTACCTTTTCAACCGGTGTTCTACTTGTACCTTTAAATGTATTATTTATGTAAATTATTTATTTGCATCTTTTTTATTAATTTATTTACATCCATTTCACTTTATTAATTTAATACATTTTTTTTATTTTTTTATTTACTTACATTTTTTATTATGCTTTTTCTACGTATAGTACTGTTTTAGATGTATTATTTACTTGAATAAATATCTACTTTTATCCATTTATTAATTTAATCTTTTCTAATCCAATTTATTTCACTTTTTGTCATTTGTTTGTCAATTTTAATTTATTTTACATATTTTTATTTATTTTAATCATATACATTTTTTTACTACCTTTTCAACCTACAGTATATTCTATCTGTAATTTTTATATGTATTATTCATTAATTTTTTCCCCTTTAAATTGAATCATTTTATTTTTATTTATTCTAGTCATTATTATTTTTACACGGATTCCCTAGCACACCTTCGCGTACTCCTGGAAAACACCATCTTAAAATTCCTAAATATTTACAGTTTGTCCATGACTGTAGGAACCCTGTAACATTTTATTAAAAACTAATTGAAAAAATTGAAACAAAAGTGTATTAAATGAGGAGCCATGGAGCAAGAGCGATGTCCTACCAATGAGGTGGTCCCTCATCTTGTCCAGAACTGGCTCCATGTCCTGCTGAGTCAGATTTTTAGATCCCACCAGGCCTTTCAGCATCCCAAACATTCCCCCAAAACCACCCTTTTTAGCTCTGCAGAGAAAACACAGAATGTGGCATCTCCATATCAAAGGATTCAAATGAAGACACATTCAGCAGCAGCAAGTTCAGATGAAGAAAATCAATGTTGTGTGGCAGTGTTGAAAGGACAGAATAGAGATTTTCAAATGTTACCCTTTCTTGCTAGGGTTTGGCACCACAACTCTCTCCTCCTCCTCCTCCACTTCTTCATCCTCATCGTCTGAGGACTCATAATCGACACCTCGCAGGTCACCTTTCATTGAATCCACCTGGATCAGCTGAGAGGAACACAGAAAATTTCATCTGCAATTAATTTAAAAGCATTTTAATTTGATTGAATATGAAGAATTTGTGCATGCTAGAATAAAGATGGTGCAGTGAATTTGAAGAGTTTTTAGTAGGAGTAAAGGGCCTTTCACACTGGACGCTATTAAGCGACGCGAATGTGTCGTGATGACGCTCTTGAATCGAAACAATAGATCCCTATGGAGCTATTCACACCGGACGCAATCAATCGCAGCGCGACAAAGCTAGATTTTTTCCAACCAGTGTGTCGATTTTGCCCCCCCCGTCGCCACGCGATGAAACGAGCCGTCCAATTAGATTTGAGCTTACCCGAGCCGCTGTTGTTGCACAAGTGTGAAAGTGGTGGTGCTGTTTTGAAAACCTGTGTAAAGACCGAAGAAAAGTATTCCAGAAGAGAAAGAGAATGTATGTTGAGTGTTATCATTGGTGTTATCATTTATTCTTACACGTTCTTTATACAGATTATGATTTCTATTCATTTTTCACTGAATTATGCGATATGAAGATCTTGAAACGGCATACAGAGCGTTGTTTTCTTCAATGCGTGTCTGTTATGAGAGAGCTCATTCGCTCTAGAGCTGTCAATCATATTATGTGATCATAACTCCTGCACTTCTGAATGACGATGTTGTGTTCATTTCCTCATTCTGAGTTCTGCACGTTTCCTCACAAACTGAGAGAAACGTTTCTACAGATGAAACATGAAGCCAAAAATATATGATTACGACGATATATGTTCTGTATGTGTTTTTCATGCTGCTCTGGGTATTTTTATAACAATAAAGAATGAGAAAACACTGCCCATTATTGAATTAAAATCCACAGTAGATTGCAATCGGTAGTTATTACACTCACTCGATGATGGTTTCTGTTGTAGTACCAATCATTATTTATCTTAATTTACTGTAGTATGTTGTTCAGTGGAAGAGGTTAAAGCCATATGGGAAAACCTACGAGATACATACATGACGAAAAATGTTGTTTTCTCGTTAAGCGCCACCTATCACTGCAGGCGTGAGGTAGCTGAAGGCAATCAATCGTTTCAGTGAAAGCTCCGTTCATCTGCAATTCGCTTAGCTTTATTGCGTCACGCTCAGTGTGAGGGCCTTAAAGCCGCACACTGTTCTTGTGACGTAATTTTTGTCATCAGGACGGCCAGCCCAATTTGAGTCTGCTCAGACGCAGTCTCACGTAGCCAGACCTTCAGACTGACGGCAGAAGGTCTGGACTTTTTTCCGCAGCTTTCATTGGTCAAGTTTGACTGACATGTAACGCAACAAATCACAGTTCATTTTGTTCTGCGTCATGTTTAGGGGCGTGAAAATGCAAAGTCGATGTCCCTGCAATAACAGACCGGCGTGCATCTATAAATTAATAATTCAAGAACGTTGTGCAAGTTTACTGCAACAATGGAGCCGCAAACCTCACATACTTTTGCCATACACATACATCGACATTTAGTTGATCCTGGTAAGCGCTCATTGTCACAGTTGTAAACACGACAGCGTTCTTCTTCCATGAGAGGGTTTGGCATCACAGCATTTGTTTCCAGGTGGACCATTAAAGAACACAACACACACATCTCGCGGACATCCTGTAGAATTCAACCAATCAGATGATGACGAAACTCCTGAAGTGTTTCCAGTAAGTGTATCATATGCATCAGACGTTCAGCCAACGGTCCGTGACGTCTGAGGCTGAGACTAGGGTCCACTAGGTGCATTATTTTACCCAAATTTTCATTACTTTAATCATATTTTTATGAAAATTCTCTACAGTTGAGTATACTTTGAAAGCTGTGCGGACACGTTTGTGTGCAAGTACGTGTTTGTGCACGTTGTGTGAAGTATACCCGGGCCTTAAAGCTGGACTGCTTACCGGTTCAGCTGAGGCCTCATGGTCTTGGGTCTGTGCGTCACCGGTGTTGCCATTGCTTTCACTGTAGTCCAGATCTCCAGTGTTCCTCCCACCCATATCCCACACCCGGTTTGCCTTCCCCTTTGGCTTCTGGGGTTTAGGGGACTTACTGTGCAATACAACAGCAATAAAAATGTAACTTCAAACAACCATCTGTTGTCAAAATAATCATGATGGAATAATGTAGTCTAGAACTCAACTTGAGGGTTAAAGTGAAAGTCATTTAGAGATCTGTGACACCTGTGTGATTAAAAGTGGCTTCATCTGCCATGAAAGAGGCATTTTCACACAATTCATAATGTCTCCTACCTGGTCTTCTCTACTTTTACGCCACCCAACTGCTTGCTGAAGAACTTGGCACGGTTCCTCTCAATAATCTCCTCTGGGGTCAGACCATCGTTTCCATTCTCCACAGCCTTTTTGGAGGCGGTCTGTGAAGCAGCTTTAGTCTGATCTCCTCCTGAGACACCTGAGAAAACAAACGTCACACTAACAAACGTACAAGAAGAGATGCACGATACTAAATTTCTCTGCCAATACCGATACCAATAGTTTGCTTTTCTTAAGGAAAAAATATCTCTCCCAAATAACGCTGCAAACTATACAGGGAACCATCTCATTTAAAACATTACTATAATATTAGAGGTTCAAATTAACAACAGAGCTATTATGTTCAACTGCGATTTATTTTCAGATATAATAACTACACTCAAAAATGTAAAAGTTTGTATGCAACTAGGTTGCACAGGTAGTTTACATAAACACTAGTCTTCATGACAAATTTATTCAAACATACATATGTAATTAACAGTAAATAAGCTCCTCTCTAGTGTTTTTAATAGCTAACTAACGAAAAGTGAACACAGGATAACTTTCCTGAGGTAAATGCAATGTTAAGTCACTAGCTGTTTTTTATTGGCGTCTTTCTGCGATTAAAACACTGATTAAGCGATTACATGAAACATGATTAATTTCAGTAAGTTGTACAGTATCTTTAAGCATACCTTCTTATGTTCATGCATGTTTTTCGAGAAATAACTTGTTTTACAGTGGAAGAAAAGACTGCCGCTTAAACTGAGGCACTACAGCGATCTGTTACGCCACATTTAAGAGCGTCAAAACAGCATTTATTGTTTGAATTTCATGAAAAAATGGACAGAATTTGAAAGCTGAGACTTTGTTTCTTATCAGAAGTAACAAAGCTCTTTGCAATTATTGGATGGGAGGCGCACTGGTGTAGGGAAAAACTGCGGACCTGGCAACCCGGGCTTGAATTACAGGTAATTCATGCGGTCAAATAGAGCCAGCTTTTATGTAGCTATTTTTTTAACTGTTAATGCGTTGTCTCATTAACATGCCCTAAATTTAACACAAGAGATTTTCTTCACACACACACACACACAGTATGAGTTGCAGTCTGACAAGTTTTTCCATACCCTTTTGATTGACAGGATACCATTGGCCCTGATCATCTGCTGTTTTGAAGTGAAAATAATTGCTTTTATCGGCCGATACCGATTATTGGCCGATACATAAGTGCATCTCTACTTGTAAAGCATCTCTACTCATCTCTCACATTTCTCACCTTCCTTTTTGGCATTTTTACTTTTCTTGCCTCCTTGCTCCTTGCTTTTGTCTCCATCCTTTGTCTCAATCATAGACTTCACAGTTTTCTGGGATTTCTGAGACTCTTTGAAAGGCCTCATATAGACGGGGGCCTTGGCTTTGCTGCTGTCCTCCGCCTCCCTGCAAAAAATTGTAATTGTAATCTTTTATGAAAATTATTTAAACTATTTCCTTTATTTTATTTTTTTTCAAACTAAAAATGTTACATAATAATTTGGGCAATACTATTTGGGCAAGCTATAATAATGTACCTGCAGGAACTGCATGCATACACTACCTTTAAAAAGTTTGAACGGTAGTGTCTTCTGCTCTTGTCGGCTGCATTTATTTTTTATCAAAAATACAGTAAAAACAGTAATTTTGTGACCACATAAAGTAACATTTCTATTTAAATATATTTTCAAATTCTTATTATCAATGTTGAAAACAGTTGTGCTGCTTCATATTTTTGTGGAAACCATCATACATATTTTTTATATGACAAAATTCAAAAGAACATTTATTTGAAATAGAAATCTTTATAACAGTATAAATGTTTGTACTGTCACTTAATTAATTTAATGTATCCTAGCTGAATAAAAATATTAAAAATTAAAAATAAAAATAAATCCCCAAACTTTTGAATGGTAGTGTATTTATATAACAATAATAACTGGAATTTAAAATGTGACATATACCTAAAGAATATTTTGATCCAAAGGTTTACTCTTAAGTGTGTGAAATTAGTTTTGCAGACAAAAATACATTTTTGTTTTAAAATTCTGACAGCCATTCATATTTATGAACCCAAGAAAAAAGTCCAGCTCACCGCAAAAGACTGTGGAAGTCCTCTCCAAACTCAAAATTATTGAGCAGAAACTTTAGGGCGCCTCTCTGCTCCAGCTCATTCTTGTATCGATCTCTGAAGTGAAGCTGGACATCATCCATGAACTTATCCACATACGTCAGTGTCAGGATCTTTTGAAAACCCACCTGGGAAACCAGAAGCACATGATCATGCATATGGACGTTTGAGCCACGGGACACGGACTGATCTGATCATCATATTATTTATACTGAAAAAGGAAAATAAACACTCACCACAAATACAAGCTCAAACTCATTGTCCAGCTTGTATTTAAGACTCAGGGCATTGTGGGTAAAAGAGTTATTCCCACTTCTTTCCTGCAAACAGAAAGCAAAAGAACACATTTAACTTCAAATATGTCTCTTAACATACAAGTTATTATAATCTAAATCTGATACTCTTTTATCAAGTTAACTGTTGGATGGAGCTGAGAAGGCTGGACAGACCAAAATCATAGTTTTAAAGGGATGGATAGTGATACACACTCTTGCCCCTGGTTTCACAGACAAGGTTTAAACTAGTCCCAGACTAAAATGCATGTTTGAGCTGTTTTAACTGAAAGAAACTTGCACTGACAGATCTTAAAATATGTCAGTGACATTGTATTGTCTCAAGATACACACCAGTAATGTTTTTTCCCCCTAAGGCACGTTTAGGATACTTTTTGAACTAAGGCCTAATCCTGGCTTAATCTAAACCCTGTCTGTGAAACCGGACCATATTTTGTTCTCATGCTACATTAATTTTAAATGAGATAATAGTTAATCAAATATATGTAACATTCATGGAATGTGGCTTTTAATGTTACATTTTTTATTTTATTTTCCCTTTCTTTGAGCTAACAGCTACTGTTGCATGCAATCATAAACTTTGACAAAAATATTTATATATATATAATCTATATAAATCTTTCTCGGGGCTTTATTTTGCAATAAAGAATACAACATCTAGAAGCAAATAAATTAAGGGGGTTACAATACATTAAGTGTATTATATTATGATACAAGTTTTACACCAAGATTCCTACAAACACTTTAATTTCTTTAAAGAATTCTTATTTAGCATTGTTAAACTTTGCAAGGAATCATAATAAAATAATTAAAAAAATAAACTTAACATTAAAAGGGTCTATATTGAGCTGTCTGTTTGTCTAAGCTGGCACGTGCAGTATTACGCAAGGCATTTGACTGTCCAACACTGCGATTCAGATGCCAACTAATGCATCATCTGTAGGTCAATACTCGTGCAATTTTACCTCATCCAACATAGTTCCCATAGTAACCTACATTACACCCTCTCACAGCCCAACTAACCCATGTGTTCGCTGGGCTAAGCTGCCTATATACTGAATAAAACAATAATAATCCACAGCAGGCCGTGCAGGGACTTTACCTGGAGGATGACGGAGCGGATGAGAGCGTTGACAGGCCCGGTAAAGGATTCAGTGACTCCGGCGCCCTGAAAACACCACAACACGATGCCCCCTTTACTGAAGATGGCGAAGAAGTCCAGCATCTTTGCCAAACACGAACGAACCCGATTCTAGGTAGGACAGAACAAACAGCGGTCAACAAAAAACGAAACCGAGTAAAAAAAATAAATAAGTGCTTCAAAGTTGCCCTGCGCTTGAGTAAATGTGCGCAGTGCTGCCTGCCGTCAGAATCAACACTCGACTCACGATCAGACACGTCAGTGGCGTAATGAGGAAGTGACGCAACTTCCGGCGGAGCAATATTTTGTAATATTTGTTTTCTTAAATTATAATAAAAGTTTGGAAAACATTATTAATTTTGTGATTATACTTCTTATGTTTCATATTCATCGCTGCAAATTCAGTAATCAGAAACAAATTTCCCCCCCCGTGGTGCTTAAGGAAGTATACAATAAATAGTTATAATAGCATATAATATAGTTATATAACAATGTGTAATAGTTATCATATATAGTATTTTTGTATTTATATGTACACGTTATGTAATTGTTTTTGCATTAATAAAAAATCAGAGCTTGAAGTTGCGTTTTTAACATTAATAGAACGTTAGATTAACAAAATCCATATTTTTGCCATTAATAAATTAATTACTTTTGTAATACAATATTTTATTTATTAATGCAGATTTCTCTAAAAACATATGTCTAAAAGTAGCTTTTCTTTGCTCCATTTTTTGTTAACCAATTCAACTTTTGATTTGAATAATGTATTAGTAAATGTTTAAATTAACATTAACTAAGATTAATAAATGCTAAGTTCATTCTTAGTTCATGTTAACTAATTAAACCTTATTGTAAAGTGTTACCATTTTTTTTAACTTTATATATTTTAATAGTTCTATGTTGTTTAGTTATGTAATGCGAATTTTTTTTTTTATATGCAGCTGTTGTGTTGCGTTAGTGATATTAAATCAACTTTGAGCTTGAGTCACTGAACAAACTCCACCTTCCAGCAGTATTTTTGTTAGCTTTATTTTCCCAGACTCACTGGTTATGAAAGCACACCTGACATCCAGTCTGTCTGGAGAGCTGCATTCAGAACATTCATTCTGCTTTCTGAACCTTTTTGTTTTTTTTTGTTGTAATATTTGGTTTCTTAAATTATTAATATTTTGATTATACTTCTTATGTTTCATATTCATCGCTGTAAATTCAGTAATCAGAAACCCCTGTGGTGCTTAAGGAAGTATACAATAAAATAGTAAAATAGCATATAATATAGTTACATAACCATGTATAGCTATAATAGTTATCATATATAGTATTTTTGTATTTATATGTACACGTTATGTAATTGTTTTTGCATTAATAAAAAATCAAAGCTTGAAGTTGCGTTTTTAATTTAACATTAATAGAACGTTAGATTAACAAAATCCATATTTTTGCCATTAATAAATTAATTACTTTTGTAATACTATATTTTATTTATAAATGCAGATTTCTCTAAAAACATATGTCTAAAAGTAGCTTTTCCCAATATACTGATGCTCCATTTTTTGTTTTTGTATTATATATATATATATATATATATCTGTTATACATGTGTTTTCACGGATAGTATATGCGACATTTTCTGTGACATTTAGATTGTTAATGGGCTTCAAAAGCATTTGTCTCAAAGGACTTGTATTTTTTTTCCGGAAACATCACTTCCGCCCGGTCCTCTAATCTCTAGTTTCTGTTTTCACTCTGCTCAGTTGGCAAGATGGCGTCGGAACCGAACAAGACAGAAATTCTCACCATTTTTAAACGTTTGCGCTCTATACCTACAAACAAGGTAACACGTGAGGTCTTATTGAAACATACATGTGACTGGTTTCATTGTCGGTCTAACCTATTCAGAGACATCCTTATGTGTGTTTCATGTGGGATTACGTGTCATTTGTTTGTCGCTAAGCCGGTGCTGATGGGGCCTCAGTGCCGTCCAACACATACATGTTTACTATCAACATCACACCGCAAAAACAGACCAGCGCTAAACTATCAAACACTAAAGACTTCGTATTAACGAGATATTAGGGCTAAATGAGCTGTCTCAAAAAAGAAATCATTTGATTGCAGGTTTACCGGCTCTATCTGTTATGTGAGAATGACGCAGTGGCGATGGAAAATGACTCATCCTGTAATAATGTTCCTCAGAATCCACGGAGTTGCCTGTCTGTACTTTCCCAAAGATGGATCAAACTCATCCATATAGTAAAATCTGTATATTGGGGCATGTAATCGTGAATTATTGTAAGCTCAGATTGGATAGTTAGAACGAAGATCTTGTAAGTTTACATACTGTTTCTGACCAAATGCTAAAAGTTAAGGTGGAGTTTTTGTACATTCCTTTATATTCTCGATTTTCCGAAAGTACATATTACTGAGTTTTTATGAACATATGATTTGAACCCTTTTTCTGTCTGCAACCATTTAATAGCAGGGTAGCACAGCTGTAGTTTACAGAGGTTTATTTATATAAGGTGTTATTTAAAAAATATATATATTATTTTTAATAAAATGGGTTTTGTTTTGTGTCTAGGCCTGCTTTGACTGTTCTGCTAAGAACCCGAGTTGGGCCAGTATTTCATATGGAGTATTTCTGTGCATCGACTGTTCTGGGATCCATCGCTCCTTGGGAGTGCACTTGAGCTTTATCAGGTTGGTTTGACTATTGTTTTTCTTCTTAATTATATTATGCTGTCATGCGAATGTCTGTTAAAGGTTGTATTCATCCGTGGTGTTCCACAATGCCACATTCATTTGTTAATAACAAGGCAAGAGTTGAGGTGTAGAGTGTTGTATTTTCAGATCCACAGAGCTGGATTCCAACTGGAGCTGGTTTCAGCTGAGATGTATGCAGGTTGGAGGAAATGCCAACGCGGTTAGTTCTTTTTTTTCTACACCCTATAATATAAACCTAGCCCTTTTAAAGGGATAGTTCACCCAAAAATTAAAATTGTCATCATTTATTCACCCTCAAGTTGCTCCAAGCCTGTATGAGTAAATGATGACAGAATTTTCATTTTTGGGTGAACTGTCCCTTTAATTCAGCTATTTGCGTGAGCCTATACTGTTAAATTTTTTTCCCCCTTTATGCACAGATGGGTTTTTTCCGCCAACATGGCTGTACCACCAATGACACCAATGCGAAGTATAACAGTCGTGCGGCTCAGATGTACAGAGAAAAGATTCGACAGCTTGCCAACGCTGCACTCTCCAAGTATGGCACCGATGTGAGTATACAAACCTCATTCTGTTCCAGCATTATCACTGCCTAGAAAGTGAACTATGCTCCTTGGGTTTGTTGTCAGCATTCTTTAATAAAAGATATTTTACTGTCATGCTGTTAACATGCTTTAAAGGCAGGGCCTCCCAACAGGCTTTGCTTCAAGACCCAGATTTGACATCATGTGGCAACCCAACACTATACTAAATTAAATCGTTCCTTAATAAAAGTAACAAAAAGTAAACAAAGAAATTAATATTGAAATGTATTAATCTATTTATTCATGAAAACTTTATCATTATTACAACATGCATGTTATAATAACAGATGTGCAACCTACTAATTGTTAACCACTTGAAATTCTAAAAATATTTTTTATTAGGATTATTTTATATATTATTTTGGTAGCACTTTACAATAAGGTCTCATTTGTTAACATTAGTTAATGTATTAAAGGGATAGTTCACCAAAAATGAAAATTATCCCATGATTTACTCAAGCCATCCTAGGTGTGTATGACATTCTTCTTTCAGACGAATACAGTTTTATTAAAGGGGTACTTCACCACTGGAAAGATGATTGTGTATTTAAATTGGGTCATTTATGTAGTAGAAATGTGATATTATTTTAGAAGTTGGTGCCTTCTAAACTGAGAAAAGCCAGAAAATGTATTTTTGGCTCATACGGATGAAAGACAACAACTCCCAGAATGCACTTGCTTCGCTGCCCTACGAGGCCACTCCCACCGGTTACATCACTTGCCCACCATGGCACCACCCCACTGTCGTTTTGATTTTTATAGTAATAAAATAGTTTAGTTCAGTTAGAGAACAGGCACTACAATTAAAAACTGAACGTGTCTGCTCAATACAGGAATGCTGTCTGCCGAAAGCTAGATATTTTACTTTATAAAGTGTTAAATATGGATATTGTTCTTA
Organism: Rhinogobio ventralis; assembly: GCA_039654625.1. NCBI lineage: Eukaryota > Metazoa > Chordata > Actinopteri > Cypriniformes > Gobionidae > Rhinogobio > Rhinogobio ventralis. The sequence continues at coordinate 34,771,178 of CM077206.1, forward strand.
CAAAAACCCATCGATTCGCTTCAGAAGGCCTTTATTAACCCCCCAGAGCTGTGTGGATTAATTTTATAATGGATGGATACACTTTTTTGGGCTTCAAATTTTGGGCTGCCATTATAAAGCTTGGAAGAGCCAGGACCTATTTTAATATAACTCTGATTGTATTCATCTGAAAGAAGAAAGTCAAATACACTAAGGATGACTTGAGGGTGAGTAAATCATGTGAAAAATTTCATTTATGGGGGAGCTATCCCTTTAACTAACATGAAATAACAATGAGTGCATTTGTTACAGTATTTATTAATCTTTGTTAATGTTAGTTAATAAAAATACAGTCTTTCATGTTAGTTCACAGTGCATTAACTAATGTTAACCAATTCAACTTTTGATTTGAATAATGTATTAGTAAATGTTTAAATTAACATTAACTAAGATTAATAAATGCTAAGTTCATTCTTAGTTCATGTTAACTAATTAAACCTTATTGTAAAGTGTTACCATTTTTTTTAACTTTATATATTTTAATAGTTCTATGTTGTTTAGTTATGTAATGCGAATTTTTTTTTTTATATGCAGCTGTTGTGTTGCGTTAGTGATATTAAATAAACTTTGAGCTTGAGTCACTGAACAAACTCCACGTTCCAGCAGTATTTTTGTTAGCTTTATTTTCCCAGACTCACTGGTTATGAAAGCACACCTGACATCCAGTCTGTCTGGAGAGCTGCATTCAGAACATTCATTCTGCTTTCTGAACCTTTTTGTTTTTTTTTTCCCTTCTCACTGTTCAGCTGTGGATTGACAGCTCAGGCTGTGCTCAGCCGTCACCTGTAGAGAAGAGAGAGACTGACTTCTTTGACGAGCACACACAGGTAGGACACACACGCTGCATATGAAATCGCATGCATACTTGAATAGGTACTTATTTAAAATAAGTACTTACTTTGTGACTGCTAAAAAAGTATGTTCTGTGTAGTGTAAATGTTATCCAGACATGCTACATTCGCCATGTTGTCATTATCATGTGACCTACCAGCATCAGCTGCGTCACTTGTGTAGTAAAGAAATGGGTCATCCAGGTACTTTTTACCTACTCTTTCATGACTACTACATACTATTCTTGTCACATACTGTTTATCGCCATATATATAGTAGGGAAGTATGCAATTTTGGATGCAGCCATAGAGTAGTGCATTTTGACTAGTTCTCTAGTTGACTACTCTAAAGGAACTTTTATTTCCATTTATGCTTAAAAAGAGTTTTACTGACCATTTGGTTGGCCATTGCAAGGTCAGAGGGGACCAGTTTACCAGTTTATCTTTTTTGTGCTTGTGCCAGAAACAGGATTCTCTGTCTTGGAAACCTGGAAATATCAGGGAATTTTGTTAATTATAATTGTGAGTCAAGGAAAATAATAAAATATTTGATCAGTAATTGCATTTTGTGAGTGAAGTTTTTATAAGATATTTTAAATTCCCTTTTCTGTAATTGTGAACAACTGAAAATGATGTCAAAATGTTCAGTTTCACTCTCGTTAAGATTGTGCTCATGCAGATATGCCATTATTATTATGACTTGATATGTAAAATGTAATCATTGTGTTCTCTTACCTGCAGCCTGCCAACAGTTGGGACATGGCATCCCCTTCCCTTACAGATCAGAATGGAGCCATAATTGTTACCCCTCAGCTGGAGCAGAGCAATCCTAAGAGTTCAGAGACTACCAGCACTCGTGAGTGTAGCGCATTACACACCATAACGCATGCATTTAAACAACATCATTGTCAGTACTTTTACATGTAAACATTACTTTCCAGAGCCTGAAGAGGGTCCGAGCATTGAAGGATTGAGCACTAGTCCTAAAGCCACAATAGGTAAGTGTTTGCTTGCTGGTTTGTGTGTATGTGGAAGTGCTCAGGCAGAATGTACATTATCATCAGAACATCCCCATGTGTCTATTTCTCCCTTCACCACCCATTTCCCCATATTATTTTTTAAAGTGAGATCATATCACTAAACAGTAATTAATCCCATAAGCAAGTCAAGCTCCAGGACCTGTGTATCAATTTTTATGGACAACAGCAAATAATGAAATGAAAAAGCTATGGTACTAAAACGCCATATTTTACAAATATTATAATGACATAAACATATGCCTATTTACTTAAGTCTTTTTAAAATCATATCTATGTGTAATAAGTCAGTTCTGCACCATTTATTGCAAATTAATTCAGAGTCTGCTATCCTTGGTAATAGCTGTCTTGTCTGTTAATGTAGAGAACTCAATGAGATTGGCGTCTGAAGAGTGTCAAACTCCTGAAGGTGATTTGAATGATTTTGAAATGCCTATTGGCTGATCAGAAAGCAGCAGCATGGTTCTGCGCTTGACTGACACTTAATTTGAGTGTGTGTGTGCCGCTTTGGCTCCACCCCTTCCTCTTTATCATATTATTACTGCAAAGCTGCTCATATTTAAAAATTGCCTTTACTGCTTTAAAATAAAAATACATCTTACTGCTTCAAATCTATTCAGGGTGTCATCAGGGGCAGTGTATATATTGCACCGACACAATTGTTGGCTGGGATTTAATTTATTTAATTTAAAATTGAGATATTCTGTGCTAATCAACATTATGAAACAAATGCTGTTGATAGAGCTTAAAGCCCAAAGTATTCTTCAGCCGTCTATTGTTGTTGCCATCCCATGGTAATGTTGTCATTTATTTTTCGAATGTGGCCTGGTATTGCCAACATTTGAACAATATGGCTGCTCGCATACAGTACATGCATACTATGATGATGAAAAAATGTTACATGCACTGTAAATATACCTTTAGTGTACACATAAAACATGCAGCAAACTTTGGGCTTCACTTCTTTTGTACCTGGAACAATGCTTGGAATTGATAATTTTAATGAGTCAAACTAGAAAAATTGCTAGAACGTGACGTCCCCAGTATTGTATGTAAAAGCAGAACTAACCTTTATGCTATATAACTATTCTTATTAACAAAGTATTTGTCAATTCGTATTCCTAAGGTGTGGTAAGTTGTCACTGGACTGCTCATTGTGGCCCTTAGGCCATGTGTCCACCAAAACGTTTGAGAGCATTTGCATACTTCGGTGGCGCAGCGTTTTTTCAGTTGAGGCGATTTGGTTGCTATTATACGCAATATCCAGTGTTACTAGCAGGGCTTGAAATTAACACCCGCAGTCACTCCTAACGCAGTCACACCTACTAGCCACTTTTGCGGGTTGAATTTTATAAATAATATATGTATACATTTTTCAATTGTAGTCTTTTAAAAAGGCATCTGAAATAATAAACTAAGTGCAATGTAGTGTTGTCAAAAAATTTGATTTTTCGATACATATCGATACTGAAATATCTGAAACGCTTCCAATACTCATTTTCCGCAGCACGTTGACACACAAACCCGCCTCCCCTCACTCACTCATTTAATTTGCTCCGGATGAGTATTTTTGGTGTTACTGGGCTTCAATTTCGCTGTGGGATTGCACGTATTGCGCATAATTTTACTAATTCCCACAGATTTTATGCTCACATTTATGCTAAATTAAGTTATTTTTCGCTGCTTATTGTACTTAAACAGTCACATACACACAATAATGAACACTCAAATACACAAAATAATGTCAAAATGCCAGTCCTGGCGAGCTTTCACGTAAACGCCGTCAGTTATGTTTTAAGTGAACATAAACAGTTGAGAAAGAAAGTGCATGTGTAACAGTATAGCAGTGCGCCAGGTCTTAAAGTGGCAGCAGATTATGAGACAGCAAATTATGAGATAATATTAAAAAAATATCTATATGGCAGTTTTCCCCATGGTATCGATGTCAAAATTGTGGCCAGTGAAAATGCTGAGTGTCTAGTAACTGGAAAACCACTGGCCACAGTGGCTAGTGAGCCAAAAAGTCAAACCCTGGTTACTAGTATTTGATTTCACAGATAGAAATAGACGCTCAGTGCCTCGTCACGCTGCTGCTGTTATGTGGCTCTCCTATTGAAATGCACTGTCCTTAGGAAAAGACGCTTTGGTGGACACACAGCCTTAGTTATTGATGCTACCTTTTAATTTAATTGAATCCTTCACGCATTCACCTTTTTATTTTATTAAATTTTTTTACATCAATCTCATTTCTGCAATTTAACACAAAAGTGAAGCCATGTGTAGCCAGTGTGTAGAGTCACTCACTGACACAGAAGGTGTAATGGGGTTTTCTGATCTCATAAAGATCTCTCAGACACTTCTGGACACAGAGTTTGTCGTGGTATTTCTGATGTGCACGTCCGGTCTGAATTGATATATGCCTTGGAATGAGATAAGAGTGGCTTTTTATTGATCAGGAATCAGTGGGTCTAAATCTTAAGAGCAATTTCCAGTCGCCCCAATTTTCTATTTGTTGGTTGCTCATTGGTACAGTTTGCAATAATACTGCATGAATGTTCACATGTACACTTTCAATACCCTCTTGCTCTGATAATCTAATTGATTGTGTGTTGGTGTAACCTCTTGCCTTTCCTCAGGCTTTGCCGGCATGATATTTCTCAGGTCCTTGTTGGCCGTGGCCTCTATCGCCATGTACTAATGATCCTTGTGCAGAGAAGTTGTGCTCTGGAATAATCTAGGAGGAAATGCTTTTACTTTTTTCTAACTGTGCTGTCCGTTTTCAGATGTGAAACCCTCCATCATTGGAAAGAAGAAGCCAGCCACTGCAAAGAAAGGGGTAGGTGAACAATCAGTACTCTCGGTCACTTCCTATCCAGGGAATTGTTTCCTGATCTTGCGGTGTTCAGTTTTTGTCAGTAGGTGTCAGACGTGTACAGAATCTAAAACTGTGGTTCTGCCTCCAGCTGAAGAAGAAAACCAATAATCAATGCAGACGTGCCAGCGATGGCAGAATCTGAATGTCAATTCTTCTAATAATAGTTAGACTAATCTAATGTTTGTTTTTCCCCATTCAATTTGGCAGATTTTTTTTTATTTTATTTATTCAGTAAGGTGTTTGAAGCATTGAACCAATGAATGTCTCACAGCCTGTCAACATATATTGGTCATATTTCATCTCAAAATCAAATAGGATATTGTATTTTACTTTAAGATTTATCATATTTTCATAATTAAGCATTGTGTAGTCATTAATGAGAATGAGACTTTTTTTTTTTGCATTGTGGTACTGTAATATTAAATTCCTTTGTGTTAATTTAAATAAAATCAGTAGTATTTATTGTACTGCTTCTAAGCTGTTTTTTAATTTTTTTTAAAGGAGATAAATGTACTTAGTCGACATGAAATGTGAGTTGCGATAGTCTTTTCTTCCTTATGATGTATATCCAAGTGAAACAATTTCTTGAAGAAAAAAATTTAGGCTGGGACTTGTTTTTGTCTATCGGTAATTGATTGGATAGTTGTGGTTTGCTATTGGTGGATCTCATGTGAGTGACAGGTTGCCCTGCCCTCTTGCCAATAAACGGGCCATCAGAGAAGACGAGATGTTGCTGCAAGAGGGGGAAGTTATTTTGATTAAAGATTATGAAGGCACGTGAATTTAAAAAAAATGAGCACGGATAAATAATTTATAATAAACACTGAAATATTCCCTAAAAAGTAAGAATTGTCTTACCGATTTTTTTGTTGTTGCAGAAGTATATACTGTCATTTAACCTCAGAGCTCATTATCTTTGCAGGTGGTAATTTGAATAATTGTCTTTATTTTTTTAGCTTGGAGTAAAAAAGGGTCTTGGTGCCCAGAAGGTGAGCAGCAAGAGCTTCACTGAGGTGGAAAAACAAGCCCAGGTGGCAGAGAAAATGAGAGAGGAACAGGTCGCTGAAGCCAAGAAACAAGCCGAAGAGTCCATGTGAGTCTCCAGATGCAACAAATTCAAAATCTGTCTGATTAGGACTGTTGGACAGATGATGAAAAACTGAGGCCCTGTCCACACGAACACGGGTATTTTCAAAACCGCAGCTTTTTCTATGCGGCTCGTCCAAACGCAGTATCCCTTCACTGAAACTGAACTTTTTTGAAAACTCCTGTCAGGATGAAGATTTTTAGAAACTCCGTTTGTAGTGTTGTTGTGTGGACAGTGAAACCAGAGATTTTTGCTTGTTACGTCAAAGCCGGAACCGGCAATAACCTTTTTCCAGGCTTCTGATTGCCTAACATGGCTTTACGGTTAGGGTTATATTGCCACCTGTTGGTTTGGCATGTTCTTGACAGCGCTTCATAGCGTGTTTTTGCGTTTTCATGTGGATTTTTTTTTTTAACTGAGGAAAAACTGTTTATAAAAATACCCGTGTACGTGTGGACCATAGACTGTAAAAAAAAATGGACGTAGTGTCTGTGACGTCACCCGTAGGTTTGTAAAAGAGCATTTTTGAAGCCTTAAAGCTGGCCATTGCCATCTTGACTGGTTGCTGAAACCACGCCTGCCTAGCTCAACCATAGTGGCAATCCACCTGTCACTCAAGTGGCCACGCCCTTATGTAGAACTTTAAGGCTTAATATATTTAAACAGGTGAGTCAAAATGACCTGAAGCCCTAAAATTATACTTAATTTTTTCTTTGTCCAGAAAGCTTATTTTATTTAATTTTGATTTTTTTTTTTTTTTTTTTACATTTTATTTACCTTTTAAATGACTATTTTATCAATAAATAATAAATAAATGGTAATTAAAGCACGTTCTTTCAACTTCAATTCAAAACACAATTTCATGCATAACTCTTTTAACTTAAGTTCAAAATATCTTACATTGGGTGTCTTTGCCGACCTCCTGTGGAAAAAAGATAATATAAGATATTTCATGACTTCTGCCTTATAGCTCTATATGGAGCAAATGAGCTGTTCTGCTGGGGAGCGTATACGTTCGTATGGGGGTCGTTTTTTTTTTTTTTATATCCAGTAAGAAACTTTTTTTTTTGTGCATTCGTGGTTCAAGTGCGACAAAAGTCCTAGGGTCTTGGACCACTCCGATGAACTCTCAAAAAAAGAAAATGGTTTCGGTCAAAATGACACGAGGGAAGGATCAGGATTAAACCGCTAACAGTACTCTTACTTCATAGGTTTAATTTACTTTAATTTAAAATTAATTAAATACATTTTTGAAGGTGGATTTTGGCTTGCACTTCTGTAACCGAAGCTAAGTGTCTTTTCTCATGTAACACTTCAGCTGTGATGATCAACAGTGGTTAAACACTCTCTGACTCCGCCTGCTACAGTAGCCACGCCCCAAGCTCTCATTATAGGTTGAAATGAAAGAGATTGACAGATCTGAGTGGACCCCTCTCAATGTTTAGCTGGTGCCTTGTGGGCTCAATGTTTACACCTTTGGGGAAGACAAACCCATGAATGGCATTAGTAGTAGTCAATGATCAATAAATTGGGTTAAGAGAATCTTTTTTTAACATATAAAATCTTACATACTTCACCTTTAAAGATTATGCCCTCTCTTTAAACTATTGAATTCTCAACCATATGTTTGAGGAGGATAGTGCCTCTTCTAACAGTGTAATCAGAGCTATAGCTTTAGCATTTTTTTTCCTGATTGCTTTCCCCCTTATCTCACAGGGTGGCCTCGATGCGACTGGCCTACAAAGAGCTAGAGATTGACAGGAAGATGGAGGAGAAGAAAATGCAGAACCTAGAGGGGAAGAAGAAGCAACAGGCGGAGAGGCTGGGCATGGGATTCGGTAACAGGAGGTAAAGACACAGCGGCAACCTCTATTAAACCACTGTCACATTAATTACATCACTCCCCTCAAGCATGACATCACCGTCTTCAGCAGATTAATAACCCAGAACAGACTGATGTCTGTGTATGTTTGTTCGTTTTGTTAATGTGATGTTCATCTGACTTTGTCCTTGATTTTCTGCAGTGCCGTGTCTCATTCCGTGATGTCTGAGATGCAAGTGATCGAGCAGGAGACCCCAGTGGGAGTCAAATCCTCCTCTCGCTCCAAGCTGGACATGTTTGATGAGCCTGGCTTTGCCTCGGGACCGCCCAAGTATGTTTGTGACGGACGGCATTTGTGTGTGTGTTTGTATGCATGTGTAATTGTATCATTCATTGTGATCTCAGGTACAAGGACAACCCGTTCACATCTGGAGACAGCTTTGGGGCACGGTGGGACAACGATGGAGGATCATCCTTCTCGTCCTGGGCTCTGGAGAAGGATGAACCTAAAGACAGCGAGGTCACCATCTCAAGCATCCAGCCAATCGGAGAAAGGTTGGTCTGTCTGAGTAACGTCCTGATCCAGTAGTCAGTGATTTGATTTGTGCTGGTTTTATGACTGTTGACACGATGTATGTCAGGTTACCCAGCCGACGAAAGCCTGAGGTGTCTGTTCCAGCCGCAGAGTCTAGCGAAGCGCGACAGAAGTTTGCCAATGCTAAAGCAATCTCATCGGACATGTTCTTCGGCCGTGAGAGCAACCCAGAGGTACCATAAGCCCACTAGACCTTCAGTACATTGAGTTTTATGACTGGCTGGTGTTGTTCCCATTAATTTTGACACGGAACTGGAAATCTTTGGTGAAACTTTGGTGTTTAGGTGTTCAATTATTGTAATAATGTAAGGATAATGTTATTGTGTATTAAATTATATTACACACTTTTATGTATGTGTATTTTAAAATGTGTAATACACTGCCCGGCCAAAAAAAGTCGCTGTTGGAATTTAAATAGGCAAATGCTTAAGAGTCTATGATTTATGGAAGCTTGTTTCCGGCACAGAATAAAACATTTTAAAAGATAATTGTGATTTTTATCTCACAATTGTTTACATAATTTTTTTTCTCGGAATTGCGCGATAATATAAAGTTGGAATTGCGAGATATCAAGTCACAATTCTGAGGGGGGAAAAAAGACTTACTTTTTTTCTCAGAATGCTTTCTTTTTTTTCCTGTTTTGTTGTTGTGAGTGTACACAAATAAAGTTTTGAATGAGGTATTACTCTTATCTGTATGACCAAAAATGGAGTATTTTAAGTTGAACATACAGCGTTGCTAATACTTTAGCTGCTACACTCCGCACGAACACTTGGATATGCACCTAATAATAGCGCATATTTATCTAGGTTAACGTTAGAGCGAGCGGCCATGTAAAGTTGCTATGTTTCAAATGATAAGCTATATTTGAGTTTGATGGATGATAGGCGACTGTATGGATTTCCTGCCCGACATACTGTAATTACCACAAAGGACCTGCCGTTAACGATCTGTCCCTCACGAACTGCATGACTTCGCCACTTCCTGTGGAGTTTTTATTTCTTCTTTTTCTGCAACTAACCGACTAATAAAATCTTTGTTGACTAAGCCTCTTCTAGTCAACTAACATTTAATCGACTATTAGGGGCTGTATGTTTGCCAACAGTTCTTCTAACCCTAATTAACAAGGTGTGTAGCTTTTTGTTTCTTAAACAACCATGCAGGAAGACACATCAAGGCCATATTCCAGGATGACAATGTCAAGATTCATCAGGCTCAAATTGATTGTTTTTTTTGGCCGGGCAGTGTATATTTATGTTTTTACATATTTAGAGAGAGAGAGAAACTTCTTAACAGATTAAAACATTAAACAGGATATTTATTTTAAATATACATTATATTTACGTTGTTTATATAAATGTAATTTTTTCTCTACTAGTATGAAGCAAAGACTCGTCTCGAGGGCATGTCTGGAAGTACCTCCATCAGCTCTGCTGACCTGTTTGGTGACGGCAGTGTGCGTTCCTCCGGTAAACGCATGCCTCTCTATCTCGCCATGTTGCCTTAGTATATTGTGTATCTGAGACTTTGAATGTGACGTTCATGTGTGTTGTCCCTGTAGGCTCAGCAGGATTTGATAGCGTGCTTCCCTCTGGTCCAGACATTGCCCAGTTCAAGCAAGGTGTAAAGACTGTTGCAGGCAAGATGGCAGTGCTGGCTAATGGGGTTATGAACACCATTCAGGTGATTGCACGCATTTGCTTTATATTTCAGTCGTGATGATACACTGCACGCTTCTACATCAGCTGTATTAACTCTCTCCGATCACGTTTCAGGATCGCTACGGATCTTACTGAAAGGACTGCGTTAGACTGAAATGGAAGCTGCATCAAACAGGACACACCTCACTGCTGATTGGATCTGCTCTGTCTTTCCTACATGAAAACACATCAGAGCGAGAGAGAAAGACAAAGACCTGGGAACTCTCGATCTCTCCCCAGACCACTGTAGACACTCTTGCTGACAGTATTTTTAATTTCTTTTTGAAGACTCGTTTTATTTTCAGATAACAACAGAAGCACTGGACAGTGTAAAGTTTGTTTTCAGAGTCGCAGTGTTTCGTTTGAACTAACAGTCCTGTTTTTTATGCCATGTACTGGTCTTTGATTTCAAATGGTTATGTATTTGAAAAGTATTCTGTCTGGAATTAAATGTATAACTGAACTTATAGCGCTAAAATATTCTCATGGCTTTCTTTTTGTATATTAACGCTCTCCGAAGACCTCAGTGCATTCAGTAAACAAGGAAAGGGAACCCCATATGGTATATTTATAAATTGAGCCCATTTCCTAAATACAATCTTTAAGATTTTGATGCATTGTCATAATTTTACATTATTAGTAATTATGATGATGAAGTGATAAAATTACGGTAATATTGTGCAATATGTTCTCGCATGTCAGGGACGAGTTCTTGAGTTTTTTTTGTGGATGTGTGAGTGATACCTGGGAGTTTGAGTTTCAGGACAGATGATTTTAAACCGAACCATGTTTGTTTTGCATGCCAGCATAAGCCGAAGTCACCGGTGCTGTACAATGAGTCAGATTTCCAGCATTTGCTTGACGTATTTACAGATAAAATTCTCAAGAAACCAAGCTGACTAAGGAGGTTCATGGTGATGTGATTTAATCAACCTTTTAAACAAGACTTCCTTCAGTATAGATGATAAAATGACAGCTGACAAAATAGTTTATTTAAAATTAACCCACTGAAGTGATGTCGTCTGTTTTCTGGTAATGTGCATGTACAATACTGTTTTCTAGTACATGCATTACAGCCTTTATTTCCTTTTCTTTTGGGTTTATGCCAGACTGGGAACTGGTGAATGGTATTTGTCTGCCTGTCAGCTAAATTTGAAAATAAAGAACAACAATCCAACAACCGCCTGGAATAAAAGCTTTTAATTGTGGCCTGTTGAGAAGAACCTATTGAAATGTGTGTGAATAAAGAATGAAATTCCCCCTACAACAGTTTAAGACTTTGATTCAGGCAACACAATCATTTTTATGACATAAGCGTTACAGATAAAGTGCAAAACAAACAAGTGGTAGTAATGTAGTTGATTCAGAGTACAAAGAGTAGATGTGGACCCTTTAACCCTAATAAAAAAGAAATCAGGACTGGCCTGGCCACCATTAGCCCTATAAACCCCACTATCGTCTGATGCGCACATTAAGGCAACATGATCAGTATGATTGTAAAAACGTCCACCTTCAGGTTGTTACTGGTTGTTCTTTTTGCTGTAAAACTCGCTGATTTTAAGCAACCATAATAATACATCTTACATTGTTAGTAATATTTCAAGATGACCACTTACTGGACTGAAGCAGCTTAGGTTTACTTGATTATCCATACATCATTTTTAGAATCATGTTAAAATGTTCCAAATATGATAATTCTTTAGAAGAATGTTGTGTACATCCCAATCATCAGTGAATGTTTTGTCCACCACCATAATATCTACAGAGCCTTGATCATAAAACTAAGCAATATATGATCATGAAAAAATCTGATCCAGGAACAGGAGATAATGGATAATAATTGATATGTATATGCATTTTATGCAACTAGTCTGTTACTCTTATAAAGATCTCATTATTTACATTATAAACTATCAGAATTTAATCTTACTTTTTGGGCACATAAGCAGCAACTGCACCAAATTGCATAGTTTTGCTCAGTTTGGGCCTCTGAATAAATTTGTTTTTTTTCCTCCTTGAGTATGGGCTTCATTTTCTCCTATATCATATGAGCCATAAAGCCTTTTGTATCAAATATATGATACTCAACTTATGATACTACGTTTCATTTAAAGGTACACTATACAACTTTTTTGTTGAAAATCAGTCAATACGCCATCAATCCTTCCAAAACGTGTTTTTGTCTTTCCCTGATTCACTATGGTAAGCCTATTAAGAGTGTTGATATTTTAGATCGGGTGGGATGGTTTTTGCAGGAAATTGTGCGCATACGTCACTCGCCTGTGTGTCTCGCTATATCCGTAAATAGAAAAAAGTTGCTCAGGGCTACTTTGACGAGTATGGTGTTGGACTAGCACAGATTAGTTGTCACAAGATTGTTATTATTTCATATGACGGGCTTTAAAGGTTAAAAAAAATGTCTGTATATGGATCAGGGCTTTCATGTGCTCCCATTCAGCAGACACCTTTCATCCTGTTGGTGACCTATGACCTCTCCATTCATTCAGCCATGCCAGGCAAATGGGGCTGTTTTATAAAACACAACTGTTCCTGGATCAGATTTAGTTTGATAGCGCTCCAGGTGGTGTGATGTTCCCGATTCCACAGGCCTTAATTCCAAAGTCTGTTCAGGAGTGGTAAAAGACCCTTTGATCACAGGTACACATAAACGTCACCTTCTGTTACTGCAACGGTAGCAGGGTTCTACGGCATCTACACACAAACAAAAGATCAATGTAGCCGTACGTCCTCCTTCAGTCTTATTTGCATAGCAGTTAAATTAAAAGAGGGCGATCAGAGAGCCGCATTATCCCTTTGTAGGCCATCATTGTGTCCCTGGCTTCTCATCCATGTCAAAGCTTTGGATTTGCTTAGTCACACAATCAAAGAATAACAGGTTTGAAAGCAGCAGACTGGCTGTATTCGGAAAATTTGAGAATGGGGCCGATTAGTGTAACAAACAAACAAGGAAAAACCTGAATAATGGGGATTTATGGCTTAAAACAGCATTCGGATTCGCTCATTCAAATGCACATTCCGACTCACTCAGTAAATTCAATTCCCTTCTTAGCCTGTAGCAAAATTAAACTCAGAAGTTCTTCGTTCACAGCTTAGATGATGGAATGATAGAACGACAGAAGATGATATGAGATAAATAGATGGATGGATAGATAGATGATTGATGAATGGATAGATAGAACGACTAGATAGATGGATTGATTTTTTTGATCCCTTTATCCTCTTTTATCCCTTATAGATGTTTGTCCCCAAAAATAAAAAAGACATTGACGCACAGTAAGAAAAAATAGCCCATAATTTGGTCCTAAAAATTGGATAATAAATGTTGAAATTCACATTGTGGTCTCTAACTTTGTAGAATTTGGTATAGTGGCAAATCTGAGCACAATCTGAGATCTCTTCTGGGATATATTTCCAGATTATAAATATCCGAGTCTCCATTTGAGTTCGAATTGATCTCATTGCTCTTTAGGAGAAAGACTTGAGACATTGAAGAGATCTCTGCAATTTTGCTTTCATAATATTAATTAATATCAAATATTTTCCTGGAGGTGTAAGCAACTGCGTACAGAATTCACCCCACGCTTTGCAAAGTCTTATAAATGTGTCAATACTGTATAATCACACACAGTAAAGCCTTGCTCGTGTCATACAGATGAAAATACAGTGGATGGATCGATACAACCAGTGATGATGATGAGGCTCAGTTGATCCAGGCGTATGAGTAGAAGTTGTTCTGCTGCCACAGGTCACACCTCTCTCTAGAGTAGCTTGTTACGAAAGAAACGTTCTTGTCCAGCAGGGCGACGTGTGAGGGGAACTCCGGCCACTCCTCTGGCATCCTGCCTGTGAGGTTATGAAGAGGTTTGGAATGTTATGGCCAAGATTTGTTCACATTGGCAAATACCGGTAACTTTTTTTGTGAATAGAGTGACTGCCTAATTTTAACCAGATTAGGTTTTAGATGTACTTTTTCCAAGCATTTTTTTAAAGTTATATTTATAGTTTTATTGGCTATATTTTTGACCTTTATTGGATAGGACAGTGTAGAGATCAAACAGAAAAGCACGGGGTGCAGAGAGAGGAACAGGATAAACAAAGGACATTTAGCCGGAAATCGAACTAGGGTTGCTGGATACGCAGTTGCGCAATTTATAAGTCAAAAGTGTTTTAAGTTTCGAACCAAACCAGCCATCTCTGTAATGAATAAACATCAATTTGAATAAAGCAAACATTATCAGGAAAAACTTGCTCTTCCACTTCCTCTGTAAACATCTTGGGCTGTTGGAAGAGTTAGTTGATGACTAGGTTGGATATCAGACAAAATCTTCTGGGGCCATCTGGATCAGAATGACCTGGATTTGGAAATCCCACGTTTTGCTATCCAGGATCAGATACACACTTTTTCAGATTACCAAATTTTTTTTTACCGAAAAAAAAAACATTTCAATGCTTTTGTGTTCTCTCAGAAAAGAAACTTTGCATTCGCTTGCAGAGAACTTCATCTCTTATGATTGTGCCAATGTAGTTTACAAACAGTTATAAAAACACTTTAAATTAAATATAATATTTTTTGTTTGAAATTTACCGGTGTTTAGGGATTGTTTTATGGCGCCAAAATCAACTTTTTTACTTTACTGTAGGCTACCGAAAGGTTAAATATGTAGCCTAATGTCTACTTCTAATTTATTACTTTTAACAGTTAAACTAATCAAGAGCAAAATAAAAAAAAAGTGTGTATATATTACATGATACAAATGTTGCATTATTGACCAGTTTTAAAGTTTTATAATTTTTTTGTTCCTGAAATCCACCCTTCTGCTGGGATCAGTATAATTCTATAATGCAAGTATAATACACCGATGTATCGGACGATTTTTTATAAATTTAAAATCATCTGCATTTCGGCTATTGCATGAAAAAAAGGCTGTTACCGATGGTTTTGATTAAACAACAAAAGACAAAAAAAATCACTCACTGCTCTTGACTAAAAAACTTTTGTAACTTTAATAAGGATTAATATATATATATATATATATATATATATATATATATATATATATATATATATATATACATATACATACTGATCAGGCTTAACATTATGACCACCTTCCTAATATTGTGTTGGCCCCCCTTTTGCTGCCAAAACAGCCCTGATCCGTTGAGGCGTGTTTCCCTGGTAAGCGACGCACACGCACCCGGCCATCCACGTCATGTAAAAGAAAACGTGATTCATCAGACCAGGCCATGTTTTTCCATTGCTCCGTGGTCCGGTTCTGATGCTCGGCGGTGGAAAGGGGTCAGCACGGGCACCCTGACTGGTCTGCGTCTATCCAGCCCCATACACAACAAGCTGCGATGCACTGTGTATTCTGACAACTTTTGTTGATCGGACCACACGGGCCAGCCTTTGCTCCCCACGTGCATCAGTGAGCCTTGGCCACCCATGACCCTGTCACCGGTTCACCACTGTTCCTTCCTTGGACCACTTTTGATAGATACTGACCACTGCAGACCGGGAACACCCCACAAGAGCTGCAGTTTTGGAGATGCTCTGACCCAGTCGTTTAGCCATCACAATTTGGCCCTTGTCAAACTTGCTGAAATCCTTACGCTTGCCCACTTTTCCTGCTTCTAACACATCAACTTTGAGGACAAAATGTTCACTTGCTGCCTAATATATCCCACCCACTAACAGGTGCCGTGATGAAGAGATAATCAGTGTTATTCACTTCACCTGTCATAATGTTATGCCTGATCGGTGTGTATACATATATATATATATAAAGTTAGTCTGCTGGTTAGTCCAGTTATCAAATAACTTTATTTTTTTTGTTGTGCATCGAGGGATTTATTCTGTAAATGTGTTTCCTACAGTAATCTATTTTAATGACAAAAGTTAACATCGATATCGGAAATGGCCGGTAATAATCTATTTTCTTAAAAAAAAACATAATGACTCCAAACCGTAGTGTACTGTATGTACTCAAAACATTTAATCTCATAAATCGAAGAATCAAGCAAATTAGATTTACTATAGATTTCAAGTGTTATGGTATTAGTATGGAAAATATCACATTAAGCTTACCCTCTTTAGCAAAATGTACAAAATACTTGGTGATCATTTCCTGGAAGTTCATATCAGCTGGTGACAGGGTCCCTAGCACCATTTCAAGACCCCCAAAGAAGGCCAGGCTGTCTAGAAGATGAAAGGCAAAGCGACCAGGGAAGGGAAGCCAGCTGGAGGCGTTTGCCTGTTTTGATGGAGTGTAAGTAACCAGATAACGGTATACTGGGCTCTTTAAAGCACCTGGAATACATGTGACATCATTGAAAAGAATTAGATTTAATTGACTATGGAAAACATAGTTAAAGATAATGTACAGTCAGTGGCAGAGGGGCCTTGTATCATCCTGAAGGAGTTTATTTTGCAATAATGACTACCCTGTTCTGCTTATTACACAGCCACTTACCATGAAATATTTATTGGAGCTCACAAATGATAAAATATTCAGAGTGCTGATAAAGCTCAATTCCTTTTAATTGTGAATTGTGAAATGAAAAATTAATTTTAACCTGCAGCTCTCTTAGCCAGGTCGTTCCTGGGACAGGTGACCTTCATGTCAGAGACCATGGTGGTGAAGAGCCTCTCTGGACACCGATCAGATGTCGGACACGGAGCTGAGCTATCATACAGCCTCAGCGCCTGATCGGTCAGGTTCTTTCCGAAAGGGGTCAGTTTGTCTGTATGAAGGAAATAACAGAGACGTGGTGAGGAAAAACACAAAAGACTCTTTTTTAAATGTCTCTTTATGAGCGACTTACTTGTCACAATCCACCGATAGTCCCCCCATGTCCATGTAGAGATGTTTTCATATGGAGGACTAGAGTATGAAAATATATGTCATGTTCACAATATAATTTCCATGCTTGGGCAATATCAGAATGTAATGAACTGGTTTTCTAAAATTAATTTGAATTGAACTGGCCACACACACAGTATGTTAAATCAGAATTTGAATAGGAATGACAGGAAGAGGAAGAGATCTATCTATCTATTAGATATATTATTATTATATAATATATTATATTTTTATTTTTGTATAGATTTTTTATAATTCTAATACATTTTAGTGCTGTCAAATCGATTAATAGTGATTAATCACAACCAAAATAAAAGTTAATGTTTACATAATATATGTGTGTACTGTGTATAAATATTATGTATATATAAATACACACACATGCATGTATATATTTAAGATTTTTTTTATATTAAATATTTATATTTATATATAATATAAATTATAAATATCAATATATATACAGTATATACATGCAAATACTTCTTAAATATATACATAAATCAGAGTGTATTTATATATACATAATAATTATACACAGTACACACACATATATTATGTAAACAAACTTTTATTTTGGATGCGATTAATCATGATTAATTTATTTGACAGCACTATTTATATATATATATAAAAATTATATTATATTATTATTATTATAATATAATAATATATAATATAATTTTTATAGATTTTTTATAATTCTAATAAATTAATTACATATTGTTTCGTTTATGGGAATTGTATAATAAATTGTAATGAATAGTTGAAAATTTAAATTAAAAGATTTACATTCACAAACTCAATTGGAATTTAAAGACGTTCTCAGTTCACACATTCCTGACAGTATTTCATTTTACAACTTATAACTGAAAATCAAACAAAGCAGGTTACCTAAAATCAGTCTCCTGTTCAGTTGTTCCAACCACATACGGGACATCATTATAGGCTCCACCCTTCTCCCAGGTCTCAAACGGAGGAGCTTTGAGAACATGGCCGTCAACTACTGCAACTGGACCAACAAATGTACCTTTGACTGGAAGATCAACTAAGTCATCGGCTGCCCATGATGGGTACTCCTGCCACGGGATTGCCTGAGTCAGATACAAATTACTGACATTAATTCAACCACAGATCCATTTCTGATATATTACTACCATTTAGAGAAATGAAACCCCTTCCTCTCATGTTCATTGGGAATTCATTGAGCGTTCAGTGAGTTCTGGCAGGCAGTCAAGGTATGATGATTTATTAAAGAGAGTTTACGGATGAAGAAGCCAACAGGTTGAGGCTGTTGTTAGTCAGCCATGACTCTGCTGTGGAAGGTTACAAGTTCGGCCATAGATTTCTCACCTGAAGGACTTGAGCGATGTGTAGTCCTCTCAGGCAGATGGCGTCCTTGCAGCCAGTTCTCTTCAGGAATTCTAAGTTGTCTTTTTCTGCTGACTCCAGGGAAGCGTTATACACATACGAGCCGCTCATGTCAATCGCACGATGAAAGAGTCCTTTGGCTAGTGGAGACATCATCAAGGTCCAAACCGAAGTTCCACCTCATGATCACACAGTGAGAGAGATACTTATTATACATAAAGCTAACCCTTGTGAAAAAGAAGTGCAATTAATTATATTGAATGTAATTAAATATGCAATTAATTTTTATTTCATTTTAAGTACATTACTAAATGTACTTAAAATGAAATAAAAAAAAACTGTACTTGTATTAATATATTGAAAAAGGACACTTAAGTGAATTTAAAAAGAGAACATGTTTCTTAAAACACTTAAGTACCCTTTTAAAAATATATCATATTAAATTATATATTTTAAATATACAAGTACACTTATTTTGATGTGTGATTAACATACTAAAGCATATGTAAATTCATCTGGGATAATTAAATCATCTGTAGTGTGTTGTTTGATATTACGTTTAAAGTATGTAATTACATTATTCATTAGAAATGTAATTGAGTAAAGAGTTCATATAGGCCTATTTGTTAGAAAATGTAAGCGCATAGAGAGTAAAAGTTGCTCATATCATTTATACTCAAAGTATAAAGTGGCCGCAAAGAAACTTAAAGGCAGGGTAGGCGATTTGTTCCAGAAACATTTTTTTGCTATGCTGGTTGAAAGTCTCTTCACATCCTGATAGCAGTCACCAAGTTAAGAGGTCTAAATGTATTTGTATGTATAAGGTATAGGACCATAAAATGTTTGTCTAATCATTACATTCGGTCCGAATGTAATGACATGATGTCCTACCTGCCTGTCCGTGTATGTATTTTCATACCTCCACGCACCGCTTCATCAGCGCGTTTCATGCTATGCAGAGTTAGACAGACGTCAGTTACTGAGCACCACAACCAAGACAGTAGCCGCCTTTTACAGTTCATCCTGAACTAAAATAACCATATTATCCTGTGTTCATGCCATAACTACTGTCATTTGGAAGAGATGGAAACCTGTGAGGTTAACGGTTTGTGACTGAATTTATGCATTTCAAATGGCAACACTATCAAGCCAAAATGAATCTGCAGCAGTCAGGTGGTACAGGTCAGAGCTCTTTAAGTTGTTTATGTTCCTTATTATTGTAATGTTATGTGCTTTGAGACATGACGTAGTTTAACACCATCTCTCGTGTCACTTTTGTTTGCTCCCTGCTGTGTGCGTTCATGTGTTTTGAAGGGGGGGGGGGGGGTGGCTTTGGAGATGCTCTGAAGGGAGGGTGGGATCTTATGCTTTCAAAGCTAGCCTCTCCAAAAATAACCTACCCTACCTTTAAGTATAGTAACTGAGCAAATTTACTGAAATATTTTACACCACAGAAAATTTGGGTTATTGACTTAATTGTGGTTATGCTCATGCGGCGTTGCAGTGCTGAGCCGTCATGGAAGTTTATCATTTGTATGGGTTTTTAAGCCTTGCCAGTTGAAAAAAGCTCAAGCAATTTTAAACCGTTCAAGCACAACAAGATGTCAAAAGAGAACACAGCACAG
Source organism: Rhinogobio ventralis (assembly GCA_039654625.1). Classification (NCBI taxonomy): domain Eukaryota; kingdom Metazoa; phylum Chordata; class Actinopteri; order Cypriniformes; family Gobionidae; genus Rhinogobio; species Rhinogobio ventralis. Next base: position 34,791,043 of record CM077206.1, read on the forward strand.
AGTCTGAGTACTGAAACTTTTGAGGTTTTTGTGCGTTTTGTAAAGGTTTTGAATAGTAATTCCTTCTGATGGATTTGGTAACACTTGAGTCATTACTAGTGGGTTACCATGATCTTCACTTTAGAATACTGATCCAAATAATTAGTAATTCCTTTAGAAGGATTTAGTAATACTTGAGTCATTCCTATCCAAAAACCTTACAATAACTTCAGTAATTACTAGAGAGTTATCATGCTTTTCACTTTAGAATACTTAATCCAAATAATTAGTATTTCCTTCTAAAGTATTTGGTAATACTTGAATCATTACTAGTGGGTTACCATGACCTTCACTTCAATTAATTATACATTATGCATTATTGATGTTAATTATGAACCTATATATAGTAGTTCTTAGCAGTCCTCTAGGAGGTAGTTATTGATTAGCTAATAGTGAACTACCACATACGACTAAGCACTATTACTTACTAATTAGTTAAACAGAGTTAGTTTTCTGCTTAGTTAAAGGGGACATATTAAGCAAAATTCACTTTTATAAGGTGTGTGTCCACAGTGTGTGTAAACAACCAGCCTATAATGGTAGAAATCCACCCAATACTTTTTCTATAATGCCCCATCAATCTTAATCAATCTCATAACAAGCTGTTCCAGATTCCCCCTACTCCTACATAACTCCCGTCCAGGAGTGAGAAGCACAGAGGCCGCCATTTCTGTTTACTCACTGTATCAGCTAGCTAGAGTATTACAATGTCTGCGCCAAAAAACATTACAAATGTTCTGTTGTTGGATGTACCAACGAACATACGAGTCTCCATAGACTCCCGGTATCCAAGCCACTGAGGACACCGTGGAGGAATTTCATTTTTGAAGGAAATGTGCCTGAAAATGTTTATATATATATATTAGGGGTGTAACGATACCCTCCTGTCACGATATGATACTATCGTGATATTAAACTCATAATACAATATTTATTGTGATATTTTAAGCCAAAACAAAGAAGAGATTTTTTTTTTTTTTTTACTTTTTTATTATTATTTAAATAATATTATTGTTATTATATTATTATCAGGATACACAAATTTTCCCCCATTGCATTACTATACATTATATTCAACATTATACACTCACCTAAAGGATTATTAGGAACACCATACTAATACTGTGTTTGACCCCCTTTCGCCTTCAGAACTGCCTTAATTCTACGTGGCATTGATTCAACAAGGTGCTGAAAGCATTCTTTAGAAATGTTGGCCCATATTGATAGGATAGCATCTTGCAGTTGATGGAGATTTGTGGGATGCACATCCAGGGTACGAAGCTCCCGTTCCACCACATCCTAAAGATGCTCTATTGGGTTGAGATCTGGTGACTGTGGGGGCCATTTTAGTACAGTGAACTCATTGTCATGTTCAAGAAACCAATTTGAAATGATTCGAGCTTTGTGACATGGTGCATTATCCTGCTGGAAGTAGCCATCAGAGGATGGGTACATGGTGGTCATAAAGGGATGGACATGGTCAGAAACAATGCTCAGGTAGGCCGTGGCATTTAAACGATGCCCAATTGGCACTAAGGGGCCTAAAGTGTGCCAAGAAAACATCCCCCACACCATTACACCACCACCACCAGCCTGCACAGTGGTAACAAGGCATGATGGATCCATGTTCTCATTCTGTTTACGCCAAATTCTGACTCTACCATCTGAATGTCTCAACAGAAATCGAGACTCATCAGACCAGGCAACATTTTTCCAGTCTTCAACTGTCCAATTTTGGTGAGCTCGTGCAAATTGTAGACTCTTTTTCCTATTTGTAGTGGAGATGAGTGGTACCCGGTGGGGTCTTCTGCTGTTGTAGCCCATCCGCCTCAAGGTTGTGCGTGTTGTGGCTTCACAAATGCTTTGCTGCATACCTCGGTTGTAACGAGTGGTTATTTCAGTCAAAGTTGCTCTTCTATCAGCTTGAATCAGTCGGCCCATTCTCCTCTGACCTCTAGCATCAACAAGGCATTTTCGCCCACAGGACTGCCGCATACTGGATGTTTTTCCCTTTTCACACCATTCTTTGTAAACTCTAGAAATGGTTGTGCGTGAAAATCCCAGTAACTGAGCAGATTGTGAAATACTCAGACCGGCCCGTCTGGCACCAACAACCATGCCACGCTCAAAATTACTTAAATCACCTTTTTTTCCCATTCTGACATTAGTTTGGAGTTCAGGAGATTGTCTTGACCAGGACCACACCCCTAAATGCATTGAAGCAACTGCCATGTGATTGGTTGATTAGATAATTGCATTAATGAGAAATTGAACAGGTGTTCCTAATAATCCTTTAGGTGAGTGTATATCGTCGCATTTTTATATTGCGATATCTCAATATACGATGTATCGTTACATCCCTAATGCGCAAATGATTTTACGCATGACTGCTTCACCAACGAGGGTCAATACCAATGCTTCGTGCTCTAACTTCATATCCAGAACAATTAAGGATGGCACTTCATATTTTGTGAATGTTTGCAAATGAGCTTTCTAGAATGCTGTACAGCTAATCTGGCTAAAGTTATCATAGTCTCTGACTGTATTCACAGAGACTAGAGCTATGTCGTTAGTTTTATCCCAAAAACGCTCACCGTCTGCGTAATTCATAAACGCACGTTTATTACGCATTGTATAGTCAGGTGATGGACGTGTTACGTTCCCACACGAGCACCTATACAACAATTTATAGATTAACATGACGGTACATGCTAGTTGATGAGTTGCATCAAAGAAACGTCCAGGTGCAGTCCAAAAGTTGCAACCTGAGTCTCTCATCTGTGTCCTACTCCGGTTCAAACATGTAAGGCTGCACTCCACAACTGGTTATTTCTGACATTTAGGCTGATTCGTTTTGTTGTGACATTGTATCTGAAGCTCGTGTAAAGGAGCCGCTGGAAGGGGGGCGGGGAGCTGCAGCTCATTTGCATTTAAAGGGACACACAAAAACGGCGCGTTTTTGCTCACACGCAAATAGGGGCAAATTTGACAAACTATAATAAATGATCTGAGGGGTATTTTAAGCTGAACCTTCACAGACACATTCTGGGGACACCAGAGATTTATATTACATCTTGTGAAAAGGGGCATAATATGTCCCCTTTAATAGTAGTTACTAGAGTGTTAAAAATGCATTACTCATTTGATCCTGTGTAGTTAATCATTAATTATGGAACTTATTCTAAAGTGTTAAAGAAATATGTCACAAACTTATTTAATTTTAGAGACATGTTGTCCTTAAAATAACACATTCTCAAAAAGTAAAGGGTACAAGGGATTTTGCAATGACATATTTTAAGTGTCCAAATAACATTGTTTGTTGTACCTGAGCTTTGACCAAATATGGTAACTCTCCCTGCATCACCACCGAAGTTGTAGATATTCTGCTGGATCCACTGAAGTGCTTGGATCTGGTCCATGAAGCCATAATTCCCTTTGACAGCAAAAAAAAAACTGCTAGATGACATGTGATAAATTTCAATATGCTGTAGTGACAAGCAGAGAGCTAACAGAGTCCATAAGGAAATAGATTTTTAACAATCACTTCTAAATCTTTAAAGACAGACGTACTGTGAGATCTGAGGTTGTTAATCGATGGTATATGGATTTGTTGATGCCATCAGCCTACGTTATTTCAACTTGCAGTAAAATAATCGTGTTTAAAAGCTGAATTTGTGGTGAAAAACATTATTACCCAGGATAACCTTGTACGTGGCTTGAGTCAGATGGATCTGCTTGATTCTGATCTTCTCTGATGCGTCCAGTTTTCAGCTGTGCCCAACACCTGGTCCTCTAATTGTTAGACAGAGACCTGTGCTGTGTTCGAAATCGCCCCCTATACCCTCATTCACTATTCCCTACATTAATCCACTAATATAGTCCACTAGAGGAGTGAATGAAAACGAGTGAGTGAATTCGGACACTGAGTGTGCCGGAAGTGCAGCTGCTTTTGCACAGTTTCTGCTGGCTGTTTAATAATAATTTGAAACATAGCAAACCAGCAGCTCCAGTAGTAATGACAATATTTCTCTTGAACTCTGCCAATTAAACAATTTAATAATAAATAAAAAAGGAATTTATACCTGTATGATATTATGCTAGACCAGCACGGTTTAGAAAATGGATGAATGGATAATTCAGCAGTGGGATGAATTAATTCATCTTTTGGCAGACGCGGGAATTCATTCAGCGCGTGAATTTCACAGTGCATTATGGGTATTCTCTAGCTGTTGAGCATACATCAGTTGTACACTCGTTATTGCTGTGCATTGTGGGATTGAATGAGTGCACTCAATAACGTCCACTATGGTTTCGGACACCACAAATGGTCCCCTCAAATAATGCCCTATTGGAGGGTATAGGGGGCGATTTCAGACACAGCCCTGGAGAGTCCCACAACCCAGAGTGTCTTGTACCTGCTGTGAAATTTTGTGGAGGATTGGTGATGATCTGGGGGTTCTTCAGTATGGCTGGAATCAGGCAGATCCATCTTTTGTGAAGGACGCATGACTCAAGTCACGTACAGTACAAGGTAAGCCTGGAAGAAAAATTGCTTCCTTCTGCTCTGACAATGTTAGAAAGATTGGGTTTTCCCGTAGGACACTGCTTCATGCCACACAGCCAGGCCAATAAAGGTCAAGACCCTGTCATGGCCAGCCCAATCTTCAGACCTGAACCCCATTGAAAACCTCTGGAATGTGATCAAGAGGAAGGACACAAGATCACAAGCCATCAAACAAAGCCAAGATGCTTGAATCGTTGTGCCAGAAGTGGCATAAAGTCGCCCAAAAGCAATGTGAAAGACTGGTAGAGAGGCGCAAGACACATGAAAACTGTGATTGGAAATCAGGGTTATTCCACCACATCCTGATTTCTAAAATCGTCTGAAGTTAAAACATTAGTATCATGTTGTTTAAAAATGAATATAAACTTGTTTTCTTTGCATTATTCAAAGTCTGAAAATGTGGCATGTTTGTTATTTTGAACAGTTGTTATTTTCTGTGCTCTAAATGACAATGTTTTTACTTAAAATTTGGAAGAAATGCTGTCACTGTCAGGAGTTTATTGAATAAAAGCGTCCAAGATTGACAGCAGTCGTAAGTGAACTGGACAGGGACAGGCCTTACCTGAGGAGTTGGTGGGAGAGCCTTCTCTGAGCACTTTCAGGGCCATGAAGCCAAAAGCATTGAGCCTGTAATTCAGACTGACGTACACCATCTGTGTGCGGGCCGCCAGCTCTTCAGTGGGGGAGTAGCCTCTCTCCTGGCCGCTCAGCATGTGGAGGTAACCTCCGTGGATCCACACCATGACGGGCAGGGGTTTTGCAGGCTGTAGACTCGGAGTCCACACGCTGAGATGCAGGCAGTCCTCCTGTCCCATGACCTGCCCATCTTTTCGGAGGGGTTGCACCTGTGCACAGATGCTGCGGAATCGAGTAGCATCATACACGCCATGCCAACACTTTCCCGCCTCCACTAGATCCACCGGAGGTTGCCAACGATGTTTACCCACTGGCGGTACAGCGTACGGGATCCCCTTAAAAGAGTACGCTCCGCCTCTCCAGCTCCCACGCAGCCAACCGCACTCCGTCTGCACCTCTGCCACACCTGGAGGTGGAGTCTCAGCCACATAAGCCAGGTATCCCGCGAGAGAAAGGAGACTGACCACGCCACAGCCGATGAGGAACATGCATCTGCGTGACACCACCAGGAATGGACTGATGTAGTGGCGACGGACGTACTGTATCTGTTCCTCCTCTTCGTCCTGCACTAGATAACGATACTCTGTCCCCTCAGGGACCTCATACACATCCTCACTCATTTTCTATCTTCTGTGAGAGAGAGAGAGCGTGAGAGAAAATACAAGTGAAAGTCAAGACTGTGTACTTATCAGACGGGAGGGAAAAAACTTTTTTCATAATGCCACATAATACACATTGCAATCCATTATACATTTTAACTGTTACAATACAATATGATTGTGTATGATCATATTAAACTTTACTTGTATTCATGACTGCACCTGTGGAGAATTGGTCTGATGTATCCTAACAAATGAAATATAATGATGATGGTGTATTTTATTGCACTATACTCCAAATGGTACAATAAGTATAGTTACAGACATTAGTGTGCATATAGACGTGGATATGTAATGCATCATAATGTGTTATACCTGTGGTTACCATAACTATAAAGCATTATAATGCATTAGATGCAGACTTCACAGTGTGCAGCTGTGTGGTTTGTGTTTATTCTCAGCAAGAGGCGTGTGTGCTGTCGTGACAGACGCAGGATGAAGCGAATAATCAGCGGAAACCGCTAAATGACCCACCACGAAGCCAAACTTTACCATTTTATGCTTACTTATTATCTATGAGGTGAAAGTTAAAATATGACCTCACAAATAAACGTATTCCACTATATGACGCTAAAGAAAAACATATATAAACTTGTTAAATGTGTGGAAAAACTGGTTTCGAGCACAGATTAGACGAGGGACTTCTTTTTAGCACTGCACAGCAAACATATAAGTGTACTTTAAACATAAAAATATAACAAAAATAACAAATCTACCTCAAAACGTTTGCCCTGCTAACGTCGATACTACGACGCAAGCACTCGGGAGACATTTTCATCTCGATTTACTAAACCATAATACATTTGTTCCCTGGTTAATAGCCTGTGTTTAATGCAAAAAGCAAAAAAGGTCAAAAATGACGCATGTAGTATACTTACTATGACATCAGAGCTCGTGCACGCATGTAACTGAAGGCTATCAGACAAAACAACCCTGTTCTTCTCCTGACTCCTGCTCCGCCCATAACTAGAGTGTTACATGGCTGCTTTACCAAACATACAGCAGTAGTCTACTACCACCACTAATTAAAAAGAATAAAGTAACCATAAGTAAAGTATACATTGTGATTGACAAAATTGTATACCAGTGCTTACCTTTCAGCATAATAATAATGTTTAGAATATTTAATACCGATCATTTGAAAAGCAAAAATACAGATTTCAAGAGATTTTAAACTTTTGGGCGTTTTTTTTCTTTCTTAGAAAGAAATTATTAAAAAGAAGAAGGGAGAAAATGAATGAAACAGGAGTTGGAAATGCCAGCTCAAATGAAATTAAATAAATGTTCATATATTTCATATTTTGGTAACACTTTACAATAAGGTTTCATTAGTTAACATTAGGTAGTGTATTAACTAACATGAACTAGCCATGAGCAGTACATTTGTTACTGTATTTGTTAATCTTTGTTAATGTTAGTTAATAAAAAATACAGCTGTTCATGGTTTGTTCATGTTAGTTCACAGTGCATTAACTAATGTTAACAAGATTTTAATTAAGTATTAGTAAATGTTGAAATTAACATTAACAAAGATAAATAAATGCTTTATTAGTGCAGTTCATTATTAGTTCGTCAACTAATGTAGTGAACTAATGTTAACTAATGAACCTTATTGTAAAGTGTTACCCATATTTTATTGCATATATATGTTTATATTGTTGTTTTAAAAAAACAGACAGACCGACAGACAGACAGATACATAGACAGACAGACAGACATATAGAAAGATAGATAGATAGATAGATAGATAGATAGACAGACAGACAGACAGACAGACAGACAGATAGATAGATAGACAGACAGACAGACAGACAGACAGACAGACAGATAGATAGACAGATAGCAGACAGACATATAGAAAGATAGATAGATAGATAGATAGATAGACAGACAGACATACAGACATATAGAAAGATAGATAGATAGATAGATAGACAGACAGATAGATAGACAGACAGACAGACAGACAGACATATAGAAAGATAGATAGATAGACAGACAGACAGACAGACAGACAGATAGACAGACAGACAGACATACAGACATATAGATAGATAGATAGATAGACAGACAGACAGACAGACAGATAGATAGATAGACAAACAGACAGACAGACATATAGAAGGATAGACAGACAGACAGATAGATAGATAGATAGATAGATAGATAGATAGATAGATAGACAAACAGACAGACAGACATAGAAGAATAGACAGACAGACAGACAGACAGATAGATAGATAGATAGATAGATAGACATATAGATAGATAGATAGATAGATAGACAGACAGACAGACAGATAGATAGATAGATAGATGGACAGACAGACAAAGACAGACAAACAAACAGACAGACAGACAGACAGACAAATAGATAGATAGACAGATAGATAGACAGACAGACAGACAGACAGATAGATAGATAGATAGATGGACAGACAGACAGACAGACAGACAGACAGACAGATAGATAGATAGATAGACAGACAGATAGATAGATCATCACACCCGTTACTCCAACCCATTTGCCTTTTTTTGGAAAAAACTAATTTACCCTCCGATGCTTCTAGAACCTCTTTTGGCATTTTTTTTAATTGACTCTATGAAACAATTTGGAGTTACAGTTTTGAAATTACTTTATGGATTGTTCTGGAATTACTTTCTAGACTAATTAAAGAGACATTAAGTATATTCCCTGATTGAGCTCTCATTTCTGCAACTGGGTTCTCCAGCTCTCATAGTCCTAACACATAGATAGATAGATAGATAGATAGATAGATAGATAGATAGACAGATAGACAGACAGATAGATAGATAGATAGATAGATAGAATAATTTAATAAGATAGAGGTTTTTTTTGTTACAGATTTTTGATATAAGAGTTTATACAATCTGATATCTATAATCAGTGTTGGGGGTAACGCATTACAAGTAACACTGGTCCCTGCGGCTGAAAAACACCCCCACTGCATGATGCTGCTCCACCACCACACTTTACTGTTGGGATGGTAATGTGCAGGAGATGAGCAGTGGTTTCCTCCATACATGACGCTTGGAACTGAGGTTCATCAGACCAGAGAATCTTGTTTCTCACAGTCTGAGAGTCCTTTAGGTGCTTTGTTGCAAATTCCAAGTGGGTTTTCATGTGTCTTCACTGAGGAGAGGCTTGAGTCTCGCCATACTGCCATAAAGCCCAGACCGGTGGAGTGTTGCAGTGATGTTTGTCCTTCTGTAAATTTCTCCCATCTCCATATATGATCATAGAGCTTAACTAGAGTGACCATCAGCTTCTTGGTCACAACTCTAACCAAAGCCCTTCTCCATTGATTGCTCAGTTTGGCCAGGAGGTCAGAAAGAGTCCTGGTTGTTCCAAACTTCTTCCATTAAGAATTATCACGTTTCTGTGAATCTTCAATGCAACAGATTTTTTTGGTTCCACTTTACTTTAAGGTAGTTACATTGTACCTAAATAAGTACTGAGTAATATTAATTAACTACATGTACTTACTATAGTGTTAGGGTTTGGTTTAGTTGTTTTTTTGTAGTCTTCCCCATATATGTGTCTTCTACAGGCAGTTCTTTTGGCTTGGTTTTTGCTCAGATATGCATTTTCAGCTGTTGGACATTTTATTGAGAGGTGCGAGTCTTTCCAAATCATACCCATTCAATTGAATTTGCATATATTAACTCTACACAAAGTGTAATAACATCTACGAGCAAAATCGGTGTCCCAGAAAATGGTACGAATACTTATGCAATGCAATTATTTTAATACAAAGTTTATAAAGTTATCACAAATCTTTTTTTTGCTTTGTCATTATGGTGTATGGAGTGTAGGTTGATGTGGAAAAAAGTAATTGAAATCAGTTTAGTATAAGTCTGCAACATAAAATGTGAAAAAAGCCACTTTCACAAGGCACTGTATATACCTGACAAGCCTGTGTGTTACTTTACATGTATTAATTTGTGTCAATAAAATTATTTATAGGGAACACAACAAAAGCAAATGCATTTAATCAGGAAATCAATTCTAGGCGTGATTAATGAACTCTATAAAGTTTTAATTGTTTTTAAATTGATTTAGATATTGATCCCTTCCCAACATGGAAGGTAATTTGCTGTAATTGCAGTATACAGTGGTTAGACAGAATACATGACTATGTTATGTGCAGTCTTACAAAACCACTGGTGGATCAGGTAAATCCCAAAATATACACACACAGCACAAAGTTAAGAGTGAAAGAGATAGATAAATTGCAATGGGGAGCAAGTGAGTATCTAGGGGCACAATTCAAGAGAGATGTCTTTTTTAACCCCACAGGGATGTATAATGGATAGCTTGGCTGTTCCTGACTCTGAGGTCCATGAGGACATTTTTTTTGCCTTCCTTCCGGAAGCAGTTTATCATCTTCAGCATTGCTGATACTGTAGTTCAGGGATTTTTTCATGAGCACACACACTACAGCACAGTGAGGGGGTTGCTGGGACTCCATGAATCTGGAGGACATACATCACATTTATGTTTAATTCAAACATTGATTTGAAAAGCTGAACGAAAACACTGTGAGATCAGACTTTGAGTTATGGTCCATATGTGTATGAGTAGCTCTTAGCAGCATTATAAATTCTGCTCTCTGATGGAAAACACTTGAGGCATGAGGGCTCTTATTATTTAAAGATTTATTAAATGCATGGAAGTATATACAAAACCAATTATCCAATTTCACACTTTCAGCATTTCAAAACAGTCATGCTTTTCATTTTTGCTTCAGGTCTTTCAATCAAAATAATGACGGGCTTTCAAACTGAGACTCGATTGAGTTTATTTCACACAGTGAAAAAAACACGCTCATAATGTTGGTTTAGGTACCAATGTCTCATTGGCGTCCTGTGAAACAACGGGGGACCTTTATCATTGATGGATTATTCCATTTAATGAGCAAATGTAGCTACAATTAAAAGTATCAGATTCAGCTTCATTCCATCCATGCCACAAAACTCTTGAGGATGAACCAGAAGACTGTCTAATTCATTTCATTTCAGCCAGTCAATTATTGTGTTCAATAAAACCGTTCCCTGGAAATAAACATCTAAATTAAAAGGAAGGCATTCATGTTGAGGGATAGATTACGGGATACGGGAGCTTGAAGTTTGGCCAAAATTCATTTGACAACAGATGTTTAAAAGTGCAAAAAATGTGGTGGAAAAAAGCTCAGATGCATAAAATGATGTGAAAGCTAAAAGAGATCAGAAAAACAGCAATTGGAAAATCACTATCCAGATATACAGCTCTGGAAATAATTAACAGACCACTTAACACTGAGAAATCAATGGAAAATTATTTTTTTTCCAGAGCTGTATATTCTCAGAGACCAGCAGCGCATCTGCAAAACTCAACAAAAGTGGTAATGTTCTGGCACAGGTGTGATTTGAGTCCATGTGTCACTGTAGCATCCTCTAAATGGCTTCTTCTCATTCTACTAACATTTTGGCGGCGCAGACCTGAGAAAGATTCACTTTGACGTCAGCCCCAGTTATAAAAGTAGATCTTCTGCCAAATGGGCAAGTACTCCATCAGTGGACCTGAGAGGACAGGAAAAGAAATCCAGTCAGCACATATCTTTGAGCTTTTTTAAAGCTTTTAGTGTGACAGCATTGGGCGAGATGGATACACCACTTACGCGCAACCAAACCAACACCGGGAACATAATCTGCCAAGAAGTGAAGGAGGAAGAGAATCTTCGTCCTGTGAGTGTAAAAGAGACATTAGATCTGGGAACAAAAAGCCCCATTATGGAATAAAAGTGTGCGTTGTGAAATCTAGATAGATCACTTGTAAAAATCCATTTTTTATATTTTCTGGAAAAAAAACTGTGCATGTGCAAAGCCGGCTGTCATGGTGCCAGGAAGTTGAAGAACAAAATGACGTGACGTAATTTTGAACAAAATCAGTCCAAAACAAAGTTCCCTTTCTGGGAAAGTTCACTGGCTGGTAAACACCTTCAAACTATCATCGATCCATGGCTGGACTGCTTTATAGTAGAAATTAAAGTTGTAAATCTAGCAAAGCTACAATTACACTGTTTTTCATGTTTAATACTGTAAAGCTGCTTGCTATTAAGTAGTCTATTGTATAAAGTGCTATATAAATAAATGTGACATGACATGACTAGAGTGCTTAACTGCAGAGCTGGTGCAAACATATCCACATATCCACAATATGATTAGATGCTTACTTAACTGCTGTTTTCTCATCGCTGTCATTTTTGTTGTGTGTTTATTTTGTTATTGAGAGGAAAGTGCGCAACTAAATCTTAGCTCTCAGCAGTGTGGCTGGCTTTGGGATGTTCGCAAACAGTATATCGCAGCACAGGTATTGTATGCAAACTTATATTTACCCCTAAGCAAAGAACAAAAACTTTGCGGTTAATATATCAGGTCTTAATCGGTTGCTAGGGTGTTCTGAGTGGTTGCTAAGCCTATATCTAGAGATGCACCAATCGGTCAGGGACCAGAATCGGTTCTCTCCGGTTAAATAGTGCTTGTATTGTGCATACTTTTTGTCAGGTTTTGCGCTCACACCACTGATCTATATAAGTGGACTGCACATAAATCCACCTCTCAAACTGCTTGTGTACCAAAATGAGTGGCTTACTGTGCTTAGTCAAATACACACAAAATTATGTCAAAATGCCCGTCTTGGCGAGTATTCAGTTAAACACAGTCAGTTTTGGAACATAAATAGTTGAGAAAGATAATGTTTGTTGTGTAACAGTACACTGAATCCGTGCAAAGCTCTTAAAGTGACAGTAGTCTAATATTCCTGCTGCTGTCTGTCATATTAATCAAAGAACAAAAGACTATGAATAACTCTTCACTGAATAACTTTTGTTACTAATTGTAAGCATAATCAATTTAATTTTTAAATTGAAGACTATCCAGTGTTATTTTACATTTGACTACTTTAATTTCTGTAGTATAGCTCACCTAAGAAATGCTAAATATAAAGCAGTGTTTATTTCATATCTCTCTTTATTCTATTGCATTTATTTGTGCTGTTGTTTGAAATGTTTTACTTATTCTATCTGTTTTTTATAAAAAATAAAATGTTGCATTGAAGAAAAGTAGATTTTTGTATATGCTGTTAATCATAGTTCTTAGAAAGAAAATGAAATTTGGAAGTAACTAACCCTAACCCGGCCAAGAAAATTGAAATCGGTGCATCTCTACCTATATCAGATTTTATTTGACCAATTTTATTGTCTGACAAGTGAAAATTTTAACTCATTGCTTAAAAAAGCACCACCTCAATTTGAGGTATCATTCATGTTCGTAGCACAAAAGATTAATACTCAAGCTTATGGATTTGAATGAAACACTACCAGAAGCACATCATATGAGAAGACTGCACTAATACAGAGGATGCAATAGAGGAGACACTGACTCAGAGTATCGGTCATAGAAGGGGGAGCGGAGCAGGTAGTAGAGGAGAAGGAAGGCCCGTCTCCTCATCTCAGTGCGCTCTCTGCGGTTCAGTGCCTTGATGTCACTCAACAAACTGAAACTGGACAGAAAACAGCATCAGATAGAACTTCTTTAAATATTTTCTGACAGACTGAGAAACACAGCAAAGACAAAACACAGCAAAAGCAAAGCAAACTTAAGGGTAACACTTTACAATAAGGTTCATTAGTTAACATTAGTTAACATGAACTAATAATGAACTGCACTAATAAAGCATTTATTTATCTTTGTTAATGTTAATTTCAACATTTACTAATGCATTATTAAAATCTTGTTAACATTAGTTAATGCACTGTGAACTAACATGAACAAACCATGAACAGCTGTATTTTTATTAACTAACGTTAGCAAAGATGAACTAATGCTGAACAGAGGTGTTCATGGTTAGTTCATGTTAACTAATGCATTAACTAATGTTAACTAATACAACCTTATTGTAAAGTGTTACCAACTTAAGCACTCTGTACCTGGTTATCTCTAAGAGACCAGAGATGATCCAAGGCTTCCAGGAACGTTTTCCGCAAATCCCAAGACTGGTCACTTACAAGTGTTAAGGATGATGGTAGAAATTAAATTCACCATGAAATCAAAATTCTGATTTTGACTATTCTTGTTTTTTTTATGGAATATTACAGTATTTATTAAGTGATTTATCCGTGCACATCATTTTTTAAATTTCATGTGCTCTTCGTAATCTTTAATTAAAATATCTTCCTCATCTCTTCTCCTCTCTGATGACGCGTTTAGTGGCACGAGGGCGGGACAACCTGTCAATCACATGAGATCGACCAATAGCAAACCACAACTATCCAATCAATTCCATATGGACAAGTCCTCCACTACATTTTTTCTTCTGCGAGATGCCGTTTCACTCGGAAAGAAAAGACTATCGCAACTTTCGTTTCATGCTGACTTTAAATATCCTTACCCTTAATCCAAATCAAATAAACCACAAATGACTGGAAAAGCCATGTTAAATGCATTGATTAAAAAGTGGTAACCTTTAAAAACATTCAGCTCCTAAAACTTCTGGAATCCTGAAATGTAAGTGACATAAACTAGTGTCTGCCTTCGAATATTGTTTTGGAAAATAGGAGGCATTGGAGTAATAAAGGTTGAGAAATAATTATTAAATTGTATTTCATAATATTTTAAGTGTTTATTTTGTTTAACCATGCAGTAAAGAAAATGTTTAGCCGGTCACATAAAATGACACTTAAAAACCAAGCATCAGCAGTAGATCAAATATGCAAGAGGTAAGTACGGAACAACAAACCTAATTAGACACTAGTGTATCGATACTGAAATTTCTGAAATGGTTCCAATACACCTTTTCTGCAGTATTGATACACCGATACCAGTAGCGCGTTCTCACTCTCTTCTCTCCAGCGGCGAGTTGACAGTTTGACACGCACCTGCCTCCTCTCACTTACTTGTCTCATTCGCTCTGGTTAAATAGTGCTTGTATTGCGTTTTAGTTATTCCCGCAGGTTTTGTGCTCCCACCAAAAGCATACGCACCACTGATCTACATAAGTGGAGTGCACTTAAAGCCGCCTCTCAAACAGTTGCAAATACCAAAATGAGTGGCTTACTGAGCTTAAACGGTCAAATACACAGAAAATGCTAAGTTTGTAAAAAATTTGCAAAACATTCAGTTTTGGAATGTAAATAGTTGAGAAAGATGTTGTGTAACAGTACACTGGATCCGTGCATAAGCACTTAAAGTGACAGTATTATTGACATGTTAAGTATTAATCTTACAATATCTAATTCTATTCGGCTATCCTAGGATAATATTACAGTGATATTGTTCTGAAAATGGTCATAAAAGAGAATTAACAGAAAGGATACAATGAACAAGTGGGCGTGCGATGTACAGGGACTCTGCGATGGTTTCCTGCAGACCCAGAGGGGTCGGGCTTGAGTGAAGCGCCTCTTCTTGATTCCTACTTGTTTTTATTTTCCGAGGGAGACCCCAAAGACGAGACTGTAATGATGATGCTAGAAAAAATGGAAACAATACATTTGAGAGCACAGAATTTTTTCATACACTGGAAAAGGATAAAAAAAGGGACACACAATATAGAGGTGATGGCTATTGCCAAGTCTTACCGCTTCCCAGTGGTCGGACCACTCTTCCTGAACGCTGGCCCACGAAAGAAGTGTCCTCATCATCTTCTTCTGTATTGTTCTCTGTGTAGGGAGATCAATGTATGAGCGGTGTGCAGGAAATCACTTTTTGACATAAGGAACCCACAGGACACTGACCGCAGGACCCTTTGAGTCTCCCGATGTTACGTTCAAGGGCAAACTGCAGTAACTCAACGGGCTCTTACTCAGCCCTACATAATGACAGACCTACACAATGACAGTTTATCTGCACAGGCCATACACTGCTCTTATTGTCTCACACGCTGTTCATTTATTGTCATCAGTGGGAGTGTTTTTGTACTTATTGTTGTGCGTTAATTGTTTGTTGTGACTGTGCTAAATGCCCTGCACAACGGTTTCCAGAGACACTTCAATTGGTTTCACTTCCTGTCATGCAGTGGAAAAATAACAATAAATTAACTCTGTTAGTGTATTTTGATTTTTTACAGTTTTTTTACACACTTTTATTCACAGGAATATATTTTATACAGTTGTTGTAAGAATTATTGGTACCCCTGGTAAATATGATCAAAGATGGCTCTAAAAATAAATCTGCATTGTTTATAATTTTGATCTTTCATTAAAAAAAAAATACAAATAAATATATATATATATAACCTTTCATTGAAGTAAAAGAATTGAAAGTGGGGGGTAAATCACATTATGAAATAAATGGTTTTCTCCAAAACACGTTATTATTGGCAATTTTATTAAATACTTTTTGAAACCTCCTTTCCCCAAGCTAACAGCACTGAGCACCTTTCTCCTATAATGCCTGATGAGTTTAGTGAACACCTGACAAGAGATCAGAGACCATTCCTCCATACAGAATCTCTCCAGATCCTTCAGATTCCCAGATCCATGTTGGCGCTTCTTTTCAGTTCAGCACTCTCATTTTCTATAGGGTTCAGGTCAGGGAACTGGGATGTCATGGCAGAAGCTTAATTTTGTGCTCAGTGACACATTTGTGTGTTGATTTTGATGTTTGTTCTGGATCATTGTCCTGATGGAAGATCCAACCAAGGCCCATTATAAGATTTTGTCAGGTTTTGACTTTTTATCTGTTGGTATTTGCTAGAATCCATTATACCATGTATCTGAACAAGATGTCCAGGACCTCCAGCTAAAAAATAGGCCCACAACATTAAAGAACCAGTGGTGTATTTGACTGTGGGCATAGGGTACTTTTTATCCGTGTTTGCACCAAACCCATCTGGTATTTGCTGGCAAAAAATCTATTTTTTTTTAGTTTAGCACAGAAGCTGGTCCGTTTTGAAGTTTCAGTCGTATCTGACAACTGAATATTCTGGAGTTTGTTTTTGGATGAACGAAGAGGATTTTTCTTGAAAGGCTCCCAAAAAACTTGTGGTGATGTAGTGGTTGTTTGATTTTTCCTGGGGCTTTCTGACCCCAAGACTCAACTAATCTCTGCAATTCTCCATCTGTGATCCTTGGAAAGTCTTTGGCCACTCAAACTCTCCTCGTCGCCGTGAATTAAGACAATATAGACACACGTTCTCTTTCAGGCAGATTCGTAACATCTTGAGTTGATTGGAACTTCTTAATCATTGCCCTGATGGTGGAAATAGGGATTTTCAATGCTATAGCCGTTTTCTTACAGCCACTTTCTATTTTGTGAAGCTCAACAATCTTTTGCTGCACATCAGAACTATATTCTTTGACTTTACTCATTGTGATGAATGATTAAGGGAATTTGGCCTTTGTGTGTCCTCATATTTATACTCCTGTAGAACAAGACGTCATAGCTCATGTTCCTAGTCACCCTGGTGTGCTAAAATTGTAAATATTAATGGGAATATACTTCAGAGATATTTTACTATTTATTCTAGGGGTACCAATAATTGTGGCCAACATATTTTGGAGAAAAATATTTATTTCAGAATGTGATTTCAAATATTTTACTTCAATGAAAGGTTACATTTTTACGTTTTTTTAAAAGATAGACCAAAAGGATAAACAATGCAGATGTACTTTTTCAGCCATCTTTGATCATATTTACCAGGGGTGCCAATAATTCTGACCACAATTTGCATCCCTTGGGAATTAAACCTATGACCTTGGCATTGCTAGCACCACACTCTACTATTTGAGCTTTAGGAACAATGATTTTATCAATAGCTATGTTTCCATCCACCTATTTTTATGTGAATTTTGGGATATCATATTAAAAAATAAGCTGCATGGAAGTGGCACAAATTCTAAAAATGTGCACAGAAAATATATGCAACCAATTGAGGCAGATCATTTTTAATCAGATAAGGAGACATGCGCATAAACTACAAGGGAAACACATTTACAGAATAAATGCACAACAAAACAAATCTAGTTATTTGATAACTGGACTAACCAGCGACTAACTTATATATATATATATATATATATACACACACACACACACCGATCAGGCATAACATTATGACCACTGACAGGACAGGTGAAGTGAATAACACTGATTATCTCTTCATCACGGCACCTGTTAGTGGATGGGATATATTAGGCAGCAAGTGAACATTTTGTCCTCAAAGTTGATGTGTTAGAAACAGGAAAAATAAGCAAGCGTAAGGATTTGAGCGAGTTTGACAAGGGCCAAATTGTGACTTGGTCAGAGCATCTCCAAAACTGCAGCTCTTGTGGGGTGTTCTAATCCTACACTGGTCAGTGTCTATCAAAATGGGGTACAAGGAAGGAATAGTGGTGAACCGGCGACAGGGTCATGGGCGGCCAAGGCTTATTGATGCATGTGGGGAGCGAAGGCTGGCCTGTGTGGTCCAATCAAACAGACGAGCTACTGTAGCTCAAATTGCTCAAGAAGTTAATGCTGGTTCTGATAGAAAGGAGTCAGAATACACAGTGCATCGCAGTTTGTTGCGTGTGGGGCTGCATAGCCGCAGATCAGTCAGGGTGCCCATGCTGACCCCTGTCCACCGCCGAAAGCGGCAACAGTGGCACGTGAGCATCAGAACTGGACCATAGAGCAATGGAAGAAGGTGGCCTGGTCTGATGAATCACGTTTTCTTTTACATCACGTGGATGGCCGAGGTGCGTGTGCATTACTTACCTGGGGAACACATGGCATCAGGATGCACTATGGGAAGAAGGCAAGCAGACGGAGGCAGTGTGATGCTTTGGTTCTGCTGGGTATCCTTGGGTCCAGCCATCTATGTGGATGTTACTTTGACATGTACCACCTACCTAAGCATTGTTGCATACAATGTACAACCTTTCATGGAAACGGATAATGCGCCCGGCCACAAAGCAAAAATGGTTCAGGAATGGTTTGAGGAACACAACAAGTTTTAGGTGTTGACTTGGCCTCCAAATTCCCCAGATCTCAATCCAATCAAGCGTCTGTGGGATGTGCTGAACAAACAATTCCGATCCATGGAGGCCCCACCTCGCAACTTACAGGACTTAAAGGATCTGCTGCTAACATCTTGGTGCCAGATACCACAGCACACCTTCAGGGGTCTAGTGGAGTCCATGCCTCGACGGGTCAGGGCTGTTTTGGCAGCAAAAGGGGGCCAACATAATATTAGTCATAATGTTTTGCCTGATCGGTGTATGTATATATATATATATATATATATATATATATATATATATATATATATATATATATATATATATATATATATATATATATATATATATATATATATATATATCTGTAAACCTCTGTTCTTGTCTATCTCACCTTGACTACAGAACTGAGAGTCCCTGTCCAGAGGAATTATAGGTGGTGATGTCTGTATGCCTGATTTATACCAGAAAAGCAGGAGACAGCGCAGAATCGCTCTGAAAACACAGGAGAGAATGCGAATTGGGGTGACAGAAATGAGGACACAGCAATAATTATCAGATTACTGTAAGTGATCAATAAGAGCTACAGCAGAGGGATATTCATAAAATATTCATAAAATAACAACTTAAATATGAGTGTGTTTTGCACAAAGCTATTGTATGGCTTTAGAAAACTTGGTGTAGGAGTCATATGGACTATTTTATGATACTTTAATGGTGCTTTTTGTGTCCATTTTTGAACTTGTTTTGCAGTGCATGTCCCCATTCACTTTCATTGTATGAAAAAGAGCACCAAGGACATTCAGCTAAACATTTTACATCCCACAGAAAAGAGAAGGTCATACATGAAATGACATGATGGTGCATAAACTATAATGATATGTCCTTTTGGTGAACTACTCCTTTAAGCATACTACCTCTGAAACAGGGTCCTTACTTGGCAATCTGAATAAGAACAATAACAAGCCAACGTCCAGCCTCCCCCCACAGCTTGGCGGCCCCCATCTCAGTAAAAACCTCCACATACTCCAGTACTGACAACCAGGTTAACAGCTTCTGCTGAGAAAGAGACTACACACACACACACACACACGCATAAGATTAGGATAAAATGCAGAGAAATGTTTTTCTGTTCAATTTGGTCCAAAAGGAAAGAGGTTAGCCGTACTGCAGTCTAAGCCTTAGTGCGTAGTTATTAAAATTCATCATTTCTTTAATATTGTGGTTTAATCCATTTTAGATTAAAGTAATAGTTCACCCAAAATGAAAAATCTGTCATTAATTACTCACCCTCATGCCATTCCAAACCCATAAGACTTTCATTCATCTTCGAAACACAAATGAAGATCTTTTTAACAAAACCTTGAGAGATTTCTATTCCACCACTGAAAGTGTGTTCACCAAAAACTCTTGACGCTTCAAAACATTCATTGTAAAACTGAATTGAATTGAGCAGTTTAATCCAAGTCTTCTGAAGAAACACGAATCACCCAATCACTTTATATAATTTGTTTTTCAGCAAACTCAAATTTGGTAAACAGGAACTCAAGCATGCATGTTGATGCTCGAGAACCAATGAGGTTTGTTCTCCTGTGTCACGCAAGACCAGTTGAGCTTTCGATACCATATTTAAGTCTTCTATGTATGCTTGCTTATCAATGTTTATGTGTGAATAAAAGCCTAAATTAAATGTATTCATTATGTAAGGAATTATGTTTTTTTTGAATGTCTTTCAATGGAAGGGCAGAAATCTCTGAGATTTCATTAAAAATATATATTTTTTTGTTTTGAAGATGAACAAACGTCTTAAAGGTTGGGAACGACATGAGTGAGTGAGTAGTTGATGACAGGATTTTCTTTTGTGAACGTACCCGTGAACGTACCCTTTAACGCACCCCTAAATGGAAGAAAATGATTGTGGCTAGGCGCGTTACATGTTAGTCAGATGGTCTCTTCCTGTGTAAGTGGTGATTCTTGGCTAGAATAAGCCAGAATGAGAATGAGGACTAGACTTTATGCTGTTTACTCTGACTGGAGACTAGTTGGACTATCACGAACTCAATATAAAGTCAAACAGCCTCTGAGGAGGTCCATTAAGGTCACGGCTCAAATGCCCATGGCTGTAAACGCAAACTTATTCTTCTTGTCCCCGTGGCTGAGCTGCTCTGAAAGTATCTGTCTTTAAATGTGTTTATTCCTGTGCACTGCCAATGGAGCACGCAAAGCCAAATATGTCTCTCAAGTACAAACATAAAGGAACAAAAACAATGAAGGAGCTTTGTAGACTGTGCTTGTTGAAAGGGGTCAGGCGTATTTCACAAGCTGCCCATTTCAAAGCCATCTGCAGTGACACGAGGCTGTCATCAGTCGGGAGAAAATGTGGATAACAACAAGTCTATTGCAGAACAGTGACAGAGTTGGGGCAAAAGACTTGGGAAATAAATTCTTTGACAATGTGCAGTCAAAGAAAGCAGCGGGCTGTAACTTTGAACACATAAAGCTTACCACAAGTTTGAATCTTCTCTCTGTGCCGTTTCACAATAGAAAACTCTCATTCATAGATATCTTTATGGTGGTTGCCATGCCAACTGCACATGCACATATCAGTCCCTTATGCAAGTGTGATGATTAAGAAGAGAACTGCCTTAGAAGAGACATTTTATGAGAACTTTTAGATAAAAGTGCTTGATGTACCATGAAAACATAATGTAACTGTCAGATAGGAGTGTCTGATATTGTTTTAACGATGTGGAAGCTGATGTATGTCACTCACTTTGCAAAAAATAATTTTTACTAGTGGGTGCAGGACACTATAGTTAATTTATGCAAGTAAGGATAGCAAACTAAAGTAAACTGTGACATATTATACACAAAGATTCTTCATACAGTGGACTAAAACATTTGGGACCAAAATTATTCAGACACTTTGACCTGACCATGTTTTGCTGAAGCATTAGCAATTTTCTTTAATTGCTAATGCGACCTTTTACACCAGACTGAACAAAATGAAGCATTGCTTGGTAATTGGTTGGCCTAAATTGGTATTATCTAATTGTGTACTTAAATTTAACAGCTGACAGCTGATTGGTTGATAGTAATCCATCACATACCTTTCTATCAAAGTTATTTGACATTATCAAGATGAATTTGTTCTGACACAGTTTAACTCTGTGTTCTTGTCATATTTTACTACCATTTTCAAAAACTATAGCGAATAAACTGTGATAATGTGAGAAAATGGTAAAGGTGTCTGAATACATTTTTTTTGACTGTATAATGATCTCAAAATTCAATGAGAGCAAAAATGCTCCTGTACGAGTTGTCGTCTTATATTTGTATATGATATAATTAAGCAGTAGACACAAGCATGCTGTCCCTGAGCAATAGACAGCGGTGTTTCGTTCCAGAATGAATTTGCGTTTTTGAACGATTTAATGATCCATTCACTTGTCACTTGCTTAGTTCCTAAATTAAACAGCTGTTTGAATGAATCAAAGGCTGTGTCAGAAATCGCATACTCTCGAGTAGGTACTTATTTGGAAAAAGTAATTATTTCACGGCTGCAAAAAAATTATGTTCTATATAGTATTAATGTGAGTAGTATGAATGTAATCCAGACGTTCTACATTCGCTATGTTGCCCTTATCATGTGACCAACCAGCGTCAGTTGTGTCGCTTCACTGCCATTCACAAGTGTTCTCCTGTGGTCTCATGTGGTCACGCACACTTCAGAATCTCGCCAGAAGTAGAAGGCCTACTCTTTTATGAGTACTGTGAATTTAGACATACTTCTTTTGTCACATTCTGTTTTTCGCCAACTATGAAGGGAAGTATGTGATTTTGGATGCAGTCAATGACAAAATATTTATATAAAATAATAGCATTATTTATTTATTAAATTATAATTCCAGAGTAAATGCATCTAAATGTTGCTTTAGATGCAGCTGCTGTGCCACTTCTGCAATGCAAACATGGATTTCGTTGTAACTGATTTTATTTGACTGGTTAAAGCCTATAATTTCTTATTATTCTAACTTATCGATTAAATGCAAGAATTTGACGTATCTAGTAAGGTCAGAACAAAACAAAAAAAAAATCGCCCATTATGAAGGTAAAAATACCCCTGGAAATAAATTTAAGGTGGCAAATATCACACCTTGATTAAAAAGTAAATTTCAGTCCCTGCTGTAAACTAACCAGCACACAGAATATGAAAAATATGAAAAGCTTTGCGAGTCAGCTAACAGGCCAAAAAAAGTCAAGGTACCAGCACAAAAAAAAAAAAAAAAAAAAAAAAAACATTCAGCAAAATATTGTCTAATTATCATGATGGTAATTGGGATATAATTTTGTGTCGGTATCGCACTACTGTCAGAACATAACTTACTCTCTGGTTCAAATAGACCATTTAAAACTACACTAGAAACAAACATTCCGATGTCAAAGAGCGGTTGAAGTTTACTTTTAGCAAGGTCCTTCATCATTTCAGTCTGACTAATTGTTTGTGCAATGTCATACAAGGTGGATCTTTTTACGTGTCAACGTGGTGGGGTGCTTTCTAAAAGGGGTCATCGGATGCTAAATTCACTTTTATATGGTGTTTGCATATAAATGTGTCTTTGCAGTGTGTGGACAACCACCCTACAATGATAAAAATCCATTCACTCCTTTTTTTTATCCTCAAAAAGCCTAGCCGTTTTAATTTTCTGAGCAATATATCACATTGCTCATGCTCCGCATATTTCATATATTTCCGCCCTCAGCCAGTTGTACAGTGTCCACCAAGGCAGCATTTCACACCCCACGGAAGAGAGGGGTGGGGTGAGCAGTAGCTCATTATCATCTATCGAGACATGTACAGGTCGCTGTGAACAGAACTGTTTAGGAGGTAAGAAGGGTGTTGTTTTACACAAACATTGAGGAACCAGGAGGTATGTTACAGACTTTACATGAAGACCCTAAATAATCATACCAACTTGTGGAAAATGGGCATCCGATGACCCCTTAAAGGCACAGCAACAAAAATGGACCATTTATTTTCAAGTCAGAGAGGAGGTGGAATTAATGGAAATGCATTACCACAGGCAATGTCCGAGAGAGATTCTTCCTCAAGATACCATCATTCAGCAGCACTAGTAGGTTAGATGCGGAGTAGACTGCAAATCAAAGTGAGAAACACATAAAACACAACAGAATTTATTGAAGGGCATGCTCTTACATCATCATTAATACAAAAATAAAACAAAAAGAATTATATAAAGCAGTGAATCCTACCCAACTCTGAGATTTCATGAGAGTCTGAAAAGCGACCTGTAATGAGAAAAAATACATTGAAGTCATAATTCTATGTGATCAAAAATTCACCTAAAACTGTCTAGAGCTATAATCTAGAGGGTGGTTACTTTGAAGTTTAAAAAAATATATATTTAAATGGGTTTGCCTAACATTTTAGTCAGTTTCCATCCTCCAATGTCTGTTATTGCATAGTTTTTATGACTTGTATTCTACAATGCGGGACATAGTTGATAATAATAAAGAATGAGTAGGTGTGTCCAGACATTTGACTAATAAATAGGTTATACATTAAACGGTTAGTTCGCACAAGTCAAACAGTGACAGTTGTGTTCTACACATAAACTACACTATAAACTTAATTTTCTGCATTGGTATATCTCATGTTAATTAGGCTACATGAAATATTTGTATTTTTAGAAATGTGCACATGGCATGCAAATTATACATTTGATGAATTGTAATGTTTTTGAACTAAAAAACAAGTACCCAAATACAGAAGATAACAACACAATACAGACAACTGCAGAATAAGTGAATAAACATACATCTAGCTTCAGTCTTGCACGACACTGTTGCAAGACGTGAGAGAGAATGTTTACTTTCGCTTTGACAGACATCAAGTGTCTCACCTGCGATCAGGTAACTCAGCGCGCGCACGGCGCTCTCCAGATGAGACGCGGCCGACGGGTTCGTCCTCACATACTCCCGATAACGCTCATAAACGCGACTTAATTTATCCATGTAGAGCACCGACATCACAATCAAAGCAATAAATTCTCAATCACACACAACACATCGCAGAAAACACACAGAGACTGACACTTCCGCAGATGCAGAGCGTTTTCCTTTGACGCCACTTCCTGTTCGGCGAGAGCGCGAGATATTTAAAGACGCAGTAACCTGTTTTAAACGCTATTTTGCGCATGTGTGTGTAATACAGCTGTACGAAGAACATTTGTTCATGATGCACAGACGTAAGTGTGTCTATATACTTGGAGAAAGTTAAAATTCTCAATGGAAGGTACTCAAATAGCAGGAGATCTCAAAATAAGTGATTTGAAATTTCCCATCATTAGTTACTTGTGCAGGTTGCCTGGTCACTCTGGCGCTTCAGGAAAAAGTCGCCATGAAATTTCCCAAACGGCATTTTTGCTCCCGCCAACTAAGGGTATATACAATGGATAAACGTAAAATAATAATAATAATAATAATAATAATAATAATAATAATATATATATATATATATATATATATATATATATATATATATATATATATATATATATATATATATATATATATATATATTGCCCATGCCCACAAACCTCAAAGAAATTAAGAAACGTTAAGAAGAGTGGGCTAAAATTCCTCCAGAACGATGTGAGAGACTGATAAAGCCATACAGAAAATGATTATTATTGCTGCTAAATGTGGTTCTACAAACAATTGAATCATACTTAGTTTGTCACACATGGCTTCTCCATTTTGGCTTTATTTTTGTTAAATAAATAATGACACAATGTGAAATGTCATGAGTTGTTGTTCATCTGATTTCATCTGACATATATATATATATATATGACCTACTACATTGGTTAAAAATAGCAGTATACACACAGAGACCACACTACATGTAATACTGTATCCCTGTCTGCACTGTCCAATTAACTAACAGGAAACATTCCATTTGATATTTTTTCAAACATTATGGGAATGTTAGTTTTGAAAGTTCTGAACATTCTGAAGCAAGTAGTGACATTGAAAAAGATGTTAGATGAATGTCAAACTAAAATGTTTTAGAACCTTCCATGAACAATGTATAATTATTTTTTTTGTGCTTACATTTTGGGAACATTATTAAAGACCAGATAACTTTAAATGAACATAGTAACAGAACTGGAGGAACGTTTGAGAGGACCTTGCCAGAACGTTAGTCAAAGTTCTCTAATTTTGTGATCCCTATTCCTAGTACTATCACGATGAGCATGATGTGCTCATTTTTAGTGTGATGATTGATCAGACTGCCTTACATAATGAGTTTATGTGACAACAGTATAGTATACTACTGTTTTAAATGTTAAATGTATTTCACATACAGCAGTTAGTTTTACAGTGTTGCTCTCTTTGAACCAGTAATCTTCTAAAACCTTGTCTATGGGTCAACAGCGCAGAGAGGGATTAGAAAACCTCTAGATGCATGACCCAAAATTGAATATAGCCTACAACCATCATCAGTGCTTTCAGATGAACTAGAATTAATTGAGCATATGCGTTTATAGAAGCAATCCACTTTCATTTCTTTAAAAGGTTAATGATCCATTTCTCGCTTTATGCTAATAACTGAACACTAGAGGTTGCAAAATCTCACAAGTAAGTTCAAGTCTGTGTTTATTGGCCATCTGGCACTGGTGGGCATCCTGAGATGGGCAGAGTGGGCACATATGAATATACACACACTGTAGACAGAATGAGAACACATCTTATTTATAGGCATGGATTAGTTTTAAATGTAGATAAAATCTGTGTTATCCCCTGGCTTTATATAAATCTGAATTTATATATTTTGGTATTTAATAATGTAGTTCTAGTATGGTATAATATAATATAATTCTGGTAAGTGATTTTAAAGGGAATTTTAAAGGGATATACCATTATACCTCATTAGTATTTACATTTTAATTACTAGGTAAATTAGCTAAAATGTTTCCTTTTTTAAAAAACAGACGGGCACAAAGATGAGGAAAACAGTTTTTAATATTAAATCCAACTCTGAAATATTCAGGAGATCATAGGAATAAGTTAAATAACACAACAACGTTAAAATGGACAACACGAAACAATGAACAGACAGAACTCAGGGTTTAAAAAACAACAGGGAGAGATAATTAACAGAACTAGGAACAGTAGTGGGGTTAATTAACAGCCAATGAAACAGAACATAGGGACACGGAACATTCCATAGGCTTAATCAGGCCTGGTTCTAGGCCTGGTTTTCAGGCCCGGTCGGGTCACACCTCTCCATGACAAGACTATTTTTATCTTATTTTCACTTTAAATAAATAAATGCCTAATGTTACTATAGCAATGAATGCAACTTTAATTGCGTGGAAAGGGGCAATTAAATGCCACACAGAATGTGTTTTTTCATTCCATTGTGCTACTTTTCCATCGTTTTTAATGTAAACATCATCCTAGACATGTTTGTTGTGTTGGCATCTCGCTTCCATACTTTTGCAGAGTAGCCTATTGTGCATGACGCAGATTTCTAAAACGCGGCGCCACTCAATTTAAAATAACTACGCGTCTCTAGACCTGCACTGACCTGCGTTTTTTAACCGCAAGAACGTGTCCTATGTGAATGGCCCCTAACTGACTAAAAGATGAACAGCGCATTCTTATTTCAGTGCTGTTATTCAAGCAGACAGTTTGCCGTGTGCATTCAGTTTGACAGCATTAACAACAAGCCAAAGAGAGCAAGGTTTCAACTGAACTATGCATTTGCATTTTAAACAACTACATTATGTTCTTGCTCTGTCCATGCAATAAATGCATGTTCTTAAATGAGCTAGGTTTTCTAGCTAATTTCAACTTGGATCAAAAATCAAATTAGAGCTGTATATTAATATTTACAAGTAAATATGAAGATACATATTCACAAAGATACAACTCCTAATTTACACCTTGATAGCACGCAAACATTTCTGCCCATTTTCGTGTTTGTCAGCCTCTGCTTTTCTGCTACAGACGAAGCATGTGAGTAGCCTACACACAAATAGAATTGGTTCTTCAGCGGTTCTTTGGGGTGGTTGAGGTGCTATAGCACCGTTACCATATAAAGAACCTGTTAAGCCCAGTATGGTTTTTCAATGGTTCTTCAGCGGTTCTCTGGGGTGGTTGAGGTGCTATAGCACCATTACCATATAAAGAACGTGTTAAGCCCAGTATGGTTCTTCAATTGGTTCTTCAGTGGTTCTTTGGGGTGGTTGAGGTGCTATAACACCATTACCATATAAAGAACCTGTTAAGCCCAGTATGGTTCTTCAATGGTTCTTCAGCGGTTCTCTGGGGTGGTTAAGGTGCTATATAGCAGCACTGCCATACAAATAATCTGTTATAATTCTTTAAAGGTTCTCTAACTCTCTCTTAGTCTCTTAGTTTTGTAGGAATTGTAGACGATTCAGACACAAATGAATCTTCCAGATGATTTGTGCGGGCATAATTCCACACAAAACTCAACTCAACAAATCAACCATTTATGGCCTTAATTGAAGTGGATGCCGGTCAGTCTGCGTCAAGCCACAACATCATCAGCTAAGTACTTTACAGCCTGACAAACTTTGAGCCACCCCAAAAATAACAACAGACTTTGTTTGATCACAAGACACAGAAACAAACCAGATCTCCGTTGTCTCAACGACCTTTAGATGAGCTCTGAGGGAATGGTTAAATCCACAGGAATAACGCACAGAAACTGTTGTCATGTATAAACTGCTTCAAACCACAAAATGATGATTGTCAAACTTACATTCAAACAGCCTTTTACTGCATAACTCTATATCACATCTAGAACCAATCCACGTGACCATTATGCATATATATATCACTCACAATTCATGTAATTGTTATAACTATTGAATGGTTAATTGAAAGTATGCCTTATCTGGTATGAGTGTGAATCTCTGTTCATAATTCAAAGGATGGCTTCAGTGAAATCTGTGTAGAATGTATCGTGTTCTTATAATAAGAAATCATGTCTAAATTTACTCTCTGCTTAGAGCAGGAAAGTAAGAGACCACAGATAACCTAATTTATGGTAGGGTGGAGACACAGTCACCTTTGAACCAGGAGGATTGGCAGACATTTTGAGTTTTAATCTCAGAACACGAACAAAGTTAAAGTTCTCAGTACAGTTCAAGAATGAGCAAGTTAAGTCAAGACAAAAGACAGACAACATGACGAATAGGTGATTGGACAAAGACGATCGAGGCAGACCAAGATCTGAGAAAATGGGTTAATTTCACTTAAGCCATCTAGAACTCTCCTCTCACTTTCCTTTCTTTTACTTAAGTTTATTTTCTTTCCGTGAGTCTAGTGTTCTAAGTTAAGTTTCGCCGCAAAGTTTCTTTCGCCGAATCTACAGCGAGTGCGCTTCAACTCCAAAACACCCATAAGGCTTTCCATCCAGCCGCCAACACACCACATGATTGGCTTCCCAAGACGTCGATCAAAAGACACGACAAGGCCGTCAGCGAATTACCAAACCTGGGAAACCCCTGCAGCCAGGACCGAAAAGAGAATCCCCAAGACGACACGAGACACAAACGCAAGTAATACCTCCAGATTCTAAACTGAACTGGTGCATTGATATCAAATTTAATAACCCCGCCTAAGAAACGATAGGAGGGTTAAGTTAATGATTGGTGGTTCATTCAGGTCATGTTTTAAATGCATATATTGCTAGAAACTTGGGATTTCATAATTTCTCTCTCTTAAAACTCATTATTTCCTCACTTTCTTCCTTTCCGCAACGCATGTGAATGTGTGTGTGTGTGTGTTTGTGTTAGAAATTAGTTTTACGTGTTAGAGTAATTAATAAAGTTTTGTTGGTATTTAAAGATAAGTGTTCTTGTGTTATGTGCTTACGAATTTAGTGTTTCACTATTGTGTGGATATTAATATCCGCTGCAGAGTTGATAGTTACGGTCCATTGAAATAAAATGCAGGACGAGTCATTTGCTCGGCCGTAAAATCAGACTCTTTCTAAATTCCCTATGAATTAATTAATTCATTCATTTGAACTAAATAGACCTGTTTCCCTGATACAGGGTCCCTACATTTTATTTGGGGAAAAACTACATTAAAATACAGTGTATTTCCTGAAGATAACGTGGTTCTCAACATTTTGCCCCCAAGACCCCCCTATAAGGGAATATTCCAGTGCTCCCACATGAGACTTTTTGACCTCAGAAAAGCCTAGAAGTGATTAAAAACAGCTTTTGCCATTGTAGTAAATTCCCATTCATAGCAAACATATGAGAGTGGAGTAACAGATCTAAAATCTGTTGCATTTGGAATTAAAGGAGGAGAATGGGGTGGTTCTATGGTTATACATAACACCATAACACCTTTAAAGATAGATGCTATATAGCACTTAAAGTGGTTCCCCTATGATTACAAGCTAATGAACCACTTTTAGTGCTATTTAGTACCATTTTTTTAGAGTGTATAACACGCCGTACCATTACTTTCAGTTAATAAAGGAAAAATACTGCAAATTTCTGGTGTTATTTTTGTGACTGTTTGGGGCATTTTACAGTCCTTTGTAAGAATCGGTTTTACTGTTTTTACAGGAATCGGTTTTACAGACAAAAGCTGAAGATCCAACCCTCTGCAATAGAACAATAAAACTCACTAATCTGGAGAGAAGATCTCACAGAAAGAGTGTAGGACATCGGCCTGCCCAAACCTTCTCGCCCTCTCCCTCACCAACTCCCTTCCCTTCCCCCTGATTCAAGTCACAGAATGCATATATACCACAGATTATGTATCTTTTAAATCTATTATTTTCTCCTTTCATGTGTGGTCTCTTTTTAAAGGTCTCAGTGCGATTGGTAAAATGGTCTCAACTTCACTGCTGTCAGGATGAGAAAGATTGAAACTTATGAGAATTCTGTTCTCTTTTTTGAGTGGTCTCAGAAGATATCTGATCCTCTCCCTCGAAGAGTTTGGGTTTGCAAATATTTACAACCCATTTGTTCTGGTCTGGGTATTTAAGGAAGGGTAGCAGAGCTGCCATTTGGGAACATTCTGTAATCAGAGCCCCCATGCAGTGCTGTGTCAGTGTCCTAGAGGCACTCACACACACTGTATGTATCGTGCCAGATATAATGACTCTTTGAAACTATTTTCATATTACTTTGTAATTGTGTTTTATATTTTTATGCTGAAAGTTGTGTACCATGGATTCGTGTTTAATTATGTTTATTTAAGTTCTGTCTGGCCAAAATAAATGTTAATCTTGATTTATTCTATATCTTTCTGAAAACATTATTCTAGTAGTGTCGCATGCGGGGTAAGTAGGAGTTACTGCAAATCTTTCTGTCGGGGCAGATTCATACCGAGGACCCCATGACTGGAGCATGGCACACAGCATGAGGGACAATCCGATTTCTGCCTGTCACTGTTATTAACAAGTTGCAGCTCTCGTGACTATTAATAAAATTACGCTTTTTGTTATGAGTAAACATGTGTGACTCACTTAAAGGTAAAATAGTTCACTCTGCAATCCTCTGTAATATCAGAACTGACCAATTTGTGTCCGTGAGCTAATGTAAATTTGCGAGCATTAGTCTCTGAGCAACTCCGGGTCCCATGGTGGAACGAATATTTGAAATTAAGAGGTACTAAGAGAAATCAACTATCTAAATTAAATCACAACGAATCATCAGCTGTTAAATTACAAATGTAAAAAATGTAACAAAGTCACATAAAATTGGAGTCAGATCACTTTATTCATGGAGTCAGATTTAAAATTAGATATCAAGATTCCGTGTTTAGGCTAACGGATGGACCTTACACCTTCATCAAACCTTTCAACAGAGAACCTACTACAGATTGCTTTTAATCAATGCACAAACCGTTCAAATAGATCAACCTAAATTCTGATTTGGTTTGGCAAGGCAGACATTTGGGTGGGCTCAGCCCATCCCTGCCCATGCCTAGAACCGGCCCCGGGCATAATGATTTGTATCCTGTACAAACTGTATAGTCTATCCCACTATTAGTCTATCCCTACCCCTAAACCTACCCATCACAGAACATTTTTGCCATTTTTTTAATTTCAAAAAAGCACAGTTTAGTATGTTTTTTAAGCCATTTGGTCTTAACACAAGAAGTATCCTCATAAACCATGTTTACGTTGTAATACCCATGTCATTATACACTTTTGTGTCCTTATAACCATATAGCTACAGAACACAAACACACACACATATTGTGTTGAAAAACTTATGGACTGCAGCTTTAACATTAGCTGTCTACTTTAGATAACAAACTAAGAATGAACAATTCTTCTACAGCATATATTAATCTTAGTTAATGCAACATTTATTAATACATTATTAAGATCAAAAGTTGTATTTGTTAACATTAGATAATGCACTGTGAACTAACAAGAACAATGAATGACTGTATTAACTAACATTAGCAAAGATTAATAAATGTTGTAACAAATGTTTTGCTCATTGTTAGTTCGTTACTTTACTAATGCTAACAAATGAGACCTTATTGTAAAGTGTTACCCGAAACAGTATAGAATTTATCAGAATTTATTGTTTTTCATACAGAACATGAACATAATTGTCCATTTTTGCAAGAACTTTAATATGCATGCCTAATAAAAAACAAAAGTAAACTAAACTAAATCTAACTAAAACTACTCTGCTTTTTTTATTCAACTTTGTATGAATCAACGTTGAACTGACTCAAAGTGAATAACAACACTGTTTTCTTTAACTGCTTAACTGAACTGAACTTATTACATAATTGATAGAACTGAATTGTTAAACTGAACTGTATCGACACTGAACTGACTTGAGCTGAATGACACTATATTGTCTTTTTTAGAGCTGCTTTACAGCAGAATTGAATTTTGTTTGCATCATTGATCATTATTTTCCTGTTTATCACTGTGAAGCTGCTTTGAAACAATCTGTATTGTATAAAGCGCTATATAAAGGTGACTTGACTTTTCCAATCCAAAAAGAGCATTTATTAGAAGTTAGAAACCAAATAATATAATATATACCATACAACCCCTTGATTTTCAAATGAAAAGACCGGATTCAAAACTAAGAGCTGTCTGTTTATCTGTTGAAATGAATGACTATCTGTCTTTAGATCACATGAAAGAGACAGGTTCATCATTACCTCTTGGAGGGAAAGGATACACTTTAACAGATGCTTCCCGGGAAGATTAGAGGGGTCAAAAATCTAATTTTTCTTATCTAAAATAGTGAATGCCATGAACCCAGGACTTTCCCCCGGAGCTCCCGTTAGCCTGTGGTCTGCAGATTTTAAGGTGAGCGATGGTGCTCATGATTTAGCACAGCAGTTTGATGACATCTCTGTCCCACCGGCGCTCCGTTGAGGGTCATTTGTCAGACATGAGTGATGCTTATGAAGGGAACGAGTGTGGATTAGACATCCCTCTCTCCACTCAATGCCTCACACTTCCCTGGATCTTTTCTCTTCAGTGTTGGTCTGGGCAAACACTCCTTACATTTTCTTTAGAAAATCTTTCTTTACTTTATTCTCAGTCTTCTTTGCCATCTTTATTCACAGCTTTGCATTGTTCTTTGAGAACTGTCAACCAGTGAGTTCAAAGCAGAAGTCATAAAATAAATAAAACATTTATTTTGTTTTCTCTCTAGCCCTGTGCAGACTGTGTCATGGTCAAGTGTGCAAATCAGTGTCCCAATACATACTTAAAGTATGTATGTATGTAACTTGATACTAAAAATTAAGTTTTTAATGTTGTTTTTAATATGATTTAAGACAAACCATGTGCAAATTCATAAGTCAACACCATTGCTGAGTATTTTCTCCTTAAAACTGTAGTGAACCAAAGACAGTCTTAAAGATGCGGTTTGAAATCGCTGGTGTTTCTGACGTCACAAACTACCTTGTGACCAATCACATCATTAGGGGGGTGGGCTTTAGCATATCATTAACTGGGACTGCTGTGAAACAGGGGAGTCTCAAGAGAAGCCAGGTTATCCTGGTATATTTTTCTGTTGATATGAAGAATCAGGTACATTTAGCAATAGAGCGGGTGAATTATGTACATTATGGATATTACAATGTTACGGTGAACTAACATTTCTCCACTGACGTTGTAAGTTTCAAAGCGTTTCTAAGGATTATAATCATATTAATTACTGTTATGTGTCCAGCGTTGTAGAGAGCGATACATAAAACGCATTACCATTCTGATCAACTTATAGACGAGCCTGTATGAGTGGGTAGGCGTGCATACATTTTTTTGACAGGAAAAAACGTTTAAATATGTTAATATACTTGTGATCTGACCAAAACGCATCTTAATACCAGGTGTAAACAGGGCCTATGACAGCAGAACTGCAAAAGCAGCTCCTGTGGCAGGTTGAATTTCCTTAGTTGGCGAAGCAAATACATCCTCTGCTGGGCCTTTTTCACAATGAAGCCTTTTTGAGTGTCCCATTTCAGGTCCTGAGAGATGGAACCTAATTGACTCCGCTGTTGCCACAGTGCTGTTCATTATGCTGAGTTGGGGAAGTGCTGGGGGATTTCTCCTAAAGTCCACTATCATCTGCACTGTTTTGAGCGTGTTTAGCTCCAGGTTGTTATGACTGCACCAGACAGCCAGCTCTTTAACCTCCTGTCTGTAAGCAGACTCGTCACCATCCTGGATGAGACCATAGACCACTGGTTCTTTGGTGAATTGTCAGGATCACTAGCTGGGTTTCAATTACAGATTTGTGCAAAACTTTTGCGATATTTTCTAAATGTCGATAAAAAACTATTGCGAAATGACGGTGTTTCCAAATGATTTTATGCAACTAAAACGTAATTTTTTTCTCTCGTGATAAGTCATTCAAAAAATCATGGCAACGGATGTTAGTAGGTTTAAGTATATCGCAGCCACCTCACTAGCCATCATTTTTAATCGAAGGAGACATAGGCGTGTTACAGTGGCGGAACTAGACTTTTATACATGGGGTGGCCGGAGGGTGGCCAAGTCTTCTTTAGGGGGTCCATAAACAATGAAAGTATGTGTAATACTTATTTGTTTTCAATGTTTTGACCGATGTAACATTGTATTCTAATAAATAAGCAACCAAAATTGTAGATACCTGTGACATTTCACAATTCTCGATTC
Source organism: Rhinogobio ventralis (assembly GCA_039654625.1). Taxonomy (NCBI): domain Eukaryota; kingdom Metazoa; phylum Chordata; class Actinopteri; order Cypriniformes; family Gobionidae; genus Rhinogobio; species Rhinogobio ventralis. The sequence goes on from CM077206.1 coordinate 34,826,152, forward strand.
CAACTGATATCTCACAGCAAACAAGCCTACAAGCCTAATAATATAAATTTATAACATTATTGAATACAGTGGACAGTCAGCAATAAAGTAAGAACAGTGCTAAGAATTAAGTGCTTGAAGTTTCAGGTCTAACAGTAATCCAGGTACAGAAACTGAATCATCAAAATAAACACTTGACACTTCAAAAGTTATTCAGTCAAGATCAGTAGGTGATTTTTTTTTCTTTTGTTCTTTGATTAACTTTAATGTCCGACGGCAGCAGGCTATAGGCTGTGGTCACTTTAAGACTTAAGAGCAAATGCATAATATTGAATCCAATACTGACACGCATTCGATTTCATTTGTCAACTGCTTACATTCAATTAAGACATAGCCAACTGTGTTTTCTATCATATATAAAGTGGCGTCGATGTGTTTTGCTGTAAGATCTGCACAAACGGAAACAGAAAGGACAATTTATATTAGCCTACATCTTTCCATAAGCACAGACTTTACACAGAAAGAAAAACAGCCTACTGAAAAATGTCTATACACACTCTTCCAGCCTAGGGTGAAGTCATTATAGGCTACATTAACAACATTTTGAGACAAATTGTGTTGTTTAGTGGAAAACAATGTGAATGGCGTGGCAGGATTTTAAACAACTCTGCGCTAATGCGTGACCCCCTTTATTCTTAATCGTCTGTTTGGCAACTAACGTTAATATTCTCTTAATATTCAACGTTAATACATGAACAATGTGCCACGCCGCCGCACGCCAAAATAAATGCTTTTTTCAGAAGGTGGTGTAGGTAGCGTAAGTAAATTTTGGGGTGGCACCCAGGGTGGCCAGTCAGATGTCAGGGGTGTCCAGTGCCTCTGGCTCCGCCATTGGCGTGTTATCCAAGCATTAATCACAAAGGAAAGCCTCTTATACTTGGGAGCCGCCACGTATGAGGTGTTTCTGGGTGTTTCTCCCTCATATCTGCTTCAAGGTCTTGATAAATTGTGGCAAATTGTGTTGTTTAGAATCCAGTATAGCCGTCATTCTTTTGTCTTTTATGAGTTTAATAAGGAACCCTGTCTCATCTTCTGTCCAAACATACCGGGCCCTCTTTAAAGAATGAACGACTTTTATGTACGCCAGGTGACCTGTAAATACGAAAAAACTCTTCCCATTGCAGTTTTGCAATATATGGGAGTTATTGCAAAATCTACGTGTTTCCATTGGGCGTATTTTCAATTTGCGCAATTTGAAGGGTAATGGAAACGCAGCTACTGTTAAGTTCAACTGCCATTAATTTAAGAAGATAATTGTTTGTTTTACTCCCGTTTTCACAGTTTCCCCTATTAAAGCTAGTCATGTTGCAGGATGTTTTGCCACTCAGTCCGGCTGAGTGTTCCGGCGGGAAAGTGATGTTAATGCATACCCTCTATTGCACAGTGTTCTTTCTATCAGACGTCCTCACAGAAAATGACCATCCAGTCAGCCTTACTGTCACAGTTATACACTTGCTTTGTGTGATGGTTTTTCATGTGCTGTGACAGAGTCAATGTACATTTACACTAGTTGTTAAATTAAAGAGAGTATCATATGAATAATTTTGGACGTATAAATAATACATCAAAGCGGATTATAAAAAAAGTGAATTGAAACATCACTCTCAGAGAAATTGTGTTGTAAAGCTCAGGTAAAACATGGCTGTGGTGGTGTGTAAATTTCCAGAGGCTTCCTTTAGGACAGCCCTTGAGTGTTGACAGCCATATTGTTTACATATGATCTACAGCTGCCAGCCAAAGGGCGTTGAAGTTTTTTTTTAAGTGCGACATCGCCCATCCCACCAGGGAGCCCACTGATTGGCAGGAGACTTAACTTGTATACGCCTCTCTTGTGAATAATTAATCACAGTCTAAGTAAGTGGAGAGATTAAATATTAACCACAAAACACACTACTTTGGTCTGATTTTAAATGCACTTCTGGACAGGAGAACCAATCTTTAGGGACAAAACTACTCAGAATACGTGTCTCTGCGATGAAACTGTGTTCTCCCCATAGACGTAAAATATGGACGTAGTGTCCGTGACATCACCCATAGGATTCTGAAGAGCAGTTTTCGGCCATTGCCATCTTGGCAGCGCATCACCATGCGTCACTCCCGGATAACTGAAAATGGGCAAAGAGGCGGGACGTGGCTGGAGCTGAGGTGACGTGATGACTAACAGACAGCAGAAAAAACAGCTATCCACCTGTCACTCAAAGTGGCCACTCCCTTAATTATGCAGAACTTTAAGGCTTTATATAATGTAAGCGAATGAGTTATAAAAAAATTCCCCCCCCTCACAGTTGTCATGAAGGGCAAAATTAGTCGTATAGACCAAAACCACAATTTGTACCAGGCTGTAAACGTTTTTTTATCCTGCTGTAAAGTTGGGCATTTTAACATAGAGCTCAATAAGATTCTGCTCCCTTTTGGAGCCTGTCTCTAGAGGCCAGTCGATGAATTGCAGTTTAATCACTTCTGTATTGCTTCAAGAGAAACTGGGGGAGGTTGCCGCTTGGTTCTCCCTCTCTGTCTCTCTGTTTCTTTCTGTAATACAATAATCATGAGCACTTCTCCTTTGCCGAGATAATCCATCCGCCTCACAGGTGTGGCATATCAAGATGCTGATTAGACAGCATGATTATTGCACAGGTGTGCCTTAGGCTGGCCACAATAAAAGGCCACTCTAAAATGTGCAGTTTTATCAAACAGCACAATTGTCGCAAGTTTTGAGGGAGCGTGCAATTGGCATGCTGATTGCAGGAATGTCCACCAGAGCTGTTGCCCGTGAATTGAATGTTAATTTCTCTACCATAAGCCGTCTCCAAAGGTGTTTCAGAGAATTTGGCAGTACATCCAACCGGCCTCACAACCACAGACTACGTGTAACCACACCAGCCCAGAACCTCCACATCCAGCATCTTCACCTCCAAAATTGTCTGAGACCAGCCACCCAGACAGCTTCTGCAACAATCGGTTTGCATAACCAAATAATTTCTGCACAAATTGTCAGAAACTGCCTCAGGGAAGCTCATCTGCATGCTTGTCGTCCTCATCGGGGTCTCGACCTGACTGCAGTTTGTCGTCGTAACCGACTTGAGTGGGCAAATGATCACATTCGATGCCGTCTGCCACTTTGAAGAGGTGTTCTCTTCACGGATGAATCCCGGTTTTCACTACACAGGGCAGATGGCAGACATTGTGTATGGCGTTGTGTGGGTGAGCGGTTTGCTGATGTCAACGTTGTGGATCGAGTGGCTCATGGTGGCGGTGGGGTTATGGTATGGGCAGGCGTATGTTACGGACAACGAACACAGGTGCATCTTATTGATGCCGTTTTGAATGCACAGAGATACCGTGACGAGATCCTGAGGCCCATTGTTGTGCCATTCATCCTTGACCATCACCTCATGTTGCAGCATGATAATGCACAGCCCCATGTTGCAAGGATCTGTACACAATTCCTGGAAGCTGAAAACAATCCAGTTCTTGCATGGCCAGCATACTCACCGGACGTCACCCATTGAGCATGTTTGGGATGCTCTGGATCGGCGTATACAACAGCGTGTTCCAGTTCCTGCCAATATCCAGCAACTTTGCACAGCCATTGAAGAGGAGTGGACCAACATTCCACAGGCCACAGTCAACCTGATCAACTCTATGCGAAGGAGATGTGTTGCACTGCGTGAGGCAAATGGTGGTCACACCAGATACTGACTGGTTTTCGGACCCCCCCAATACAGTAAAACTGCACATTTTAGAGTGTCATTTTATTGTGGCCAGCCTAAGGCACACCTGTACAATAATCATGCTGTCTAATCAGCATCTTGATATGCCACACCTGTGAGGTAGATGGATTATCTCAGCAAAGGAGAAGTGCTCACTAACACAGATTTAGACAGATTTGTGAACAATATTTGAGAGAAATAGGTCTTAGATCTTTGAGTTCAGCTCATGAAAAATGGGGGCAAAAACAAAAGTGTTGCATTTATAATTTTGTGATCCACGTGATGTAAAAGAAAATGTGAATTATCAGACCAGGCCACCTTCTTCCATTGCTCCGTGGTCCAGTTCTAATGCTCACGTGCCCACTGTTGGTGCTTTTGGAGGTGGACAGGGGTCAGCATGGGCACCCTGACTGGTCTGTGGCTATGCAGCCCCACACGCAACAAACTGTGATGCACTGGTAGTGTATTCTGGTGTATTCTGGTGCAGGTGTATTCTGACACCTTTCTATCAGAACTAGCATTAACTTATTGAGCAATTTGAGCCACAGTAGCTTGTCTGTTTGATCGGACCACACGGGCCAGCATTCGCTCCCCACGTGCATCAATGAGCCTTGGCCACCTTGGCCACTGTCTCCGGTTAAACTTTGAGGACAAAATGTTCACTTGCTGCCTAATATATCCCACCCACTGACAGGTGCCGTGATGAATAGATAATCAGTGTTATTCACTTCACCTGTCATAATGTTATGCCTGATCAGTGTATATATATACACACACACACAAAGTTTATTTTAATTTAAATTATACACACAAATGTTAATAACCAAATAAAAATTACAGGTCATGTTCAGGGACAGGCTAATTACGAACATTTAAAAAATTTAAATGATGAAAAAAACATATATATTTAACAATTTTATATTTTAATTAATGTCTATATAATCTAATATAGTCGCTTATAAGTCATGGGGATTCAAATGGCACTACTTCTTGAGAAAAAACAACTAATTTAAAAGAGCAGCTTGCATAAGACAAAATGGTAACACTTACAATAAGGTTTCATTAGTTAACAATAGTTAATATGAATTAAGAATGAACAATACTTCTACAGCATTTATTCATCTAAATTAATGTTAATTTCAACATTTGCTAATACATTATTAAAATCAAAAGTTGTTTGTTAACATTAATTAATGCAATGTGAACTAACATGAACAAACAATGAATGACTGTTTTTTATTAACTGACATTAACAAAAATGAATAAATACTGTAAAAAATGTTTTGTTCATTGTTAGTTCATGTTAGTTGGCACATTAATTAATATTAACTAATAAAAACTTGTTGTAAAGTGTTACCAACAAAATAAAAGTAAAGTACCTTTTCCTGGCTGCATTCAATTTCAAAGCATCTGTGCTTAGGTTAGTTCAACACTGGTTCGCTGACCCCCAATCCCAGGATCTTTGTTAGCCGTTGGTTCTGCTCTCTCTTCCCACTGTCTCATTTCTCATGCAGATAGTCGTCTGTGTTGGTTTTCTCCTGCATCCATTCCGCAATAGAGATGGAAAAGCACGTCGGATCGTGGGGACAACCACAGCTGCGCATTTCCCTTCTTATCCCTTTTCCGGGTGCTGTGTGTGTGTGGGTCTCAGAAAGCAATCTCACGTTAATGAAATCACATGCGCACACATCCACCTGGCCAATCTTGGTGTAATGAAGACTGCTTGCACACACACCTGGGCCAAGGAGGATCGAGATAGGCCTGGACGCCACAATGTTGGCAGACCGTAGAGGAGCTGATGTAAGGCACAACTCTCCCCGCAGGTGTCTATTTAATTTAAACGAAGACAGAGACGCCTGCTCTGGCCAATCAGCTGATTGGCTGACAGGAGGGATTCTAGCAGACTGCAATGTTTAATAAAGGTACAACCATAAAATTGAATCATTGACCATCAGCTGTGCTGAAAGTAATTAGCTTTTTCCTCAATAATTAGATTTCTTGATTTTTTACATTTATTCCTTTCTGAGAGTGATTTTTATATGTATATTTATACATATTTATATATGAATAAAATATTGTTCAATATAATTCAGGTTTATACAAGCAAATAGACAGCAGCTGTCATTTAGCACATGCTTTTTTATTAGCAATTTACAGTATACTTATTTCAATGACAGTTTGAAGCAACCTACACACACACACACACACTGGTTTCCATGTTTATGGGGACTTTCTATAGACCTAATGCTTTTTATACTGTACAAACTGTATATTCTATACCCTAACACTAAACCTACCCATCACAGAAAACTTTCAGCATTTGTAAATTTTCAAAAAAGATCATTTAATATGATTCTTAAGCTCTTTTCCTCATGGGGACCAAAAATACTGTCCCCACAAAGTAAGGAACACCTGAACCACACACACCCACGGTTACCGAGCTAATTTGGAACATAGCATAAACAGTTTTTAACCTATTTTAAATCCAACACAAAAACAGTATTTAATTTCCATTTTTCCTCAGGTCCCATTGCACTGCAGCATTTTCACAGAAACAGAAGTTCACATATAGGGGGACTTTTACCAAACAAGTTGAATTTTCATTTGTACTCAAGGGAAGCATTTACATTTTCCTTAGTCCTTAGAATTTATTAATTAAACATTTAAAATTCCTCAGTCCATAAGCATAACAGAAGAATCCCAAATTATATCAAGATACTTGATATGAACCAAGACTATTAGAAGCCAGACCCCTTTCTCTTTTAACAAGCGTTCAGTGTTTACCATGTCACAAGGAAGGGATTTTATTGAAAATGTTGAAGTTGATAAATCAAAACAGAGACTAGGCAGGGACATTAGTTTCTACTTGGTAGCAGTGCATATTTGGACAAATGTTCAGTTTCTTCATTACAGTTCTAATATAAATCAGACTCCTCAAGACATCTGATTTAAACAAACATAAGAGACAGTCTGTGATGTGATGGCCAAACTTGCATCCTGAGTCTTGACGTCTGCAATGTTTGGAAGATTAACAACAGGCCTCAGAAGGAAAATGACCCATCTCAGCAATTTGATGAATTTAAGTGTCCAGCAGGGCAGAATAGTCTGTAAAAGCCTTTATGTGTGTGTGTGTGTGATTTCTGAAGTGTGTGATAAAATGAGTGGAGGAAGAATAAGAACGGTGGCCCGTATAAATCATTTTGACGGGTGGCTCTCACACACCTAGATAACATTATTACCTTTGGGATAATTACCCCGGGTAGATAACAGCTAGTATGGTGTCTGCATTATAGAAATTACTTCAGTGTATGGATACTTTAGTGTGAAGAAACATCCTTTTCTGAAAATAACAACAAACTGTTGATGCTGCCGTTATGCCATTAGTAAAACCACAATGCTCTCATTTTTTTTAGAATCTCAATTTGCTTTATAACAGAAACTTTTCAGTGTGTTTTCAGAGATAATGTATAGCATAAGTCCAAATCAGCAACATTCACTTTTTTGAAGAGTTGGACCTTCATTAAAGGAATGTTTAAACTCCCTCAGATTGTAAAATAAAGAATCGTTACGTTAATGCACTTTTATCTGTAGTCCTTTTGGGAGTTGTACCGGAGGGTAAGAGCAGAAATGTAGTGCTTATATTTATGGTAAAACATATACATAAGTTAAAGGGGTGGTTGATTATGATTTCACTTTTTTTAACTTTAGTTAGTGTAATGTTGCTGTTTGAGCAACATCTGCAAAGTTACGACGCTCAAAGTTCAATGCAAAGGGAGATATTTTCTTGTACAGAAATGGATTTTCAAGGACTACAAAAAACGGCTGTTAGGGACTACAACAAGCTTCTATCTGGGTTGGTGACATCACTAACCCTAAAATTTACATAAACCCTGGCCCTGGGAACACGTAACAAAGGAGGTGAGGCCATGTTGAGAAGAGGAAGAGTTGTTGTAGTCGAGCACATTTGGGAGTCTGCTCAAGCTGTTGCATCCGTCACATTTATTGCAATACGGTACGAAACACAAGTGCAATAGCAGTAAGATGACAACATAACATAACCGTAATTAAACGAAACTATACCTGCTCTATCTTCATGCAGCATATATTCTCCGGTTCTGTAGGCATTTACAACAGTTCTCACACGAGCGATTTATAGATTATCAAGACAGAACATGCTAATCGATGACGTGAAGATAGTTAACTCTACATCAGCTACATAAATTCATCAACTAACCATTCAGAAACGTCCTGTTGCATTCTACATGTTGTCATTTCTACATTCTACATGTAGTCTCTCAATCACTGTCCGACTCTGGTTTGAACAGTTGCGGGCATTTTCAGTGTGTGTCAAGCTCTTAAAGCTCTGCCCTCTTCGTGAAAGGCTCATTTGCATTTAAAGGGACACACACAAAAACATACACACTCTGGGGACATCAGAGACTTATTTTACATCTTGTAAAAAGGGGCATTATATGACCCCTTTAAGTTTTAGCTATAAAATTGCCTAAATCAAACTTTTGGGGTGGGATTACATGCTACATACTACTATATTACATAGTTTTGCTTTACCAAAATTATTGGTGGGTGGATGGATGGATTAAGATTTTGTTTCAAGCAAAGTTGCAAACAGTGCTTTACAGATAGTCACGTCCTCTAGGTTTACTGGATTTACATGATCATGATATGAATTGAAAGATTGGATATAAATATGTTGCAATAGATTGGAATATATTAAATGTAAATTGCATATTCTGAAAAAAAAAAACTTCCATTAGAACTATTTAAATAGAAAATACAAAATTGAAATAAATATCTGTAGTAATTGACAAAAATGGATAGATTAAGTTTAACCCAGAATATGTAACTGTATTTAAAGTCCCCCTGTAGTCAATTATTTTATCCCTTAAAACTCATCTTTGATCACCAAAATGACACATTTAAAAGTTTTTTCCTGTGAAAAAAAATTATTTATGCCTTAAAGGGGTCCTTGATTATGAGTTCACTTTTTTAACTTTAGTTAGTGTATAATGTTGCTGTTTGAGCATAAACAACATCTGCAAAGTTACAACGTTCAAAGTTCAATGCAAAGGGAGATATTTACTTTTACAGAAATTGATTTTGAAGGACTACAAAAACAGCTGATAGGGACTACAACGAGCTTCTTCCCGGGTTGCTGACATCACGTTGTTTTGTTGTGCAGTGCCAGGCTGTGAAAAAAGTCGCTGTATTGGATTTGCAGAGAGACTGAAATTAAAAAACGATGACTAAACGGTCAACTTCACATTGTTTCTCTCAGTAGGATGAAAATAATCTGTTATTTAAACTGATTAAATTATATATAGAAAGCGATCAAAGAACGCTCCCTTTACAATTGCTGGAACTGTCAATCAAACAGCGTGAGTGTTCTGGACTCTTGCCAAAACTCCTGTTATAATCAACAAATCTCTTATTTACATTGTGTTTGCACTGTTATGATGAAAGCATTCAGTTTGCAGAAATCGGGTTACAGTGACGACAATGACGAGATCACTCACTCATACAGGCTTGACTACAAGTCGATGTATCAGAATGGTAAAGCGTTTTATAACGGTAATTAATATGATTAGCCTTTTGCTTGACTACGTTATTAACAGCTAATAATGTATTGCTAATGTTACACAAACCTACAAATGCTACACCAAACATCTCAGAGTCAGAGAGCTGCCTTCTGAAAATCAGCATCCTTAGAAACGCTTTGAACAACTTAGAATGTTAGTGGAGAAAGGCATATAGTTCATCATAACATCGTAATATACATCATATACATAATTCACCAGATTTTTGATATCAACAGAAAAATATACCAGGTTAACCTGGCGTCTCTTGAGACTCCCCTGCTTCACAGCAGTTAATGAGATGCTAAAGCCCACCTGCACGATGACGTAATTGGTTACAAGGAAGTTTGTGATGTAAGGAACACCGGCGATTTCAAAAACGCAGTATTATTAAAGACCCCCTGTGGTGAAAATCAAGTTTTTAATGTTATTTATATGTCTATGTTTTTTTAATATGCTTTCAGACAAACCATGTGCAAATTCTTAAGTCAACACCATTGCTGAGTATTGACTTATGAATTTGCACATAGTTTGTCTGAAAGCATATAAAAAAAAACACCTCATAGACATATAAATAACATTAAAAACTTGATTTTCACCACAGGGGGTCTTTAATAATAAGAGAAGTGACCACTTTCATATGCAGATTTTGCTGACATAACAGATCTGCTGCACTAATATAACTGGAAATCTATCCTCTTTAATTTAACAAAGACCCTGTTTCAACCCGATGTCCGGCTTGTGAACCCTCAGGTGTAAGATTGAACTAAAGGGATTAAAGTTCATTTTAAAAGTGCTGTAAGTCTAAGAGCTGGGCAAATCACTCAATTTACTGTCTGCATGTTTCATAGTGCGACAGAGATTAAGGCATTAAGGCCGATAAATTGCTCTAGCCTCAGTAGAAGTGAGAAAGACAGTAATCAAGGGTGTACGTGAGAGAATGGCTGATTAAGGAGTTTGTGTTATTCATGAATTGTGGGAAATTGTAAAAATAGGGAATGACAGCAGACTATGTGAGAAGTATACTAATTCACTTACACAGAGTTTTGGGATGGCTGAATTATAATTTTTTTGTTTGTGGCAGGTTTCGTATCTTTTTGTTTGTGTCCTACATGATCTGGAGGCATGTTTGTCAGGTGTTTGTTCGCTGACAGAAGCTGTGGACATGTTTTCATCAATCACAAACTTCACCCAGCAACTTGACTCGATCCAGTAAATGACAGGGCTGCTCTGTGATTGTTGTCTTCAGGTTGTTTTGTTCTCTCTTTCACAGGGATGGAAGCAAACTGAACTGTTGTCTGGGTTGTGGCGGCCGTCATGCTGTGTGACACTATGTCTCTTTGTCTCCTTTTTACACAGCATATTGAAAATCTTCTGTTTTTATGCTTCGAGTGGAGGCAAATTGTCACAATTTAGTCAGATGCCAATATATTCTCATCTCTCGGGTGAGGAAAGAGACATTTTGGGCATTTCTATTTACATAAGTTTGAAAATAGCTGATTTCTTTGTTGTCAGAAGAAATGCCGTAAGCAGACGTGCAAGAATTTAGCAAGTGCTTCATAAAAATACATTGTGTTACTTAAAGGGTTTTCGCACAGCATTTTGTAGCAACCGAAAGTCATTCAAAAAGCTGGCCCTTTTTTGGCAACATGAGCGTTAGAGCATCCTATGTGATGCGGGATTGTCCAAAGATAGATAGATAAATGGACGGACGGACGGACGGACGGACGGACGGACGGACGGACGGACGGACGGACGGACGGACGGACGGACGGACGGACGGACGGACGGACAGACAGACAGACAGACAGACAGACAGACAGACAGATAGATAGATAGATAGATAGATAGATGGATGGATGGATGGATGGATGGACAGACAGACGGACGAACAGATGGATGGACAGACAGACAGACAGACAGATAGGTAAATAGATAGATAGATAGATAGATAGATGGATGGATGGATGGATGGATGGATGGACGGACAAACAAATGGATAGATGATGGATGAATGGACGGAAGGACGGACAGATGGATGGACAGACAGACAGACAGACAGACAGACAGACAGACAGATAGATAGATAGATAGATAGATAGATAGATAGATAGATAAACGGACGGACGGACAAATGGATAGATGATGGATAGATGGACGGAAGGACGGACAGATAGATAGATAGATAGATAGATAGATAAATAGATAGATAGATCTAGCCGTACTGTTGCCTCCTGTCACATTCCCATAAGCATTCACTCTTCAATGGCCCTCGGTTTGCATTCATATGCTGTACCATCTAAACCAAGCTGCTTTTGTCCTCTAGCTACACAAGCCATGACCTCAGTTAGGGTCAGCACTAATCCTGTGAAGTGTCACCTATCTCAGTGATGTGAATTATAAAGGCAGCTCTCCTTCTCTGACCCGTTGTCATTGAAGAGGGGAGATCGATGAGCTACGGGCCACTGTAATTGGGTAATACGCCTCTTTTGGGAGGGAGTCCATGAATCAATGCGAGTGTATTACAGAAGCTGTAAAACAGCCCTTGGATGGACTGTAAATACTGGAGAAGTGTGAAGCACCCCATAGGCCGCGCTGAGGTAGTGCTTAACAAAAGTTCCCATGTACTTCCCTCCTGGCTGAGTACACAGAATTGTTCTACAGGGCTTTCTTTCTCGGTTTTGTACACAACTAACAATAGAAAAGACAGAGACAAATAATATCTCTGGCCAAACTGTATTCCTCAGCAAATATATTTTAAAAGCAAGTTGCTTGACTAAAAACTTCTGTGACACCACAGAGAGCCCTCGGAGTGCATCTGCCAGTTGTCTGGACCATCTCACACCTGCACTGTCAGTGTGGCTCTCCATCTGTCAGCAATTCTGAGCCCAGCGCAGGGAATTCCCTTCTCACTTCAGGCCGCTGCTCTGGGACTGCGGGGCCGGCCTGTGGCACGTGAAGTGTTTCATCTTCAGTCGGTGAAAAGAGAGCAGTAGGGGATGAGAAGGAAATGGTGAGATATGGGTATCACACATAGAAGGTCGTTGTTGTGCTGTGTTGTTGTGGTCGATGTTGTTGAATCTGATGTGCTGAACTGTTAGAACATCATCAACATCCTCACAGGTACAAGACTGTGATCCCTAATTAGCTTAGCTGTAAACATACAACACTTCCAGTCCTCCATCCCTAGTGGACCTCAGTCTGTTCTCTGACTGTCTGATGCATATTGTGCACAAAATTGGCAAGTGCTGGCTAAAATAGTCAGTTCCAATCTGATTTACTCAGCTTCTGGTTGTTGTTGGGGAAAACTAATTCAGGAAACAAAGTCATGTTTATTATGTTTTTTTGAATATTCCCTTTCATGCAGTGTGTAATATAGTTGTCTGTGAGTGTAAACGTTTTGCAAAGTTGTAAAGTTGAAAGTGCACAATAAATATTTATTGTTATTGTATCCCAAAAGAAATAATAGACTCTGAACCGCCTAAACGAGTCATTTGTATTTAGAATCTCACTATGTGATAGTTCTATGTCACTAGAAAATACATTTGCATAATGCCCGCCCGCAAACAACTTGACCAGCCCTCAAATACGTCATTTTACCGACGACTGCTTCTCAAATCTCAGAGTTCAACGTGGGATTCGCAAAATGCTTGGTCTTGAAAGATGGGTTAGTACCCACTTCTTATTCGTTTCTCTTGCTTGGCTTCATCCTCCCTTTTGTTCCTCTTCTTTTTTGTTCTTGCCACAGATGAATCTTAAGCAGGAATCCCATGTCTCTAGCTATTATTAAAAGAAAATACAGTACACCCAGAAACAAGCACCACTTTAATTTACAGCCCGTAGATTCATACTTACCCTGTAACTACATGGAATAACAAGCACCACTTACCCTGTAACTACACTAATAATTACCCCTTAATTAAAAAAATACTTCCAGTATAAATAATTTGTTAATTTTTCTGGCAGTTCCCCCTTTATTCCCCAAATATCACATATTGTTCCCTTATACCTACACATACATACTTTATAATTACCAAAAGTTGCGCTGTAAATTCGTTTTACTTGCGCAGTACTTTCCGGGCTGTAATCCAAAGCGTTACCTTTTTTTATATGTGTGCAGCACATATTCACATAGGCTATTCATCTAAACTGCGTTGGGATGTTCATTAACCGTGTAACGCTGCAAAGGTATTTCAAAGTTCTTTTTACCCCAAAGCAAAGCACGTTCAAGAACAGGAACGCGTGTGTGTTGAGAGAGAGACGCATGCAAAGGGAACTATAAGAAATTGATAAGATACTGATTTTAGTTAGGTTAGGCACACAAATTCGCTTATATATAGGGTTCCAGGCCTAGACACGCAGCTCGCTCTCATGAAAGTGTGTATCTATAGCACGAATTGTATTTATCGTTCAACTTATATGCAAAAATGTATTTATAATATACAAGTAAAAAGTAATTTCTGCGTATAAATTGAACGGTAAATACAATTCGGGCGATAGATACGCATTTCATGATATCGTGCACGAGCGCAGTGTGTGTGTTTGTAAGTGCTTTCATAACTGTGCAGCCCAGGGGGGCCGTCGTAATAGCCTGCACTGGGGCCTGTCATTACTAAGTTACACCACTGGCACACGCAGTGGTCAACCATTTGACGAAAAACAAGAGAGCATGGCTTGACTTAAAGCGACTCTGTCCCACCAGTCCTTACATTGTACTGTCATCCAGTACCTCAGAGTTTGTCGTGGTGGTAGATGAGGCCCGTTGCTGGAGATTTGTATTCGCCATCGTCTATTTACATGTGTAGCATGACAAATAATTAACTGCACTTGAAGCTTTCGTAAAATTTTAAAACGAAACACCCAAAACTGTTTATGGTACCATAACGAAGACGAACTGTATGTTGATACGTGAAATTCTGGAAGGAACGTTGGACTGCGTGGCATAGGGATGTAATGGCATGTGCCATTAATCGATCTATGTTCTATAACATGCAAAACAGGAACACGAACAGAATATTCTAAAAGCAACTCATGTAAACACCTTAATTCAGAATAAGGTCAATAATTAGATTACTGCTGTCCATGTAAACGTAGTCACTGAGAAACGTCCTGCTCAAGTCGTCCTTGCGATGGAGGTTAGGGTTGAATCACTAGTTCTTCCAATGTTTCATCATCGGACTCATGCTCGGACTGATATGGTAAAATCAACGTCATTGTTACTGTCTTTACATTGTGTACAATCTCTGAGGACTGAGGAAGCCTCGTGAGCTGAAGTTCAGTTGTGGTAATGCATGTTTAGCTTCCGACAAGCGCTGTAAGTGGTAGACTAATCACAGGCTGGGCCATCTGACCAATCAGAGCAGAGCAGACGCGTGGAAAGGAGGGATTTAGAGAGACTGATTCATCCATTGAGTCGTTTGAGAATCATTGAACACTGTGGTGATGTGCAATGTACACCGATCAGACATAACATTATGACCACCTTCCTAATATTGTGTTAGTCCCCATTTTGCTGCCAAAACAGCCCTGACCCATCGAGGCATGGACTCCACTAGACCCCTGAGCGTGTGCTGTGGTATCTGGCACCCAGATGTTAGCAGCAGATCCTTTAAGTCTTGTAAGTTGCGAAATGGGGCCTGTTTGTTGAGCACATCCCACAGATGCTCGATTGGATTGAGATCTGGGGAGTTTGGAGGCCAAGTCAACACCTCAAACTCGTTGTTGTGCTCCTCAAACCATTCCTGAACCATTTTTGCTTTGTGGCAGGGCGCATTATCCTGCTGAAAGAGGCCACAATCACCAGGGAATGCCATTTCCATGAAAGGGTGTACATGGTCTGTGTAACATGGTATGTTGATATGGGAAGAAGGAGGTGGGAACCGGTGAACATTTAAGCACTTTAATAAATAAACACAAACTGAACATTAAAATGCACACATAATATAACATAAACAAAACACGATGTAAAATCCAGGCCTGGCCCTCTCTCGTCCTTCACTGTCGTCGCTCCTCCTTTTATGAATTCAAGCTTCTCGCGCCCCCTGCTTGTCACAGTCTGCAACAATGCTTAGGTAGGTGGTACGTGTCAAAGTAACATCCACATGGATGGCAGGACCCAAGGTTTCCCAGCAGAACATTGCCCAAAGCATCACACTGCCTCCACCGGCTTGCCTTCTTCCCATAGTGCATTCTGGTGCCATGTGTTCCCCAGGTAAGCAACGCACACGCACCCGGCCATCCACGTGATGTAAAAGAAAATGTGATTCATCAGACCAGGCCACCTTCTTCCATTGCTCCATGGTCCAGTTCTGATGCTCACGTGCCACTGTTGGCGCTTTCGGTGGTGGACAGGTGTCAGCATGGTCACCCTGACTGGTCTATGCAGCCCCATACGCAACAAACTGCGATGCACTGTGTATTCTGACACCTTTCTATCAGAACCAGCATTAACTTCTTGAGCAATTTGAGCTACAGTAGCTCGTCTGTTTGATCGGACCACACGGGCCAGCCTTCGCTCCCCACGTGCATCAATGAGCCTTGACCGCCCATGACCCTGTCGCCGGTTTACCACTATTCCTTCCTTGTACCCCGTTTTGATAGACACTGACCAGTGTAGGATTAGAACACCCCACAAGAGCTGCAGTTTTTGAGATGCTCTGACCAAGTCGTCTAGCCATCATAATTTGGCCCTTGCCAAACTCGCTCAAATCCTTACGCTTGCCCATTTTTCCTGCTTCTAACACATCAACTTTGAGGACAAAATGTTCACT
The DNA here is from genome assembly GCA_039654625.1 of Rhinogobio ventralis. Lineage (NCBI taxonomy): Eukaryota > Metazoa > Chordata > Actinopteri > Cypriniformes > Gobionidae > Rhinogobio > Rhinogobio ventralis. The sequence goes on from CM077206.1 coordinate 34,842,265, forward strand.
TGCTGCCTAATATATCCCACCCACTAACAGGTGCCGTGATGAAGAGATAATCAGTGTTATTCAATTCACCACCTCAAATGAATGAATATGATGAAATGCTGACTAAATTTAAAGGATATTTTCATCAAAAGACAAAAATGATGACTAAAACGAATAAAATTTTACATTGGTTGAAGTGTAGGAAAACATCACTTAATATGCCAGGCTAGTGACATCAAACATCAAAAGACGTTCAGTGAGAAATTTTGACCTTGCAACTAGCCGAAACAAAAAAGTTTGTTTTCCTTTAAATGTTTTCTTCTTTTTTCTTTCTGTGGAACACAAAAGCGGAAATTTTGAAAAATGTCCCAGTAGGTTTTTTTTATCCTTGCAATGGACTTCAATGATCACCAAACCTATTTGGCAACATTCTTTGAAATATCTTGTGTTGTGCAGAAGAAATAAAGTCATATAGTTTTAGAATTACATGAGGGTTATTAAATAAAGACAACATTTTTATTTTTGGGTGAATTATCCCTTTAAGTTTTTTTGTGACTATACACATTTCCAACCAAGTTTTCTGAGCAACTATTCACATAGACTGCTGCCCTTTATTTGAAGTGAAGTTTTAACCACAGTGGTCTATTATTGTGGTATAATGTATTTCAGATAAACATAAATTACATCTAAAATGAACACAAACTGTGGTTGACTGCTTTAGATGCCACTCTAGGTGATTTGAGCCACAATAGCTGTAATCATTTCTGGACCACAGTGAGGCATGGGACTTGAGGAAGTGTGAATGATCATATTTACGAGTTCAACACACATTTTCTTAGAGCCCACTGTAAATTAAAGAATTATAGACAAAGCAAATTGCTATTGGTCATTGAGTTGTCATTGTCAGTTTTGATTGTGAAGTTTATTTTGTACACAACACAATTCATGAACTGTTGATGTGGAATAGTGATAAAGCTTTCCAGAAAGCACTACTCATTTAGCCAGTTTAAGGGGATGGGCTGGTCCAACTAAACTACTCTCATCAGTCTCTCTTGTGTATATACACAGATAAAACTATCAGTTACACACCAAAAGTGCAATGAATGCTCTTCATGTAGCTAGTTTCTCTAATGCTAAAAAATGTCCTGTCTTTGTCAGATAATGAGAAAGAAAGAGAAGTATGAAATTTTGAATGCATATCACAACGTAATTACGACTTCTGAACTCTTAAGTAATAACTTCCCAGGAGAACTTGAAGGCGGCATGACCATCTGCTTTTCCAGATGCCAGAATCTGGAGGAGATTTAAAAGAGGGAAAAGAAAAACGAACTAGGAAGATGCATAGCATCTGTCTTAATTTTCTTCATTGCTCTGCATCTCCAGAGAAGTCCCATAGCCGAACCCTAGAGGACGTCACATCTTCATTTGCAGCTCTGGTATAAACTCTCGCATTTGCACAGATTTTGAAGAGACTCTTTCAGGAATAGTCAATCCCAAGTGTCAGGAAGTTTTATGTCAACCATGCCACATATTGATTTGAGTAGGAACTGCTTCCCTGCTTCTGGAGGGTTCCATTATTAACACAGCGTGTAGTTAAAAGCTTTAGTTGGGTGGTAATGAAGTCAGCCTGGGAAGCTCACATCAGATCAAGCCTCGTTAGAACTGATGTTTGACTGCTGGGCTGAAGAGAGAAGACTATTTGCTTAGGGACTTTAAACCAACATTGTAGAACATCATTGCCTGCTTCAGGGGAAATACTCTGCAGATTACTCACATTTAATAGCACTTTTGAGAGAACCAGATTTTTTACTTTCTTATTATTCCTTTAACTCATTGGATGGTGCCAAAGTAGCCGACTGATGGGATATCTATTCGGTCGTGCCTGATTTTTGTGTGAACTAAACTAGAGGTCTCTATAACTAAACAATGAAAGAATGTGAGTCGCTTCAGGGCCAATAGAATGTATTGGTGCCCGCCCACTTTTTCAGTGCCATTGGCTCTGGAAGTATTTAAAAACAAAATGTTTTTTTCATTGGGATTTCAAAATGTTTTAGCATTATAAGCCATGAACCAAAGCAACCAGCTATGAGTTGAATCACAACATTTTTCATAATATTGGAATTTTCTGTACAGCATCATAGGTAATAGGGGTGGGGGGAAAATCGATTCACATATGAATCATGAATCTATCTTCTACACTGCAAAAAAAAGAGTGTAATTTGAACTGTAAAATATTGTAAAAACTAAAACTGTTAATAGGGTAACAGTAGGTTCCTGTACTATATACAGGGGAAAATTGTAAAAGATTTTTACAGTAAAATGAAAAATGTAAAATTAATTTTACAGTAAAATGCTGTTAATTGCACAGTATTTAGTAGTAAAAAATGAACAAATCAACGTATAATTTACAGTCAAAAATTGTAAACTGACAATCCCAGAATTCCCTATGTAACACTTCACATTTGAACGTATTTTGTTTAAATAATCATGTTTCTTAATAGTTTTTGTTATCAGTATGTACATTTGGGTTTTATGTCACATCTTCTGTTGTTTAATGAATGTTTATTGCATTATTCACTGTGCACCTAGTATATACTTCTGCCTGTGGAAAAGCTACTTGTGATAAACTTATTCATGATTCTTCACGTGGCTTCCTCTTTTACCACCTGCATTATTATGGTGGTTGTCAGTATATGTTAAAGGTACACAACAGTGTGCATTGTTGAATTTACTGGTTTAAATTGAAATGTTCTTGTTTGTAAATTACAGTTTCATACTGTAAAATGTACATGCTGACTGACACAGCAGAAGCAAATTAAATTCTCTTCCACAGCTTATTGCGCTTGCATGGGCAAATACACACACAATTATGTCAAAATGTACATTGTGTGGATGTATTTACGTATACACAGTCTGTTATGGCCTATACATAAACAGCTAGGAGAAAATCATATGTGTAACAGTATATTAGATCTGTGCATTCATTCTTAAAGGGACAGCAGCATCATAAACTGTTGCCGTCTGTTTCATTAATGTATCCCATGACCCTGTCGTCGGTTCACCACTGTTCTTTCCTTGGACCACTTTTAATAGATATTGACCACTGCACACCGGGAACACCCTACAAGAGCTGCAGTTTTTTATTTATTATGAGAAAATGAATGTGTTTTTTGACCTTTGATGCATGTGAACCTGTTGTAGGAGTTTTTAAAATAGCAGGGTAACTTTATAAGGTGAATAATTTATACAAGTATTATTTTCATTGATGAAATGTTTTTTTGGTAACCATTTTAACATGTTAAATCTTGATACATGTTAATATTTAGGTATATTTTATATAATTTTGCAAAATAAATGAATATGATGAAATGCTGACTATATTTAAAGGATATTTTCATCAAAAGACAAAATTGATGCCTAAAACAAAAACGTGAAAAATTAACATTGGTTGATACAAGTGTAGGAAAAAAAATCGCTTAATATGCCAGGCTAGTGGCATCAAACTTCAAAAGACGTTCAGTGAGAAATGTTGACCTTGTAACTAGTCGAAACAAAAAAGTTTAAGTTTTATTCTTAATATTTTCTTTTTTCTTTCTTTCTGTGGAACACAAAAGCAGAAATTTTGAGAAAGGTCTCAGTGGTTTTTTTTTTTGTCCTTGCAATGGACGTCAATGATTTAATTGAATTAATGTTAATCTAAAAAAAAAAAAAAAATCACTCACTGCTTTAGACTAAATCACTTTTGTATATTTAATATGAATCAGTTTATATTTAATTCATACAGTGAAGACTACAGTGTATTATTTTTACATTTGATTATTCAAACCGTGAGGTACCAAAAGATTCCCACCCCTAATAGGTAAAGGTAATTTTTTATTTTTTTATTTTTACCATGAATTCAGCTGTTAAACACGATTATTTTAAAAATAAGTTGAAATAATGTTAATGGATTGCTTTGTGAGTAGATCCGTCTTTAAATGTTTTCAAGTTATCGTTACAAATCAGTTTCCCTATGAAGAAGAGTTTTTGCCTCAGGAACCCAGCTGTTGCACTGATGGGTGGAGTTTCTAGTGAAAGTGGTCATTTGATGGCATTGTTGAGGTTTGATGCCAATTTAGCATCTGAGTGTTGACTGCTGCTTGTAGAGTAGCAGCTGTCACCTCATCTTCTCCATATCATGCTCAGTGACATAATCGCTCTAGCTCTGTCAATCAACAAGTTAACAAAGGCTGATATTATGCAAAGACACTGCTGCCATGACAACACCAAACTTAGATTGATTGAATGGATGTTGGCGCAGAGGTTACAGTTAAACGCATATGCCTTCTATATTACCATTCAAGTGTGCATAGATCCGGAAGACCATGAAGGCTGTCATCACGACAGCTTCTTCCTTGATGCAACAACAAGAACTGACTGTATATAGGATGATCCAACAATATTTTTAATCTTTTTGTACTGTATGTTGTTAAACAACTTTTTGGAGTACTTGAATGGTTAATCATGGCATTCTGTGGTCAAATATGTTTCTATATTTGATACTAAACTGTATAATAGACTTTTTTTTTCTTATACAGCAGTTCTAGTTGTATGACTCTTTTATCATCAGTCTTTCAATTCTTATGTAATTATTGATGGAATTCGTAATGAATATATTACCATTCCCTTTAATAATTCTGGTTCCTCAATGTTTCCATTAATGGTCCTTCTTTTCGGAAGAAACATACAGTAAACTGTAAGGGTGCTCCAATCAGGATTTTTGGAGCCGATCACCGATCGTTGATCACAGGAAGCAGTATCTGCCAATACAGATCTATTTGAAGCCTTCTTTGTATCATGTAGAATTATTTAAAGGGATGCTCCAATCAGGATTTTTATGGACATTGATTCATAGCGTGAATTTCATTTTGGAAAATGGGGAGAATTCCCCCTTTTTTAATTTGAGGGGGGAGGGGACTTATAGGGGAATTATAAGTATCTCACCTAAATGTTTGATCATGCAGTGCATTTTTGATTTTACAATGGGGCAATTTTGTTGCACAATAGCTTACACACAGCACATGCCTGCTTTCAAACTCTGAATTAAATTCACAAAAAAGACAGTCAGTAATAAAATAAGAACAAATAAACAATTTACAAGCAGTACCACAAATAAATAAAATAGAATAAAGAGACAAATTAAATACACAGGGCTTTTTCAAGTAGGTCTAACAGTAGTATTGAGGTAAGAAATACTAAAGAATTTAAATAAATGATTAAATGTAAAATAATACTGGATAGTCTTCCCTGAATAAATTAAATACAGATTAATCCTTACAATTAAAGTTACAAAAGTTATTCATTCAAGAGCAGTGAGTGTCATTAATGTTAATCAAACAACAACAGACAAAGAAAAAATCAGAGACAGCTGTCACTTTAAGACCGAATGCACGGATCTAATATACTGTTACACATGCATTTTCTTTCTCAACAGTCTACATTCACTTGTACATGTGTGTATTTGACGTCAAGCGTAATTTTGTACTCACAAGCTGTGAGTTTGTGAGGTGGCTTTATGTGTGTGCGCTTTGAGTGTGCATGAACACATTGTCTTTACGAGAGTGCGCAAGTGCTGAGTGGTTTAAACACTGGCAAGACTTACAGTGCATCTGGAAAGTATTCACAGCGCTTCACTTTTTCCACATTTTGCTATGTTACAGCCTTATTCCAAAATTTATTAAATTCATTATTTTCCTCAAAATTCTACAAACAATACCCCATAATGACAACGTGAAACCAGTTTGGGTAACACTTTAGATTACAGCCCGGAAAGTACTGCGTAAGTAAAGCGAATATACAGCGTAACTTTCGGTAATTATAGTGTAACTATAAAGTATGTGTAGGTATAAGGGAACAATATGTCACATTTGGGGAGTAAAGGGGTAACTATCAGGAAAATTAACAAATTATTTATACTGTAAGTATTTTTTAATTAAGGGGTAATTATCTGTGTAGTTACAGGGTAAGTGTGAATCTACGGGCTGTAAATTAAAGTGGTGTTTGTTCCCCTCTTGTTTCGTGTAGTTACAGGGTAAGTGAGAATCTGCGGGCTGTAAATTAAAGTGGTGTTTGTTCCCCTCTTGTTTCGTGTAGTTACAGGGTAAGTGTGAATCTACGAGCTGTAAATTAAAGTGGTGTTTGTTCCCCTCTTGTTTCGTGTAGTTACAGGGTAAGTGTGAATTTGCAGGCTGTAAATTAAAGTGGTGTTTGTTCCCCTCTTGTTTCGTGTAGTTACAGGGTAAGTGTGAATCTACGAGCTGTAAATTAAAGTGGTGTTTGTTTCCCTCTTGTTTCATGTAGTTACAGGGTAAGTGTGAATCTACAGGCTGTAAATTAAAGTGGTGTTTGTTCCCTCTTGTTTCGTGTAGTTACAGGGTAAGTGTGAATCTGCGGGCTGTAAATTAAAGTGGTGTTTGTTCCCCTCTTGTTTCATGTAGTTACAGGGTAAGTGTGAATCTACGAGCTGTAAATTAAAGTGGTGTTTGTTCCCCTCTTGTTTCGTGTAGTTACAGGGTAAGTGTGAATCTGCGGGCTGTAAATTAAAGTGGTGTTTGTTCCCCTCTTGTTTTGTGTAGTTACAAGGTAAGTACAATAAACAACACATACAAAATCTGATATCACTCAGAAACATTTATTTGAAAAACAACTGAATTCAAAACAGATTTATGACACTTCTTATTAATTTTTTTTAAATAAACCTTTTATTTCAAATAATAACGTCCTGACAGAAAGATGCACGTTTTGTGTAACAGTTATATATACAGAATATATATATATATATATATATTACAGAATAGCTAGAGACATGATTCCTTCTTAAGATTCATCTGTGGCAAGGACGAAAAAGAAGAGGAACAGGAGGATGAAGCCAAGCAAGAGAAATGAATAAGTGTTGCTTTAAAAAACTAGTTTCCGAGTGATATCAGATTGTGTACGTGTTTTTATTGTACTTACCCTGTAACTACATGAAAGAAGTGGGGAACAAGCACCACTTTAATTTACAGCCCATAGATTCATACTTACCCTGTAACTACACAGATAATTACCCCTTAATTAAAAAATACTTACAGTATAAATAATTTGTTAATTTTCCTGATAGTTACCCCTTTATTTTCCCAATATTATATATTGTTCCCTTATACCTACACGTACTTACTTTATAGTTACACTATAATTACCGAAAGTTATGCTGTAAATTTGCTTTACTTACGTAGTACTTTCCGGGATGTAATCTAAATCGTTACCGAAATTTGTTTGAAATCTTTGCAAATTTATTACAAATAAAAAACAAAAAAATCAAATGTACATAAGTATTCACAGCCTTTGCTCAAAACTTTGTTGAAGCACATTTGGGCACCAATTACAGCCTCAAGTCTTTTTGAGTATGATGCTACAAGCTTGGCACATCTTTTTTTGGCCAGTTTTTTTCCCATTGTTCTTTGCAGGACCTCTCAAACTTCATCATGTTGAATGGGGAGCATCTGTGCACAGCCATTTTCAGGTGTCTCCAGAGATGCTCAATTGGGTTCAAGTCTGGGCTCTGGCTGGGCCACTCAATGACATTCACAGAGTTGTCCCGTATCCACTCCTTTGTTATCTTAATTGTGTGCTTAGGGTCGTTGTCCCATTGGAAGATGAACCTTTGCCCCAGTCTGAGGTCCAGAGCGCTCTGGAGCAGGTTTTCATCAAGGATGTCTCTGTACATTGCTGCATTCATTTTTTCCTCGATCTTGACTAGTCTCCCTGCCGCTAAAAAACATCCCCACAGCATGATGCTGCCACCACCATGCTTCACTGTAGGGATGTATTGGCCAGGTGATGAGTGGTGCCTGGTTTCCTCCAGACATGACGCTTGCCATTCAGGCCAAAGAGTCAGGCCAAAGTATGTAATCTTGTTTCATCAGACCAGAGAATTTTGTTTCGCAAACGCGGGTATGATGTCATTGATGGGCGATGCACGGACACGGTCCGTATCCTGGTTAAAATTGCTTATTTCTATGGATATAAACATTCTTGGAAACATTTGTTTTACATATTGTACATGTGTACATATTGTTACATATTGTAACATATTGTGCCTTTAACGACATTTTGGAAAAAACGGTTGTCCCATTTGTATGTTTTTGTATGATCTGCTTAGGTTTAGGGCTGGGTTTAGAGGTGGACCTTCATGCTTACGTTTTTCTAAAAATGGTATGCTTGGTGCTACTGATAATACAAAAATGACTCATGTGTTTAAGATGCTGTAGATTAGTTTCTAATGTTTTTTTTTTTACCAAACTGGAAAGATCAACTGTGTGTCGGCCAATTTTTTTAGCTTGTTTTATATTAAAAAGCCTATTTTGTAAAGTGAGCAATTTGCAAAAAGGAGATTGCCTGAGTTCTGATTTCCTCTTCCTGTCTGCAATCCATCTTCCTCCTGTCCTAATCACCATCCACACAGTTCAACAGATCCACATCTGTCAGGCTAAATCTTCTTTTCTCTTTCAGGCCTGATGTGCTCTCATTTGGCAGAATTGCCTGAAATGGGCTTTTGTGTTGACTGTTTTGATGTTTGGCAGTCCTGATGCTGTAGGTTTGCTTGCATCTTGTTCTGAGGCTGACCCTGGTTAAAGCTTTTGCATTCCACCTGATGCCGCTCTCTCATAGTGGCATTCTGGGTGAGTGGGTCTCTGATATTAATCTAGGTTCGATTTGTCATTGTTCCTTCTCCGAGGCTCATGGATTGGATTCCATTGAGGGGTTAGGCTGATTTTGATTGGTTCCTGCTTTCAGGGCATTGAGTTGGATCTGTTTTGAAATCCGCTACACTTTAGGAAAGCTTCGGCATAAATGGCTGGATTTTACAGGTCTCTCTGATTGCTTCAATTCTTAGGGCTTGTTTTCAAGGGTCTACAAAAACATCCAGTACTTTTGCCTATTATTTTTCTTTTTTTGTTGTTAAATTTGCTTTTACAATGAACTATAGATAGTCTTGCCTCAGTAGTCAGATTTTACATTTAGCATTAAGTGATCCAACAATGTACAAACTGTATACTGTGTATATAAATGCTAATGTTTGATTTGTTTAATTTTTAAAAAAGAAAATAATACTTTTATTCAACAAGGATGCATTAAATTGATCAAAAATGACATTTATAATGTTAGAAAAAATGTAATATATATATATTTTTAACTTTCTATTTATCAAAGAAAGATAATAATAAGAAATGTATTGATTTGAGCATCAAATCAGCATATTAGAATGATTTTTGAATGATCCTGTGAGACGGGAGTAATGATGCTGAACATTCAGCTTTGCATCACAGGAATAAATTACATTCTAAAATATATTAAAATAGTATAATATTAATGTTTTTTTTTTTTCAAAAACCTTATCAACCCCAAACTTTTGGATGGTATTGTGTAAATACTGCATGCGTGTGTATGTGTGTGTGTGTGTGTGTGTTCATGTTTTTCTATCCCAGTGGGGACTTCAACCTGAATGCATATTGACTCATGGGGACTCGTGTCATCGTGGGGACCTAAATTAAGGTCCCCATGAGGAAACAAGCTTATATTACTTCTATTACTTCTATGGAGAGTCCCCACAAAGATAGTGAACCAGACGTGTGTGTGTGTGTGTGTGTACCATGAACTGCAAAGGCTCAATAATATGCAATATTTTTAATACAACATAGATTGATTTCATGATTTGTCAGTCAATAAGTCAACTCACCAAAACGGTGTTAATTTTTTTAACATCTGGTTGGTCCAGACCAAATCACGGAAGACACCAAATTATTTGCAGTGGCAATAGTGTAGGGGTAAGACACATGGCAGAAAGGCGGTAAAAGTGAGTGGGTCCAATATCATTGGTCTTAAAAAGTGGTCTTATCCCACCCACATACAATGGTTCCGACGCCCATGTTGTTATAGAAAGAGTGTGTTTACAACACTGCACCAAACACATAACACAAGTACAACACATTAGCACAATCCATGCTTATCATCACTGCAAATTAAGCCATATGATTTTCTTGCAAAGTTTACTTTAAAGTTGTTGAGGATAATGGCATGCAACCTTTCACCGTTGGCGTCCAGTTAATCTTCTACCAAGTGACAGATGCATGTGTGCCAAGACCTTGCATGCCTTGTAACTCAAAGCTCTATAAACAGACTTGTGCTGGGTCAAGCTGCTCTTGCGTGAATGCTATCAAGGGACCTCTTTCCTTCTACTGTTTTCAGGGCTGCAGGCCGTATCCCCCCCCCCCCCCCCCCAAAGCCTCCCCCCCCCGTCCGCTCATAGTCGCAACAGGAGTTCTGGAGCCATTCGGGTTACTGCTGGAACAAACTTGAAGGAGAAGAGCTTTCTGAAATTGTTTTTCTACATCAGAACATGCCTTGTCCTATTAGCACTACATATTGAGAAACAAGTGCAACAAATAATTACAATGTAGTACAACAATGGATAAAAGTGACAACTGTTTAATACGAACCAGTTCAATAGCATATTATAGATGGCCATGATTACCCTTGAATGTGATTGACTCAAGGGGAGTGATCTAATCACAAAAACATTTTGGGCACCGTTTACACCTGTATTTAGGTTTGTACACCTGAGACAGATATAAATATCAGGTCGAAACTGACCCTAAGTTTTTATCTTAACACAGTCTTCCCATCTCAACCTGCAGACAAACATGCGTCCCCCATCTGCCCAGCAACAGCTATTACTGTGCCAGTCTTCATCAGTATCTTGGCTGCGGTTTAGACTGAGACCTTCACCTGACAGTCAGAGAGAGCGGCCCCGGAGCTTGTGTTTAACACTCCAGTAAAAGACCCATGTCTGCCTGCCCTGGTCCCGGACAAACTCAATTTAATCCCCTGTCTCTGTATTGATGAATGGTGGGGAAAGTTCAGAGAGCAAATTAAGTTTCTTTTAGAAGTTTTGTTGTCGCGGATGTTGTTGTGGTGGTGGTCGGTTGGACGGCTCAGCCTTCAATAAGATGTCTTGCCTTTGTTTTGGCCCACAATTAAATGAACAGTCGGAAGCTTCTGCTAGGAAGGCTTTTAAATGCTTTAAGAGTTGTTTTACATCTAAGCTGAATCACCTAATTTGTAGCTTTGTCAGGTCATTGGTCATGAGAGGTTTATTAAGGAGAAGTCTCAGATCCATTAGCGCTTGGCTCAGGTTCATAGAGGGCTGGATGGAAACATTTTTAAGAGGTATCGAAGGGTGAAGAGCTCATCAGTTTATGGGGACAAACGTATCTCTCTTTGCCAGCACTCCACAGACCCCGTTGTAGAAGTAAAAAGGGACCATTACTATGGTCAGAGGTGGATTATGTGTGCTGCCTGCCAAATATTAACATGGAATGGTTAGAAGTAGGACTTAAGGTTTCTTTTTTGAGTTCGATTAATGAACTCATACTTGGAACAAACCTATTAAGTATTAAACTTGTATTTCCTGCTTTAAATCTTATTAATATATTTATATATTTAATATATTTATATTTATTTATAAATATATAACTGTACTTGTGCATAAAATCATATTAATGAAATAAAAGGCTTCTTAAGTGTACTTAAAGAGCAAACACTTTCATGAATATTTCTTAACATACTTAAGTACACTTTTAAAAAGTGCACTTTGTAATAATGTCAAATTAAAATGTTTACTTTATAGTACATTTTAAAGCATTAGGGGTTCAAGTGCATAACTCTGAAACCCTATTGTTAGAATTTCCAAGGATCAGCATTCTCTCCTAAAAGTGATCAGGCAGACCAAACTGTAAATCGTAGAAACATAAAACTTTGCGAGATGGTAGTACCCACCCTATCTACAACATCACCAAGTCTCGCCCCAATTGGTCTGATGAACTAGTCCTAAGTTTTCCTAATCCAGTGCAGAAAGGTTTCTGGAGTCTGATTATCAATAATTATCAAAAAAAGTTGAAGTTTCGATTGACGTCCGCGATAAGACGCCAAAACGTTCGAAGTGGCTGTGGCCACTTTTACTAAAATGGCTATCATTCTTAAACGGTATGAGATACTTTCACAAAACTTGGTACACCTATGCATGGGCTCGAACGAAAAAGGCTATAGCTATGCAACAGTCAGTCCGATTGACTTGAAAACTGGCATGTGGTGTCTTTGTCCAAGGTGCCGCGACTATCTACGAAGACATTCGCATATCTCGAAAAACACAGCTGTCATCGGCCAATGAGCTTCGAGCGGCTGTCAGACGAGCTTAACGGAGGCTGATTGGAATGAAATTCGTTGGGCCTGTTTGACTTATGGCCCTAAAGGGCCCTAAAGTACTTTTTTCACATGCGTAAAGGATTGTATACCACGTAAATTTACTGCTTTATTTATGTTTTATAATCTTTTGTCATGCTTTAAAGTACACTTATTTTGATCCGTTGACTAACATACTAACATTTACAAGTAAAGTACTTGATTATAATTGATTTATGTGTTATTTGATATTACATTTAAAGTTAATTCATTTAAATGTACAAAATTGCAACTTCATCATTACAAATGTGTAATTACATATACACTCACCTAAAGGATTATTAGGAACACCTGTTCAATTTCTCATTAATGCAATTATCTACTCAACCAATCACATGGCAGTTGCTTCAATGCATTTAGGGGTGTGGTCCTGGTCAAGACAATCTCCTGAACTCCAAACTGAATGTCAGAATGGAAAAGAAAGGTGATTTAAGCAATTTTGAGCGTGGCATGGTTGTTGGTGCCAGACGGGCTGGTCTAAGTATTTCACAATCTGCTCAGTTACTGGGATTTTCACGCACAACCGTTTCTAGAGTTTACAAAGAATGGTGTGAAAAAGGAAAAACATCCAGTATGCGGCAGTCCTGTGGGCGAAAATGCCTTGTTGATGCTAGAGGTCAGAGGAGAATGGGCCGACTGATTCAAGCTGATAGAAGAGCAACTTTGACTGAAATAACCACTCGTTACAACCGAGGTATGCAGCAAAGCATTTGTGAAGCCACAACACGCACAACCTTGAGGCGGATGGGCTACAACAGCAGAAGACCCCACCGGGTACCACTCATCTCCACTACAAATAGGAAAAAGAGGCTACAATTTGCACGAGCTCACCAAAATTGGACAGTTGAAGACTGGAAAAATGTTGCCTGGTCTGATGAGTCTCGATTTCTGTTGAGACATTCAGATGGTAGAGTCAGAATTTGGCGTAAACAGAATGAGAACATGGATCCATCATGCCTTGTTACCACTGTGCAGGCTGGTGGTGGTGGTGTAATGGTGTGGGGGATGTTTTCTTGGCACACTTTAGGCCCCTTAGTGCCAATTGGGCATCGTTTAAATGCCACGGCCTACCTGAGCATTGTTTCTGACCATGTCCATCCCTTTATGACCACCATGTACCCATCCTCTGATGGCTACTTCCAGCAGGATAATGCATCATGTCACAAAGCTCGAATCATTTCAAATTGGTTTCTTGAACATGACAATGAGTTCACTGTACTAAAATGGCCCCCACAGTCACCAGATCTCAACCCAATAGAGCATCTTTGGGATGTGGTGGAACGGGAGCTTCGTGCCCTGGATGTGCATCCCACAAATCTCCATCAACTGCAAGATGCTATCCTATCAATATGGGCCAACATTTCTAAAGAATGCTTTCAGCACCTTGTTGAATCAATGCCACGTAGAATTAAGGCAGTTCTGAAGGCGAAAGGGGGTCAAACACAGTATTAGTATGGTGTTCCTAATAATCCTTTAGGTGAGTGTATATTTAAATGCATGATATAGACATTTCAATAGAATTGTACATTTTACATATACTATAGTATCATCCTTCTCAAAAACAACAGAAGTAATTATGAAATTTAATAAAGATAAATTCAAGTCCTACTTAAGTGTGTCAATAAAGCACTCTTAAGTTGAACTAATTGCATTTAATATAAATTTAAACTATAATACATTTTCATTTAATTGTAAATATCATGCAATTAAGTTTCGCGAAACATTACATTCAGTTCACACTTAAGTATATTCTTTTAAGGTGTATTATTTATATAATAAAAAGTACGCTAAAGTACGTTGACTTTTTTTTCACAAGTGCATGCACTTCAGATTTGGATACTGACCTAATCAACCTAATTAACATAAATTGCTCACATGCACGTTTTCCTCTTTACTATAACAACCAATGTGAACATATTAGCAAAAGTGACTGAAGTCTGAACAGAAAAATATCAAATCTAATATCACATATAACCTGTAGTTTGAAGATATCTAAACAGTAACATTTAAGAAATTGAATTTCGCCTGCAGTGTGAACAAAGCTAAACATCCCACATAGCAACCACTTAGCAACGCCCTGGCAACCATCTACCCTAGCATTATGGTTTTTCATAGGCAAGCAATGCTTTTTTCCACTATGTAAAATGTATTGGGCATATTTTAATTTCTCATTAACTACAGAATCATAATCATAATCAGAAAGAGCTTTATTGCCAAGCATGTTTGCACACACAAGGAATTTGTTTTGGTGGCAGAAGAAGCTTCCAGTACACAGAGACTCCATAAAAAATATCCTTACAAATCCTTTACACTGTAAGCCAGGAATGAATGCAGGTTGATCCCAGGGATTTTCAACTGTGAATCTGAATCTTGTTTCCTTTAAGGCATTCTAATATATCCCACTATATCTGCACATCTGCCATCATGGGATTATTATATTGTGGAGGGACTGAAGGAACTAAATAACTAACATTTGGTGACTGCAGTAAACAAGCCACATTCCCTGTGAATGCCAGAGGCTATATGTGCAAGGCATGATGGGAAAACCTAATCACTGATCCCTGACCCTAGCTATGCACTATGTTTTTGGCCTATGTAATTAAAATAAAATCATTGGCCTAGCGGAACATATCGAAATGTTCACCCACACGCAAATACGCACTGACCGAAAATGTGCATATACTGTATATGCATTTAGGGTAGTCCGCACTAAGCTTCATCCTGGCTAACTTGGTGGATCGGGGCATGTGAGGCAAGAGGACGCCCGCAATCAAATCATTATTTCAGAGCTGCCGACAGAAACAGCATCTGTAGATGGGATGATTGGATTTTGCTCTGTTTTTAAACACCACATTAAATTACAGCCGTAGTTCAACAGTGCAAGTTCACAGAAACAAATAAATATCAGAGCTGGACTGATTGAAGCAGTTTGTTTCTTTTCCAACATATAGTATATTTACTCCTATTGTCAGTGTTGCTAAGTGAAAATAGAAGTTGCCTGTCAAAGAATACAAATGTGTGGTGTTAGCGTGTTAATACACTACAGATGATAATGAAGTCATGCAGGTATGTAGCATTAGCAGAGGCACATGTGGGAGTTGTAGATGCTTTGCACAGTTGGATATGACATAATGAGATTCATCACATATAATGGATTTCCATTTGTTTGTGTTGTCCAATGCACATTGTGCACTATGTTTTTATTTTACCACCTACCTCTTTGTATGTGTTTGTTGCATGTGGATGATGGTATACTAGCAGTCTATAAACAATTACATGCAATTAACATGACACACAAGCTGCCTGTTTGTTTCTTTTATCCACGTATTCGCTAAAGCCTTGTCTCTCTTTCTCTCTCTGTCTGTCCATCACTCTGTCCAATAAATGAAGTGATTGCAAACACACAAACACAAATATCTGTCAACTGCACAATACCTCTGTCATTTCAACCCATTATCACTGTCATGATTGTGGGCCACATTATTATCATGTGCAATTATCATTTGTATCATTTGTTTTGTCTGTTTTATATGATATTGATGTTTTTCATGTAGGCCGCAGTGTAAAACGCAAGTATTAAAAGGGGTATTTAAGCTTACCAGGATCAACTAAACGCTGGATTTTCAAAAGTATGTGAGGTTCACGGCTTTATTGTTACACTTGCAGAAGGTTCTTGAATGAATAATTTATAGATGCATGCCGGTCTGTTATTGCAGGGACACGACTACATTTTCACACCTCTAAACGTGGCACGGAACAAAACAAACTGTGAATGATTGCGTTGCATGTCACTCAAATGTCCTCTTGGGCGGTCCTTGACCAATGAAAGCTGCGAAAAAGTCTAGACCTTCTGCCGTTAGTCTGTAGGTCTGGCTACGCGAGACTAAGTATTAGTCGATATTGTATATCAATTGTTAAATCCCCCTATTTTTGCCATTTAAATCATAATTCATCATTGATAACCTTCCTATCTGCTAGCTCTCACTTGCATTTGTGCATATGCAAATTTAACACCTCAAGATCATATGTCATGTCAAGTTTGACGTCAGTGATGCCATTGGTTTGTGCCGAGTTGCAATATGCAGAGTCATCCTAGGCTCTAGACAAGGAGGAATGGATGGACATCTAAGATAGCCTACCTAATTATATTCCAGGGTGTCTCATATTAACTGAAATCATAAGAAAGCATCTAAAACATAATGCCGTAGTATATATGACTTTGCAAAAAAAGCTCCAGTGTCCAGGCTTACCTTTTGACTTTCCTCAATGTATTCCTGTTAGTAAGATGTGTGTGTATGTGTGTGTTTACCCAATTATTCAATGCCATGCACGTATGTGCATACAAATTCTGATGCCCTTTTAGTGCCCTCCTCCAGGGGAAGGGCGCACTCTACTTTTAATCAAATTAAACAGGAACGGTGAGGATCAAGGATGTCTATTTTAGAAAATATTATTTAGAATATTTTTAATACTAAGTTTATTATACACATTCATTCCCTTTAGAGGGATTAAATTGTATGCTCTGTAAATTTTTTGTATTATTCATATATTGTAATATAATATTCACATATTCAATAGCCTACATGTACATTTCAAAGTATTATCATCTGATACCATCACTGTCCCATGGTACCGCCACAGAACTTTTTGTAAGGACAGAAAGTTTAAGATTCCAGTAAGAAGAACATCAGCTGACTTTAGGGGTATAGTCTGACAGATCAATATTGCACTCATTGAGACTGCCAGTACAAGGCTAACTAAATAGACAGACACTCCCCCCACTTTCTCGTCTCAACGGGTGTATTTATCATTAGTATAACACTGCAGAGGATGTGCATTGCTGAGGACAGCTGCAGCAAAACAGTCTAACACAAGAATGAGCAAGTAAATGAATAAATGGAGAAGGATGTTTCGGTTATTGAATCAGGCGTTTTTCTGCCCTTGTTCTCTCTCTTCTGTCCTCTGTTCTCATCTTCTTTCAGCTTCTTTTGTCTTATGAAAAACAAAGACCAGATTTGTCTGAGGTTTGTATCATTTTTGTTCAGTCGATGGTGCATTATTGACCTCACAAGGTTACTAGATATTAATACCGAAGTTTATTGAGATATTTTCTGGGGTTTGGTTTTTTTTATGGCGTGTTTGAAATGAAAGTGCCTCCATCTCATTGATGTAATTTACCAAGCATGTCATCCTAAAATAACTGGGGCTCTTCCTGTCTTAGTCCTTGAACAGCAATGCAGCTGGACTACTAATCACCAGGAGCTGCCCTTGGCCAACAATGCCGAGGTGTTTATATGTGTGAGGAAGAAAGCTGAAGGTATCGCATTCCTATGTGAAACAGATGTTGTGTGTGTGTCCAAATATGTGGCCATTCTGCTGAAAAGACTTAACAGCATAAAAAGCATATGCTATGTTTTGGATGCTGTTGTGCTAGTCTTCCCAGACTTCTTAGCTAGCCAAACTGTACAAATTAGCATTAGTTAATTTATTATGAACGAACATGAATTAACAATGAGCAATAAAAATGTACTGCTCATTGCTAGTACATGATACCCAATGCATTAACATATTTAACTGTATTGCAACAGGGTATCTTTCCAGCAGGGGATTTAGTCCTTTTTAAAACAGAGGAAGTCATGGCAAACTAAATCATTCTCTGGCTCAAACTGACTTAATCCTCCTTTGAAAGATTGTGAAAGTTTTAAAGGGAGACTTTTGAGAAAAAGTCATTCAAGGGTATCTTCCACAGCTACGCTAAAAAAAGGTATCGGTATCATTTTCTGTTAAAGACCCTCGTGGTGAAAATCATGTTTTTTTATTTGTCAATGTGGTGTTATTAATATGCTTTCAACAAACCATGTGCAAAATTATAAGTCAACACCATTGTTGAGTATTTTCTTTTTACAGCTGCAGTGAATCAAAGACAGTGCGGTTTGAAATCACTGGTGTTTCTGACGTCACAAACTAACCTGCAAAAAAAAAACATTTAGCAATATAGCGCGTGAATTATGTATATGATGTATATTACGATGTTATGATGATCTATATGCCTTTCTCCACTGACATTCTATGATGTTCAATGCGTTTCTAAGGATGCTGATTTTTAGAAGGCAGACTGAGATGGCGAATGGGAACATTGCTTGTGTAACATTAGCAACACATTATTAGCTGTTTGATAACGTAGTCAAGCAAAAGGCCAATTATATTAATTACCGTTGTGTGTCTGACGTTGTAAAGAGCGATACCTTTGTGCAGCGTTTACTACAGTAACTTAAGTAAAAGTTGGTGTAGAGTTACATTCAAGCTATTTTAAGGCATGAAGACATTATTAAATATGTAATTTTGGTGATCAAAGAGGAGTTTTAAGGGATAAAATGATTGACTACAGGGGGACTTTAAGTTTACAGACACTTCCTTCAATCCTAAAACACAAAATGCACGGAAAAAACACGTAAAAAATCAATAAGCAGAATTCCTTCATATTAACACAGTATATTGGTCCCTATTTTTAAGGACTCCTCTAATACATCATGTCTTTCAGGAAAAAGAATACAGTGCATTCATGTGCAGCTGTTAATAGAGGTACTTTTAAATGCATCTTCATGAAAAATTGACCATGGTCTTAGAAAGAAGATGGAAAGGGCTAACAAAAATAGATCAAGTGAGAGTAACAGACGTAAAAGTGCTTATCTCAAAGAGAAGCAGAAACGATGCATTTATGCCATAGTCTTTCTCTTTGTACATGTCTCATTCTCTCTCCTTCACTTTCCCACTGCTGACAGCTGCACTCTAGATCCCTACTTCTGTGGAGTCAGGAGACTTTGCATGATTACTCTCTGATGGAGTGCCCCTGCTGCTCTTTGTAGTGGCTTAGAAAGGTAGGGTGGAGGCGGGGCAAGTGCTCATAGACAAATACTGAGATGACATTGAAAAACTTTATACACTTTTTCATTAAATTTTTCTTTTTATGTGACTCCAGATGTCCTTCACGACAATGTCTCCAGATAGAAAGTCTAAAACTAAATGAAGCTACCTTGATGATTTCATAGTCATAAGCGCTGATTTACGTTTCTTCCGGTGGCCACACCTCAAACCCCCCAGCCCCTGCGACGACAAACGCACCTACAGTATGTCTCTTATTTTCGTTTATTGGAAACTTGCAAGTGCAAATACATAAATATAATAAAAATTTTATTCAACTATGTTTCCACGATCAAATGATAACTGAGCTAAGCAAGGCGTATGCAACAAATGCAGCTTAAAATGTTTTAACATGCTCATTACTCAATACTTAATCAGTGTTGGTGGTAAGGCATTACAAGTAAAGTGGGTTACGTAATCAGATTACTTTTTTCAAGTAACTAGTAAAGTAACGTTACTTTTAAATTTACCACAAAATATCTGTTACTTTTTCAAATAAGTAGCGCAAGTTACTTTGTTTTCCCATTTATTGACTGACAGCTCTCCTGTCCCCATTTTGAGAGAAATCGTGAGTAAGGTTTAGAGGCTTTTTGTGCACTGTGTGTAAACATGATGCTTATTGTATTTGTAGACTAGACTGTATTAAATTTTCATGTTGCGATTAATTGCTGAAGCTTTTATCACGGTATACGGTATTATCATGATATTGAAATAAGTTGCAAAAAAAGTGTTGTCATACTATAACAGGTTTAATAACTTTTTCTTATGACAAAAAGAACTGGACATTTAAATACAATAAAGCAATACACAAAAATGTATAAAGTAAACAAATGTTTCAAACAGATTAAAGTGCAAAAGAATTATAAAGAACAATAGGTAGGCTATCACTTAACAATAAGGTCTCACTAGTAGTTAATGTTAGTTAATGCAGAGAGTGAATGTGCACTTTCATTCAGCGCGTCTTCTTCACTCGTCCCGCCATGCACTGCTCATGCGCATTGGGCTTGTTTACATCAGTGCGCGTGCCTCTTTGAGGCAGCACACAGCGTTGTTGTTTTTTTTAAATGGTAGATGGGTAAAGTATTCTTAAAATGCATTCTAAAAATCGGAAATTAAATATTAACCTCAATTTGCTTGTTTTGTCCTCTTTCAAGTCTCCAAAGTCTGTTTGGCTTGTCCTGAGTTGACCTGATCATGAACTACAAAAAGCAGATCCCTTTATTGGTTCTGACAGGTAAGTGTGAGTCCCTGCATTTTCACGACTATATGGGGAAGAGAGTATTTTAATGTGGAAGTAATGATTGCAGAAGGAGTATGATAGCCTGAGGGTGAATGGAGAAAATTAACGTGTGCACTACATTTATTCATGTGTTCTCTTAGCATTTACACTACCAGGCTTTCTTAAACAGTGTTACCAAAGTTATACTGCAGAATGGATATAGTACTGTATAGTTAGATATATTTGTCTATATATGGCATTATATCACAGTGATGCCACCACTACTTTATTACTTTATGATTTAATGTAATGACTTTAAGAAATTTTAATTGAGTGAAAAAAATCCTAAAGGAATGCTAATGGGTTTCTGTCATTTGAAACCAATCCAAATGGTATAAAATCAAAATTCGCTAAGAGTGAGGAAGTGAAACTTGGGGCGTTTATCCAGTTGGATCATATTTGAAGTCCTAAGGGATTTTTATATGCATCTTTTAGGATAAGTTCCAAATTCCATTAGCATTCTTTTATTTTTTTATTTATTTATCCACTGTAAGTAGGTAGTTATCCATTAGCGTTCCAATTTATCTCACAGGCAGATGCTCGGCTGCCACAGGCCCTTTATTTTAAAATGGACTGAGTAACTCCGGTTGGAACAGGAACATGTTCCACTTTGGGTTAAAAAAAACATTGTGCAACATTTCGAAGTTAGGAACCGCAGACATTCGCCACTTCACTTCAGCTGGTCTCCATTCAGCCTGTTCATGTCTCAGCACTACTCTAATGCATTTATAGAGAAAACCATGTCCTCAAATACCTCAAACCTAGCCCTTCCATTCTAAGACTACTTACAGAGAGAGAGGTGGAGAGAGCCTAAACTCATCAGATCTGCCTGGCCTAAAAACATTTCTGTTCCATACTGCGAGGTCTCTCAGGACAGTCGTGTTAGTGCAGTCAGTGACCATAGAACACTTTAAAATAGAGAAGCCTTTCTAAAATTTCAGCATAGGGTTATTTACCAGCGTGTTCCTCGTCCCATCACCAGAAGAGTGGTAGAAGAGAATAGCAGGGCAGTGAGTGTATGCTTTTAGTGTACGAGAGAAAGGAGAACACTTGTAAGCTGACGTTTAGACCTAATAATAGAGCTCCCAAAAGCCTGTCAATTTGACATATTTAACCTCAAAAATCTAAAGAAATTTTGTTTAGCATTTTAATTTAATTTAATATTATTTTTCTGCCCTTCAGGGTGTTTGCAATGCATGGTTCTGGAAAGTATATAGTTGTGTAGTTAAAGGGTTAACACAATAGATTTTTTTGCTTTTGATTTTGATGTGAAATACGACCCGGGGCCGGAATGTTTTTAACAGGCTTCCTTTGATTTGCCCAGCACCTTTTAATCAATGACATAGCTGTTGTCCCATCTAGTTGTGTTTGTCAGTATGAGGCTGTATAGCTAATATAGCTGTTAATAAATTTTATTAAAAAAAGCATCACAGTAACTGTAATATATCAGCAAATGAAGATCAGAAATGCATATTTTCCTCTTTATGCTTTAGTATATAGCCATGATTTACTATGGTATTAGATATTAGCTATGTTTTGCTTTGATTTCTTTGGTAATGTTGCTTGGCAACACTATGGAAAATAGAACAAAAGATCCACGTGCCACCAGTTAGCGCAGATCTATCTGCTTGTTTTCATACCATATTGATTTCATTTACCAGACATTTACAGGCTTTTGAGCATCTGAGAGACACATTCAATTAGGCCTGTTGGTGAAAGCAATGACAAAGACTTCCATTTCGTCATCTGTCAAACTTTGATAAGCACAAGCTGATCTCTGCACTAAAACAGAGATAATAAAACTCAGCCTCTGTCAAGAGAAACACAAGCCTAATGAGCTGCTGCGAAATGGACTAACTCATAACAACTGTCCATTCCACAGCCAATGCCCTGAAAAGAAAAAAAAACAGCCTGTAATTACAGTTCCACAATGCAACATACTGGCAAAATAAGATTATATTCAGGGAAAATGAGAGGAAAACCTGCTTAATTGAACAGAGGATTCTGCTGCAATCACTCTATATGTATTGCGGTGTTATAAAAAAAACCCCATCTCTTGAGACAAATGGTGTGAAAAGCATCGAGTAGCCCACAATGCAGTTATACATGAGTCATGGCCGCATCAAAAATGGGTCTCACCTACAGAAAAATTTGCTAATTGGGTTTCCATTCTTTATTTAGTTGAAGCTGCTTCAGTTTGCAGTGCCATATGGGCATCTGAACATCCCTGACCATAATTTCATAATGATTGAGAGCTTCTTTAGAGCTGTCGAGTATTGATGTCTGTTGTATTCGGTACTGAAGAGCTGTCAGGGCCTCCTGAGCTGCATCTTATTTGCTCTTTCTACAATTATTCTTTTTTAGTCTCAAATGTTGACGTTAATATGCCTCATTTTGTTTTAAAATGCTTGTCGGTCCAATGCCACGTGATGAATGGTGCGTGACGTATATTTTTATTTCCCTGTCTTTGGCTGTCTGTGTAATGCATGACTCCACTTCCAATTAAAGGCCATTACTGAAAAAAAGACTGCCTGCTTCCTTCATGGCCACTGACTGCATTAAGCTCGCTCTTATTCTCTCTGTGTTTCCTTCCTCTCTTTTAGTGTCATCTCATCATGCTAGCGTTGCATCTTGTTGGCTGTGGTTAATTAGAGGCCCTGAAAACATCCTCAGATATGAATTTCTGATGTGTTTATTAGTCAGTGACTGTATTTGCATTGATAGCATCTGATGCTTCCTAATGCTGCTTTACCCGAGGCACCGCTCCCAGCTTTCACTGCAGGCACAAGCTGTTTTTTTCTTCAAAATTCTTAGTCAAAGGGAAGAAGTACACACTCATTTCAGGAAAGGTATGAAGTGGCATTGAAATCTGATTCATTGACCATCACGCTACACTCTCTTTATACTTCGTTTAAACACGTATTAGCAAAACTCTTTTATGAGATGTTACAGTACATGATCAAGAATGAGCTTGATTCCCTGTCGTTTATAAAGAAGTGTTGCAGGAGTATTCATCTATGGTCTAATACAGTCTTAACCCTGGACATAGGTTAACCCATACTTACAGTACTAAGTGGTATACTTAATGTGGTGTACTGAAAAGTAGCTAAATAAACCAGCAATGCATTTACTGTAAACAAGTTAACCACTTTAATTGCTTTTGGTGCAATTAAAAAGCAACGCAATGTGCAAAAGTGCAGAACTACAAATAAATTAACTTAGGATAAACAGTATCTTCTTATATAAAAAATGTATGTAAATATGTACAAAATGGGCAATGTTATATTAAATAATAAATAATGAAATAATGACATAAAATGAACAGATTGTAAGGTTTGCTTGTTCTACTTCATTGTGCTTTTAGTATGTTTTCTCCTCTTTGATAATTCTGTTTATAGTTTGGATTATTATATTAAAAGTCGCCTTAAATATATCTCCTTCATCATGCACTTCGGTACCGCAACCACATTGTGACAGAAAGCTAGACCTTTACCGACTACAGCTATGAGCATTCCACTCCGTCCCCTGGACCAGTTATACACCCTCTCTCAGAATGGCCGTCCCCTTGCCGAATTTGCTGAGGTGTTCCTGGAGCTATCTTCAGCAGTTTACCTGGACTATGCAGAGCTGATGACACTTTTTCATGTGGGTTTGGACGAACCATTGTATTCACTCAGATACTGGATAACTAGCAACTGCACATTAGAACAATACGTTCTATATGCCCTCCTGCTGAGCCGCCACGGCTGAGTCTTCAGCCAAGATGACCACCACACCAGTGATGACTCCAGTCCCAGTCCAGAGTCCAGTGATGACTCTAATCCCAGTCCAGAGATGACTCCAGTCCCTGTCCAGAGTCCCGTAATGGCTCCAGCCCCTGTCCAGAGTCCTGAGATGGCTCAGCCCCTGTCCAGAGTCCCGTGATGGCTCCAATCCCAGTCCAGGTGCACAGATTTTGCCAGTCTGCTGGGAAATATAAATGTTACGAAGTTACCTGGACAGAGGCCGTCCCTAAGACACTCAGCCCTGCATGGCCAGCTCTACCATGGTCCCTGAACTGCCTGCTCCGCCCTGGTCCCCCTGAACTGCCGGCTTCACCTTGGTCCCCCGAACTGCCGGCTTCGCCCTGGTCCCCTGAACTGCCGGCTCTGCCCTGGTCCCCCGAACTGCCGGCTACACCCTGGTCCCCGAACTGCCGGCACCACCCTGGAGGCTGAAATGTTTCTACCTAAGCCACTCCTTGTCAGCCTCCAGGGAGCCCACCCACCCACCCCTCAGATGTACCCTTCCCCCTTAACGTGTTTGGTTTGCTTGTTTTATGTCAGTGTGCTTGTAGTATGTTTTCTCCTTATTGATACTTCTGTTTATAGTTTGGATTATTATATAAGTATCCATGAATATATCTCCTTCATTGTGCGCTTCAGTACTGCAACCACATTGTGACACAGATCAGATGGACCTGTAACAAGATAACAATAATACATGTATTAACATTAAAGGGATAGTTCACAAAATTTAAATTCTGTCATATTTTGTCATAAAGTCATGTTACGCTTCCATCAGCTCGCTTTCTGATTTGGTATCGTTTCATTCCACATTCCACATTCCCCGTTTGTCCTCTGGGTTTTCTCTCACACAACAGGATTTCTAATCATATACTGTATATTTAACATGTTGGATATTTACGATTTGAACGTCACACCAAAGGAAAATCTGATAAAATAATCTGTAAAACCATCAAGATAATCTGGACTTCACCTAGGATTTTCGGAAGGGGAGAAATGGGCCCGATTCTCTTGTAGTATGTGGGTGCCATAATAGATATTTACCATAGACTATAAAAAAAGATGGACGATGTGTCTCCACTTCCCTCCACTGTAGAAAAAGCCAAAATTACCCATTACATAATTTGGATCCTGAGTCTGTGCAGTAAGTGATCCTGAGGTGGAGCCCCTCTCCGGCAGACTCAATCACAAGCACAGCTGTCAATCATGACGTTACTATTAGAAAATTACTTAAACCAAATTTATTTGAAAAACAAAAAAACACTTGAACATACAAACTAACTGAAATGACAGAAACCATATTTGTAAAAAAAAAATAAATAAAAAAAATTTGACTCGTCCCATTCGATTACATGGAGAGGGTGGGGTTTATGACCTATTCTGCATCCATCCACTAGGGGGTGATCGAAATGCTTTGGCTTCACTTTTCAGGACGTGTGCGGCACACTTGATTTTTACCAACAAAAATGTGTATTTTGCAGTTGTCTTTTCTGAAGAAAAATTTAATATTATTGCTTTTCGACAGGTAGATATTCTGATCACAATTTGTTCACTAGACTGTTGTTGCTTCATATGTCGATCAGACCATCTGTTCCTGTTTTACTCAGTGGTTCTTGGCCAAAATAAGCTGCATCTTATTATTTGTTTTGTACACCTTTAGCAATATCATTTGGAGAATCCATACTGAGAAACAGTGACTCCAATCAGAGACACAAATTTAGCTTGTTATCATGTAAACTGAATGCATGCCAAGACAGCTAACTTGTTGAAGTGGCATGTGTGTTTGAATGTACAGGGGTGTAAATGAATGTACATTCAAATTAAAGTCTAAAACATTCGTAGTGCTGTAATTACTATGGAGGCCATTAATGTTTTAGTTCATTAAACTCGTTTAAATTGAACCTTCATTGGTTTAATGTAATAAAGGAAGGCACTGTCTTTGGCACACATGTATTGCTCATCTCAGTGCTTGTATTTATAGTGTGAGACTTACACTAATTGCCTAATACTGTCTGATATACTTTAATAATGTTATATCACTCTGCTAAAATAGAGAATATTACAGCCATTCTAGAACCCACACAAACAGTCGGCAGAGTGCTAGATTAGAGTTTCTAATTAGTAATAGATTGTATTCAGCCAGTAATTATTGGTGATTAGGGTGTCTGGTGCTGAAGTCGTTTCCATAGTATCAGCTGTGCTGAGTCACTGACCTTCGGCTGACCAGCAGAATCATTTTCTGCCTCACCGAACAAATTGTCTTGTTGGGTCTCTAAACTGTCAAAATTAAGATAATTTGATGGAATTGGGTCAAATGATTTGGCTTTAAACAACATTGTGTCAAGAAATGGCCTCATGTCTCGCGCTTAGTAAATTAATTTGTCTTTGGATCACAGACAGGGATATGAAGTGCCTCCCTTCATGTTAAAGACACCAAAGATGTCGCTGCCTATGATATCCCACAATTATGTGAATGCAGTTCTGTGGTGAGTTGAAAGGATAAAAAGATCCATAGATTGATGTTTTTTTTTCTGTGATTAACGTTGTGTCCAAACGTATTAAAACATGGTCTGCTCTCATTTGGAGGTACATTTTCATTCAGGACAAAACATGTTCTGGTTCCTAAGGATAGATCAGACCAATGATGGATTTGCATAGCCTCACTTCTGGTTGATTCTTTTTGGGAAAACACAATGGTACCAAAAGCTTTATATTTGTCACTGAGCTTGGCAAGACCCAAGGAAATAGAGTTTCCCCCCTAGGCCATTTGGTTCAACAGTTAAAAGTTTAAATGAACATGAAAATGTAAACTGTTTGAAATAGAGAGCCCAAATTTGGCATGAAAGAACTTCAGACCCTTCCCAACCAGCGTGCCAAGTCCCGGTTCCTGGGAATAGATTTGTTTTGTGCTATTCCTTGCCCTCAGGTCTGGACACATGTCCATATTGTCTGTAATGGCTCCAAAGTTGCTGACAAGCAAATAGATGCTTAATGTCTCATTAGTGGTTAATAGGCACTCCTGATAAGTGCTTGTGTTCCTTTGCAGAAATATGTTATGTAAGGCTTTCTCCTCTAGTGTTCCATCAGTCTGAAGAGGGTAGGGACCTATTAAAGACACCAACTGCTCTCTCCACACAAACACTCCCTGTTCCCTTTCAAATATGTGGATTAGGGGGTGTACATCAGGGGTTTAGGGTCTTTATAACCCACCTTTTGATGATGTGGGTGTGATTAAGATGCAGAAGCAAAAAAAAACTCAGATCCTTTAATTCAACTTATTTTTCCAATTATGGGAAATGACGCAAATTCCCTGCTGGAGACCAAAAAGTGAAGGTTATATTTCTCAATGGGTTCGCTAATTAAAGCGTTATGTGTTGTCAGCTGAAAGGAGAGTGGTGGCTGAGCTTTAGTGGAGGAAATGGGTGGAGAGAGAGAGAAAGGGCCGAGCTACATAAAGCTCAGGTGAGACCTTTATACTGCACACGCTGCACTCTGAGCAGGCACTGATGACAGAGAACCTGCCTCAGCACCAATCTGGGCTTGTAATCACTCCGATTTGTTAACTAAATGAATCGTGTCCGGGCCGGCATCTCCGGGGAGACATTTTTATAACAGAAAAACAGAGATGCTGGCAGGAAAGGTGGGAGACGAACGCGCCAGCTGTCGGATGAGAGAGTGCTGGAGATTTCGGCTTGCTCGAGTAGATTTCTCATTTTTAAATCTCTAAATATTATGGAAGGGAACAGTTGGGGCATGTATTTTCTTGTGACAAAGACAAATAAGCAACAGCAGAGAAAGCGTTGTTTCAGAGGATTAAATACACAGCCAAGATCGAGGATTTTTGGAATACCTGGAGAAAGCTACCATTAGCATTCACATTCATCTCAATGGCAATTGCTTGGCTGGCGGCAAGACACATCTGATTTGATTTTCTTATGAACATTCAATTCTGAGCCGTAAATGTGACTAATTACTCTGATGCCAATGTGAGGTGATTGGCCACAAGTATGACACAGTCACAAGCCCGCCAATAAAGAAATATGTAGTTATGGCATCTACCAGCAGGGACTAAATTAAGTTACTAGCCACTGCTAGTAAACTGGGGCCAAGTTAGGCATCCTAATGTATAACATTTACATTTATGCATACTTTTATCCAAAGCGACTGTACAATACAAACATAAGCCATTCGGCACTTCGGTTTAGTGGGCTGCAACGCAAATCTTGCAGGCAGTCCCGCAGTCCAATGATTTGCCGCGTAGGAAAGGAGTCAACAGATGAAGTTCACCGCAGTCGATCAGTAATATTTTCTTCCTCCATAGCAGGCTAGGCCAAGTGTCACGGTTCATCAATTCATCGTCTCTTTCTCTCTGTGTTTGTGCGGTTGTGTTGGAGGCGTGGTCACTGATTGCTGAGCTCATCGTCTCCACCTGCTGTACTCATTAACCAGCCTTCTTATACGTGTCTCTCACCTGCACTTGTTGTCAGATCGTTTTCAGGCTGTTCCCGGTGTTGTTCCTCTCTGTGTGTATCCCCGTGCCTCCCGAGTGTCCTTCCGTTCCGGTTCCTGGATGTCCGCGGATTCTGTGTTTGCCTGCTGCTTCTCTGCGTCACAGCCCTGCTTGGACTGACCTGCCTGCGCCATTATTGACACCTGTGGCTGCCTGTTCTCCTTACCTGGGATCTTCCCGACGTTCTGCCGTTTGCTTTCTGTCTCATGTTTATAGAGTTTCTCTGGTGTCTATGGACTATTTATGAGATCTGTCACAGATAGTACCTGAATAAAGAGTTATTGAAATCACTATTGGATCCTCTGTCTCTCTTTCAGTTGACGTAACACCAAGTGATTCATTATTTAATTACATACAATTAAATACAATAAAAGTATGTTTAATGTATTTTTGTATTATTTATTTTCTTTTTACTATATGTTCATTATCTATAGCCTACATAAAAACCTGTGATATCTGTGAGGTTTTTATTTCCTATTTTATTTTATTTTTTTGTTTAATATTTAGTTATTTATTTTATAGGTTACCATAGTTTAACTGTTATGGTTAGGGCTGTGTGTTGTTACTCATATGTTTAAATATGTTTTTAGGCTCCACTAGTTGTGATGTTTTGTTTGATAGACTTTTATATGTCTAATAAAAATCTGTCCGACTGTGTTTGTCATTTGTGGTACTAGCATTACTTTATCTTTTGGTCAGTTTAATTAAACGTAATGTTTTATCTCTGTTATTCTGAACTTTTACCATTGCTCTAATGATTGTGTAATTTTTTAATCACAGTTTCTACAAGCTGAATGTTTGCGGGTGCAGGCGGGAGTGGAACACACACATATGCCTCATTATAAATGGACAACAATATCAAGGTATTATTGGAGGAAATCCAATATCCATATAATAGAAATAGCCAATATCGTCCAGGCGACCAAATAAGGTTCTTTCTTGGCCAAATGAACTGATACACACGTCAGCCGCCACATGAAGTAAAAAAACAAAAAAAACAACTGTGTTAAAATAATCAAATGCCTTAATGCATTAAGTTTGAAAGATATACAGTAGACTGTACTGCATCTTAGCCTGCTTATTTTGCCCAAGAGCATAATTTAAGTCCACATGTCATACTAACAAGAAATTTAAAGTCATAACCACGCAAGTTTGCGAATGTTTGTTGAAACTATGGTTTCGGAAAACACTAACAATGCTTTTAGGAAATGCACCTGGTCAGGTACAATCAGGGCTAGATAGAATTATATGACATTTACCAAGTTTAAATTCAGTATAGGCCTACCACAGTTTTGTCAAGATACAGACACTCCATGTTTCTCAGCTTTGTTGCCAAATTTGTTAATGCTTTATATCTAAGTGCTTTAAATAACTTTTTATTGGCATAGTGTGAAGACAAATTTGTGTCAGATTACACAGTCAAGACTGATCGCTCAAAAATGATTGCTGTAGAATAAGTTTGAAAAAAAGTTTTTTTCACAAAATTTAAAATGGCTGAAAGGTTATATAATTGGTCTCGAAAAGTTAGCATTGTATGACTCAAAGAGTCAAATTTTTTTTGGGGTGTTTCTCAAAAGGAAGGCTGCATCCTATGAAGGCTGCATATCTCGGCTGCACGCCATCAAACGTTGCTGAAGGCCATCTTAGTTTGAATGATCCTTGGAAGGCAGCCTTCATTTCGTGTCCCTCTTTTGGCCTGTTTTGAAGGATGCATCGGACATATCTTTGCGGCCTTAAATCACCCACAATCATTTGCACACTCATTTGAATAAACTGACGAAAAATGAGTTGCTACTGAGCTTGTCTGAGTTTATTATGAAATGTAAGACACTAAACTGCCAATAATGTAAGCCACTGGGAGACCACAAACAGCTGTCATTCACTGTATTGCATTAATAGAAAGCCATTTAATATAAAGATTTGTAATGCAAAGTATCTTTCCAAAATTAAGTTTGAATAGTATTTTCGTGACGTGACTGCGGGGGCAGGAAATGTGTGACGTTGCCATGTGCGCTTACTAGACCTTCTTATTCTAGCGTTAAATGCTGAGAAGGACTGTAGTCTACAAGCCTCCTAAGGACTGGACTAGGAAGGACACAGCCTCAGTAGGATGCAGCCTTCTGTTTGAGAAGCATCTATTAACAAAGTTCGTGAGGAGTATCCATTAACAAAATATGTTCAGATAATTAACCTAATTAACATGGGAGGAGCACATTCAGTTAATCAACTCAATTAGCGAGATAAGAGGTATATATACAGCAGATTTACCTCTGTTCCATGACATTTTTCCAGCATCCCTCCACCACCCCATGTCCTCATTTCTAACTATTCCTATCCCAGCCTGGGAAGGGGGGAGTTCTCTGGTCTATGGTTCGGGCCAAATTCCAAACTCCCTCCACTCGGACAGCATGGCAAATACACATAACCTTTACTCTAATTACATGTAAGTGGGAACTTGTGAAAGAGAGTTGAGTAAAGAGTAAATTGCTTACAAAGCAGTTTTTGTGATCTAAACGGTAGCTATTCTCCCAAACTGCTTAGATGCCCTGAGGCTTCATGCCCAAGCTTCATCTCAAACAACTTGAATTGCTAAAACACAGTACTTTTCAACAAAATTTAAAATGCTGGGAAATACAGTTGGGCGAGAACTTAAACAGATGTCACTTACCTCAACATGACCCAGGGAAGAATTTTAGGCCATTCAGTTCATAAGTGAGCTAAAATGATTGTGAAATGTGTGGCACTAGAGGGTTTGAGACTCCATGTGTAGAAGAAACTTAGATGGCTATGACATACATTTACCAGAATATTACAGTATTTCTACTGTGAATGTCAGTGAGACAGTGCTCATTTGTGGAAGTGTGCATGCCCATAATGGGTACCAGAGAGGTCAGGATACGAGGGCTGGATGTCTGATTGCTCTGTCTACTGGAGGTCAGAAGGGGGACAGGAGAGAGGGTGGCACTCAGGTTTTGTGGAGCAAATTGCTTTTTGTGTATAGGATGAAAGAAGACACGGCGGAAAACCCCAGAGAGACACTAAGAGAATGAAGATAGACATAGAGAGAGACAGGGAATAGAGACTTTTAGAGACTTCACTTAAAAGAGCTAGCACAAAAGTGTTATCATGTTTGACAAGCATCTGTCCTGTCAAAGTCAGGTTCCATTTGGCAAAAAAAAATTCAAATATATGCTTAAACAGTGCAGCTTAAAGTTATATATTTTTTTATTTAATAAATATTTCATTGAAACATTTCAATTTCGAAATATTTTTAAAGTCTTAAAGTGCATTATTGATAAATGCAAAATCTAGCCTTTTCAAATATATATTATGGAAAATATTCATGTATTTAGATTTTGTTTGTGAGTGGTTGCATCTGCATTTTTTATGTATGTTTTTGCTCAGGCCAATGAGAATTAAGGACATTGTGGGTAAAAACTGGTTAATCTGCAAAGTTTTTTGTGAAGTTTTTATTATGTTATTAATATGTGTTAGTGCCCTTTTTGCTGCCAAAACAGCCCTGACCCGTCGAGGCATGGACTCCATTAGACCTCTGAAGGTGTGCTGTGTTATCTGGCACCAAGATGTTAGCAGCAGATCCTTTAAGTCCTGTAAGTTGTGAAGTGGGGCCTCCATGGATCGGACTTGTTTGTTCAGCACATCCCACAGATGCTCGATTGGATTGATATCTGGGGAATTTGGAGGCCAAGTCAACACCTCAAACTCGTTGTTGTGCTCCTCAAACCATTCCTGAACCATTTTTGCTTTGTGGCAGGGCACATTATCCTGCTGAAAGAGGCCACAGTCACCAGGGAATACCGTTTCCATGAAAGGGTGTACATGGTCTGCAACAATGCTTAGGTAGGTGGTACGTGACAAAGGAACATCCACATGGATGGCATTTCCAGCAGAACATTGCCCAAAGCATCACACTGCCTCCGCCGGCTTGCCTTCTTCCCATAGTGCATCCTGGTGCCGTGTGTTTCCCAAGGTAAGCAACGCACACGCACCCGGCCAGCCATGTGATGTAAAAGAAAACGTGATTCATCAAGATTTATCATTCTTGAGCAATTTGAGCTACAGTAGCTGGTCTGTTTGATCGGACCACACAGGCCAGCCTTTGCTCCCCATGTACGTCAATGAGCCTTGGCTGCCCATGACCCTGTTGCCATTTCACCACGGTTTCTTCCCTTTTGATAGATACTGACCACTGCAGACCGGGAACACAAGAGCTGCAGTTTTGGAGATGCTCTGACCCAGTCGTGTAGCCAACACAATTTGGCCCTTGTCAAACTCGCTCAAATCCTTATGCTTGCCCATTTTTCCTGCTTCTAACACATCAACTTTGAGGACCAAATGTTCACTTGCTGCCTAATATATCCCACCCACTAACAGGTGCCGTGATGAAGAGATAATCAGTGCTATTCACTTCACCTGTCAGTGGTCATAATGTTATGCCTGATCAGTGTATGTATATATCTCCGTTCTTATTCTCTTTGCTTTCTTTTAAAACATTTGTCTAAGCACATCTCTCAAACATTATGTCTATGTGGAAGTGGCTGTGTGTGCTTGGCTTACTGACCTGAAATGACCTTGTCCAGACCAAGGCAGCTTTTGTATGCCTGCCAAAACACTTAACAAGCTATATATGCTCATTGTGATAACGGGAGTGTGCTGTCAACATTCATTCACTAAAGATGCACATTAACTCAGAATTCCCCTGACCCTTCATTTGAGATGGCACAGTAGGGTGTTTGGATAAGTCACCTCTCCCTGATGAGAACATAAACCAGAGCGTCACTGCAGCTGCTGTGTAATCTAATCTACATACTGCTTTCCTCGCCTTAGTGCATTACCGACAGAGCTACCTTTTATATGCCAAGACTTAATAGACTTCAAGTATACTCCTTAACCTCTGCCCACTCCCAACCCCCCACTTTTCACACAAGAATAGCACACCAGTGACTGCGTATGAGCTCAGCAGAGGATGCTTTACTGAAACTGATCTGAAGGGCAGTTCAGTAACCAATCTGTGCCCTCCTTTTCCTGTAACTCTGAATAGGACTTTGAATTTTGAAAATAATGGGCCTGTATGTTATCTGTTATATGACTGGCTGGTTGAAGTGTCCATTATTTTTCTAATATGTACCAGTGGTGCTTAAGGCAACTGCTAAGTAAATTTTTTGGTAACACTTTATTTTATAATGTCCTTGTTACACATGTTATGCTATAGTAATAACTGTAGATTATGCATAATTACATGCAACAAACCCTAATCCTAACCCAATAGTAAGACATGTAGTTAATGAATATTATCAATACTTAAAGGGTTAGTTCACTCATAAATTAAAATTGTGTCATTAATATATGATTAACAGATTGAATTTAGGCTTTAATACATGTAAACATTCATCAACTCACACATTAGTTGTGGTAAATGGAAGCTCAAGCATGTTTGCTTGACGTGCGAGAACCAATGAGGTTCATTCTCATGCAGCACATTTGAGCTTTCGCAAGAACCAATGAGGTTCATTCTCGCGTTACGCAGCACGTTTGAGCTTCTGCACGAACCAATGAGCACGTTTGAGCTTCTGCAAGAACCAATGAGGTTCATTCTCGTGTTACGCATCACGTTTGAGCTTCTGCAAGAACCAATGAGGTTCATTCTCGTGTTACGCATCACGTTTGAGCTTCTGCAAGAACCAGAGGTTCATTCTTGTGTTACGGAGCACGTTTGAGTTTCTGCAACAACCAATGAGGTTCATTCTCGTGTTACGCAGCACGTTTGAGCTTCTGCACGAACCAATGAGCACGTTTGAGCTTCTGCAAGAACCAATGAGGTTCATTCTTGTGTTACGCATCACGTTTGAGCTTCTGCAAGAACCAATGAGGTTCATTCTCGTGTTACGCATCACGTTTGAGCTTCTGCAAGAACCAGTGAGGTTCATTCTTGTGTTACGGAGCACGTTTGAGCTTCAGCAACAACCAATGAGATTCATTCTCGTGTTACGCATCACGTTTGAGCTTCTGCAAGAACCAATGAGGTTCATTCTCGTGTTACGCATCACGTTTGAGCTTCTGCAAGAACCAGTGAGGTTCATTCTTGTGTTACGGAGCACGTTTGAGCTTCAGCAACAACCAGTGAGGTTCATTCTCGTGTTACGCATCACGTTTGAGCTTCTGCAAGAACCAATGAGGTTCATTCTCGTGTTACGCAGCACGTTTGAGCTTCTGCAAGAACCAATGAGGTTTTTTTCTCAAGTGTCAAGCAGGTTCGGTTGAGCTCAGTGTTTCCAAATTAGCGACTTTGTCACTATATTTAGCAACTTTTCAGACCCCTTTAGAGACTTTTTTTCAAAAAAGCGACTAGCTACTTTACATATGTCGCCAGTACTGTCCTGCGAGCGCGAGGTCTTCTCCCTGCCGTCACTCCAGTTCATCCAGTTTCTGACCTCTCCCAATTCAGATTATTTTACACATATAAATATTTTGTCATTCACTATATCATACTTGTTCTATTGTATAACAAAAATATATAGGAAATGAGAACATATTTATTGGACAGTCGGCTGTATTATATTATTTTATATTTTATATATAAATACAGTATGTGAGCACGGATTAGGAGAGAAAACACATTAGGCAGGCCGAACGCAAGTACGACATTGTGACGTCATGGATATGCTAAATTTGGATATGCGAAATTTAGCGACTTTTTGGGCAGGCTTTAGCTACTTTCCTTGGAAAATAGTTGGCAACACTGGTTGAGCTTCTGTTGATGTTCGCTGATTAATGTTTATATGTGAATAAAAGCCTAAATTCAGTCTGTTCATCGTATAAAGTGATTGAGTCTTCAGCTCTTCAGCCAATTTGGACTAAACCGCTCAATTCATATGGATTAGTTTTATGATCTCTTTATAAACTTTTTGAAGTGTCAAAGTGCTCTAAAAAATTATTCAGTGGCTTAGTAAATATCACAGTAATAATTAACTTTATTAACTTATATATCATTTACTTGATGGTTTGACTTGAACATTGACTAAAATGTACAGTTTTATTTAAGTTTTTTTCACTAAAAGAATTTAGTATTTGAATAGCCAATTATTTATTTAAAATATACTTAATATATTTGTAAAATTTCTATCAAAATATTTGAGAATGGAGAATTAAATTGATCTGTTTCAAGAACCACAAATATTACTTAACTCAAATCAAGATTATTAATATTTAACACACACTGAAGAAATTGAATAAGTTTACTCTATTAAAACAATGCAACCCTCCCCCACCCTCCGACCTGACGACAGCTCAACGGTTGAGTAAGCGCGGGCTGTTTGAATTCTCTTCAGTCTCCAGGGCTGCGTTTCCCAAAACCATCGTAAGCTTAAGTAGATCATAAAAACAATCGCACAAATCATCTTAGACTTATGGGCCGTATCCCAAAACCATTGTAACTTAATTAGTACTTGAAAATCTTCGTAGAACTACGAGTGCTCTTAAGTATTCGTAAATCCCTAAGTGCATCATAAGGAGATAGAGCTATTGTCACATGTCTGTCCTGTCTTGTGTAGCACATGTGGTGTTTTGTTATTTTGGGCCATGTGCTTGTGTCTCTGTCTGATCCCTCCCCCTTGTTATCTGATTAGTGTTTGATTTGCCCCACCTGTTCTCCCTCATTACCTGCCTTGTTTGTACCCTTTATAATCTCCTTGTGTTTACAGTCCTGTGCTGGATCGTTGTTTGATGTTGTCTGTTCCCTGGCGTGCTACATGTTCTTGCTCCCGCTCCTTGTGTTAAGTTTATTTCAAGTTTGGTTCCCCCCCATTGTGGGTGTTTTGTTTGTGTTTGTTTATTTTGTTATTAATAAAACCCCTCCTTCCTGCACTTGAGTCCTCGCTCCCTTTTCAACCACACCGATCGTGACAGCTATGAGATCACCTGCAGGACAACCGGTGAATTGCACCTAAACTTTACTACTGTCCAATGTGACTTTAATATTATTGGTCTGTATATTTCTTTATACTTTTTTTTTTTTTTTTTTTTTTTTTACTTTGTTTTTTTTTGTTTAAATTCATTTTGAATAATCCAATAAAGTAATAATAAATAAATAACTACATGACTGAACACTGAATACATTGTGTATATGGACATTCATAGGGCTTGGATGCTTTTTTTCAGTACTACAAGTAGCCATTTAAATTTTAAACACTTAAGAATACTTCTACTGTAGTATTTCATAGAGCCTTATTCTTTCAAACCATTGAATCTAAATTTTTTTAAGTTTGTTGTTTGTCAGGACTTATAAAAGACATTGCACAATGGGATGAGTCCTAATTATATATGGAAAAGAATATTTAATATTGCACAGAGATTATTAAAACACATAATTAGTCATGATTAACCAACATTAAACAATATTACCTGAATCATCTGGCAAGATAATTGGCACCAAAATGGAGGGCCTTGCAAACCTCATCTCCTCTAGTGCCAGTCTCCTTTCTTCTAGAATCCGCTTGGCCTTCTTGAGGTCAGTGAGCTGCTGCTGAAAGTTTATGTCCCTCTCATTGGCATCTTTAAGACATTTTCTGATGTCTTTTAGGACATCTAGTTTCTCCCTCTTCAGGTGTTGTGGTCTGACAATTGAAGATGGAGGCTCGAGCATGGGTAGACTGTTGTAGGCAATGGGAGGTGAACCTCATTGCTCCTGTGAGCATGATGGACCTGGTTCAGGTTCAGGCATCCCTACTCCTCCATGGAGGTCAATACCACCACAAATCCCATCTGAGGCCAAGTATTGACAGTACCATTTCTTTTTCCGATGTAAGAAGGTGGGAAGTCATTGGGCCCACCATCTGTTTTATTAATTGTTGATCTCTGTGGTACCCTTGAGGCTTGTAAAGTCCTGCCACTTCTTCCTGACCTCCTTCACTGATCTTTTAATGCCCCTGCTTGCAGTTAGTTTTATAGAAATATCTTCTCAGAATTTTTTTTTGTTGTATGACTGCAATTAAACCTGCTGACAATTATGCTTATTTGGCTCCACCTCTAAAATAACAGTTTCCTCTTTTTGAAAAAAATCTTTTTTTTTTGATTCAGCCATTTTTTTTTTCTCCACCTAGCCTATGTGCTATATAGATTATATTGTATATAGAAATACAAGCGTGTGCTACAACTGCAAGCCATTCTATAAGGTGACTTTTCAGCATTTGACAAACGGACAGCGACTCTTATGTAGCACTTAAAGGAATACGCTGACTTTTTGGAGCCTATTCACCGTATCCCCCAGAGTTAGATAAATCCATACATACCATTCTCATCTCCGTGCGTGCCATAACTCTGTCTGACGCACCCACCGCTAGCCTAGCTTAGCACAAAGACTGGAGGTAAACAGCTCCACTTAATAATCAAGGAACTTTTCTGCCGTACCATGGGTGCAGCGGCGCAATGATATTACGCAGCGCCTGAAAATAGTCCCCAGCATGCTCTCTGTGCAAGCAGGTTGTCACGTTGGTTATGTTGATGGAAGTTAGCCTATTTTTTCCAGAACTCCACACTGAGGTGTCGAGGTCCTGGAAGAAACCGGCATCATATCGTGTGTTTAGCCCGCAAACTTCGACATACAGTAATATTGTAGGGCTAAAACAGTATGGTTATGGGGCGATGCATAGGGTTGAAGAGACGCTTGCGAGCCATCTTTCTCCCTCAGCTGCATCGTCCCTGAAAGCTCCGACGTTACCCACCAAACCATTAAAGACAACTTCAGCATTGGTGGGTAAAGCGTATTTGGCAGAAGGTCAGGCAGCGGCGTGTCTGCACACTATGTCTATCGTGCAGGTATACCAGGCCGACCTGCTAAGGGACCTGGGCAGTAGTGATCCTTATTTTGCCATATTAAAAGACAGGTTGTATCGAGTGACCCAAGACACTCAGTCAAAACAGGATACAACCCAGTTGTTAGTTCCGAAATGCCGTTGGGAAATGCTTTTCCAGGCGGCTCATTCTAATCCTATGGCCGGTCATTTGGGTCAGGCGGCCACACTGAATCGCCTAATGGCCGGTTCTTTTGGCCGGGCATTCACGAGACTGTGCGCAGGTGGTGCGCGTCTTGTCATGAATGTCAGCTGGTAAATCGGCCTTTCCAAAAGCGCCATTGCGCCCTCTGCCGTTAATGCAGGTCCCCTTCGAGAGAATTGGCATGGACCTCATCGGACCATTAGAGCGATCTGCAAGAGGGCATCGTTTTGCATTGGTCCTGGTGGACTATGCAACACGATACCCCGAAGCAATTGCCCTTCGTAGCATTTCAGCAAAGAGTGTTGCAGAGGCGTTGTTTCATTTAATCTCCCGAGTGGGGATCCCGAAAGAGATCCTCACTGATCAAGGCACGGCGTTTATGTAACGTACATTACGCGAACTTTACGAATTATTGGGCATTAAATCAGTCCGCACCAGTGTCTATCACCCACAGACGGATGGGTTGGTGGAACGATTTAATCGCACTTTGAAGACAATGATCCGAAAGTTCGTACAGGAAGACGCCAAAAATTGGGATAAATGGTTAGAACCCCTATTGTTCACTGTACGCGAGGTCCTGCAAGCCTCCACCGGGTTTTCCCCGTTCAAGCTTCTCTATGGACGTCAGCCCCGTGGGGTGTTGGACATTCTCAGAGAAACTTGGGAGGAAGGACCTTCGCAAGGCAAAAATGAAATTCAGTATGTGATAGACCTGAGAACAAAACTCCACACATTGGGGCGGCTATTTTCTAGCTCGAAATTGCTCGTCAAGTGGCAAGGGCCCTTTGTAGTCACACGGTGAATAGATCTCGATTATGAGGTGATTGGATCAGATAGGAACGGGGCACATCAAATATACCACCTTAACCTCCTTAAAAAATGGAGTAAGGCGGAGTCAGTGATGTTGGCAACGGCAATGAGTGGGAAGGAGGATCTCGGGCCAGAGGTGAACACAAAAGGTACATCCCTCGCTCTGGCACCAGGGGGAGATCATCTTTCGCCGTTGCAGCTCACTGACATAGCCCAGTTGCAGGAAGGTTTTGCGGATGTGTTCTCGCCCGTACCCGGTCGAACAAACCTCATTCAGCACCATATCGAGACGGAGCCTGGTGTGGTAGTCGGCCGTACAGATCACCAGAACACAAGAAAAAAGTGGTTCAGGAAGAATTAGAGGCAATGCTAGAGATGGGAGTGATAGAAGAATCCTACAGTGATTGGGCCAGCCTGATAGTTTTAGTTCCTAAAACGGACAGCTCGGTCCGATTCTGTGTGGATTACCGCAAGGTGAACGCTGTGTCAAAATTCGACACACATCCAATGCCAAGGGTTGATGAGTTGCTCGATTGGCTAGGCCAGACCCGGTCCAGGGGTCAAAGGCTTTTACCCAGGTGAAGGCTGCTCTATGTGGCAGGCCGCTCTTACAATCACCTGATTTTTCTCGTCCTTTTATGTTGCAGACTGACGCGTCGGACAGGGGTCTGCGGGCAGTCCTGACCCAGGAGAGGGAGGGGGAGGAGCGGCTGGTGCTGTAAATCAGTTGCAAGCTCTCAAAGAGAGAGAAACGATGTACAGCACCATTGAAAAGGAGTGTTTGGCAATCCGGTGGGCCGTTCTTACCCTCCATTACTATCTTCTGGGGAGGGAGTTCACCCTCTGTTCGGACCACGCCCCTCTGCAGTGGCTCCACCGCATGAAGGATACCAACGCGCAGATCACTCGTTGGTATCTAGCTTTACAGCCATTTAAGTTCAAGGTGGTCCACAGGCCGGGGGCGCAGATAGTTTTGTCTGACTTCCTTTCCAGAAATGGGGGGGAGAGGCTGCAGGCCGGATGGCTCCCCAGCCTGAGTCGGGCGGTGGGGGTATAATGATGAACACCTGTCTCTTGTTTCAGTAATTGGCATGGAGAGACAGATTATAAGCCACGCAGGAGATGAGGACCTGAGAGAGAGACTGGAGACACAGACATGCTGGAACTCGAGCTGGGACTGCAGAGAGGAACTGCCTAGAGAAACCGGAGAAGGAATTATAGAAACTGAGTTTGACTTTGGTGCGATGTGCACACTGTTTGGTCACCTTAGTTATTGTGAAAATAAAGCCTGATTCGAGTTCCAGCTAGCCGACCCCTTGTCTTCTTCCTTACCCACACACAAACTTTGTTACATGTACCAAATGCAGTTACTCAGATCTACTTAATTTTTTTACATACATTTACTCAGTTCATATGGCGTATGTAATTGATTTCACTGGTTTAAAATTTACTCAATATTTTAAGTGTAAAAATGTTTCACCAAAAAATTTATCAAATCAAAAGTAAGAGTAAATCACAGTAAAAGTTTTTAGATTAGTTGCGTATAATTGTATTATGGAAGTGAGCTTTGCACAAGCAAAGCCTACTTCCTGTTGTATTCAGAAAATATAACTGACCGGCAGGGTTTTACATGGGCAGTTTTCAGTCACTTTTTATTTAGACAATGTAAAAATGTAGTCTAGCATTTACAGTTAATCCTAATGGAGCTAGTATAGAGTTTCTCTTCTGATCAGCTTACAAAGCGTTCATACGGTTAGAGGAACCTCTGGGTTCACCCCAGTGCAATGCACGGCTGAGAGGTGCCTGACAGTCTAATCCAAAGAGGCTCAGAAAGACTTCTTGGCACTGTACTGCATGGGTTTTTGTCATGGTTTCACAGTATCAGAATATGGGAATTCTGGAGTATTTACATTTGCTATAGAGGAATGC
Source organism: Rhinogobio ventralis (assembly GCA_039654625.1). NCBI lineage: Eukaryota > Metazoa > Chordata > Actinopteri > Cypriniformes > Gobionidae > Rhinogobio > Rhinogobio ventralis. The sequence goes on from CM077206.1 coordinate 34,883,810, forward strand.
AGGGATAATTGTAACACTCAATAAATGTAAAATTGGTTATACCTTAATGCACACTGACTGCAGTCAAGTACGATCAAGAATAATTCAGTCCTCTACCTTCCCTTAAAAATGGAAAGTTAATTAATGGTAGACAAAGCTATTTTGATATAAAAAAAGATATTTAAATATATAGAATATTTTTATTTATAAGTTGCCAAAAAAAATCTAAAAAATGTTATATTTGTATTTATTATATTGTTTTTTTTTGTTTTTTACAGTGAAGCTATGGAAAGCAAGTTATTTATTTATTTTTGTGAAAAATGTTCCATGTATATATACACTTCCCGGCCCAAAAAAATTTGGTTTGGATTTAAATAAGTAAATGCTTAAGAGTCAATGATTGGATCATTATTTCAGAGATTCAGAATCATTTTCACACACAAAATGTCCAGACTTTAAATTCATTGGAAGTCTTTGGGATCTTGACCTTGAATTAATGCACCTCTTGATGTATTTCCATCATTTTTGGTATTGACAATGCAAGAGTTGAGCACTCTGTAAAGTCTACTCCAGCACATCCCAAAGACTTTCAATGAAGTTACGGTCTGGACTCAGAGGTGCCAATTCATGTGTGAAAATGATTCTTCATGCTCCCTCCCAACCATTCTTTCACAATTTGAACCTGATGAATGTTGACATTGTCATCATGGAATATGGCCATGATATGTCTTCCTACATGGTTGTTTAAGCAATGAAAAGCTACACACTCCATCAGTTAGGGTTAGAAGAACTAAGCATTTGCCTATTTAAATTTTTTGGCCAGGCAGTGTATGTGTGTGTGTGTGTGTGTGTTTCAGGTATTTTTTACATTTCTTACATTCCTACCCTTAAACACAAGTCACACAGAAAAATGTGAGGCATTTTTACATTTTCAAAAAACATCATTCTGTATGATTTATAAGCTGTTTTCCTCATTTCCCCAATGTAGGTCCCCTTTTGCTGCCACACACACACGCACACACACATTAATTATTAATTAATTTATACATTTGTTTTACATTTACCTATTTAACATTTATTTATTTAATACTGAATACTGAAAAGAAATAAGCAAACACCAAAAACTGTTTTAGTTTTCCCTACTCTCTCGCTAAGATCTCTTTTGAGTACTATAGGTTTATTTTTGTGTGATGTAGCCAGGTGACTGATTCCTCAAAACCGATTACTCTTTGAGACGACAGATTTCAGGTTCTGACCCATCTCAGGTTGCCATTCATCTTTTCTGTCGCTCCAAATAAATTCAACTGTGCAGATTGCTTGTGTGGTGGAGCTTCCTCTCAGACTCAGAGCTCTCTGCCAATGCTGTCATCTCAACCATTCTGCCCAAATTGAAGATCTGTTGCTTTGGCTCTGTTTTTGCTCTTTGATTACCGTTTAAAGTACTCCACTAATGGTGTTTCCTTCTGCAGCTGTCTCTCTGGTGAAGTGGTTTGTTGTTGTGTGTATGTGTGTTTCATAGGGACAAATCCTACCTTGCTGGTGATGCCTCATATCATTGGCTTCCCTTACAAATGGTTATTTTTAACAGAATACAGATTTTATGCCTGTTTGAAGTGCTAAATACATATTCTTAGTGTATCCACTGCTCTTAGGTCATTAAAATTGCAGAAAATAGTGATATTGAATGGTCCCAATAAAAATTTTCCCAAGTAAAACATGTCCCTGGATCAATATTGTTGATCCTGGAACATTCCTGTCCGAAAATTTTATCTTAACCCTATTACTACCCCTAAACCTAACCCTTATCCCTAAAATCAGAGGGAAATGACAGGTGAATAACACTGATGTAGAAGCCCCTAACCCTTGTTGTAAGCCTAAACTTGACATTAACTGTAAATTTGTCCCTTAAATCTGATTGGTTGATTGGAATGTTGTTTCAGGATCAACAAAGATGTTGATCCAGGAACATGTTGCACTTGGTGAAATCATGCTCACCCAATATCAAATCATAATTTCTGAAACAGTTTGTGTTTTTTATGCAGATGACGCAGAAATTTGGGTCAGCTGGGACTGCGTGACCCTAAAAAAGGATGTAAACAGATATTGTATGTGTGTTTTGCCACCAGGATGCAATTACAGCTCAAAAAACAAATTAGGTTTGAGCTGCACCTGCTGAGAGGACATCGAGTGAAGGATGATAAGAAGGACAGAACACTCAAACCCGAAAACAGCCAAAGGAAACCGGGGACATTTCTACTTCAGTGATCAATATGTGATAGAAATGATCACTTTTTACCTCTACAGTTACAGTTTTGTGTATTTTGACTATATAAATATCTGTCATACTCTGAATTACATTTATGCTGTGTTCGAAATCGTCCCTCATACCTCCTTTCACTATTTACATTACTCAACTAATATAGCCCACTTGAAGGAGTGAATAAAAACGATTGAGTAAATTCGGACACTGTGTACGCCGGAAAGGCTGCCGTTTTTGCATAGTTCCTGCTTGCTGTTTAATAATCATTAACAACATAGCAAACTAGCAGCTCCAATAATAATGAAAATATTAATCTTGAACTCTGTCATGGAAACTAGCATGTAAACCTTAATTAAACAATTTAATAATCAATTAAAAAGGAATTTATACCTGTATGATATTACGCTGTAGCCACATTGGACCAGCAGTTTGGAAAATGGATGGATGGATGATTCAGCTGTGGGCGTCAGACATGGGAATTCATTCCACGCGCGACTCTCACAGTGCATTATGGGTATTCTCTAGCCGCTGAGCGTACATCGGTTGTACACTCATTATTGCGGTGCATTGTGGGATTGAATGAGTGCACTCGATAATGTCCATGGTTTCGGACACCACTACAAATGTCTGTCCCTTCAAACACTGTCCTATATAGGGGGCGATTTCGGACACAGCCTTAGTCATCAACACAGTTATTAACTGCACTGTTCATAGTAACTCCAGCGCTCATTCTCCTCAAACTATTGCTACTGATGAGGTCAACGTACATCCAAAACACTGATCAGACACACATCCGAGACATTCACCATTTGAACAAATAAACAATAGACTTCTACAATAGTGAGAAGAGTGTAAACTAGTGATGCTAACGGCTATAAGCTAGTAGAGGATGTTCAGGAATTTGGATACTAGAGTTCTGATTGTTTTTGATGTAAAATACTATCGGGATATGTTCACCTGCTGTAGAAACAAAGAATGATAGGTTATAAAACTGATTTTAAGATAAAAACAGAGGATTATGATTCAAATTGACGGAGCTCCAAACTTAAACTCCAAACTCAAATTTTCAAAAAGTGAAAATTCTTAATTTGTTGTCAGTTTGAATACATTAATGTGGAACAATTGGTTTAATGAGATGTGACATTTGGCTACCCAGTGCAATGCAACAAAAATAGTCAAAAAGCGACCAATAAATGTCACAAATGTTTCGTTAAATTATGGTAGATGTTTTTAGCAATTGCATTTTTTGTTTTTATAGCAGTAGTAAACACATGGATGTCATAGCTCAGGATAGTCACTACTATTGAGTGAATATGTGTGTTCTTTTGATCAGTCTTATAATTTTATGTGGCTCCAAAATGATTAATCACATGGCATTAATGGTTTAGGTGATTGACTCAAAACCTCTGGCTGCAGAAACGATCAGCCATGAGCCAAAATGGCATATTTCAAATCACATACTTTCAGGAGGTCTTGGATCAGCCGAACAATTGCCATTGAGAAGAATGGAAATGCTTTTGCATAGCTTTATCCAGGTTTGAAAGATTTCTTTAAAGATTTAGTTACAATACAGACGTAGGGGAGAGGTGGACCAAAAGGCACCATCAACAGCTTCCCTTATATGCCTGCATTGCTTTTTTGTAGAGCATGTGGGTGTTTGTCAAGAAGAGAGAGAACTTTGTACATGTTTGTACTCTCTTTCTCTGTCAAATAATGTTTCCATCTGTCAGTTCAGATGGCATTGAATAAGAGCCTGTGTGGTTTCTCTGTAATCCAGCATGAGTAGTCTGAAGGATTTGACATTCTCCCACATGGTTGCAATGTCTTATCATATTTGAGCTGTCTGGAACCTCAGACAGACTGATCAAATTAATATACAGTTCCATGAAACTCCCAGTGTCTAATTCAGTTATTCTCGCTCTGTCATAAAGAGTTTTCTGTTGTTCTTCAGTGTGACTTTTGCTCCAATAGCAGGAGTGGTTTACTTTGTAGAGCAAACATAACAAGTAAAAAACAGATTACCCATGACACTCTGTGACTCCCTATCACTGCAGCGCTGTGAAGAGCAGCCAAGCAGTGGCTTATGTTAAAGTCACCATGAAATCAAAATTGAATTTTTTTGGCTTTTAGTATGAATATGTTAGCCTTACTGTTATCTATACGATAGTGTGCTCCAAAACAATGACAAAATTGGCATTTAGAAGATATAAGCATTCAAAACTTACAGTCTCTCACTTCCGCCAAGGATCAATCATTCTGATGACATCACTCTTCACTTCAGCTTCTCATTAGATTTTCTGTCCAATCAAGTGCTCTCTAGAATCTAAAGCGTCCTGCCCCTTACATTATAAATAGATGCTGAAGCTGCGGCAAAAATCGGTCACTTTTCTACATGGTAAATAGCACATAGTGCACTATAAAGGGGATAGGGAATGAATCAGACATTGTAAATATGCTTTCCATGGGCGAATTAAGTCTGGTTTCACGTTAGTGTCATACCACATGAACCGCCGCAGCGTGCACACAGTCTGTTTCAGTCCAGAGACACGACAGCGGATCACATGATCGAGTTGGCGCAGACCAGAAAACGTATCAGACCCATTTAAATTCTGCACAGAATGCTGTATTTTAAAGCGATATGGAGGAGATTAGGAGGAGAAACGGTTAGAGATTAGGAGGAAAATGCAGCTTTACCAAGCTCAACGGCTCTGGCCGAGCTGTGATATAAATGAAACGCTATTAGTTATTTAAAAAAAGGGGAGGAGCTGTGCAATATGTTCCGCCCTGTCTTCCTGTTTTAGTGGAAATTAAGTCTAAACATTAAATAATGCTGCATGTTTCAAGGCACTTCAGTGGGCCTTTAAAAGAAGAATTCACCAAAAAACATTTAAAATTCTGTCATCTTTTACTCTCATGTCATTCCAAACCTGTATGACTTTATTTCTTTAGTGGAACACAAATAAAGATATTTATCAAAATGTTTAAGCTGCATCTTATCCATTTGAATAAAAAAGTGAAAAGCTTCATCATGATGATAATTTAGTGATTTGATGACACGTATTTGATGACGTGTATTTGATCATTATTTTTTTGAAAAACAAATATAGAAAGAATATTGTTGTCTGTTAATAACTTTTTCCACATGTTGTTTTAATCAAATTTAAAAAATATATATATAATAATATTTGGTTACATTTTGCTTTTCATGAACTAAAATGTTGTTTTAATGGAATACTGGAGAAATGTATTCTTATTAAAGCTACTAAAGTTAATTCAATCAAGAGCAGTGAGTGATTTTCTGTTTTTCTTTGATTCATATTAACAGCATATAGAGCAGTAGGTGCTGTATATTATGCTGCTTTCACTTTAATACACAGATCTAATATACACATGCGATTTCTTTACTTGTTGTTTACGTTCACAGGCATAACCGACTGTGTTTATGTAAACTTGTGTGTTTTTGACATAACCTTGTGTGTATTTGACAGTTTAAGCGCAATAAGATGTGAAAGAGAACTTAGTTTAATACTCACGGGTTTCTGTGTGTGTGCTTCGGATGTGTGCGCTCAGAAAACCATATATCAGAAGTTTAGACTGATATGGCTTTAAAACGCATGCAGATAATAAACTTTCATAATGATGAAGAACAGCAATGCCGCGTGACCGCAATAGAGATGATAATCAAAACCAAACAGATGTTTTAGTTTTTGGCAGAGTATCTGAGGCATGAGCTGTACAGGCTCCGCCCTCTTCTGGAAAGGGGGACGGGGAGCAGCAGCTCATTTGCATTTAAAGATACGTGCACGAAAACAGCATGTTTTTCCTTCCACTCAAAAATGGGCATTTACAACATGGCAGATAATAAATGATCTGTGGGGTATTTTGAGCTGAAACCTCACAGACACATTCTGGGGACACCTGAGACTTATATTACATCTTGTAAAAAGGGGCATAATAGGTCCCCTTTAATGACGAGTGGTCACAACTAGAAGTAATAAATAATGTTGACATCAAAGCTGATGCTACCAGTCTTAAATGCGCCATGTTTGAACTGAATGCAATCCCCAATACTTTATTTAAGTACACGTAAGTAGCCTTTCATTAATATGAATTTACTTTTTGCATATTTAAGAACATTTCTTTTTCACAAAGGTTACTCATTCACAGAAAATAACAAAAAAACTTTTGGACTTTCAGAGCTCAAAGCGTGCTATAGTGCGATGCCCCCTGAGGAAATGGATCATCAAAATGTCACTTGTTTATGACTGACTCATAGAATTACATAGATTCTCCAGTGAGGCATGAACCACAGGGTATATCACAACATTCACCCCCCCCCCCCCTCCCCCTGTGATATACTAGCGGATGCAGAGCTTACATGGTAGGCTAATTGTAGCACAGAAGTCCAGACTCTATTTTCAGCCGTCTCTAGTGAGGAGCCAAAGCTTCTCCAGCCTGAATATAGCAGCAGTGATTCCCATCAAGGGGCCGTTGCTGTCTTGAAACTAGCTGCTCTTGAAAAGCACTCAGAATAGAGCAGAAATATGAGGTTCTTGTCTCCTGAGAGCACAGTTAACTGTGCCACAGGCCTTCAGAGGGAAGCAGTTGAATAAGCGAGATCTGGAAACAGGTGCTCTGTGTTTGTAACATGTTTCAGCTCAGAGAGGTGGACACAGATGTTGAGAGCTGGTTCGGCACTGCAAGTTCTTCACTGAAGTGTAATCGTGTAGAGTTGGAATTGATATATATCAAGAAGAATTTTCATCTTAAAAGTGTTCAGAGAGTAAGTCAAATATGTGTTGGTTCTGGAGTGGTTTTCTGGTTATTTAATGCTAGAAATGTAATATTTGTTAGGAGATACAGCTTGTTTTGATCAGCCATCATTTGCTGTAGAAGCTCTGGGTTAAGTCTAGAAGAAATAAAGTGGTTTTAAAGACGATTTGTAAATGACTGTCACATTTAAAGCATATCTGCACCATATCAGTTAACTGCTGACAACTATTTACCTCTGTTGTATATTTATTATATTTTATTTGCTCTATGTATGGACGTTGATCAATGTTTATATGTAAATTAAAGCTTAACTTAAATCTGTGCATCATATAAAGCGATCATGTCTCTTGAGAAGACTTGGATTAAACTGATCGATTCATATGGACTTTTGAACTTTTTGAAGATTGAGAGTTTTGATGGAATGGACTTTCAATGGAGGGACAGAAATCTCTAAGATTTCATTAAAATATCTTCATCTCTGTTTCAAAGATGAATGAAAGCCTTATGGGTTTGGACAACATTATGGTGAGTAAATGATGATAGAATTTTAATTTTTTACTATGTTTTACTATTGTATTTTACATAACATAAAATTGTTCAAACATGCACAAATTGCACATATTTGGATTCGTGCCAAATGGTTAAGTGAGCGCAAGATTATTTGTATAGCGCCTATCCAATTTTGCTTTAAATAAATTTGTCGGCTTGCCGTTTATGTTGTTTAGATGAATGCCATTATACTTTATCTTTGTTGTTCTTTCTGAATACCATTAATGGATTTGTTGTGGTGTTGTGGTTTTAATGTTTAAAAACATTTCATTTTATTCACTGGTATTTTACATAATTTCTGAATATGTTATTTTTTTCTAGTTTTTCCCAGTGAGATTTATTGTCAAGTGCAATGTATTTTCCGGAAAATATGGTATTTTGACTTATTTATAAAATTGAAACATAACTAGTTTGGTGGGAATTAATTTTATCCGTCAGGATTTGATAGTAGGGGGTGACATTCATTCAGTCATATCATACTGCTATAATCACACTACTATTGACTAAAATGTTTCTTACCCACCTACACCTTGTTCCTGTGATTAGACAACAAGCATGCTTGTGTGTGTTCTGTGATGGTGTATTTGTGACTTTGCGCACTCAGTGGCATTGGGGTCAGTTGGCAGTGAATCATTTGCAGTCACTAAGATAGAACGGAACATCAGTGACTCACAGCAGGGCACTAATAACTAACGTCACAGTGCATGTGTTATGGAGAGTATTTTGAGGGGTTGACTGCATTGTCTGATTGTGTTTGGGATGATAATCTTGCATAGTATATACTGTGACATGGGGCAAATTTATTTCCTGAGTGACAGATTTTGCACTATCATGGGCAAGGATGCCTGTGGGAGTCATGCATGCACAATGTTCAGATTTGTCCTAGATTAAATCTTTTCTTTTCTCTCAGTGTTCTTGTCCTCATGAGACATCCAGCTCGTCCTTCTCTCAGTTACCTTAACAGTTTGCTCTCTTTCTGTTTTGCCTCATTCTCTCTGTCTCTTCTCGCAGTGTGGGTGATTGGAACTAGTCTGTCTCTGGGCGGATTTGTTTGCGTATTGGGGTCTGTTCTCCCCTCTGGTCCTGAAAGACCTTTTCACAGAAATGCACTATGATGCTCCATGTCTGCAATGCAGAATGAGAAATGGCTTGTTTGCATTGTGAACTCTCATGTTTTTGATATTTCGAGAGGTCTCATATCATCATATTTTCAATTTTTTTTGTTATCTTTTTCCCTGAGGTCCACTTATACTGTACAGTTAGGTAACAAGGTTTTACATTAATATTTTCCGCATTCTCTCTCTGGCTCCTGAAATGATAATGACTGTTGTTTACTACTGTACTGTTAAGACCTCTATGTAAATGCTCTCTTTTCATGTGAATAAGTAAAAAAAAAAAAAAAAAAAAAAAACCTTTCACTAATGACTATCCTGCTAGTGTGTGAACTGTGACATCTAAAGCAGCAGACAGAGAAAATATAAGTACATTTTATGCTTTTAAGAGCCCCCCAAAATAAATAAATCTCTGCGAAAAACAGCTCTTTTGTCTCTGCACAAAAGAGCACTCTTAAGTTCAACTAATTGCATTTAATATAATTTTAAAGTATAATAACTGTAAATAACATGCAATTAAACATGCAAAATAACATGCAATTAAAGGTCTGAAAACATTACAATCGGTTCCCACTTAAAGGGATAGTTCACTCAAAAATTTAAATTCTGTCATTATTTACTCACCCTCAAATAATTCTAAACAACTTGAGGGGGAGTAAATAATGACAGAATTTAAATTTTTGGGTGAACCATCCATTTAAGTGGGAACCGATTGTAATGTTTTCAGACATTTAAATTTTTGGGTGAACCATCCAAGTATATTATTTCTGTCATTATACTATTTTTAATAGTATGCTAAAGTGTACTTTTACAAAATAATATTGATCCTTATTTTCACTACATTATTGTAACGAGTTTGGTTGTAGCAATGACTCGCACGACGAAGGAATATAATATACAGGAACACACTTTAATGGAAATCTTCACAGGAAACATGTAGAATGGAACCAAACATCAATAAACATATGTAGACCGACAGCCACTAGAAGGAAACTAAGGGTATTGAAACACTGGGGCTAATGGGATAATTAACGAGACAACAGGTGGGAATAATGAACTAATCAGAACACATGTGCCTATGTGCCTTGAATGGGGATTCCCTTTCGGTCCTGGCTTGAGAGGGGTTTCCCAGGTTCTTTGATTCGCTGACGGTCTTGTCATGTCTTTAATTGACGTCTTGGGAAGCCAGTCACGTGGCGTGTTGGCGGATGGCTGGACAGTCTTATGGAGGTTTGAAGTTAAAGCGTGCCTTGCTATAGAATTGTTGACCGAAATTTTGTGTCAAAACTTACCTTAGAACACAAGACTCAACAGAAAGAAAAGAGGCTAACTAACAGAAAGGAAAGTGAGATGAGAGTATTTAGATGGCTTGAATGAAATTAACCCATTTTCTCTGATCTTGGTCTGCCTCGATCGTCTTCATCCGATCATCTATTCGTCATGTCATTGTCTAAACTCTGTCCAAACTCTGTCTAAACTCTTTGTTTGTGTCCAGAGATTTTAAACTCAAATGTCTGCCCATCTTCCAGGATGGGTTCTGACCAATTAGGTATCATATTTAGTTCAGGGGTGACTGTGTCCCCACCCCTCATCATAAATGACCTGTTATCTGTGGTCTCTTAACTTCCCTCTCTAAGCAGATTACAGTTAGACATGATTTCTTATTATAAGAACACGATACATTCTACACAGATTTCAATCAAGCCATCTTCTGAATTATAAGCATACAATCATACTGATACCAAGCAAGTTCCGTGTTTCCGTGTTTATCGCTTACGTGTTTATCTAAGTGCAGGGCTCTAGACTGTAGCCGAATATATACTAGTGTCTGTGAATATTAAACTGTAAAAACGATTTAAATATTACTCCTGCATGTTCTGCGTCTCTGTGTGAATGACGGGTGCAGATGCGCACGCACGCACACACACACGCACACACTCATATAGTGACACCCGCTGTCTTTTTAGCCTCTGCCGTGTTACTATATGAGGACATGAACACATAAACCGTCACTTCATGAGAATTTACCATTTCATTTGAGAAAACTCATATCATGAACAGACACTCAAAGGTCTTCATGACAATCCGTCAAAATAAAAGTTTGGTTTAACTTGAAGAAATTGACAGAAATATATTAGGCTACTGTTGTACAGTAGATTTAGCTACGTCTCTATGTAATAAAAGGCTACTAATAATAATAATAATAATTATAGAGGTAGTTTGAGGCGGACTGCCACCGGACTAATGATCTTGGCAACAGGGAATGGACCAATGAATCTGGGAGCAAGTTTATTACACACGGAGCGGAGAGGAATATTCTTGGATGAAAGCCACACTTTTTGACCTACGACGTAGACGGGAGGCTTAGACCGGTGGCGATCGGCTTGGGCCTTGGTGCGTGCTCCCACCTGGAGCAGAGTCTCACGGGCTCTGCTCCATGTGTGGCGACACCTCTGGACGAAGGCGTGAACGGATGGGACCGCGACTTCGGATTCCAGACTAGGAAATATTGGTGGCTGGTACCCTACGCTACATGCAGCCTTTTAATTATTTACTTATAATGATTATCATCATAAATAATGAACTCACTGAATTTAACAAAAAACATTTTTTTTTAAATAGTTAAATAAAATAAAATAAACATTTTGCTGTGGTACCGAAATTGGTACCGAGAACCGTAAAATTTGTATGGTATTGGTACCGACTACTGGAATTTTGGTATCGTGACATCCCTAGCGGAAACACAAAGGTCATCTTGAGGATGACCAAACATGTAACAATTATCCGGTCCCAGTGTGTTTTCCAAGTCATGACAAACACCTTCAAATGGCTGGATTGATGTCAAATATCAGTAGACTTATTTTCTGTGCCTGTCCTTTTAAACTATATTTTAACAAAGCAATTGTTATTCCCAAAGCTGTGTTTCTTTGTCAGCTCAAAGAGTCAAGAAATTGGGAAGCCTTAAAAATTTCAGGAGCCGCTTACATGACCATTTTCAACTAAAAACGTAAAACTTTTTAATGCATTTTGGCCATTCATTTACATGACAATGGCATTTTGGGGGCCTGAAAACGCAAATCTTTGAAAATGGGTTTTAAAGTGCACGTTTTTGAAAATTGTATAGTTATTGAATGAACATGAATTTGTGAAAATGGTGACTTCATACTCATGTGTATTATGTGTTCAGTCTATAGGCGCTTAGTGTTTCTTTACAAAGTTACATCGCTAACTACTGGCCTGGCTTGGACAATACAGCATTTTTAGTCTTTTTCGCGGATCCACATGAATGAGTTTTGACAACGCTGTCTGTACGTGAAAAACAAAGGATAAACCTTTCCGTTTGTAGTACATCGTTGTCATACCCTCAGAAATCCTCAACAATTCTTCCAATTTCCTTCCAATTTTTTTCTTGGAATTGGAAGGAAACCTGTGATTGGATTTTCTTTTGAATGGGTGTTTAGACATATAGTCATTAATAATCTCACTGTTGTTGATATTTTTGCTTTGTTGTCTACTGTGTGACATAAAGGAATTGACTTCAGAGAGATCATAATCAAATCAAATCAAAAATCAACAGTTTATAGGGCAATTTAGAAGCGTTGGTTGCATATATTTTTAACAGTCAGGATGTGGCATGAATAAAAAGAAGGAACACAGCAAGTTGAACAACATGAATTATTCAAATAGTGTAATTTGCCATAATAAAATCAAAAACACAAACAGTGTGCAACAGAGATTCAGAATAAAATAATGAGCATTTAGAACAAAGGTCTCCCTTTGTGTTTTGGACACCCCTGAACAACTAAATGCTGTCTAGCCCTTTACAAAGACTGTATACATAAACACTAACAGCTGCACAATGAGGAAAAATAAAACATAATAAAAACAGAACATAAACACTACTGACTGAACTGAAAGCTCAAACACTATTTTAAGTTGCACGATCAGTCCAACAACACCTACTTTGTCATACAGTATTTTAGCACAGTAGACCTTAATTTGTAGATTATATTACAGGTCAAATAAAAATAGATAAGGTAGTTCAGTCTGAAGGGCCTGTTTTCCCCTCAGTAAACCAATACCATGGTATTTAAGATTCAATGCTGATATCTATGATTTAAACTATGTTTTGATAAACTGATACATAAGTGAGCTGTTCCAGCAGCTAAAATATCATGAATAATGTGAATGAAAACACAATATAAACAGCACCTAGTGAAACCTCAAATTGTTGGAGTGCAGCGTGTCCAAGCGTTTCAGTGGAACGAAATGATTTTTTAATGTCATATATTATTTACTTATTTATTCATGGCATGGCACATTCTGAAAAGGTTTACTGTATTCACGCCAGTGATGGCTGGTGCTTATCAAGTGGGGGGAACCCAGATGTCACTTATGAATGGCAAAATTTCATAAACATATATAATTTTTTAAAAATTTGTTGCATGCAATGTTGCTCCTAAAGCATTCGTGTTTCAAACTCTGAAAAGTGAAATTGCTTAAAGTGCCCCTATTATGCTATTTTAAAGTTTCCTAATTTAGTTTTGGAGGTCTCCAACAACAGGTTTACATGCATCAAAGGTCAAGAAACAGTTTCATTTTCTCATAATATACATTGCACATCACCACAATGTTCAATGATTCTCAAACGACTCGTCGGACGAATCAGTCTCTCTAAATCCCTGCTTTCCATACTCTGCTCTGATTGGTCAGATGGCCCAGTCTGTTGTGATTGGTCTACCGCGTACAGCACGTATTTTGGAAGCTAAACGACCATTACCATAACTGATCTTCAGCTCCGTCAGGAGGCTTCTTTAAAGCCAAGCAGCATCCTCCCCCAGTTTCTCTTGAAGCCAATATGGAAGTAGTCTTGCGTAGCCAGACCTTCAGACTGACGGAATCTTTCGCAGTTTTCATTGGTCGAGGACCATCCAAGAGGACGTTTGACTGACATGTAACTGTCAGGGAAAGATACACAGGATCCAATTGTGAGTACAAACAGAGTTTATTATACTCAAAACCACAAAGGAAGATCAAGCAGGAAGTCCAAAGGCACAGAGAAACCAGGAAGTCCAGGAAGGCAGAGGAACAGGCAGGCAGGCACGCAGGGCCGTGACGCAGGGATGCAATGGGCCACTCCACGGCGGTGATCCTCCAGAGACTGGAACCGGCAGAACTCCCAGGAGAAAACGGCAGACACACTCACAGGACGCGGAATCCTGCAACAATCTGACAATGAATGTGGGTGAGTGAGGTGAATAAATAGGGAGAGATAATCAGGTGCAGCTGGAGGTGATGAAGAGAGTCGCAATCAGTAGTCCAGAATGCGGTTGACCGAATAGGTCGGTTCCCCGTCTACAAGTCGCGGCGGTGGGGGAACCAGGGCAGGCGGGTTAATATGAGAATGAAAGACAGGTTTTAATTTGGATACATGAAACACGGGATGAATCCTCCCATACGCTGGAGGTAGTTTGAGGCGGACTGCCACCGGACTAATGATCTTGGCAACAGGGAATGGACCAATGAATCTGGGAGCAAGTTTATTACACACGGAGCGGAGAGGAATATTCTTGGATGAAAGCCACACTTTTTGAACCACGTCTATCGGGAGGCCATGTATACGAAAGACGTGATCTACGACAGCCACCGCTGTCTCCTTGGCAGAGGGTAATTTGGGCAAGGGAATAAAATGAGCCGCCTTCGAGAACCGGTCCACGATGGTCAAAACGACCGTCTTGCCCTGGGAGGGCGGGAGGGCGGTAATAAAATCTAGCACAATGTGGGACCAGGGTCTCAAAGGGACTGACAGCGGTTGGAGTAACCCATCTGGAGGACGATTGGAAGTCTTACCAATGGCACAAACCGAACAGGCCAAAACTAATTCCCGAATGTCACGAGCCATACCAGGCCACCAGAATCATTGCTTAACCAAAAAACTGGTTCGATTGACTCCTGGATGACAAGCCACATTAGAACAATGACCCCATCTTACAACGTCGGACCGTAGACTCTCGGGCATGAATAATCGACTCGGTGGTCCGCCAGGCAGAGGCGTTACCCTATCTAAGGCCGATTTGACCTTCGATTCGATCTTTTAGCAGATCTGATGTACTCCAGATTCTTGTGATCAGTCCAAACAATAAAAGGTACCCCTGACCCTTCTAGCCAATGACGCCACTCTTCCAATGCAAGTTTGACAGCCAACAACTCTCTGTTACCAATGTCGTAATTAGGTTCGGTAGGTGACATACGATGGGAAAAAAAACGCGCACGGGTGCATCTTGTCATCTGAGGAAGAGTGCTGTGAAAGAATCGCACCTACCCCCACCTCCGACGCATCGACCTCCACCACGAACTGACGTGAAGGATCAGGGGCTATGAGAATGGGAGCTGAAACAAAGTGGCTCTTGAGTTTGGAAAATGCAGTTTCGGCTGCACCAGACCACCTGAACGCAGTTCGGGGAGAGGTCAATTCCGTCAGAGGTGCGGCTAGTTGGCTGAAATTACGAATAAAACATCGGTAAAAATTGGCGAATCCCAGAAACCTCTATAGGGCCTTACGGGAATCTGGACTTAGCCAATCTACCACAGCCTTAACCTTGTCGGGATCCATGCGCATTCTCTCGGATGAGACGATATACCCAAGGAAAGGAACCGACTGTGCGTGAAATGCGCATTTCTCCGCCTTGACAAAAAGCCCATTCACTAGCAACCTCTGGAGCACTCGTCTGACGTGCTGAACATGTTCCTGGAGAGAAGAGGAAAAAAATCAATATGTCATCCAGGTAGACATAAATGAACTGATTGACCATATCTCTCAGCACGTCATTGACGAGTGCTTGGGAGACCGCAGGGGAGTTAGACAGCCCGAAAGGCATGGCCAAATATTCAAAATGGCCCCTGGGGGTATTAAATGCAGTCTTCCACTCATCCCCCTCCCTTATACGGACCAAATGATATGCATTACGTAAGTCTAATTTAGTGAATATGGATGCTCCCTGCAACCTCTCGAAGGCTGAAGAAATCAACGGCAAAGGATAGGTATTCTTAACCGTGATGTTGTTCAACCCTCGATAATCAATGCAAGGTTGCAAAGAACCATCCTTCTTACCCACAAAAAAGAACCCCGCCCCCATTGGAGAAGAGAAAGGCCAGATGAACCTAGAAGCCAGTGAATCAGAAATGTATTTCCCCATGGCCTCCCTTTCAGAAATCGAAAGTGAGTATAACTTGCCCTTAGGCGGAGATGTACCTGGCTGTAACTCTATCGCACAGTCATAGGGACGATGAGGAGGTAGAGAAGCCGTCCGGGACTTACTGAACACTTCCTTCAGGTCGAGGTACTCCGGTGGCACGTTTGACAAGTTCACGACTCATCCTGCAACACAGAACTAGACACAGACGTACAAGCAGATACAAGACAAGAGGCATAACACTGATTACTCCAGGCAGAAATGGAATTATGTCCCCAGTCGACCCTTGACCAGCCAGGGGTGACCGAGAACGACGGGAACCAGGGGTGAATCAGTCAGAAAAAAGTCAATGCTCTCTGTGTGGTTTCCGGATGTCGTCAGCGTGAGAGTGTCAGTGGAGTGTGTGATGGCTGGCAGACTCTGTCCGTTAAGGGCGTGAACGGTGATGGGGTGGTGAAGGGAGACAATGGGAATCTTGAGGTGAACTGCCAGTGAATAATCCAAAAAGTTACCTTCGGCCCCAGAGTCCACCAGCGTCTGGCAGTCGTGGGTTCCGTTGGCCTCATGCAGTCTTCCCGAGAGGAGGGTGGTGGACGAGGATTTCCCCAACGTGGACCTACCTGACAGTAACCTCCTGTCTACTGCCGGGCTTGATCTTTTGAACGAGGAACAGCAATGGTGGTTATTAGCCCACACCGCCGTTCCCCAACGAGCCGCACGTCTGGACAGTAATGTTAGCAGCAGTGCCACTCTCAAAGTCTCAGTAGCGAATGTAATCGGCTGTAATGAGAAAAACACGGAGCATCTGGTCAAAAATGATCTGCAAAGGTCGGGTTCCCCCAAGTACCTTTCTGGTGTGGGTATGTGTAGCTCGTGGTTGCTGGTAATGGGCGCTGGATTAAGGGGAACGGACGGCGGGGTTGGCGCAGTGGGTGTTGTTAGCTGTTGTATCCGGTTGGTGAGCTCGGACACCTGCGTCACTAGCGCCTGTGGTAGCGGCCGCCTGTTCATCCTGTTGATCTATGCGCTGGTTGCTGGAGGTCAGATAATCCTGTAACTCGAATACTCTCGCTGGATCCATGAGGGTCAGATCGTTCTGTCAGGGAAAGATACACAGGATCCAATTGCGAGTACAAACAGAGTTTATTATACTCAAAACCACAAGGGAAGATCAAGCAGGAAGTCCAAAAGCACAGAGAAACCAGGAAGTCCAGGAAGGCAGGCACGCAGGGCCGTGACGCAGGGATGCAATGGGCCACTCCACGGCGGTGATCCTCCAGAGACCGGAACCGGCAGAACTCAGAGGAGAAAACGGCCGGCCGGCAGACGCAGACGCGCGCGCGCGCACGCGCACACGCACGCACGCACGCACGCACGCACGCACGCACGCACGCACGCACGCACGCACGCACGCACGCACACACACACACACACACACACACACACACACACACACACACACACACAGGACACGGAAGCCTGCAACGATCTGACAATGAATGTGGGTAAGCGAGGTGAATAAATAGGGAGAGATAATCAGGTGCAGCTGGAGGTGATGAAGAGAGTTGCAATCAGTAGCCACGCCTCCAGCACAACCACACAAACACAGAGAGAGTATGTATTAATGAACCCATGAACCGTGACAGTAACGCAATCACAGTTCGATTTGTTCCGCGTCATGTTTAGGGGCAATTTCCCTGCAATAACAGACCGGCGTGTATTTATAAATTATTCATTCAAGAACAATGTGCAAATTTACTGCAACAATGGTGCCGCAAACTTCACATATACTTTTGAAAATCCAGCATTTAGTTGATCCTGTAAGCTCTCATTGTCACAATTGTAAACACGATGACGTTCTTCTTCCACGAGGGAGTTTGTCGTCACAGCATTTGTTTCCAGGCGGACCATTAAGAATGCAACACGCACGTCTCGCGGACATCCTGGGGTGCGTCTCAATCAGCTCCCTAGTTCAGTAGTCAGGGCACTGATCTGGGAATAAGTCAATGGGCTGACTCCCTGATCAGTGCCCTGACTACTGAACTAGGGAGCTGATTGAGATGCACCCCTGTAGAATTCAACCAATCAGATGCCAACTTCAAAACTCCTGAAGTGTTTCCAGAAAAGTGTGCCATATGCATCAGACGTTCAGCCAATGGTCTGTGGGCGTGACGTCGGAGGCTGAGACTAATACGGAAGTGACTTAAACTGCAATTCATTGACTGGCCGTTAGAGACATACTCCAAAAGGGAGCAGAATCTCATTGAGCCCCATGTTAAAATGCCCAACTTTACAGCAGAAAAAAAACATGTTTACAGCCTGGCACAAATTATGGTTTTGGTCTATAAGGCTAATTTTGCCCTTCATGACAACTGTGAGGGGGGTGATTTTTTTTTTATAACTCATTTGTTTAAATTATATTAAGCCTTAAAGTTCTGCATAATTAAGGGTGTGGCCACTTTGAGTGACAGGTGGATTGCATTTGTCTGCATTTTCAGTTATCCAGAAGTGACGCGCTGCCAAGATGGCAATGGCCGAATTTAGGCTTCAAAAATGCTCTTCAGAAACCTACAGGTGATGTCACGGAGACAACGTCCGTATTTTTTTACAGTAAAGCTCTGCAATTATACACACTGTAAAGACAGTACGATGACATCGATTTTACATCAATCCCAGCGTGAGTCCGAATCGATGATGAAATATTGGAAGAACTAGTTATTCAACCCGAACCTTGAGCAGGACGTTTCTCAGTGATGCTACTCAGTTTGAGGTACCTTATGAGATGTTTTAACTGTAATTCCTCACTATCAGCATTAACAAGTGTACGTCAATCAACAAACCTGTGTGTGTGTGTGTTTGTAATTTATTGCGGTGCACATGCGGGAACTGTATCAATAACAGTGCATATGTTAGCCTAGCACTAACGTGAATGACTGATGTAACATTAAAGTTTGCTCCATCCTTTTTCATTACTCAAAGCAGTAAGAACGACTAACCCTAATCCTGCATTAATAGACAGTTTTAGGTAATAGTGGGCCACAGCTGATTTACAGTAGTATTTCAGTAAGACAGTAATAACGTGAGTTAGACGGTTAGCCAGACACTTAAATGTGTTACGACATACTGCTAATTTCATGTCTATATCCAAGGACTTGCTGGCTAATATTAATATAATTAATTACATATTAAAAATATATATATATATAATTAATTGATTGTATAATTTGTATATATATATATATATATATATATATATATATATACACAGTTGCAAGAAAAAGTATGTGAACCGCTTGCAGAATCTGTGAAAATGGGAATAATTTTAACTAAATAAGAGAGATCATACAAAATGCATGTTATTTTTTATTTAGTGCTGTCCTGAATAAGATATTCTACATAAAAGATGTTTACATATAGTCCACAAGACAAAAAAAAAGATTAAAATGAACCCGTTTAAAAGTTTATGAACCATTGATTCTCAATACTGTGTGTCGTTCACTGGATGATCCACGGCTGTTTTTGTGTTTTGTGATGCTTGTTCATGAGTCTCTTGTTTGTCCTGAGCCGTTAAACTGCCCAATGTTCTTCAGAAAAATCCTCCAGCTCCTGCAAACTCTTCAGTTTCCCAGCATATTTTTCATATTTGAACCCTCTCCAGCAATGACTGTACGCTTTTAAGATCCATCGTTTTACATTGAGAACAATTGAGAGACTCAAACACAACTATTAAAAAAGGTTCAAACATTCACTGATGCTCCAGAAGGAAACTTGATGCATTAAGAGCCGGGGGGTGAAAGCTTTTTGAATTTGAAAATCAAGGTAAATTGTACTTAATTTGTCTTCTGGGAAACATGTAAGTATCTTCTGTTGCTCCTGAAGGGCAGTACTAAAGGAAAAAAAAAAATATTTAAACAAAATAAGAAGAATTTCAAAAGTTTTCAACCCCCGGCTCTTAATGCATCGTGTTTCCTTCTGGAGCATCTGGATCTTAAAATCATACAGTCATTACTGGAGAGGGTTCAAATATGCAAAAGATGCTGGAAAACTGAAGAGTTTTCTGAAGAACATTGGGCAGTTTAACTGCACAGGACAAACAAGATACTCATGAACAAGCATCACAAAACACAAAAACAGCCGTGGATCATCCAGGAAACGACACACAGTATTGAGAACGGGTCATTTTAATAAATTTATAGTCTTGTGGACTATATGTAAACATCTTTTATGTAAAATATCTTATTGAGTACAGCACTAAATAAAAAATAACACATTTTGTATGATCTCTTTCATTTAGTTAAAATTATTCACATATATATATGTATATGCAGTATATAGTATACTGTTCGAAAGTTTGGGGTCAGGAAGAGTTGATGCATTATATTGATCAAACGTGATAGTAACAACGTTTATGCTACAACATTTCTAATTCAGTTGCTGTACTTTAAAACTTTCAATTCATCAGGGAATCTAGAACAAATGCATCATGGTTTCCACAAAAATATGAAGCAGCACAACTGTTTTCAACATTGATAATAATAAGAAATGTGTCTTGAGCAGCAAATCATCATATTAGAATGATTTCTGAAGGATCATGTGACACGAAAGACTGGAGTAATGATGCTGAAAATCCAGCTTTGATTACAGGAATAAATTACATTTTTAAATATATTCAAGTAGGAAATAGTTATTTGAAATTGTAATAATATTTCACAATATTACTGTTTTTACAGTATTTTAATAATTTTTATCAAATGCATTCTTGATGAGCATAAAAGTCTTTTTTCAAAAATATTAGGGAATTGTACTGGCCGCAGGCTTTTGATGTGTATGCTAGCCACTTTTTTTTTTCTTTTAAACTGTTATTAAAAATGATTGCACATGAACAACACTTGCAATGTGTCATGACAGAATATGTCAGTGCCAACTCCATCACATCAGTGCAGTCAAAAATATGGCAGCAAGGATCTATTTTTGTCAAGAAATAGTACCACTCTGACCATCCAGAGTTTCACTCCCAGGAGCCTCAGGTGTCTGAGTCTTGACAGATGGATTTATGGGTTTCACACTTTCACCGGTGGACCTTGTGTCACCCAGCGTACAGGGCTGAGTTAAGGGTCAGAGGCGTGCAGACCTGACTGCACAAGTGTGAAGAGAAACCCCCTGACACATGCCATGTCAGTTCCTCTGAGTCCGTCCCAGTCACAGGGTTAAAAACAGACCGACCACATGGAACTACGATAGCAGTAATTGAAGACCACCTACATAGGGTTGTAAATAGAGTTTGATAGTTGCTATGGTTATTCAAAAGGTAGTAAAGTAAATCTGTTATAATGATTTGAATAGTATTACTTTATGCATCAAACTGCCAAGATCTTATTAAGTTGTTGTGTGCACTGTCAGATATGTGACAGGAAGGGAACTCTCCAGCCTGTCTGCGGCCATTCTGTGAGTGTAATGTAGAGCGTGTGTTTGCAAGATCATTTCAGCTGGGAGAGATTGGATCCCTTCACAAATAGCCATGTTTTATTGCTTGTCTACTATATATTTTTATTAACTCATATGCTGGCCAGTATACTATCACATCAAAGCTGGGCTGCTGCTGTCAAAGAGGAACCATCCTGATTACTATAGTTGCACATTCATTTCTACACTGTAAAAAAGTTGCTGCCTTACATTTTTAAGTAGGCCTACATTCAACTTGGCTGTATAAGTCATTTCAACTTAAATTACATTAAATTGACTTACAAAAATCAGTTGAATCTTGTATAAAAAGTTAAAAATCGCTTAACTTTGATGAGTTAAAGTAACGTAAAAACATATGTTGTCATAACTTATTGATCATATAATTTTTTACAGTGAATGAAAGCTTGTTTCCGCCATGAAAAAAGTAATTGCTACTTTTTTATCTCACAATTGTGAGATATAAACTAGCATTTGTGAGTTATAAAGTCACAATTGTGATATACTGTATAAACTTGCAATTATGAGAATTGTGGGATTTTAAAGTGAGAATTGTGGGATTTTAAAGTCATAATTGCAGGATACAAAGTCGCAATTGCAAGAAAAAAGTCAGAATTGTGAGCTGACTGTTTTCCTTAGAATTGGGAGTTTATATCTCGCAATTCTATTTTTTTTTTAATACGAGATATAAAATTCGCAATTGTGAGTTATAGGGCCCTATTTTAACGAGTGCATGCGTGGTCTAAAGCGCAGGTGCACTTAGGGCATGTCCAAATCCACTTTTGCTACTTTAACGATGGGAAAAACGGTCGGCGCACCAGGCGCATGGTCTAAAAGGGTTGTCCCTATTCTCTTAATGAGTCATGGGTGTGTTTTCCAATCAGAGTCTCATCTCCCATTCCCTTTAAAAGCTAGTTGTGCTTGCACCATGGTGGATTCGCTATTTACATGGCAGAATGTGCGAGCAGAAAGACTGAACTCTTCTCCTGAGAGGAATCCTTTTATTTTTAATATTTAAATATTTAAAAACACTTGTGTCGTGTAAATTAACCGTGATACAATATTCAAAGTGTGCTATGACATCAAAGGTAGCAGGAATGAAAACATCTGAACATGACTTTTAAATGACCCTCAATGAAGTAAGATGCCTTTTTGTCCTCATTAATGGTGTAGTTTCAGCATCTACCAATAGAAGCTAAATGGACTATGCTGGACCTGTTAAACTTTGACCTCTTTTGACCTCTGTAACTATGGAAACGAGTCAAAGGGCATGACACTGTGCCATGGAAACAGTTCATCGGTGGCGTTGGTCTGACATCTGTACAGAAAGCCATAGCCAGAGGCATGTTTGAGCTCGGAATGTCATTATCTTTAATGAGACTCGTGTTGCTCTTTTAGTTTAGTAAGTAAGGCTATTTAGTTTAATTGCGTTTACTCTTGGTATTGGTCATACAGTAGTGGGTCAGAGTAAACAATCCATTGTTCACTCATAATTCACAGCCCAATTTAAGAACTGGGGAATGTTATAATGTAATATGTAGTGTGGAAAATAAGGAATAGTGTGTGGAAAAGGCCATATATAGGCTATTATATGGAATAGAAATGCAATACTTCAAAGGAATTTTCCCGGAATGTCAACTGCATCATAAAATATCATCTGCTGCCTGCTGTGACTGAGTATGATCTTCAGTTTGACCCATCTAATTTCAAAGAAAAGCAATATCACGTGTAATTTCATCTTTTTCTATACGGGTGAACTTATATGTCACTTAAAGTTGCACGCTAAACTGTTGGTGTTATATGTCTTTGAATTGAGCTATATTTATCATCGTGATACCAGAGGGTTGGGGAAACACAGAGCCATACAGAAATAGAATGGAAGCACAATTAAGGCTTATAGGGGAATGATATGATGCCCATAATGCAAGACAAATCTGAGAATTTCTACAGTGCGACAGTTGACATATCTGAATTTATTTTAAGTTACACTCAATTTTTGTCAAAATATTTGAACTACATTAGGGCTGTCAAGCGATTCAAAATTGATTAAATGTTGTGCCGAATAATTAATCTAATTAATTGTACATCAAATTTGACGGAGAAATTACCCCCCAAAAATATTTTTTTATTTGATTCAACAGAATTTATTACACACAAACTTTTAGTCAACAACGGTCATACTATTTTTGCAGAACCTGCATATATTCTTAAAGAGCAACACATTATATACTGTATATATATTTTTTTTCTCCATTTAAATGAACTGCAAAAAAATACTGATAAAAAAAAAAACCAGTCATGGGAACTAAAATATGCACCTTTAACATAAAAATCATTCATATTTCATTAAAAAAAATTCCATGTCAAATACCTGAATCTATTTGCATTCGTATTATGTTATTATATTATATTATAAACAAAATATTAGATAAAATATTGTTTTCTGTACATTCTAACTTTACATGCAGTGACAACTAAAGTGAGCCATTTGTACACAGATTTTCCCAAAAAACATAGGCTCAACACTAGTGCGCATATGCAAATGTGTACGTAAGATGACATGTACGCTTAATGTGTGTGTATACCTCACATTTAGATGGCAGGCAACTTCCCTTAATCACAGTTATTCTCCAGTCTGTACTAATACTGTTTCACTGTGACTTTCTTTGAAGTCGGTCCACTCTCCATAATGTTGTTTACACAAAATGGCCCCATGTCATAGACGGTCGTCATGGGAACACCATATTCGGCCCTGAGGCTTTATATTATGAAGACGAAGGACAAGAGTACACACTGTGTTGTTCGGCCTGCCTCTTACATAAATGGATTATGCTCTGAATAAAACAAAAAATTGATTACATTCACTTCACAACAAGAAAGCCAATCATAATACATGAAGAAAATCATCATACTGCGAGCTAATAATGTTTTCATGCTGTTCATTTTGGAATCGATTGTGATGTCGTTGGTTTTCGGGCTGTCCTCAGATGAGACTGTGCTCTGAATGAATCTTCTGAAAGCGTCTATTGTGAGACTGCATATGTCTTACCTGAAATCCATCAGGCATGCAGGCAGAGTGATGCTCATTAAAGATGACAGCTATGTGTTTCTCTATTCTTAGTTGTCATTTTCAGAGCCAAACATAAATAACAGGAGATGTCGGAGACGTCAATCAAAATGACACAACGCTACAGAAATATTAATCTAACCCTCAAAATGCTCAAATGAGAGGACATTGTTTCTTTTGTTGCCGTTTTTGACATAAATGAATGTACCGGCAATTCAACTGTGCAAAGCATATGCCTGTTTATTTTAAGCAACGACAGTAAACTTACAAGCTCAGTTCTTGAACATTTGACAAATACTATTTTTCTCTAAACAGGCAATTGATCAAAACTTTTATTATAGGCTAAATGTTTTAATACATTTGTCAAGGTTGCAGGGCAGACCCTTAGTAAAGAAAAACAACAAATTAAATCTCATTATCACAGATGTGGCTGTATTGAAGTGCACAACGAAAGAGTAGAAACAAAAGCGTCTTTATTATAATCCACACAGAGATCGCAGGAGATAAACTAGAACTCAACGGAAGATAACGGACAAATGAACAAGGGAAACTCAGGGCTTATATACACAGAGAACATAATCAAAAGAGAAACAGAACAGGCATGTGGAATTAGGAACTATGGAAACTAATTAACAAACATGGAAACTAATTAGGAACAAACAGAGAACAGAGCAAACAGCTCGAAAACAAAACTAAACTGTTGTCATATGTATGCGAAAAATGCAAAGGAACCCATTGATGTGTAAACGTACCCTAAAACTAAAACTATAGAATACATTTCTAATAATTTAATTGAAAAAAAGCTAAAAGTTGAATAAAGTTGAAAAACTTAAACTAAACGAAAATTAGAAATGTTGCCTTGGAAATAAACTGAAAGTTGATGCACTAAAATTATTAACTGGAATTAAATGAAAACTAAAACTTAACAAAGCCATGTTTATTTCAAAAATAAATTAAACATAAATAGCAATATATATAAACCTAATAGCATGACAAAAGCAAATAACGAAATGACTAAAAATGTAACTAAAATTAACAATCCAATTCAAAATATATAGAAAACTATAACAAAACTAAAATAAAAGTAAGATAACACTGCTACAAATTGTTTTTTGTAGCTGTAAATACATAATAATGTCTATGTTTAATAAAGCTATTATTACACGGCTCTGTGAAATACTTGATTCTGATTGGTCAATCAGGCTCATTCGCACTTGCTAGGAATGTTTTTTCTTGGTGAAGTTTTGCATTTGGTGAGCTAATAAAATATTAAAACTCAAATCAATATTTTGTGTACAATTATTTAAAGGTTTTGCCTCTTTGTCGCCATCTCTGTTTGAAACCTGCAATTGCAGTTATTTGCGGAATTATCATCTTTACGTGGGTTGTGCATCAGCGTGGCTCCTCAGCACGTATGAATCTAATGTTTTGAGGAGTATGTGCGGATCGCTGTCAGTCACCGCACTGATGTGGATACTGTACTTCAGAATCACAGATTCTACATCTTAGAGTATGACAGAAAATAAGAATTTTCACTGGAAAATGTCATCTGAACCAGTAAGTAACATGTCAGCCACTTTTGTTCTGACCAACTGAGAAAAAAAGCATTACAATAAATCGTGCTACCAACAATGATTAAATCTAACGATTTTTTAGCTCATATCACATCAAACCATGCAAATTATTATAATTGTTATACTTTGTTCTCAAATTGTTAATGTTAACAGCATTAGCATTGCATGACTACGTGTATTTAGTGTGTATTAGCATTACCTGTAGATTTAAATTTATTTACAGTCTAATATTTTGCGTTTGACTACAGGTGAATCTCCAGTTGTCACCGATGATTGTCGTTTGGACCTTACTGGATTACAATCTGCCATCAAAATGATAAGTTTAATTATTCCAGCTGCTGTGTGAAAAGGCTATAAATGATCCACCACCTGCAGCATCCACACACGCAATACTACTACTAGCCGGACTCCTTTATGTATACAGACGTGACGTAATGACGCAAAGACATGCTCGAATTTCCTGTGGAAATCCACCAGTACCACTCAAATTATAACACATTATTACAAGCTTTCTGTTGTGAATCGGGCTATGGTAAGGAGATAGTTTTGAACACTGGCTGGTTATGTACTTGCTCAAAAATAGATTTTGGATAATTTTTAACCAAAAAAAGTTACGGACTGCAGCTTTAATTATGTAATACGTTATCGCAGACTCACTCTCTTGTTTCTTACAAACTCAGCTGCTGCCATTTCGCAACAATTGTTTTGTATGCTTTAATAGATTATAAGATAATAAACAGGTAAAATTTTAAAACAGTTTTATCTCAAATCAATATCTTATACCCATAATTATTTATGTGGTGAAATACTGTGTAATAAGTGGTATGACTGTACCGTATCCCTTAAATATCCATCTAGTTTGAACTTGGCGCTTGCTAGCAACTAATTATCTAATTATTTACTTATGTGGCAAGTAGCTGTGTAATAAGCAGGATAATAAATCCAGCCGGTTGTTATTGCAGAATAAACCCCTTCAGGATGATGCAAGACGGTTTGATACTTTTATTTTAGTATCTATCCCATTGTACAAATACATACGTTTTTGTGCCTCCAAATGTGTCATACAAAGTTTCAAAACTGATCTCAACAACTGCTCAGATTTGCCATAAAATTCTGCATTACAAAGTTTCAATATTTCAATATGAGCTCTAATATTCTCAACGTTTTCCAAGACCAAATTATTTGAGCTATGCTATATACATTTATTTTATAGCTCTTTTATGCTATTTGTATGCCAACAATTGTCTCAGCCAGTTTAATTTGTTCTAAGGAATTTTAAGAGAACCATCTGAGGCGAAGTTGATACTTGACTTGATAGCTCTATTCTGTCCTCTGTTAAGTCTCCTGAGGTATGAGTAACCAACTGGAGAGGCTAGTTTTGGCTGCAGCCGACCAATTCTATATTTTTCTGGTGATGTTTGTAATCTCTTACGGGTGGCTTGTTGATCCTAAGTGGCATATTGTGCTGATGAGGGTCACAATGTCCCCAATTTACAATCAAAGTGAGCTCTTGAGCTGCCATTAAGTGTGTCATTGTTGTGCACAATCAGGGAGCGACCAGTCCTCGAGTGTCTGCTGGCGTGAAAGGTGACTGTTCAGACTTCATTTGTCCCTTAATCGCTGATTTTTCTTGCAGTACTTATTGTGAGAAAAACAAACTAACTAAAATGTCACTTATGAGTCAGACCCTGAATAAACACTGTGATATGTTTCGGCACGTGATATGGGAACTAGCAAACATGGAACCGGAGATACAGAGTGAGCTTTGAGTGGAGGAAATGGAGGTTAAAATACAGACTGTAATTATACAAACTCATGTGATTATGCTGGAAAATGTTGTTGCTCAGTGCAGTGGTTGCACTTTCATAGCTCAAGATGAATAATGCATTTTTCAGTTATTCTGATTTAAATCTCCTAAACCCCTTTAAGAGAAATAAAAACATATTGGATATTAAAACGTCTCGGTTACGACTGTAACCTTAGTTCCCTGAATAGGGAACGAGACGCTGCGTCACTGCTTTGGGAACACCTCTGCGTGATTGCGTCGTGAAGCACGTGTGAAATCAGTCCAATGGAGAGACGGAACGTCATAGGCGGGTGACGTCATCGACCCGGAAGGTATAAAGCATACCGGCAAACAAACGCCGCTAGCTTCTGTGACAGGATGAAGCAAGACGCTTGCGGGCATGCGAGGAGTATGGCAGGGTGACGCAGTGTCTCGTTCCCTAGGTTACACTAAGGTTACAGTTGTAACCGAGACGTTCCCTTTCGCGCTGCGCCACCGCTTTGGGAACGAGAATACCCACGCCCCCATGGGAGCCGGATGCCCGCCTGTGACATTGTCTAGGAGGCGAGCACCCGAGCCCCCGGAGTAACATTAACGTCGAATTCATAGAACCTGACAAAGGTGAGCGGTGAAGACCATCACGCCGCGTCACAAATATCTTGCAGGGAGGCCCCTGCCAAAAATGCCTGAGAGGCAGCCATACTCCTAGTTGAGTGGGCCCGGACAGCCAAAGGGAAAGGCTGTCCGGCCGCCACATAAGCAAGTGAAATAGCCTCGACTACCCACTTGCTCATCCTCTGCTTTGAAACCGGACCCCCTCTCGAGGGAGGTCCACAGCAAACAAACAGCTGTTCTGATTTCCTCCACAGGGCAGCTCTGTGGACATAAGCATCTAGTGCACGAACAGGGCAAAGCAGATTCGATTTTTCCTGGTCTCACAGGGTTAGTGGGAACCTTAGGAACATAACCCGGTCTGGGGTGCAGAAAGGCTTTAGTCATACCGGGAGCAAATTCCAAGCACGAGGGTGCCACAGAGAGGGCTTGTAGATCCCCTATTCTTCTCAAAGAAGATACAGCCAGAAGAAAGATAGTTTTAAGAGATTTCTCAGGAACTTCTTCAAGAGGCTCGAAGGGAGCCTCGGAAAGGCCTTGTAGGACAATAGCTAAGTCCCAGGCCGGCACCCTGGTGCGTACTCTAGGCCTCAGCCTCATGGTACCACGGAGGAAACGAGTAATTAGAGGGTGTCGCCCCAGAGAAACACCACCCAAAGGAGTGTGGTAAGCTGCTAAGGCCACCACATACACCTTTAACGTGGAGGGAGAACTTCTCCTGCAGGAATTCCAGCACCGCGCTCGCAGGGCAGTTAACTGGATCCCACAGGCGGTGTCTGCACCATAAGGTGAAGAGTCTCCATTTCAGGGCATACAGGGGGGAGCCGTTGAGGAGCGACACCATGTCCGAGAACCAAACCCGGGCTGGCCAGAACGGGGCTACTAGGAGTAGACGGGCCCCGTCCCGGCGAACTCTCTCTAGAACTCCCGGAAGCAGAGCAATCGGGGGGAATGCGTACAGGGGCAGCCTCGGCCACTCCTGTACCATGACGTCCAGTCCCAAAGAAGCTGGAGGCGTTAGGGAGAACCACAGACGACAATGTGTGTTTTCGTGCGTAGCAAACAGGTCCAACTCGGCCCTGCCAAACTTCTCCCAAAGGAGCTCCACCACCTCGGTGTGGAGTCTCCACTCCCCGGGCCTCGGCCCCTGCCTCGACAGGATGTCTGCTTCCACATTCAGGCGCCCTGGGATGTAAACTGCCCTGACTGAGTGCAGTTTCCCTAGGGCCCACAGGAGGATCTGACGAGCCAACTTGTATAAAAGGCGAGACCTCAAACCCCCCTGATGGTTTATGTAGGAGACCACCGATGTGCTGTCTGTGCGTACTAGCACATGATGGCCCCTGAGATATGGCAGGAAGTGTTTCAGAGCCTGGAACACAGCTAGCATTTCTAGGCAATTTATGTGCCACGAACGATGGCAGTCCTGCCATAAGCCCTGGGCCGAGCGACCACTCATGGTCGCCCCCCAACCCGTAAGGGAGGCATCCGTGGTCAGAGATACCCGCTGATACGGTGCCCCCAGTAATGGGCCTTGGGCCAGGAACCGAGGGTCCTTCCACATGACCAAGGTGCGGAGGCACCGCCGCGTTGCCTTGATCACGCGAAAGGGGTTTCCCCTTGAGGAAAATCCCTTGGTCTTGAGCCACCACTGCAACGGTGTTATGTACAACAGGCCACAAGGAATCACGTTGGACGCTGCTGCCATCAGACCTAACAGCCTCTGATACTGTTTGACAGTGAGTGACTGGTCTAGCTTCACCCCTTTTACTGCTGAGAGGATCGACCCTATGCGAGGCTCTGATAAGCGGGCCTGCATAGAGACCGAGTTCCAGCTTACGCCTAGATACGTTATTCTCTGAACTGGAGAAAGAACGCTCTTCTTGAAGTTGAGCCTCAGCCCTAACTTCCTCATGTGTGCAAGAACAACATCTCGATGTTGAACCGCCAGGTGTGCTGACTGTGCCAGAATCAGCCAGTCGTCGATATAATTGAGAATGCGGATCCCCTGCATACGCAAGGGGACTAATGCCGCGTCTACACACTTGGCGAAGTTGCGGGGTGACAGGGCTAGACCGAAGGGAAGCACCCGATATTGGTACGCTTCTCCCCCAAAAGCGAACCTCAGGTACTTCCTGTGCTGCGGAAGGATGGAGACATGGAAATAAGCATCTTTGAGATCTATCGTGACAAACCAGTCCTCGGACCTGGTTTGAGACACGATATGTTTGAGTGTAAGGATCCTGAACTTGAGCTTTGCTACTGCGCGGTTTAGGACGCGCAGATCTAGAATAGGGCGCAGCCCTCCATCCTTCCGCAGCACAATGAAGTAGCGATTGTAGAACCCTGACTCCCTGTCGGACAAAGGGACCTTTTCTATGGCCCCCTTCTGCAGGAGGGTCTGTACTTCTTGAGTCATGACCAGAGCCTGCTCGGGGCCCACCAAAGTGGGCAGGACCCTGTTGAAACTGGGTGGATGACACCTGAACTGGATGGCGTACCCTAATTTTACTATCTGCAGGACCCACTGAGATATATTTGGCAGATTCTCCCACTCTGGCAAAAAATCTACTAAGGGTACCAGCCTCTCGAGGCTGGTCTCTGATATACTCTGCACTGGGAGCACAGCGCCCTGAAGCGGTGGACCGGCAGGGAACGACTGGCTCGACAGCGCCACCTCCCTGGATGACTCGCGAGGGCCCTCCACGCCCCGGCACTCGGGCGGGGTTGGTGGATTGACCCTGTGAGGGTACCGGGAACCGACGGGCACCGTGTGATGAGGTGAACACCGCCTGCCCCCGGAGGGGGAAACCCTCACTGCCCTGGGCCCACTGGCGTCAGGGCTTCTTAGACGCAGTCTTCCTCGAAATAATGACAGTCCGCAGATCTGTCTTACTCTTGGAGGGCTGTGCCTGAGGGTGCCGCCCACCGCCCCACCCTTTCTGAGGGGGAGTACGGGTAGCGACACTCTGTCTTTGTTGCGCCCGGTGTGAGGAGCTCGTACCCGGGGTCTGCTGCTCCCGCACAGCAACAGATGAGACCTGGGGCTTACGGGGAAGGAGCTGCTTGAGCACCGCAGACTGTTTCTTTGCCTCCTGGAACCTGTCGGTGACGGTAGTGACGGCGTCACCGAACAGGCCCCCAGGAGACAGCGGCGCATCAAGCAGGAAGCTCTTATCTTTCTCCTTAATGTCTGTGAGATTAAGCCATAAATGCCTCTCCGTGGCCATCAGAGCTGCCATAGAACGGCCTATGGATTTGGCCGTCTCCTTGGTGGCCCGGAGAGCTAAATCTGCTGAGGAACGGAGCTCATTGATTAGGTCTGCTCCGACCTCGTGGCTTTCCCCCAGGTCTTTCAGCAGATCAGCCTGGTATGCCTGCACGATAGCCATAGTGTGCAGGCATGCAGCGGCCTGACCCGCTGCCGAGTACGCTTTGCCCACCAAAGCCGAGGTGGCTCTTAATGGCTTGGTGGGCAATGTCGGGGGAGAGATGGCTCGCAAGCGTCTCTTCCACACTCGGCATCGAACCATACCCATGCCTTTTCAGCCCCAAGATGTTGCTGTATACTGAAGTTTGGGGACTGAAAATTTGAGAGGACATGGGACACCTCGGTGGGGAGGTCTGCGAAAAACAGTAAACCCTGACGTGGAGGCTGAGCAGAGCGGGCTGGCAGGAAGCGCTCATCGAGTCTGCTTTTTGCTGAGACGCTCTCCTGATTTTCTTGTGGCCAGTCGATGTTTAATCTGGCCACAGCTCTGCTCAAAACCTCCACTAACTCCTCACTAGCGGGAGATTGAAGTGGCGAGTCTACAATCCCTGCATCGACACTACAGACATCCACCTCCTCAGAGCTAGACAACTGTAGCGCAGAGGCCACCGCGGGGCGGGCTCCCGGACCCAGAGAGGCAGCACTGGACCTGCCAGGTGAGGGCAGAGAAAGGGCTGGGCCCGTCTCTAGCCCCTCTGACAGATCCATTTGCGAACCCCACGACATAAGCTGCCGCTGTGCCTCGGCAGCAGCGGGGCCTGTGCTGCGGGGAACGAGAGCCGCGACGCTCTCCTCGAAGAGCGCCCGGCGGGATCGCAACACTCTCAGAGGCAAAGCCTCACAATGCTCGCAGCCGGCCCCCTCGAGAGCCGACTGAGCGTGTTGCTCTCCCAGACAAACAACGCACATCAAATGTGTATCCCCGCTCGTGATGTAACGTGAGCAGGGAGGAACACACTTTCTGAAACGCTGTTCGCTCACCATAATGTGTCTCTTTTGTGTGTCAGTGTGTGTTGCAAACTTGTAAGAAAACTAAAAAGTCTGAACTCAGACACAAACACAGAGCTGACAAGGACAATGATACACAGAGCGCATGCTGAAGACAACACAAGCTAGCGGCATTGTTATTGAGATCTCTGATTCGGCATTCTCTCGCAAATGTTTCCCCATCTCATATTTTTTTCCACCACCATGTCTTTAGGGGCTCCATAATTTTCAGATTAGTTATTTCTAACTTTGTAAAAAAATAAATAAAATAATCATAATTGTAGATTTTGGTATCAACAAATCTGAGCACATTGCTTTTAAAACTCTAGAGGAGACAGATATGAGATAACTAGTGCAGAAAAATCTAGAAAGCAGGAGACATCAGCAAAATGATTTGCTTCCCATTTAATCTCATTGCTGCCCAGATAAACCGTTGCCATCCTAAAGATATCTCATTTGTGATCTTTTCTGATGGACACAAAAGGAATGTACCATGTGTATTTGAACGTCTCCATCTCTTACTCTATATGTGTACTACATTCAGACTGTCTCAGGAAATAACATACTGTCATGTCACATTTCATGCTCTGTTAGTGCCGCTTCAAGCGTCTTTGAGGAGGAGCGAGAGCCATGATTGAGATCAGATATATAACAAGATACTGTAGACTGTAAGGATTCTGTGATAGATGTGTGCCTGAATGCTTGCTGTGATGATGTTTTACTTTTGAAATCAGGCCTAACACACCTTTATGGATTGAAATGTGAAAAAGTCATATAAAGCAGTTTAGAAAGACACACATTTAGATTTAATTACGGTTACATTTCTTTCTTGATGGTTTGATTGACGCTGCTGATTTATGCACAGGAAACTTTTAAGTATTATAATCACATTAGCATCCAAATGAAACCGTATTGCCGGAATTTGCCAAATTTTCATCACAGCTCCTCAATTATTCATTTTCACTGTTTCAGACTGCATTTGATCTTGTTTTTCAGAGTAGTTCACTAATCTCACTTTGAGAGGCATGTCTGAGAAAACGCAATGTAACCCATTTAGCAGAAGGCAAAATTGGCTGGCATCCGCTGCAGAGAGGCAGGTTAGATAGCGTCTTTTAACATTAACTCAGCAGGCCTAAGAAATTATGTGTATAGGTATTCTCAAGCGCTTCTTCAGCAAATGTTGTCATCCATTTCACTTTCTTCCTTTAAAAATAGATATTTTAAGGGAGAGACTGGGAGGTAAATGGGTTCATGCAAGGATCGTCACGGACCATAGAAACAAACTTCATTAATTTTCAGACATTTTACTGTCATTTCATGCTGAATTATTTGTGTGCAACCAGAGTATCAAATGTCGGTCCTCACACAAATTTACACACAGCTGCACATATTTGGGAGAGATTACATAACCCTATTTTGCTGCTCAAGCAGATATTATTTCCCCCCTCTGCTGTGTGTTCCTGTCCCCAATTTATCGATAGAGGGAAAGTGTTGGGATCAAATTAATTTAATGCTTTTGCCACAGATATTTCTTAAAGCAACAGTGCTTCACTTTTTCATCACTTTATACCCCTAGGGGTTTCCCCGCTGAATTATTCAATCAGTGAGCAGAGAAGCATGGGTAGCAAGTCGTTAAAAAAGACGCCCACTCTCCTCTGCCATTTTCTACCTGAATGAGCGCTTCACTTTCTGTGTTAAGATTCACTCAAGCACTGTTTCTTCTGACCGATCTGACCCTGTACCCTCCCTTCTGCAGTTCCTTACAGCTAGTACACTTCAGTGACCGTTGGGCACAGCCTCCTCGCTCCCTGCAGAACTGCAGACAAAGCACTTTAGATTAAAGTGAAGTGCAATGCCCAAGGAAACCCTTTGAATTTGGTATCTGAAACTAGCCTACATCTCAGTGCTCAAAAATGGATCCACAAAGTTTAACTCTGCGAGGAGGACTTGTTTAAAGGGATAGTTCTCCCATTAGCTGTTATTTTGTCCTTTAAGCCTCATGCACACCGGGACGATTATTGCACGCTCTTATCGGCAGCGTTTTCTGAGACGTTTTTCGACGTGTCTTTGTGTTTATACCCAATCGATTTCCACTGGGGATGCGCAGAGTGAAAGTGCAAACTCACTTCTTGACAGTAGATGACGCTTTTGATTTGATTGCAGATCAAATAGGATGTCAAAAGTTAAAGGAAATCCTGCACACTATCGATGCAGAAAATATAAAAAAAAATGTATTAGCAACGTTTCAGTCTCATAACCTTCATCAAAACGTTTTTGATATCTTCTGCAAGTATCGATAGTGTGCAGGATTTCTTTTAACTTTTGAGACTTTCCTGCGCACCTATCTATTACTAACAGGTGTGCGATGGTAATTGTCAATTAATTAGATCAAATAAGATGGAAACTCACCATAGAATCCTATTTGATCTGCAATTCCTCTCCATAACAACTCCCTATTATCAAGATTTTTGTAGTCGCTGTGGCATTTGTCATAAAGTTCTTTGTGTCCAGACACCAAAGAGACCAGCAGCTCTACATTGATCTTGCCTTGTTGCATCTTCTTCTTCATCTACCTACTTCCTCTCTGTCGTCTTCTTCTTAGGTATCAATGTGTGCTTGAGCGCCACCAAGTCGTGTTTTACTGTAACTTCAGCAGCTCCAGGCACATAAACAAAAGCAGCAATCTCATTGGTCGGCCAGTTGGTCAGCGCGTCAAAACCAAAGAAAACAAACCTGAGGTGTTTTTTTTTTTTAATGCCGCTTTTAGGCCTGCCATTTTGCGCGTCGGTGTGCACACTCACATTGGCGCCCTTTGTTTAGTCACGAGGTGTTAAACGTCGGCAATAACTGTGCGCGATAATCGTCCCGGTGTGAACAAGCCTTTAGGCTCTCGGTCGCTCCAGCTTAACCTCTGCCCTTTGGATTCCTGCTTCCACCTTGGGGGGTCGTTGCTGCAGCTCCTTCGTGGTCGCCAGGGTCATCTCTGTCGCTTCACTCTATCGGATGTCTGGCTATGTGGTGGGCTCCACCTCCTACTTCGCCATGGTGTCATCTGGCCGTCTTCCTCCATGGCTCCTTCCTTCAGCGACGCCACCGTAGAGCACAGCCCGGGTTGTGCACTGGGGTAACATCGGCCCGTTGGATCAATCCATCATCTACACCACCCTGGACCTTTTTGTTTGGCCCTCTCCCAGTTGTTCATCCTCCACTTAAGCCTCCTCCTGCTTGTTTGTGCCATCCCTTTGCCAGCCCCTTTTTCCATTCCTTCACCACATCCTCATCCTCCTCGCCATTCTCTTCCGGGAGGGGGCGTACTGTCACAGTCTTACTGAGTTTGGACTTTATTTTCAGTTTGCACCAGTTTTCAGTTCAGAGTTAGTTGTCATGGTTTCTGATTTAGTTCTCATTTAGTTCAAGCGTGTGTGTATTTAATTAGCCTTGTTTGTATATGTATTTAAGTCCTCTGTGTCTATTCATTTGCCATCGGGTCTCATCTGTTTTACATGTGTTGTAAGCCTTTCTCTCGGTTTGGATTTAATTGGGTTGTTTTAACCTAGAAATTGGGTTGTTTTAACCCAGCGGTTGGGTTAAATGTTTGCTTAAAACAACCCAATTTCTGGGTTTGTCCATTTTCAATCCAACTTAGGTTGTTTTTAACCCAGCATTTTTTAGAGTGCATATTTATATACACTCACCTAAAGGATTATTAGGAACAACATACTAATACTGTGTTTGACCCCCTTTCGCCTTCAGAACTGCCTTAATTCTATGTGGCATTGATTCAACAAGGTGCTGAAAGCATTCTTTAGAAATGTTGGCCCATATTGATAGGATAGCATCTTGCAGTTGATGGAGATTTGTAGGATGCACATCCAGGGCACGAAGCTCCCGTTCCACCACATCCCAAAGATGCTCTATTGGGTTGAGATCTGGTGACTTTGGGGGCCATTTTAGTACAGTGAACTCATTGTCATGTTCAAGAAACCAATTTGAAATGATTCGAGCTTTGTGCTGGAAGTAGCCATCAGAGGATGGGTACATGGTGGTCATAAAGGGATGGACATGGTCAGAAACAATGCTCAGGTAGGCCGTGGCATTTAAACGATGCCCAATTGGCACTAAGGGGCCTAAAGTGTGCCAAGAAAACATCCCCCACACCATTACACCACCACCACCAGCCTGCACAGTGGTAACAAGGCATGATGGATCCATGTTCTCATTCTGTTTACGCCAAATTCTGACTCTACCATCTGAATGTCTCAACAGAAATCGAGACTCATCAGACCAGGCAACATTTTTCCAGTCTTCAACTGTCCAATTTTGGTGAGCTCGTGCAAATTGTAGCCTCTTTTTCCTATTTGTAGTGGAGATGAGTGGTACCCGGTGGGGTCTTCTGCTGTTGTAGCCCATCCGCCTCAAGGTTGTGCGTGTTGTGGCTTCACAAATGCTTTGCTGCATACCTCGGTTGTAACGAGTGGTTATTTCAGTCAAAGTTGCTCTTCTATCAGCTTGAATCAGTCGGCCCATTCTCCTCTGACCTCTAGCATCAACAAGGCATTTTCGCCCACAGGACTGCCGCATACTGGATGTTTTTCCCTTTTCACACCATTCTTTGTAAACTCTAGAAATGGTTGTGCGTGAAAATCCCAGTAACTGAGCAGATTGTGAAATACTCAGAAAACCTGCCCGTCTGGCACCAACAACCATGCCATGCTCAAAATTGCTTAAATCACCTTTCTTTTCCATTCTGACATTCAGTTTGGAGTTCAGGAGATTGTCTTGACCAGGACCACACCCCTAAATGCATTGAAGCAACTGCCATGTGATTGGTTGATTAGATAATTGCATTAATGAGAAATTGAACAGGTGTTCCTAATAATCCTTTAGGTGAGTGTATACTAACTGTCACACCACTGTGTTTTTAGAGCACGATGAAGAAGGTATAAGGCAAACATTAATAAATCCACAGGCAGATAAATCCACATTTTTAGAGTGTTTTAAAGTTCTTTCCCAAAAAAAAAAAAAAAATCTTACCAACCCAAAACTTTTGAACGGTAGTACAATGTTACAAAAGCTTTCTATTTCAGATCAATACTGTTCTTTTGAACTTTCTATTCATCAAAGAATCCTAAAAAAATTTTTTCACACAACTGTTTTCAACATTGATAATAATCATAAATGTTTCTTGAGCATCAAATCATCATATTAGAATGATTTCTGAAGGATCATGTGACACTGAAGACTTGAGTAATGATGCTGAATATTCAGCTTTGATCACAGGAATAAATTACATTTTAAATATATTCAAATAGAAAACATTTATTTTAATTTTTATGTTAATAATATTTCACAATATTACAGTTTTTTTTAGTAACATAAATGCAGCCATGGTGAGCAGAAGAGACTACTTTCAAAAACATTAAAAAATCTTACCGTTCTCAAACTTTTTACTGGTAGTGTATATTTTACTTGGTTACACCACATGACATTTTTAGACTTATTTTTTAAATCAACATGAATTCAAAGAGCACATTTTTACAGATTTTGTATTTCTTTTTCTTTACCGTGGATGCTCTTATACTGTATGTCATTGACACAATATCAACTTTAAAATTCGGTCTGTTCCTCACACAATGCTATTATGTGGCTTCAGAAGACTTGAAATAATCATATGGATCAACTTTATGTTTTTTTTTTTTTTTTTGACAGATGCATGAAGATTGATTAAAAGAAATTCGCCTTTTGTGTTCCACAGAACAAAAAGAAAAAAAGGGCCGCATAAGGTTTGGATGAGGGCAAGTAAATTTGGGTGAACTGTCCCTTTAAAAGAGTTTGTCTGACAGCAAACTTATGCTTGATGGCAGTGTGCAGCCATGCACTGTGCACCTCCTACTGATACTTCTCCAAGACAGTAGAAATGATTTATTACACAACAACTGCAAATGCAAGAGGACTCGAGGCAGTTGAGGATGCCGGTATACAACGATGCCAAGTAGTGCTGTGAGTTTAGAAAACACAGGGGAAATAACCATTAGAGTCTCAAGAGAACTTAGGCACATTGAAGTAGTTTAAGTAGGTCAAATGTCAGCAGATAGCTTATGTGTGCACATACACTTACACATTTATTGACCAATGAGCACTTGCCACTGATATGATGATAGGACTAAAGAGCACAACAGATATTAAATCCGTCCCTGGTAAACCAAGCACAT
Organism: Rhinogobio ventralis; assembly: GCA_039654625.1. NCBI lineage: Eukaryota > Metazoa > Chordata > Actinopteri > Cypriniformes > Gobionidae > Rhinogobio > Rhinogobio ventralis. The sequence goes on from CM077206.1 coordinate 34,922,645, forward strand.
TCCCCTCAGCTTTGTGAAATAAGAAAGATATTTTCAGTTGGCGAGTTTGGGGTTGCTAAGTGACAACTTGCTTATGTGTTTGCAGGTAAAGACACTCTCTCAAATCGAAAACTCACAGCAGGACCAGCAGTGCTGGAGTTACAAGCTGACTCATTCCTTTTATTCCTCTGTTGCTGTACTGTGGACACTATCTGATCTATAAGAGGTGGTGGAGTTGACCTTCTCTCGCATTTCTATTAACTTCCTTTCCTTGCTATAGAGGAATCAGTCTATTGCCCAGCTGATATGTTTTCACACATTTCCAATGTGGGGGTTGGCAGTGTAGATGGAGTATATACTGTATGTTTTGGGTTTTTTTTGGACTGAAGTTGTTTGTTCCCTTCAGTCAAGTTATGTGTAAATGCATGGTAAGTTGTAAGTAGTCAAATGTTAGTTCCCTATCTAGAACCATCTTCACCCAAGCAGTATACATACCAGGAAAAAAGATGTTTTACATTTTTATGTGGTGTTTACACTTGACTCACAATCTCAGGGCACAGTGTGTTATGGCTGAATGCTTATTCTCATGCACAGTTGGCAGAAAACAATACATTATGATTGTTTGTAGATCAATAACGAAAGGTGAGCGGAGACAAAATAAAGAGAAACCTACAGTATAGAGGACTAAATTGATTGAAATAACATCTCATGCGGGGTCTCATGTTTCCCTCAAGGGCCCAGCAGGTTAAAATGTATAGTTAATCGAATAATACATAACTTAATATTTAATAAATAACAAAAATAAAATAATAAACAATTCACAAGTAACTTAAAGGGATAGTTCACCCCAAAATGAACATTCTGTCATTGTTCCAAACCTGCATGCTTTTCTTTCTTCTGTGAAACCCAAAATATATTTTAAAGAAAAAAAATAGCTGTTTCCATCCAAAGTAGTGAATTTAGCTTATGCGCAAAATTGGAATATTGCATAAATAATTGCGAATAAAGCACTGTTTCCATCCAGTGAGTCGAATAGAACAAGATCGTAATTTCCTGATAAACTAGCGATAAATATCACTAAGAAAAATGAGTTGATGCAGTAAGAGAAGCCACTGTATATAATACGTTTTGTATATAATAATAAATTACTTGTACCTCAGAGCGCACAGAAGAAACGCAAGAATCTCGTCCATGTTAACTTGCTTTCTGAGGCGGATCCCTACTGTTTAGGAACACAAACTTCTTTCAAACTGTGTCGTTCTAGGAACTTAGTTATAGAAACTAGCCACCAGGGTGGTTCCCAGAGAACTAAATGTTCCCCTAGGGTAATTTTCCTGGTTGCATCCACACCAGCAGTAGGAACTATGAAGTGACGTAAGCCGTGCTTGACTTTTATTTTGACGCCAGAGCCTAAGCACACAGCGCTCATATTCTCCGTCTTCATTAGTTTACGATCTGTTTAAGAGTCCTCTCTAATACATTATTAGATATAATTGTTATACAAAGAAAGTAGACAGTATGTTTGGTTGATGCCCAATCTTTCGCTTGGTCCATTGAAAGTCGCGTTGGATTTTCTCCTTAGCGTAAAGGTTGAGAGGTCCATCTATCACTGTTTTCCATGTTCGTAGAGTTAGTTTCTGGAGTAAATATATAGGCTATAATCTGCGTTTTTTTTAAATAGCAGGTGCAGGTGTTTTGTGTGCGTTCTGCCAATCAATCAGCTTACACTTACATCACTGGTAGTTGGTTTAGACCCTGGTTTAGACCCTACTCTGAGTTCTCTAGAACTAAAATCGTTCCTAGTTCCTGTGGTGCAAACATGCCAAATAGTGGGTTCTTCTGTCAATAGCTACAGAAACTATGAAAAGGTTCCTCCGCTGCGAAAGCCTCTACAGTTGTGTAAGAGACTTCTGGAAGGTAATTAAACTGAACCACTTTGACGACAGTTTGTATGTCTCTGTGTGTGCATGTCCTAGAAGTGCAAAATAGCCGTTCTTCATGTTTAATGTCAGTTAGTCAGTTAACCCTTCCCCAAGTTCTTAACATCATTATTTTGATTTGTGAAAACTTTCACAGTACAGTTTAATCAGTTAACCTTATCCTGAGTCCTTAACTTAACCATTCTGATTTGTGAAATCTTTCACAGTACAATTTTAGTCAGTTAACCCTTACCTGAGTGCTTGAGTTTACTATTCACCAAATAAAATTAAAAATATAACAATGAACTAAATGTTAGCTTGCTTATTGTGCCCAAGAGCATGATCCCTTTAAGTCCAGATGTCATTTAACAAGAACCTATGCTTCTAACCACAGCTCAAGAGCTGTAGTTCCAACCACGTAAGTTTGCGACACTGTTTGTAGTATTGTTGGAACTATGGTTTCGGAAGAAATTGTTGAACTATGTTGGTAACGACGAAAACGTGCGACAATAGATGGTTAACGTACTTTCGGGAAACGCACCCCAGGTTTAAAATGACATGAGGGTGAGTTATTGATTTTTGAGTGAACTATCCCTTTAAGTACTTAAACTCTCAGGAGGTAGTTGAAGTAAATAATTTAATTGAGAAATCAGGTTGGGATCCCCTGCACACCAGCCTCAGATGATTAGAGGGGCTACTTTAAATGACTGTGCCCTAATGGAAACATATGTGGTACATAGAGGAAGATTCTAGTGAACAGTTCCTCCTTTAAACTCATCAGAACATGAGGTTTGAGGTTTTGAACGTCCACGGATTAGAGCAGCAGCTGCGGCAGACTTTTACAACAGCCAAATCTGCTTCAATTTCCGTATTTTTGCACATATTCCAACATTCTTGCCTCATGTTTCCATCCCCAGTTCCTGTAGAGCAATCTCTCAGTCAATTACACTAACTTGATTACATCTGTTCAACCGTAAGTCATTCTGTTCCATCTCTCTATCCTTTCCTAGGCAGACTAACAGATTAAAAGAACAGGCTCTCCGCTCTCCTAATAATTGCTTGTGTTTTAAGAGTTAGGCTTTAAGCCTTACAAATTACTGTTTCTGATTTGTTGCTTCCTTTCACAATAATGCTGAAATGTTCTACCGCAAAAAGCCGGTCTGTGGTGTTTTATTAAAATGTAAAACACAAAAGTCTCATGTCTTAACCAAAGTGTTATTGTCGTTCAAATGTTCAGTCAGTGTTTTTTTATTTATAATTAATTAATATAGATTCATTAAATGAGAAAATGTTATGCAGTTTTGCTTTTCAGGTTGTTTTAAGGATTTTAGATATTATTACTGAAAAACATAATGGTAAAACAATTATTTGATACTGTAAAGAAAACTTTGTCAAACTGAAACGCTGGCTTAATTAATGATTTAAAAAATGGCAAGCTTTATTTTCTTATCATTTGTTCATGTTCATGAATGATAGTTTTATATTTTAAAGCTGCTTTTTGCAATTGAAATCATCTGCTTTACACACCCACTATAGATTATGATTTTTTTTGCCTTATCTTCTCACTTCCTGCTTTCTGGCCTGATTGATTACCTGTTCTTTTCCGGGCTCAGGATGCTGACTAGAGAATAGGTGGAGGAAAAAAGAAGGACAAGCTCTCCTCATTTACCTCTTTTCCTCCAGGGGAGGAACATTACTGGACTTAACAAGCAGTGTAATAGAGCACTCAGGCTTTATTGTATTTTCCTCTGTCAGCACTTTCTCTTGTTACCACTGCATTCATGCATTCATCCATGTTTAGCCACACTCACTGTCCATCTCCTCCCTCCGATCTACTCAGCTGTGGTACTTTTGCACAAAAACCTTTCTTGCTCTTCCACAAGCGCAATGGTGATGTTGTGATGTTGTACGGTCCAAGACAGGAAAGTATGCTAGATCACAGTAGTCTGCTGAATCCTCCACAACACTTAGACATTATGCCATGCAAATTCCGTTATGCACAGATTTTGCAGGGACATTTGCAATGTGCTGCAGTTTGTTTAATTAAAATTAATTGTTTGTTAAAAATTCTGCTGTTGATCTACTGACAATGCACACATTTAGTGTCATGTCAGGCACAAAATGGGTTAAGACATGCTTTTTTGGGCGTTAAAGCAACACTAGGTAACTTTTGGCGCTATAGCTGTTAATAAACAAAACTGCATGCGTCTTGCGGAAGAACATTGTAGCCGGAGCTACTTCTCTCTGTTTATGTCCAAGCGGCAACCTCCCGTGATCTCTCTTGAAACCAACACGGAAGTGACTTAAACTGCAATTCATTGACTGGCCGCTAGAGACAGGCTCAAAAAGGGTGTCAAATCTGTATCTCCCCCATGTTAAAATGGCCAACTTTACAGCAAAAAAAAACATGTTTACAGCCTGGTACAAAAAGTGGTTTAGGTCTATATAGCTCACAGGTGGATTGTCACTATGGTTGAGCTAGGCGGGCATGGTTTCAGCAACCAGGCAACTCAGCTCCATCCACGTCCCACCTCTTTGCCCATTTTCTGTTATCCGGGAGTGACGCGCAATGACAAGGCTTCAAAAATGCTCTTCGGAAACCAACGGGTGACGTCACAGACACTACATCCATATTTTTCTACAGTTTATGTCTATGATGAGTCATGCAGGTATTGTGCTACTCCTCAGCGGTGCGACCCAAACCGGAGTAAAATAGTCCGAATATAAACACTTATTATATGTGTGCCGTATTGATTCAGGATAAGACAAAAACACGATTTGGAAAATGGATTCATGATGTACTCACTCATTCTATAAATTTAGTACATTTTGAGAAAGTTACGTAGTGTTGCTTTAAATGATGGCGCAAATACCAGTAAATTGACTACCGCAAGCCTTAGTAAATCACCTTGTGTGATTCATTTAAATACTCTGACAGGGAAACTACTGCAAATGCATATGCAATAAGGTCAGCCGCAAAATGTCTTTAGTTAATCCTGAAACCAGGGTTTGCGCTCATGCAAGCTGTTAGTAAATCTGGCTCTGTGACTTAAATTGTCAGAGAATACGCCTTGAACTTTTTTTTTTGCCTCCAAAACTTCCTTAATTCTTTGTGACAGAGATTCAACAAGATGCTGGAAACATTCCTCAGTGATTTTGGGTCCATATTGACATGATAGCAGATTTTTTGGGCCGCGCGTCAATGATGCAAATCTCCCATTCAAGCACATCCCAGAGGTGCTCTATTGGATTGAGATCTGGTGACTGTGGTGGCCAATTGAGTGTAGTGAACTCACTGTCATGTTCAAAACCAGTTTGAGATGATTTGAGCTTTGTGACATGGCACGTTATCCTGCTGGAAGAAGCCATCTGAAGATGGATATACTGTGAAATGCTTCAGGGTAAAACCCAAATTCAATTTTGCTGAAGTACGATGCATCCATCTTATTGTAGATTGATCTTATTGTTCACTTGATCTGGTCTGTATAAAGTCACTCTCAAACAGAAAATCTATTTTATTAAACCTCAAATAGGCCATCTGGATCACATCAACACATGCATTTAAAAGCAAAAGTATCTGAGGTGTTATTTGAAGCCTTGCTTGTCTGGTTTTGAGATCCTGACATGCAAAAGCTTCAATCAAACCAGAGAGTAAGGAGTGCAAAAGTCTCAGATAGCTTTGAGGAAACATACAGTGACGAGTCAAGCTAAGACTGTCTAATCAAATACTGTTATAGGCACAGATATATTTTTGAGCTGTTATATTTCTTTTGAAAAGTGTCTTCTCGCAACTATATTTTCAGCCTGTGGCTTCTTTTGCAGAGGGAGGATGATTATACAGACAGAAAAGTTTCTCTTCATCAAATTATACACTTGTTTTCCAAATGTGCAATAAGAATCCAAGTTCAGACTGTGGCATAGTTGTCTAACAATCTGACAAAGAAAGATTTGTGATGTATAAATACCTTTCCAGGTTCACAATGTTAAAGACCCAATAGAAAGGGTTTGCGAGAGCAGTTATACAGTATACACTTGTGAACTGTGAAGTACACTTTAGCATACTATGTTATGAAAATAATATACTTTAATAGAATACACATTGTTTTTGAACACATAATTGCATGTTATTTACAATACATAAAAATGTTTTATAGTTTAAATTAATATGAAATACACGTAATTTAACTCAAACTTGTTTTCTTTGACCCACTTAAATACATCTTTATATGTAATTTCATCATTACTTCTATTGTCTATGAAATATGTGCACACTACACATTCAATACAATTAAGTGCAGTTTTTTTTTTTTTTTAAAGGATATCCTATTAAAGTTGAGGGAATGCATATTGAAGAGCCAGTAGCATTTAGCCACTGGCTAGTTATATGATCTTATATAATATAAAAGACAGTTTATTTAAAAAAAAAAAAAAGAGTAATTGTAACTGTAAAATATTGTAAAACGCTACAGTAACAGTACAGGTTAAGAGTAAGTTCCCGTACTATATATAGGGAAAAACTGTAGCCGGACTTTTCATGTAATTTTTATAGAACATTTTTACAAAAATACTATTAAATGTACAATACAAGTTACTGGGTTTTTTACAAGTTAAAGGAACACGCCGCCTTTTTGGGACTTTAGCTTATTAGATAAGTCCATACATACAATTTTTTATCTCCGTGCGTGCCATAACTCTGTCTGACGCACCCACCGCTAGCCTAGCTTAGCACAAAGACTGGAGGTAAACGGCTCCAACTAGCCTACTGCTCAATAAATGACAAAATAACGCCAACATTTTCCTATATATATGTTGTGATGTGTATAGTTACATCGTGTACTAAGAAAAATGAAAAGTTGCGATTTTCTAGACCGATATGGCTAGGGACTATACTCTCATTCCTGCGTAATAATCCAGGAACTTTGCTGCCGTACCATGGGTGCAGCGGCGCAATGATATTACGCAGCGCCTGAAAATAGTCCCCAGCACGCTCTCTGTGCAAGCAGGTTGTCACGTTGGTTATGTTGACGGAAGTTTTCAGGCGCTGTGTAATATCATGGCGCCGCTGCACCCATGGTACGGCAGCAAAGTTCCTGGATTCTTACGCAGGAATGAGAGTATAGTACCTAGCCATATTGGTAGGGCAGTAGGCTAGTTGGAGCTGTTTACCTCCAGTCTTTGTGCTAAGCTAGGCTAGCGGTGGGTGCGTCAGACAGAGTTATGGCACGCACGGAGATAAAAATGGTATGTATGGATTTATCTAACTCTGGGGGATACGGTGAATAAGTCCCAAAAAGTCAGCGTGTTCCTTTAAAGTCAAATTATAATTTACAGTGAAAAACTGTAAACTGCCATTCCCATAATTCTCTGTGACACTTCACATTTGAAAGTATTTTGTTTAAATAATTATGTTTCTTACAAGTTTTTCTTATCAGTTATGCACATTTGGGTTTTATGTTACCTCTTCTGTTGTTTAATGAATATTTATTGCAGTATTTTAGTGTTGTGTGTTATTAGGGCTGCAGCAAACGATTATTTCACTGATTATTCAGTAGGCTTTGATCGATTATTCCACTTTTGCAATGAGTTAAAATATTGAGTTATACATATTTTAACTAATAAATAAAACAAGGAAATCACTTCAGCTTTTGAAGTGTTTCAGGTTTTCTTTCCTCCTCAGAAGGAATTAATAGTCCAACTGTTACAATGAGTGGTACTGTGTTTTTATTAAGTCTGGGAATTGTAATAATAACTTTACTGAGGTAAATGTCACGTTATTTGACATTGTTTGCAAGCTGTTTTATTGACGTCTTTCTGCGGTTGAAGCTCTGATTAAGTGATTACATTAGAGATAGATTCATTTCAGTAAGTTGTACTGTATCTTTCAACATACTTTTTTTGTGATGTACATTTATGTTTATTTTGTGCTGTAATAATAAAAAAGAGGAAGAAATTCAAGTGCCGCTTGACCTGAGGTGTTACAGTGATCTGTCATGCCGCATTAAAGTGCTCCAAAACCACATGTATTGTTTGAATTCCGTAGTAAAATTGACAGAATTTAAATGCTGAGACTTTGTTTTATATCAAAAGTAACCTGCTCTGTCTTATCTGTCGGTGCGTTGTTTGTGTCCTCTTTGCTCTGCGATGTATTTTTCACCGCGTGAGAAAATGGACTTACAATGTCAATTGCGTGAGTTTGAATAAGTGAGAATTGGTGGCCTTGCATGACAGCATTTTTTTTATGTTAAACTTTCCTACATTTTATGGGTTCGTCTTAGTTTGTGCTCCGAAGCGCTGTGTCTTCTTCTATTGGACTGGATCCGGGAGAGCGGCAGTACAGTATTGCGCCACAGCGCCCCACTGGTCAAACCGCGTTATTGCAGGCCCTTCAAATAGGTCATATGAGATTAAAAGACTATTCGACAACAAAAATATTTTTTGACCATTTTTTATTGTCGATAATGTCGACTAATCGCTTCAGCCCTAACCATGATGGTGTTTTGTGTTTGTGTGAATGACTCCTTCTGTATGCTAGTATAATTCAGTTTGAGGAAAGGCTACTTTTCTTTATGATTCTTCATGTGGCTTCCTCTTTTACCACCTGCATTATTATGGTGGTTGTCAGTATATGTTAAAGGTACAAAATAGATTTTAGTAGCAGTGTGCATTGTTGGATTTACCTAGTTTAATTTGCATTTTGTTGTTTGTAAATTACAGTTTTATACTGTAAAATTTAGAGGTTGTTCTGTAAATATGTTTATATTTTTACCACAGCTGCCAGGATTTTTTACAGTGTGTATACAAAAATATATAAACCAAATAGTATACCACAAAAAGGGGCACAGTGAAATCGCTTTAGAATCCGAAAGGGGTCCGATTTTTAAGGGGAGTAAAAAGTTCCTTTCTGTTCTGAACAAATATTTGTAGATCATCAATATTTATAGTTTTCTTTTTGAAGTGCACAGAATATAGATGACCTCAAAGTTAACACACATGGAATAAATGCCACATAACGTCAATTCTCATGGGGTCTTTAAGCTGTGACATTTAACTGCAATAAAAAACACAATTATTTTTTAAAATAAACATTTTCCATTAGCCATACTTCTGATTGATGCTTAATTATTGGTAGTTTTGTGCCAGCGAAAATCTCCACTGAGTCACTTTGACAAATTGTGCAGTCGAAATTACAAATCACTTTGACGAAATTCAATCTCAGAGGAGTTAAAAACATTTAGTGATTGAATTTATAAAGTCTGAATGTAAAGGTGAGCTGGAGCTATTTTCCCATGAGGAGCTTGCGGTTGATACGTGCTCCAGTCAATGACCTTGCATGCGATAGTTATCGTGCTCAAGCGAGCGAACCCTCAGACCCAGCTGAGGCAGGTTTCTGAAGTATTCTACACTTCCATTCCTCTGATATTTACTTCTGAGCAGTCAGGCAGCAAGAAATCGTTCCTTCTGAAATTGGCAAGCAAGTAGGCCATTTAAAAATCACTCAACGCATTATCAGTTAGCAAGACAGACAATTAAAAATCGTTATTCATTTTCCTGAGAGCGTCCCCCCGTGGAGGATACAGCCATTGGTATGAAACCTTCCAAAGCGATACAGGAAGGTCTTCATCCCTTGGGTTAAGAACAGAAACGTCATTGGCTTTAATACTAACAGTAGCTTTGAAAAGGGCTTGTAAAGTATCAAATCTACTGGCAGATAAACACGGCTCTTCTGAGAAATGGTCAAATGTTGGCTGATATTCTCTGCTTTGGACTAGAGCTTTGTGAACGACTGGGTCAAGTTCTTGGCTTCCCAACAAAGGCGTTAATTAAGCAGGGTTAATTAATGTCATACTGAAGAGAGTCGGTTTGTGTTGATAAGATGCTTCCGAAGAGGAAGAGGATTTAGGAGTGACTTGAATTGGAACAGGAGCAGAAGGAAGGACAGAGAGGACAAAGTAAGGGAGGTTGAGAGAGAGAGAGAGAGAGAGAGAGAGAGAGAGAATGCAGATGCCCTTTGCACTCCAGTGATAAGACTCATTCTGGCATTCTTTTGTCCCATATTGTCACTGTTCTCTTGTTCTCTGAATCTTGTTTTCTTAAACTTGCACCTTTAATAGGGCATATTCACCCAACAATGGGTGAATTTGTGTACAGTTTTGCATACAGGTTTGGGATAACATGAGGTAAATGATTTTTAGTTGAACTATTCCTTTAACTGGAGGTTTACACTGAATGCAGAGATTGCTCTTTTCAGATAATTTTTCTAATTTTCCACAAATTCAAACCATAGCATTACAAAAAGCTTGCAGAAATATCAAATACTCTCTGCAATCATGGGATGCAGAATGGGACATCAAAGTTAAGGAGGATGGAGATTATTTTGTGAGTAAGAGGATTAAGGTAATTGAGTATTTGGGGGGCTGGAGACGTGGAGACGGTGCTGGACGGATGGCAGCGCATGTGCGTGAGTAGCTGATAGAGCGTTTGCTGGTACGGCATAAGGCTGTTAAACAGAGACATTACTGGATGAGAGAATGATAAAAGAGGCGAGGCTGAGGTTACATTAAAGCAAATAGCCTGGGCTATGACCATCTGTTGAACTGAAAATATCTTATTCAAATATCTTCTAGAGGATTGAACTGCTTGGTTTTTGCTTGCACCTCTGTTGTTTCAAAACAAATGGTTACATTCTCTTTCCCATGGGAACAATTTAGCCATCAATACATTGATCTGACACTAAGTCAAGTCACCTTTATTTATATAGCGCTTTATACAATACAAATTGTTTCAAAGCAGCTTTACAGTAATAACAGTAAAATTATGTATTTCGGCTGTTGCTCAGCTGAAGTCAGTTCCGTTGTAAAGATCATCAATTATTAAATTAGTTAATTTCATCTATAAAGCAGTTGATAACATCATCCAGCTCAGTTCAGTTCTCATACAACAGTGTCAGTACAGTCAGATCAATAATATTATTGAATATTAAGTGATTAAAGATTATGCTTTATAAGGTGTAGGAGAGAGTAAAGGGGCGTAGAGTTAACCTGGCATAGACGGGTAAATTGTTATGCTTTGCTGGTTTTACCAGACATATTCCAATGTGCAGGTATATAATTTTAAGCACAGATCTGTTGAGGTGTGAAATTGCTTGTGTATGTTTAATTGCATTGACAAATGTATTGATCAATCTCATGTCAATATTCTCTCTGTTTTTCTACTGTGGTCATTTGTGTAACTCGCCAATTAAAGTTATTATTCTATGGGGAATTTATGAGGGTACCCTTTAACTAACAATTTTCTCTTGGGCAAAGATGGTTCCAGAGTAATGTTGGGAACTGAAGGCAAAAGACAACGGTGCTAGCTCTTTACTTGCAAAAATGTATTTATTCCTTGGACCCAGCACTCAAGTTCTGCATCCAGTAAAACAGCTGAACGCAGGAGCAATCAGATGTTGAAAGCTCCCTGTGTGATTGCCATGCATGATTTTTTCATCAGCTTCATTATGAAACATGGTAATTATATAATTACATATCAGGCACCGCGTGGATTGGGCATCACTCCAGGAGGGAATCTGTTTCCACTATTTGCATTTTCATAGTGCTATTAACAACATAAAAGGTTGATAAGATTAAATGGCATGTTGGTGCTTTTTGCCTCACTTGGCATTATAGCCTATACTTAGTGACCCCTCTAGGTAGGAAGCCTTTTAACCAGTTATGGGCGTTGAAAGCTTTCCCAAAAGGTAGGAAAATTAATTATGTTGCCTTCATAACATACTGTACATAAACTGTTATTCATTGATAATTTATGTTTATTCACAATACATTAACTAGTGTTCATTTACAGAACTTATACACTTGTGAAAAAGAAGTACATTTAGCATATACTTTTAAAAAGAGAAATATACTTTAAAGGAATATACACTCTAAAAAATGCTGGGTTAAAAACAACCCAAGTTGGGTTGAAAATGGACAAAAAATGTTTAATAAATAACCAATGAAATATATAACAAATGAATAATAATTAAACAATAAACATTTATTAAATCCCTTATTAATAAATGTTCACCTTTTGATTATTATTGTTGCCTCTAGTAATTATGTGTCTGATTTTTAATTTCCAACCTATTTTGGGTTCATTTTAAGCAAGCTATACAGTAATTTTTAATCAATAGTTGAGTTAAATAAAACTGCCCAGCACATCGTACAAACATTTAACCCAACCGCCGGGTTAAAACAACCCAATCGCTGGGTTTGTCCATTTTGTAACCCAGCATTTTTTAGAGTGTACTTAATAGCAAACTGAATGTAATATTTTTGGACACTTAATTGCATGTTATTAACAATTAAATGCAAATGTATTATAAATTAAATGTATTAAATTTATATTAAAAACAGCAACTTAAAGAGATAGTTCACCCAAAAATGATTTACTGATACCATGATTTACTCACCCTCAAGCCATCCTTGATGACTTTCTTCTTTCAGACGAATACAATCAGAGTTATATTAAAAAATGTCCTGACTCTTCCAAGCTTTATAATGGCAGTGAATGGCAGCCCAAAATTTGAAGCCCAAAAAAAGTGCATCCATCCATTATAAAAGTAATCTACACAGCTCTGGGGGGCTAATAAAGGCCTTCTGAATCGATGGGTTTGTGTAAGAAGAATAACCATATTTAACACATTATAAAGTAAAACACCACCTTCCGTATTCAACTTACGGAAAAAGCGTAACTGCTGACGATGACGTCGGACGTAGCGTAAGCATTTTGAACTGCGAGAGGCGTTACACTTTCTTTGTATGCTGAATACCGAAGACGGTCCGCTGGAAGCTAGATATTTTACTTTATAACATGTTAAATATGGATATTCTTCTTACAAAAACCCATTGATTCGCTTCAGAAGGTACTATTAATATAACTCCAAATGTAAAATCATGAGGTGAACTATCCCTTTAAGAGTGTTTTTTGAACCACTTAATAGGACTTAAGTACATCTTTATATGTAATTCTATTTTATGACAAGCATTTATGGATTCACTTGTTCACTAGGTTTGGAACAAAACCATGGAGTTCAGAGACGTAGATTGACAGGGCATGCTGGAATATATCTGCAACAAAAGATATTTGACTGAAAACGAGCTGCTTGCAGAACATTTAAAGCCTGCATTTGAAAAAGTCAATATAAATAAACTCTTGTTTATTGGCGGAGGTACACATCTTTGTAAAAATAAAAGAGCAATAGTGCTTTTGTTGTATTCTAAGAAATCACAGTCTCTAATGCTATCAATAACGTTTCACTTCACTTAGGTATCGACAGCTCCCCTCGAGCTCATGCTAATTGCTAATCAGGAATCTCATGAAGCCGGTGATTGATTTAGTTAAGGGGGTGAGAAACGGCGGCACAGTGTGTTCTGTGAAGCTCTGATTGTTTGTTTGCATTTCCTTAAAGCTGTAATTGGGTTCTTGATCAGAGGAAGAAAACACAAAGGAAAGCGGCAGATTAGCGCACGCTTTGTCAAGCACACACACTGTGCTTTAAGAGTGGAAAGGTTTCTGATTAACTGGGCTCAGAATTAATCCCTCTTGAGTTTCAGGAAAGGACTCAGCCTTTGGTCCGGACTCAGCGATGCTGCTCCGGTTCTAAAGGAACTACGGAGACACTGCATGAGCAGGAACAAGAAAGCCATTAGAGAGAGACAAATGAAGAGAGCAGAGGAAGCTATTAAAACAGGAAGAAAGATAAACAGGAACCTATAGGAAAGCAAAGGAAAGGAAGGGTGAGAGACATTAAGAGATACTGGATTATAAGTGAGACATTAGTTGATTTCCCAGAATTTTTTTTACTATATATTTTTATTTAATATTACTATATTATATTCCTATTTAAAACAAATTCATGATAGTTGAATACTGATTAGGTGCAGCAGCTTAAGAATTAGTCCATTATAATCACAGGAATAATACATCAGATTTTTTTTTGGTTGTGATGATAAACGTAAAGTACGCAGTTTGACGGTCTGACACTGTGCACAGTATTTGCATATGTTGATGCTTCTTCATTATTAAAAACAAAATATGACATAAAAAAAAAAAAATCGCAAAACCAGTTAATTTATCAAGTTATTTTACCAATTATAGAATTTAAATATTAAGTTTAATGTCCTTTCTGCAGTGCAAGCTAATGATTTTACATGGAAAGATAAAATTATTATAGGCAAAGTTTAGGTAGCATTGTGTCATTACAATTGGAGGAATAGTTTTGTCGCTTTGTGCTCTTAGTAAAGAGATGTACTGGAATCAAATGGTCTCTTTTGCAGTGTAGACAGTTTTATTCATTATAACGGGAACCTGCTGATTTGTTGCGTCATTTACTTGCACCGCAGACACAAAAGTAGAAAAAATGAGGCCAGAGTGTATAGGCCACTGAAATCTCATGTTGGGCTGAATTTCCCTTGAGAAAAAGAAGTATATACTTTATCATATACTTTTAAACAGAGGCGGCATTTGCAATTCGGAGGCCCATTTCAAAGAATCAGTCTGAGGTAGAGGTCTTCACGGGTCCACTTGGATCCCAAAACCCGAGGTCTGACCTGAACCCTAACTATATAACCAAAAGTTTGATGAGTGCCTCAGACACGGGTCTGGTTTGATATAGTGGCCTCGGGTAATTTAAAATAAATGTGCTTTTTCCGAATGGATCAGAGAAGACCCAAATTCTTTTAAACTATGTTGTGCATTTAACAAAATTTTATGGCAACGCTATTATCTCACTTTTCAAGTTCTCTCTGAAACCCCACTTCTATGTGCAATGGACTTTATGCACAGTTGCTTCCGCAATTAGTCTGTTGCTCCACATTAATGCCACATTTGTTTCGACAAGCACCGTCAGCATGGATTAAAATAAACTTTAATAATTTTATGGTCAGGTAAATAACATTACGCCAAAAGTTATAGGACTTAATGAGGTTATAGTGATGAGTGATTGACATTTCAGCACTTTCATGTTAAGTGCATTTTTGAGAAATGCATGTAGAAAAAGAAACAAACGTTTGTAACCTCGCACACACAAATCCATCTTAGCTATGAGATCCATCAGGTAAAGCCACTCGCTTCATTATGCTGCGCGTTCATGCAGAGCTTTTCATTTTTTGTGTGCAGAAGCCCTTCAACAGAGATGAGTTAAATAGCGTTGCAGTCAATACTAGTGAATCCATGATTTAAGAGGCTTTCGATTTAATTTTTATCGAGCTATCACTTTTATCAAATCCACATTTCCATCACAATTGAGAGCTGAACATTAGAAATAACTTGTATCCATTGGGCAGGCAATAATATAGTAAGTAACAATAAATAAGTAAATAAATGAAAGTAATGGAGTAGCGGCCAAATCAGTCAGCGGGACTTTCCTGACTGCGAACGCCAATGTTGTTCACATTCGGGTCCAGAAGAGTTCGAAAACAAACTCGGGTCTAATTTTATCGGGGTCTCTCTCGAGTCAGGTTTTTCTTTTTTAAAACAATATTTTTTTTTTTTTAAAACTCGAAAACTCTTGCTCATTTTCGAGTAATGCCGAGTTTAGACTGCACGATTTCAACCCCCATTTTGACTCGCCGACAGGTTTTGCGTAATCGCTGACAGAATGACCGAAATCATAGGCAAATCGTTGCTCGTGCACGTGAGTGACAATCACGCAGTGTGAATTACCAAAGACGCAATCAGAGAGAATCGCCGATGAGTCGCCGACACCCGTGAGATTTTTGGCATGCTTAATATCTGGACCTGTCGCCGATTCAAAATCCTGCTGTGTGAAATGTGTTCTGACTGAAAACTACATCGGCGATGACCGACAGCCAATGAGAGAGCAAGATACAGGGCAGCGGGAAGTTCAAGGAGGAGTTATAGACCAGAATATCAGTGTTTATTAGATATATTTACAATTATATCAAACAGAAACAAAGCACAAACATTTGCTTGACCAGACGCAACAGCAGCACTTTGCAAAATGATTTATTTACCTTCAACTCTCTTTGCAGAACTCAATCCTTGCTCCCTGTGTCTCCCCAACCATTTCCCCCTCCATAATCTTTTCTCTTTTTCTCCTTTTCGCTGCATATCAGCACACAGGCAATTTGGATCTAAAGCTTCTTGTGGGCTATCTTTTTTAATAATTCCAGTCTCGCGCGAGAACTCCGGTCTGACGCGCGCATGATCTTGCGTTGTTTGCTTGTCAGATCTCGCATGTGTTTGGCTGTGAAAACGTAGTTTGCGGACGAGACAGAGTTGTCGGCGATTCTTCCTCTTCAAAAGTCATGCGGTGTGAAACCCCCTGTCGCCGAATCATTGTGCAGTGTGAACACAGCAGCAACTGAATGATACCCCAGATACTCATACGGTGTGAAAAGAATTGCACCCTGACTACTTTGAAAATCATGCAGTCTGAACTCAGCATAAGAAGTGATTTGGGTCAAGTACAGATTTTACGACCTGAGAAGTCCTCTAGTCTGAGGCCCCCCAATGAGGAAAAAGGACAGACAAAACATTGTATGCAATGCAACTGCAATTACTTTAACTGGAACAATTGTTACAATCACGACCGAACACACAAAAAAAAAGCATTCAAACTTCATCACTCTCTCAGCCCCTCAGCTAAAATGAAATGATACTAAAACTGCCAGAAGGTGGTGGCAAATCATTGTCTAAACAGATGAGTAATTGAATCATTCACTTAAATGATTTGTTCAAAATGGTTGATTTATTAAGGGAAAGAGTTGCCGAGTCATTCTAGACCGATTCATTTAAAAACATGGATTTAATTAGTAATAATTTTGAAACATGCTCATATTCGGGATACAGCACTCTTGCTCATGTGGTATTGCTTATAAAATTACAACAAGAACTTATACAGACATTTTTTGCACCATATCTTGGTTTTGGTGAATTGTTACTTCAAGCCCTCATTAATTTCCGACCCTGGTGTGTGTGCAACGCGATGGCGGGGGGCGGGGCTAGTCGACCACAACACAACTTTACTCACATAAATGTTGAAAAATCTGATGTCGTTCAACCCCTAGTGACAACCGCATTCTATAACCTAACTCACACCCATACATTTTCTGGACTCACTCACTGTGTGAATGGAACCAGACTGGACAACTAGTTGCCTGTCACGTCATACACTGCGAGAGAGCCGCTCTGTACTGCACAAACGTGTCTACCCTGTCTAATATCTTTGATATTACTTTGGTCACTGTCGCTATGGTAACTGGTAAGAGAATACAGGCTTGACTCCCGTTGCACGTTCATACAGACTGTATTCGAGGTGCTACTGTAAGCTGCTGTGTGAACGGGCATCCCTACATTATTACAAAGTGCACTTTTTAAAAGTGTTTAGAAACATAATCATGAAAGTCTAATCTCTTTAAATACAGTTTAATGGCTTTTTATTTCATTAATATTATATTATCTGCAAGTACACCTCACGTGCACTGTGCACATTCAAGGCTAATTACTGTAAGTGCACTTCTTTTTCAAGGGTTGTGAGGCCAGAAATGAAGTGCGCTAATAATATAATGTAGGGATAATAAAGGGATCTTAATGTAACCCTGGTGAACTATACTTCTTAAATATCTGCTCTCTTTCCTACTTACACTCATAAAATCTCCCAAAATATGTCTCAGCATCAGATTAACCTGCAACAAGGGTCATGTCAGGTGGTGCAAAATGTGCTTGAACAGACTATAAACAGAGCTTTATTTGTACCCCTGAATGAGCATGTGTGAAAATATGTGCGTTTTGAAAATCTGCACAATAGGAGTCGTTTTCAATCTTCAGCTTTAAGTCTGTAAACAGCTCTCTACCATGTAAAACAGACGCTTTGTGAGAACAAACACCACCTGCTGCGCTTTTCCAGAATCCTATTGTGTGTGTATCATGCTGTAGATTCCTTTAAGTGTGTGTGAACGGAAGATACTTGATTTTTGGCTCAAAGTTGACCATAGTTGACCATAAAGGCTTGATTTATTTGAGAGGCCAGCTTAGAGTCCAATTACTTTCTGCCTCCAACAACAGAATTTAGGAGCAGACCTTTGCCAAGTTCACTCTAAGTATAAGCCGTGAGACACATCACTGTAACAGCCATTGTTGATCAGCTTTAATTAGAAAAAATCCTCCTTGCCCAAGCTTAAACTAGCCAAAACTAGTCTATATTGGTCTTAGATGGTCTAGATGGTTTCCTTTTTTGTCTAGTTTACTGACTTTTTTGGGCACTGGTCAGCTAAGAGATTAGCTGGCCAACTAGCAAAACCAGCTGAATAACAGCTAGGCTAGGCCGAGAGACCAGCTAAAACATCTTAAACCACATTAGACCAGCAAACCATCTTAGCCTTGTTAGAAACCAACCATTCCAGCTAATACCAGTTTGAGCTGGTTAAAACGGCAATGTAGATTATATCCGACATAAAAGATAATTAAGAGTTCCAGAAATTCGGAGTGTAAAATATTGTTTGTCATTAAAATTGTGGCAACCCTGCTGAGTATATCATCTTTAACCAATCTAAGCTGGTTTTAGAGGGGCTTAAACCAGTCTATGTTTAGCTGGAGTTCAGCTGGCCACCCAGGTAAACCAGCTAAACACCAGCTTGGCCAGGCTGGAAGACCAGCTTAAACCAGTTAAGACCAGGCAGCTAGGAAGGTTTAAACAAGTTCAGTTGGGAATTATCCAGTATACATCCGCTAACAGTTACCATCTACAATGCACAATACGGCTCTGAATTTCTAACTACAGTTCTCATAAAACATTAAAGTTATTGCCTTCTTTATTTCTCAATATTTTTCCTGCAGGTCTCTGTAACTCTCTATTTGTCAAAGATGCCAGGACAACAGATTGTTTTGCGCAAAGCACTGGACAAAAGGCCTTATTGTGAGAGTTCGGCATGATAAAGTGGAAGGGTTGTGACAGGCCAAAAAACGACTTTTTCTTGGGAACGTCTTTCATGTTGTGATGACAGTTTGCCAATATAAACTCTTATTCTATTTGCTAAAGCATTTTTTGCCAGCGTAAATATCGGCTAAACGTCTGTGGTCAGTGTGGATATGTCACCCATTCATAGTATCTCTCAATTTGTTGAAAGTAAAGTTAATGTGTAGTTTTATTGTGGTATTTGCAGTAATGACAGAGGAGGTGACCTTTAAGCTGGAAAGGTGATTCCAAGTATGGTCGAACGCTTATAAAACCACAACCGGACTCTGAAAATATGGAACATGTTCATCATGGCTGTCTGACTTCATTAAATTGCATCTGTTTGAGCTGCTGAAATCAATCCATCCATACCGTACATTTTATGGATTACAAATGAGTTTTCAGGACCATTTGCTGACAAATTGTACATCAAAATGGCTTGCAAACATGTTTTACATTGCACAATAAAGTGATATCTAGCAGATTAAATATTTTATTACACAATATAACTGACTTTTACGATGTTATTAATTTCCATGACTTGTTCGTGTTTTTTGACCACTTGATTAATCATTAATTAAATTTTAGATTCATTCATTAATTAAAAAAATAAAATAAAATAAGAAATTAAAAAAAGGACTGACTCAAAAGAATGATTTGCTCACAATTCAGACATACAATTCAGGCTATAAAACATTTAGGCTATAAAAAAGCAACATCTAGCTAATTACATATTTCCAAACAAAAACTAAAGTATTTAAACGCACATTTCAAATTCTCAATTATTTTCTTGGTTTTCCATGACCATGGGAACCCTGAGCTCTGCATTTTAGTTAGACATACTCGCAGTCAAATGTGTGCCACCCTGCAGTTTACTGTCTCATATTTGCAAGGCAGATACATCTATCACATCCGAGTGTGTGTAAAGCGGCCCTCTTGGCCAGTAAAAGCTGTCCCCCGTCTGAACGGGCCACGCACTGAAGGTCTAATGCATCTGTTAGGGAGTTTTTTACTGATCATATGAAACTCAGAGAAGCTGTAATGAGATACAGGAATATGAATGGCCATCTGCCTCCATCTGCCATGACATTCCACAACTCAGATACTCCTCTCCCCGTCTGCCTACGCTGAGAAAACTACACGCACCTCTCGCCATCTATATGTGCCAAGAAGCTTCCCCAACGTCTCCAACTCACTTCACCAAACTTCTATTCCTCTGCCAAATCCTCGTGGCTGTCAGTGTTATAACTACTGAGATGGCATTATGCTGAAATGAAATGCTTAATTAAAGCGGTGGACGGACCTGTGCCAATGTTCCAGAGGACAGTAGACTCTGGATGATGCATTGAGATTTTTAAGAGGTTTAAAAATTTTATCACTTAAATGATGTGTCAAAATTGTCACTGTTAAAAAATGTGCTCCAAGATGGCAGCTCATAGCAGCACACACTCCTTTGACGGTATCGCAATGGGTTAGCAAACTTCAGAGCTCTTTGCAAAGTAAGTTGTACACTTTAAGTGTCCTTGTTGGACCCCACACTGTGCTGTGGGTGTGGACTGCTTACACTATATGCTAATTGAACACTTGGGTAGTGCGATGTCCTTGTGTATCCAGTCTTTCCTCCACTGCATTGCAGTTCTTTTTAAGACCCCTCCTGGCCCGGCTCATGCCCCAGTCCTGCTGGCCTCATTAAACAGAGTTTGACGGAGTTCAGGGTTAGACAACCATGTCATGCGGCTGAATCCCGCTGAGCTGGCAGTGTGATGTACCATTCGATGTTTTCCATATTTTGACTCTTATGAAAAGTATTGCGGGTCTGTGGAAGTAAAACACAGTTGGTGGTAATGGGAGCATGAAACTGCAAACACGCGCACACACACATACATGGACTTGCTGGAGAGAGAAATGGAGATGGAAAGTTTCGCCTGAAATCAGACATGTGGGCATGAGTCATTGCTGTTTTCTGGGGTCTGCTGGCTGCTCATGTGTTCAGATGATTCAAGTCGCATTTATGTCAAAGTGTAGCCATGCGACATGCGACTGCGTGTGTCTCGTGTGCTTTAGATTCCCTGCACTCTCTCTCTTTCCCTGTGAAAATTATCTTGCTCGACATCATGGGACCTACTGGAGGTAAGCAGCATTAGTGCATCTTCTACTTCAGTTGTTCAAACTTTCATTCCTGTTTGTGCTTTGAGCATGTCTGAGTTGAGTTGAACTTTTGCACACAGGTCATTTATCTGACAGTATACACCTATAAAAAATGAATGAACATGCTGCACAGCCCTTCATGGCATATTCAAATCCTGGCAGAGGCAGGATCTTTTATAGTGTTGGGATTCCTACGGGTGCTCCAGTTTCCCAGTGACTGATGTTGGGAAAGTCTTCAGCAACCCTGTGACCTTACATAGGGCAAGCAGTTTGGAAAATGTATGTATGAATACACATGAAATATTGATATCTGGTAGAATAAGCTACAAAATGAACAAGACTTTTTGCCGATAGGTAAAAGTAAATGCAAAAAGCTGACAATGACACTGAATATCTAACCACAAAGATATAGTCTGTCATTCCATTTTCAATTCTAATTTGTGTCTGTGCGTTAATTTTGGTCTGCGGTGGTACATTATTGATAGGGTATGTTCACAGAGAGTGTCAAGCCTTTGATCTAGGGGGTCGTATGTTAAAGATAGCCATTAACAGACTCCCGATGCCACTGGGGACGCATCAAATATTCAGCACTTGTCTGGACAATGGCAAGCATCCTCCCTAGAGGCGTTCGCTTTGTCCTGTAGGCACAAAGAGAAAGAGAGATGGAATAAAGAGGATGGAGGTGGATAGTCCTGAGAGAGACCGAGACAACCTCACACCATCCCCAAGATATAATCAATACCACGCGTCTCAGCAAACAGCTGTCAACAAACTGACCACTTTCACAGCTCCGTCAGAGTTCCCTGCATGTGTGAGGCAGGTGCTTCATGGGGGGTTGTGCTGTCTGTGTTTGACCAGAATTCTTGCGCAACTCGATTTCTGGAGCATGAAGTGCTTTGGTGTGATGGTGCACGTCTGTGGCCGCCCGGCTGAAAATAATGCCTTCTGTCTGCTGGGTGAAAAAGAGCACGGAAAACTGCAAAGAGGACTCGGGCAACAAGCTGCAGAGAGGGGATGACCTAGGGGTGTGCGATACTGACAAAAAAGGATACTTTAGGATAACTCCTAAAGTTTATGATATTCTTTATATTCTGTGTGGTGGTTCAGTTCACAGCAGTGACAGAAATCTTTTTTTACCTGTATGATTTTTTTTTTAAACCTAATTATATGCATGCATCATCTTTTGTGTCAATTTCATAAATGTAATAAAAATGTATTATAATAATAAGACACAATAGGGCTGTTACCAATCAAATTAAATAAGTATCAACAAAATTCATCTTTGAACTGCAGAGGAAACACCAAAGATGCATCTGAAGTGGCATTTAGATCATTTAAACAGACTGTTTAATGCAGCTCAGAGGTGACAAATTAATAACCTGCAGATATGCATAAATAATGTTTTGATGTTTAAAACATAGAAACGTTGAATATTGATATTTGAAGTGATTTAAAACATGAAGACACTTTAACTGTGAAATTAAAACCGCCAGTAGGTGGCAGCAAGTCACTGTTAATGAGTGAGTCATTGAGATTCAACTGATTCATTCAAACGGCTGATTCATTCAAGGAATGAAGCATCCTGTGCTGTGTTCGAAATCGTCCCCTATACCCTTATTCACTATTCCCTACATTAATCCACTAATATAGTCCACTAGAGGAGTGAATTCATGAAGTGCTGCTGCTTTTGCACAGTTTCTACTAGCTGTTTAATAATAATTTGTAAAACATAGCAAACTAGCAGCTCTAGTAGTAATGACAATATTTATCTTGAACTCTGCCATGGAAACCAGCATGTATATACCGTAATTAAATAATTTAATAATAAATTAAAAAGGAATTTATACATGTGTGACATTATGCTGGACCAGCGCGGTTTAGAAAATGGATGAATGGATAATTCATCTGCGGGCGCCATCTTCTGGCAGGCATTATTCATTCAGTGCATTATGGGTATTCTCTAGCTGTTGAGCATACATCAGTTGTACACTCGTTATTGCTGTGCATTGTGGGATTGAATGAGTGCACTCAATAACGTCCACTATGGTTTCGGACACCACTATGGCTGTCCCCTCAAATAGTGCCCTATTTAAGGGTATAAGGGGCGATTTCGGACACAGCCTTAGTCTATCTTAGTCAGTGAATCATTAATTCAACTGATTCGTTCAAAATGCTGATTCATTCAGTAAGAAAACACTGCCGTGTTTTGCTCAGAGACGCAATTACAGTGCTGTGGCTTTGTTTTGAACTATTTTCTGTGGTGAAATAGAGCAAAAAAAGGCAATATGGAGTCTAAAATGTAAGTCACTTAATATTAACTTCTTGTTTAGTAAACTTGCATAAAATACTGTATTACTATATTAAATTATATAAATACAGAGTAAATCATGCATCGAAAGCGTGCACTCTAGTGGGCACCCGCACTAGTCTAATCTACAAGACTACATCACGTAGTAAATGCAATATTATTGCAGACAATACATATCGCACACCCCTAGGATGACCTCTGACCATCAACTGGACTCTTTGAGGAACTCTTAACTTCTTGATGCTCTTGAGCATGCGTGCAAACAAACTAACGCTCAAAAGCTCTGCCAAGTTCCTATCCTCCAGATGCAGTCCTGACAGGCCCATATGGGCAAGAACTCACCGTCACCCTCCTATGTCTACCTCTCACCTTGGAATAGTGCTGCGAATAAGGAAATTTCCAAAGTGTACTGAGACATACAGTATGCAACTAAAAGTGTGACCACAATGACAGCGACTGAATCGCTGGAGGTTGCCTACTGTTGGTCACTAGTAGGCATTCTTGCTCGACTGATGTATCCATTTGTACCATGAGGGACTAGTTCCGCATTGGTAGTCATCGCAACACATTGCTGTGCATTTACATAAAGTTTAACTTTGTTGCATCGGCAACTGTTGCCGCCAGTCATGTCATCTTAAATCGCCAACTCACGTTCAACTTCAATGACTTTCGTTGCTTTGTCAAGGAAATCACTGTCAGTATGAACGCCCATTGTGAAAACAATTTGTCACACATAAAAATCACCGTCACCCTCCCATGTCTACCGCTCGCCTTGGATTAGTGCTGCAGATAAGGAAACTTCCTTACTATACTGAGATGTTGTGTTGTGTGACCGTAAGTTCACATTGACTGCGACTGAGGTCCACGACTGTTGGTCACTAGTAGGAATTCTTGCTCGATTGCTGTATCCATTTGTATCGAGTCACTAGTTTTGCTCCACTTTCTGCATTGGTAGTCACTACATCACATCGCTGAGCA
The DNA here is from genome assembly GCA_039654625.1 of Rhinogobio ventralis. Taxonomy (NCBI): domain Eukaryota; kingdom Metazoa; phylum Chordata; class Actinopteri; order Cypriniformes; family Gobionidae; genus Rhinogobio; species Rhinogobio ventralis. The sequence goes on from CM077206.1 coordinate 34,946,931, forward strand.
TTTGCATACTGAACTTCGTTCAGCTTTGTTGCATCGCCAACTGTTTCCGTCAGTTATGTCATTTTAAAGGGGACCTATAATCCAAAATTCACTTTTACATGGTGTTTGAACATAAGTGTGTGTCGGCCGTGTGTGTACACAGCCACCCTATAATGGTAAAAATCCACCCACTCCTTTTTTTAATCCCCATAAATCATAAGCAGTGTCTCAAAATAAGCCGTTTGTAGTTTCTATGCGATGGGATGCCCCGCCCACGACTGCAGACAGACTCCGCCCTATTAGCATAGACCCCGCCCTGAGTGAGCTATACACAGTCTGCCATGTTTATCTCCTTGTCAGAGCATTTAACAGCAGCATTCAAGTAAAAATATTTTTTTTATTAAAGCCGGACGTCGGACGTAACGTAAGCATTTTCTGCGTAAGTTTAATACGGAACGCGGTCTGCCGGAAGCTAGATATTTTACTTCATAAAGTTTTAAATATGGATATTTTTCCATATTCCACTCCATATTTTACAAACGCATCGCTTCGCTTCAGAGGGCCTTTATTAACCCCCCTGGAGCCGTGTGGAGCACTTTTATGATGGATAGATGTACTTTTTGTCTGAAAGAAGAATGTCATATACAGTACACCTAGGATGGCTTGAGGGTGAGTAAATCATGGGCTAATTTTCATTTTTGAGTGAACTATCCCTTTAATACACAGATCTAATATTCACATGTGATGTCTTTACCGGCTGTTTACATTCATAGGCATAACCGGCTGTGTTTATGTGAACTTTGTGTGATTTTTACATAACCATGTGTGTATTTGACAGTTTAAGCGCATTTAGAGAACTTAGTTTAATACTCACTGGACGCGCCATCTCACATGTGCTTTGGATGTGTGTGCTCAGAAAACCATATGGTCGGTGTTGTGTCATAGCTGGGGGGTGTGGCGTGGGGGAAAACAGTCCATTCCCCACACTGGAAATGCATGGAGTTACCCCAGTATAGCCTATATAGAATCACTTCTGCCGCTCCGCAGAGCAAGATATATAGAAAAACTGAGCCGTATTGGGTCGGATTATCTGTACAGTATCTGTGACTGGAAAAACGACCCAACGCAATGGCCAGAGGTGTCATTTTCTCATCAAAATGCATGCTGCTCCCACAAATATTACTTGCCTACTTCATAAATCACCCAGTCTTTCGATTAAGACATTTATTCAGTGTTCCTGAATTTAATGGATTTATTGTAGGCCTATGTATTACATACATTTAACATTTTAAAATTATGAAATGTGCTATGAAATGTTTTTCTGAATATGCCGTGTGCAACACAAAGGGCGTTTGTTTATGTATTTGTTTGGGCTAGAATATAGACATGAAATAAAAAGTCTAATGTCAAACATTTACCACAGTGCCACGTTTAACAAACATTTGTCAAAAGCCTAAAATCCAGTTATATGATGAGCTGTTTGGCATCAATGACACAGGTTTAGATCAAGTTTAGACATCCATCAGTTTTCTGTTGTCTTGCATGCATGTAGCTTTATCTGTATATTCGTTAGTTTGTCTTGTTAGAAGGCCTATAGCCATGCACGAATGAATTAGTTCAGCATTTACATTTTACAAAGCAAATTTGGAGTTGACCTGTCAGTGTCACAATACCACTCTCAAATTACTGACAAGAGCAAAGTTTTTTGCTTTTTTTTTATAACAACCATCTTCATTGAAAGACTTACATAATGAAGTATACTTATGAAGTAGGCTATTATGACATGTCGTGTAATATTTGGGGGAGCAGAATGTATTCTGACGAGAAAATGTCATTCAAGTGTCGTACATGTAATGTGACTATATCAGCTTGGTAAGCGTGAAGCACAAACATGAGCCCAGCCCTTCCCAAACTGAAATAAAGAAGACTTTTGAATATTTTGTACATTAATAACCTCACGCACTATATGATAGCTTGCGTGAAAACTGCTTTAATGACAAGTTGACTGCTTTTTGATGCAGTTCGAGTCCCGTGACAAACTTATGACTATATTGGTGTTTTTGTTAAACAAACTTAAAATGATAGTTTTGGCTGAGTATCTGAGGCGAGCTGTACAGGCTCCGCCCTCTTCTGGAAAGGGGGGCAGGGAGCAGCAGCTGATTTGCATTTAAAGATACATCCAGGAAAACAGCATGTTTTTCCTTCCACTCAAAAATGAGCATTTACAAGGTATAATAAATGTTATGTGGGGTATTTTGAGCTGAAACCTCACAGACACATTATGGGGACACCTGAGACTTATATTACATCTTGTAAAAAGGGGCATAATAGGTTCCCTTTAACTCTCCCAACTCTTGTTGAACTTGAATGACTTTGGTTTCATGCAAATCGCTGTAAGTGTGAACGCCTATTGTGAAAACAATAAGGAAACTTCCTAACTATATTGGGATGTATGCAACTGATATTGTGTTGACTGCGACTGAATCGCTGGAGGTCGTCGACTGTTGGTCACTAGTAGGAATTCTTGCTCGATTGCTGTATCCATTTGTATCACGAGTCACTATTTGCTCCACTTTTTGCATTGCTGGTCACTACATCACATCGCTGAGCATTTGCATATTGAACTTCGTTCAGCTTTGTTGCATCGCCAACTGTTTCCATCAGTCATGTCATCCTAAACTCTCGTTGAACTTGAATGACTTTTGGCAAATCACTGTCAGTGTAAACGCCCATTGTGAAAACTATTTTTACATCACTGTCATCCTGTATTTTCTACTAACACCTGTACTAAGTGAGATACATCTAAAAAGTGTGAAATTAAAGGTGCATTCACACTGACAGCTGGAGGTCGCCAAGTAGCTTAGGCCTACTGTTAGTTGTTAGTATAGTATAGTATGTGTCACTCTGTATTTACATAAAACTGAACTTTGCTCAACTTTTTGTTGCATCACCAACTGGCGTCTCAGACTCTCACTGAAATTGAATGAGTTTTGGTTGCTTTTCTGATAATGTCAGTGTAAATGCCCTTTATTAAAACAATTTGTGTCACTTACAGGATTTTTTTTAAAACTATGGGCATTGTGGACTTTTTGAAACTCTCTTTTTTTTTTTTTTGAAACTTTTCACACTTTCACTAGTTTATATAATTTATCTACTAACAATGTTCAGCAGTTTTTTTTTCTTTTCTACCACATCTCAAATGATGTACTGTGTTTAACAGCATTCTGCGGTTAAAATTACATAGATGCAAATTAATTTTTTAAAAATACTTTTGTAATAAAAGGACAAATTCATTTGCATTTTATGTATCCTAAATACACTCAATTAAATAATATTATCATGCTTTTTTGCAGAATTTGAGAAAATTACAGCTGAATTGGAAATGACAATAAAAAAAAAAACGTCTCAATCAGTTCCCTAGCTCCCGAGTTCGTGAATCCATATATCGTGTACACAAATTTGGGCACTGGTAAGGACAGTAAAGGACGCTGGCTCACTACACATTGGGACACTGATGACTCTATTTCCGGCAACGTGACAACATCCTCATTGTACATCATCATTACTGGTATTTATAAACAACAGCAGAGCTGATATCATTCTCATATTATTTAAAGTACATTATGATAAATGCTTTGCTTGTTACATACAGTATATGTGCAACATCTCTAAGCTAGACTGTGTTCATAACCTGTCTAACGATGTATGTTTATGCTGAAATATAATAAAAAATGGTTTCCCAGCTAACAGGGAAAGTTCCCAAAACTTTTACTAATGTTACTTAAAAGTTATATAAATGTTAGTAATAAGCGTTCCTAAAATAATGTTTCTGGAACAGTCTTATAATGATTTCATAGTTAATATACATTCTTGTAACGTTGAGAGAAAACGTTCTTAATACATTAAAAAAACTGGATGTTTTCAACATTTAAAAAACATTCAGAAATAACACAACTTAATGGGAATGTTAGCAAAATATTCTAAGAACATATTTTTGTTAGCTGGGTTTTAAAAACAATAATTTTAAAAACATATATTGCATGTTATCGGTCATTATGTGTAGTGAGTTGGCTCACTTGATTTAAGTTTCACACTTCAGAACTTCTGTTAGGGGAACATATAAGTGAGCATCGATGCACCCTGGGTTTTGCGGTGCATTGTGGGACTTTTTTAGGGAGCGAACGTTTCAGTGCACGTGAAGGATTGTGCCTTAAAATGGCTGACTCCCTGATCAGTGCCCTGACTATTGAACTAGGGAGCTGATTGAGACACCCATTCATTTCTCTTCACCAATAAATCATTGTGACCCTCTGATCTTTACCTTGAATTAGAGTTGGAAAAGGAGAGTCCCTAACTGTACACTTAGAAGTATCCAACGGTATAGTGAGCAAGATAATGTGAGGTCCACTTTGTCATTGTAATTCAGAACATTTGCATAAAGTTAAACTTCCCAGAGACTAATTTTGAGGCTCAGAGGTTGTTCATTCATACCTCAGAAGACCTAATGAAGTTCTTAGTTATTTTTATTGAAGTCATCAACTTTTTTTTTTCACTGGAAAATCGAAAATGAGTCAATGGTTGAAGTACAGTAAGAGTATAGAGCTATAAAATGAACACAAATTCATTTGTAAATTTTCATATTGAGATCTGTGACTTTTGATTAACGACTTTGGTATCTTGGCAAATCTAAGCAGTTTGAGGAGACACAGGTGTCTTCTTCACAGAAGAAAAATTTGAGAAGCAAAACAAATATCTACCTAATTGCTGTCTTGGATAATCTACCGAAATCTAAATCATTTGTATTTTTCCTTCCAATTTTGATATTTTGTTGCATATAGCCAGCAGTCAGTGTCACTCACGTGACTCAAATAAACTCTTATTGAAAACAAATGACTCACATCAACACAAATTATAAGTGAACATTTAGTGGAATATTTGCTAAATCTCCATCTGTACATTTTCAGATCCAGACTTTGGGTTTTTATTGCATCAGTCTGTCCAGTGTAATAGCGTATCCAGTGTAAAATGTGTCAGTGTTAGTGCATGAGAGAGGGGGCAGAGAATGAAGGCAGGCCTGGAGGCGGAGCCTTCGCTCTGATTGGCTGCAGCAAAAAGGGGCTGTCACAGAGAGGGCCGGATTAGCGGAGGTGGGGGAGGTGCCTCGCTTGTTCTGTACCTTTCAGCTGCAGATCAGAGCACAACGCCGAGAGATTAACACTGTTCACAAGCCCCGAGACGTGAGGAAGATGGAAGAGGAGCATGAATGTGTCCGTGCAAGGGACAGAAATCTGATTTAGGGATGCTCAGCACTGGTTTCTTCTTCTAGGAGTGCCTCAGGGTAAGGACTCACTGTCCCTTGTCTTTCTCTTTTAGGAGTCTCTCTGATCCTTTGAGGCATGGACTACATATTATTGCAACCTTCCTGGAACTCTTCCTCTAAGATTTCGGAGTTTCTTTTTTCACCCTGTTTCTAAAAGAGCGAGGGATATTTGTGTCACTCACTGATTCTATCAGACTTGAGAGGTTTCATTCGAGAGGTCCTTCTCTTCCTTTCTCTCTTTCTCTCTGTCTTTGTGATCATGCACTGAAATGATCAGTTCGTACACTGAGGGCACACCTGTCTCTCAAATTCACTCACTTGTGTGGATCTAACCAGAACTCTGCTGCTGGAATTTTGGGATGGATATTGGGATTGCTGTATATATTTCACGCTGAACCTGCCGCACAAGACAAGGTGATAAAGGGTGAGAACTTTTCTTCATCTGTTTTACTTTTGTGCATGATGTTTTGTTTAAATTAGATATACTATAATGTCATATACTGTGTATATATATATATATATATATATATTCAGTGTTGAAGGTTAAATACAAATATATATTTATGTATACAGTCTGCAAGTTTAAGTGTAGAAATCAACAGGATTTTAAAAACATTTAAAAATGAATGTGAACTCCTTTGTACAGGCAGTAAGATGTTCTTGGTTTCAGTGAAGCTCAAGATGCTCTTTAAATAATCTCAAATTATGCCCGAGAACATGATCATCAGGTTTTACATAAACGTGTGTGCCATTAAAGACAAACCAAATATTAAGACATTCTTATAATTTCCATTTAAACCACTCACTCAAATGGTTTAGATAATATAATATGTAATAAAAAAACTATCATTTGTTTTAGATTATTATTTCTCACAGATTAGTCACTGATTTTTGACCCCTAATCTGTGCATCCCTTCAGTGGTGAACACACTGTTACAGATTTATAAAAAATACATGCTTTATTTGCACATAAACTTTGACTCACCTTGACGCCCGAGAAGCCGCTGGTTGTCACATTAAAACTTTCTGCCCTTGTGGCTGAGGATGGCCGCTTTTTAACTACTGGCTGTGTGCGTGAGGTGAGGTGTGTGTTTGTGTGTGAGTGAGTGTGTGTATTGCCATGTGATGTGCTGGTCTCTGGATACCGAAAAGGTTACTGCTAATTAAACCACATTTCTCTTCACTGAAGCACAAAATGTAGGACTCCCTGTGATCCTCCCAGCAGCTGTTATTCTCTTAACACACTTCAGTATCTCTCTCTCCACTCACACATCTGTATATCAGCGTTTAGCGATCTCACACTCTCAGCTCTCTACAGAGCACTGTCCCTGTTTCACTTCACACAAGCTGAGCGATCTTCAATCAGTGTGTGTGAGTGTTTATACACTCAGGGAGGGGTTCGTGTGTGTGTGTATACACTCAAGGGAGAGATTGTGAGAAATTGCGTGTGTTCGTGTGTGAAACAGGTGTGTATTTCTTCGTTTTGTTAGTGACGCTAAGCTTGTGGGACATAAAGTCAGTCAGTTCAACCTTTCCCAGCTTATGCACGTCTTTATTTTTGAACTTCAAGCTCTATTGTGTTTGTGCAGGTACGATGAGATTAGTATTTTCAGTGCTTCACAAAATCGCTGCAATTACAGTGAATGTAAAAATCTAAATAGAGACTATTTACTTTCTTAATACACATAAAACCACTCTTATTGTGAACGATTTATCAGTGCACATTATTCCAAAGAAAGCATGATTTGTCCTTGTAATTTCTCCTCAAAAATAAATGATTTAGCTTTTCAGATGAAATCATTTGGGCCATGTGAATTGGATAATGTTAACCAATAGCCCAAAATGCATATTTACTCATCATTTTAGTAAATTCAGATTTGGTCTTATTTCAGAAAAAATTAATGTGGACTTAAAAATGTAGTACATAGTGAAATATACATAATAAATAAAACAAAACAAAAAAGGAAAATACATGTAAAACAAATTTTGTAAATTTCAAAAGGAGCAAAGAAAAAGATTTTACAAAATATATTTTTAGGGCATTCAAAGTTAACTTATTCACTTAAAAAATATAGTCAAGGTAAACTAAATATTTTCCAGATAATTCACTTTGGCTTTATGTCAGTGACAAGATTTATAGTTATAAACAAAAATTCTTTATAATATCGGTAGCACTTTATTTGAAACTGTTCTGTATGTTCATAGGTATGTGCTTATTATAGCAATTACAATAACTGGGTTATAACTAGGTACTAACCCTGAACCTACCCGTAAACCTAATCTTAACCTATGTGTTACCTTATATTACTAGTACTTTTTGATACTGTACACATACTGTAAATTAAAGTGTAACCATAACTTCATATTCACAAGTTCATACTTACATATAATTTATAGAGAGTAAATTTAAATGCGTATTTGGCGTGCTGTCTGGGGGGAGGGCTTAGAGCTCGGAATTTGCCCCGAACCCAGAATACCCCCCATGCATGTAAGTGGTTAGAACAAAAACTGTGGAGAAGGGGTGGTGGAGGGACGCTAATAAACTGTCAACAAACAGAGGTAAGATTGCTGCATATATATTCCTCTTATTGTTGATTGGCTGAATGCTCTCCACTTGTCAAATATCTGAACATGCCCCTTCCAAACCTTGTTAATAAAACATCATTAAATGGGTCTTTGTGGGCTACGTGAAAATGAACAGCTGCCTTTATATTTTAGTAAGGTTGTCCCTTGCAAAGAGATCCTCATATTTAGGGGTCCTTGGCATTAAAAGTATAGTATACTAAGGCAAATGTTACAGCAATGCAAAATATTAATCTTGTTATATGATAATGCAATCATAATATCGTATTGCCTTGTCCTCGTTTCACATCTCATAAAGTTAATGCTTTGTGTCAGAGCCTGGCGATCTCGTCGTCACTGTTCATATCCATGTCTTTAGAGCCATTCCTACTTAACTCATTTTCTACAGTAACTTCCGAGCAACGCATCATGATAAACGAGCAGGAGAATGTAAAGCAGTTTTAAAGGCTTCCTCTGAGCCGGGCCAAGGCTTTACTCTTCCTGTAATAGTGCTGACACATTTCTGTTGGTTTTGCAGGACATTTACACTCATTTTATAGCCTGCTGGAACGACCGCAAGCAGTATCCTGACAGTACTGAGCGCAGTCTTGTCACTCATCCTTATGTCTCTGTAGTTGTCGTCACCTCAATTTGTGAACAGGCCCTGTTTGTGATCGTGATGGTGGTCACCAACTGTGTACACATACATGGCTAAAGCTTGGCTTAAGAAGATTAGATGCCCACTCTATATCCTTCTGAACTTCACACACACACACACACACACACACACACACACACACACACACACACACACAAGGTCTGACAGATGGCCTTCCTTGTGCGAAAGACAGTGATCCTTTATCACCTTGTCCTGTGTAGTATCAACAGCGTTGTTTGAAGTAGTGAAACAGGCTCCCTGATTGCACCAAAAGGGCAGTTTGCTGACAGAATTGCAAGGATAGTGACACCCAGAGTGATGCACGTTTCTGATTCAAATCACATTTCCGCATTCAAACAGCTCCTTTTCATCCTTCTCTGGTTACTCGTCTGTTCTTCCTTCATCTTTCTCTCTTTGTCACTCTCAGTAAATGTCATAAATTCAGTGTGCTTTACATTAATGTGGGCGAACTGATTGGTAGATGCAAGGATGTAACCAAATATTCAGGGGCAGGAGAGACCAGAGATGGGGGAAAAGTAATGTTTTACCTCAAAATTAAAAGGAAAAATATAAGAAATTGTACTTCTAAGCAGCATACATTTATGCTGCATCATGGATGAGAAAATTTGTTTTTCTTTTGATCAGGAACTCAACATGAGGTCAATTTATATTGCGATTACCAGAAAACATCCTACACTGTAAAACATATGATCAATATGTTATGGCAACATATGTTTTTACATTGCTTTAACTCATCAAAATAAGTCTAGTCAATTTCAACATTTTTATAAGTTATTCAACATTCAACACATTTTTTAAGTCAGTTTAATGTAATTTAAGTTGAAATGACTTACATTTTTAAGTACAGTCAACTTGGATGTTTAAGGCAGCAACTTTCTATCTGTCTATCTATCTATCTGTCTGTCTATCTGTCGATTCTCTGTCTGTCTATCTGTCGATTCTATCTGTCTGTCGATTCTGTCTATCTGTCGATTCTATCTGTCTGACGATTCTATCTATCGATTCTGTCTGTCGATTCTTTCTGTCGAATCTATCTGTTGATTCTATCTGTCTGTCTATCTGTCTATTCTGTCTATCTATCGATTCTGTCTGTCGATTCTTTCTGTCGAATCTATCTGTTGATTCTATCTGTCTGTCTATCTGTCGATTCTATCTGTCTGTTGATTCTATCTATCGAATCTATCTGTTGATTCTATCTGTCTGTCTGTCTGTCGATTCTATCTGTCTGTCGATTCTTTCTGTCGAATCTATCTGTTGATTCTATCTGTCTGTCTATCTGTCGATTCTATCTGTCTGTCTATCTGTCGATTCTATCTGTCGATTCTATCTGTCTGTGTATCTGTCGATTCTATCTGTTGATTCTGTCTCGATTCTATCTGTCGATTCTATCTGTCAGTCTATCTGTCGATTCTGTCTGTCTGTCGATTCTATCTGTCTGTCAATTCTATCTATCTGTCTATCTGTCGATTCTGTCTGTCTGTCGATTCTGTCTATATATCGATTCTATCTGTCTGTTGATTCTGTCTATCTTTCGATTTTATCTGTCGATTCTGTCTGTCTGTCGATTCTGTCTATATATCGATTCTATCTGTCTGTCGATTCTGTCTGTCGATTCTATCTGTCGATTCTCTATGTCGATTCTGTCTGTCGATTCTGTCTGTCGATTCTGTCTGTCGATTCTTTCTGTCGATTCTGTCTGTCAATTCTATCTGTCTATCTGTCGATTCTATCTGTCGATTCTATCTGTCGATTCTGTCTGTCTGTCGATTTTTTTCTGTTTGTCTACCTGTCTGTCTGTCGATTTTTTTCTGTTGATTCTTTCTGTTGATTCTGTCTGTCGATTTTTTTCTGTCTATCTGTCTGTCTGTCGATTCTATCTGTATGTCGATTCTATCTATCTGTCGATTCTATCTGTCTGATGATTCTATCTGTCTGTCTGTCGATTCTGTCTATATATCGATTCTATCTGTCTGTCGATTCTGCCTATCTTTCGATTCTATCTGTCTGTCGATTCTGCCTATCTTTCGATTCTATCTGTCTGTCTGTCTGTCGAGTCTATCTGTCAATTCTATCTGTTGATTCTGTCTGTCGATTCTATCTGTCTGACGATTCTATCTGTCTGACGATTCTATCTATCTGTCTATCTGTCGATTCTATCTATCTGTCGATTCTGTCTATATATCGATTCTATCTGTCTGTCGATTCTGTCTGTCTGTTTATCTGTTGATTCTATTTGTTGATTCTGTCTGTCGATTCTGTCGATTCTATCTGTCGATTCTGTCTGTCTGTCGATTTTTTTCTGTTTGTTTATCTGTCTGTCTGTCGATTCTGTCTGTCGATTTTTTTCTGTCTATCTGTCTGTCTGTCGATTCTATCTGTATGTCGATTCTATCTATCTGTCGATTCTATCTGTCTGATGATTCTATCTGTCTGTCTGTCGATTCTGTCTATATATCGATTCTATCTGTCGATTCTGCCTATCTTTCGAGTCTGTCTGTCGAGTCTATCTGTCAATTCTATCTGTTGATTCTGTCTGTCGATTCTATCTGTCTGACGATTCTATCTGTCTGACGATTCTATCTATCTGTCTATCTGTCGATTCTATCTATCTGTCGATTCTGTCTATATATCGATTCTATCTGTCTGACGATTCTATCTGTCTGACGATTCTATTTATCTGTCTATCTGTCGATTCTATCTATCTGTCGATTCTGTCTATATATCGATTCTATCTGTCTGTCGATTCTGTCTGTTTATCTGTTGATTCTATTTGTTGATTCTGTCTGTCGATTCTGTCGATTCTGTCTGTCGATTCTATCTGTCTGTCGATTCTATTTGTTGATTCTGTCTGTCGATTCTGTCTCTGTCGATTCTGTCTATATATCGATTCTATCTGTCTATCGATTCTGTCTATCTTTCGATTACGTCTGTCGATTCTGTCTGTCTGTCTATCTGTCGATTCTGTCTGTCTGTCGATTCTATCTATTTGTCGATTCTATCTGTCTGATGATTCTATCTATCTGTCTATCTGTCGATTCTGTCTATCTTTCGATTCTATCTGTCTGTCTGTCTGTCGATTCTATCTGTCTGTCGATTTAATCTATCTGTCGATTCTATCTGTCTGTCTATCTGTCGATTCTTTCTGTCTGTCTATCTGTCGATTCTGTCAATTATGTCTGTTGATTCTATCTGTCTGTCTATCTGTCGATTCTATCTATCTGTATATCTGTCGATTCTGTCTGTCGAGTCTATCTGTCGAGTCTGTCTATCTATCGATTCTATCTATCTGTCGTTTCTTTCTGTCTGTCTATCTGTCGATTCTGTCTTTCTGTCGATTCTGTCTATCTGTCGATTTTGTCTGTCTGTCGATTCTGTCTATATATTGATTCTATCTGTCTGTCGATTCTATCTGTTTGTCTATCTGTTGATTCTGTTTATCTGTCGATTCTATCTGTCTGTCTATCTGTTGAGTCTGTCTATCTATCGATTCTATCTATCTTTCGTTTCTTTCTGTCTGTCTATCTGTTAATTCTGTCTGTCTGTCTGTCTATCCGTTGATTCTGTCTGTCTGTTGATTCTATCTGTCGAGTCTATCTGTCTGTCGATTCTTTCTGTCTGTCTATCTGTATATTCTATCTGTCTGTGGATTCTGTCTGTCTGTGGATTCTATCTGTCTGTCTATCTGTCGATTCTGTCTGTCTGTTGATTCTATCTGTCTGTGGATTCTATCTGTCTGTGGATTCTATCTGTCTGTCTATCTGTCGATTCTATCTGTCTGTCGATTCTGTCTATCTGTCGATTCTATCTGTCTGTCGATTCTATCTATCGATTCTGTCTGTCGATTCTTTCTGCCGATTCTATCTGTTGATTCTATCTGTCTGTCTATCTGTCGAGTCTATCTGTCGATTCTGTCTGTCGATTCTATCTGTTGATTCTGTCTGTCGATTCTATCTGTCTTTCTATCTATCTGTCGATTCTGTCTGTCTGTCGATTCTATCTGTCTGTCAATTCTATCTGTCTGTCGATTCTTTCTGTCTGTCTATCTGTCGATTCTATCTGTCTGTCGATTCTTTCTGTCTGTCTATCCGTCGATTATATCTGTCTGTGAATTCTGTCTGTCTGTGAATTCTGTCTATCTGTCGATTCTGTCTGTGTTGATTCTGTCTGTTGAATCTATCTGTTCGATTCTATCTGTCTGTCGTTTTTATCTGTCTGTCTATCTGTTGATTCTGTCTGTCTGTCGATTTTATCTGACTGTCTATCTGTTGATTTTGTCTGTCTGTCGATTCTATCCATCTGTCGATTTTATCTGTCTGTCGATTCTGTCTATCTGTCTGTCTGTCGATTCTATCTGTCTGTCTATCTGTCTGTCAATTCTATCTGTCTGTCTATCTGTCTGTCTGTCAATTCTATCTGTCTGACGATTCTATCTATCTGTCTATCTATCGATTCTGTCAGTCTGTCGATTCTATCTATCTGTCTGTCTGTTGAGTCTGTCTATCTATCGATTCTATCTATCTGTCGTTTCTTTCTGTCTGTCTATCTGTCGAGTCTATCTGACTATTCTGTCTGTCTGTCGATTCTGTCTGTCTATCTGTCGATTCTATCTGTCTGACGATTCTATCTATCTGTCTATATATTGATTCTGTCTGTCTGACGATTCTATCTGTCTGTCTATCTGTCGATTCTGTCTGTCTGTTGATTCTTTCTGTCTGTCTATCTGTTGATTTTATCTGTCTGTCGATTCTATCTATCTGTCGTTTCTTTCTGTCTGTCTATCTGTCGAGTCTATCTGTCTATTCTGTCTGTCTGTCGATTCTGTCTGTCTGTTGATTCTATCTGTCTGTTGATTCTATCTGTCTGTCGATTCTATCTATCTGTCGATTCTTTCTGTCTGTCTATCTGTTGATTCTATCTGTCTGTCGATTCTAACTATATGTCGATTCTTTCTGTCTGTCTATCTGTTGATTCTATCTGTCTGTTGATTCTAACTATATGTCGTTTCTTTCTGTCTGTCTATCTGTCGAGTCTATCTGTCTATTCTGTCTGTCTGTCGATTCTGTCTGTCGATTCTGTCTGTCTGTTGATTCTATCTGTCTGTTGATTCTATCTGTCTGTCGATTCTATCTATCTGTCGTTTCTTTCTGTCTGTCGATTCTGTTGATTCTTTCTATCTGTCGATTCTGTCTGTTGATTCTTTCTGTCTGTCTATCTGTCGAGTCTGTCTATCTATCGATTCTATCTATCTGTCGTTTCTTTCTGTCTGTCTATCTGTCTATTCTGTCTGTCTGTCGATTCTGTCTGTCTGTCGATTCTGTCTGTCTATCTGTTGATTCTGTCTTTCTGTTGCTTCTATCTGTCTGTCGATTCTATTTATCTGTTGTTTCTTTCTGTCTGTCTATCTGTCGAGTCTATCTGTCTATTCTGTCTATCTGTCGATTCTGTCTGTCGATTCTATCTGTCTATTCTGTCTGTCTGTTGATTCTGTCTGTCTATCTGTCGATTCTGTCTGTCTGTTGATTCTATCTGTCTGTCGATTCTATTTATCTGTCGTTTCTTTCTGTCTGTCTATCTGTCGAGTCTGTCTGTCGATTCTATTTATCTGTCGTTTCTTTCTGTCTGTCTATCTGTCGAGTCTATCTGTCGAGTCTATCTGTCTATTCTGTCTATTTGTCGATTCTGTCTATCTGTCAATTCTGTCTGTCTGTTGATTTCTATCTGTCTGTCGATTCTATCTATCTGTTGTTTCTTTCTGTCTGTTGAGTCTATCTGTCGAGTCTGTCTATCTATCGATTCTGTCTATCTGTCGTTTCTTTCTGTCTGTCTATCTGTCGAGTCTATCTGTCTATTCTGTCTGTCTGTCGATTCTGTCTGTCTGTTGATTCTATCTGTCTGTCGATTCTAACTATCTGTCGTTTCTTTCTGTCTGTCTATCTGTCTATTCTGTCTGTCTATCTGTCGATTCTGTCTGTCTGTTGATTCTATCTGTCTGTCGATTCTATCTTTCTGTTGTTTCTTTCTGTCTGTCTATCTGTCGAGTCTATCTGTCTAGTCTGTCTATCTGTCGAGTCTATCTGTCTAGTCTGTCTATCTGTCGATTCTGTCTATCTGTTGATTCTGTCTATCTGTCGATTCTGTCTGTCTATCTGTCGAGTCTGTCTATCTATCGATTCTATCTATCTGTCGTTTCTTTCTGTCTGTCTATCTGTCGAGTCTATCTGTCTATTCTGTCTGTCTATCTGTCGATTCTGTCTTGTTTGTTGATTCTATCTGTCTGTCGAGTCTGTCTATCTGTTGATTCTATCTGTCTGTCGATTCTAACTATCTGTCGTTTCTTTCTGTCTGTCTATCTGTCGAGTCTATCTATCTATTCTGTCTGTCTGTCGATTCTATCTATCTGTCGATTCTTTCTGTCTGTCGATTCTTTCTGTCTGTCTATCTGTCTGTCGATTCTAACTATCTGTTGTTTCTTTCTGTCTGTCTATCTGTTGAGTCTATCTGTCTATTCTGTCTGTCTGTCGATTCTGTCTGTCTGTTAATTCTATCTGTCTGTCGATTCTATCTATCTGTCGTTTCTTTCTTTCTGTCTGTCTATCTGTCGAGTCTATCTGTCTATTCTGTCTATTTGTCGATTCTGTCTATCTGTCGATTCTGTCTGTCTGTTGATTTCTATCTGTCTGTCGATTCTATCTATCTGTTGTTTCTTTCTGTCTATCTGTTGAGTCTATCTGTTGATTCTGTCTATCTGTCGATTCTGTCTGTCTGTTGATTTTTTCTGTCTGTCTATCTGTCGAGTCTGTCTATCTATAGATTCTATCTATCTGTCGTTTCTTTCTGTCTGTCTATCTGTCGAGTCTATCTGTCTATTCTGTCTGTCTGTTGATTCTATCTGTCTGTCGATTCTAACTATCTGTCGTTTCTTTCTGTCTGTCTATCTGTCTATTCTGTCTGTCTATCTGTCGATTCTGTCTGTCTGTTGATTCTATCTGTCTGTCGATTCTATCTATCTGTTGTTTCTTTCTGTCTGTCTATCTGTTGAGTCTATCTGTCGATTCTGTCTATCTGTCGATTCTGTCTGTCTGTTGATTCTATCTGTCTGTCGATTCTATCTATCTGTTGTTTCTGTCTGTCTATCTGTCGAGTCTATCTGTTGATTCTATCTATCTGTCGTTTCTTTCTGTCTGTCTATCTGTCGAGTCTATCTGTCTATTCTGTCTGTCTATCTGTCGATTCTGTCTGTTTGTTGATTCTGTCTGTCGAGTCTGTCTATCTGTTGATTCTATCTGTCTGTCGATTCTAACTATCTGTCGTTTCTTTCTGTCTGTCTATCTGTCGAGTCTATCTATTCTGTCTGTCTGTCGATTCTATCTATCTGTCGATTCTTTTCTGTCTGTCTGTCGTTTCTTTGTCTGTCTATCTGTCGCATATATCTGTCTATTCTGTCTGTCTGTCGTTTCTTTCTGTCTGTCTATCTGTTGAGTCTATCTGTCTATTCTGTCTGTCTGTCGATTCTGTCTGTCTGTTGATTCTATCTGTCTGTCGATTCTTTTCTGTCTGTCTGTCGTTTCTTTGTCTGTCTATCTGTCGCATATATCTGTCTATTCTGTCTGTCTGTCGTTTCTTTCTGTCTGTCTATCTGTTGAGTCTATCTGTCTATTCTGTCTGTCTGTCGATTCTGTCTGTCTGTTGATTCTATCTGTCTGTCGATTCTTTTCTGTCTGTCTGTCGTTTCTTTGTCTGTCTATCTGTCGCATATATCTGTCTATTCTGTCTGTCTGTCGTTTCTTTCTGTCTGTCTGTCTGTCTGTCTGTCGATTCTTTCTATCTGTCGATTCTGTCTGTCTGTTGATTCTATCTATCTGTTGTTTCTTTCTGTCTATCTGTTGAGTCTATCTGTTGATTCTGTCTATCTGTTGATTCTGCCTGTCTGTTGATTTTTTCTGTCTGTCTATCTGTCGAGTCTGTCTATCTATAGATTCTATCTATCTGTCGTTTCTTTCTGTCTGTCTATCTGTCGAGTCTATCTGTCTATTCTGTCTGTCTGTTGATTCTATCTGTCTGTCGATTCTAACTATCTGTCGTTTCTTTCTGTCTGTCTATCTGTCTATTCTGTCTGTCTATCTGTCGATTCTGTCTGTCTGTTGATTCTATCTGTCTGTCGAGTCTATCTGTCTATTCTGTCTGTCTGTCGATTCTATCTATCTGTCGATTCTTTCTGTCTGTCTATCTGTTGATTCTGTCTGTCTGTCTGTCGAGTCTATCTGTCGTTTCTATCTGTTTGTCGATTCTATCGGTCTGTCGATTCTATCTGTTGATTCTGTCTGTCTGTCTATCTGTCGATTCTGTCTGTCTGTCGATTCTATCTGTCGTTTTATCTATATATCTGTCTTTCTGTCTATCTGAATTTGTTGGTTAACTGTCCTAAAATGGTTTCATCATAATGGTTATAAAACAGTCTTCATTTCCTTTGATTTTGGCATGAAATATGAATGAAACATTTCTTTGCAACATTCACCGTACACCCCATCACACACCACATCTTGCCCACTTTATGCACTCAAAGTCACGCATGACTAGTGTAAAGTTCGTTTGACAGATCTGGAGGTGTGTACATACTGATTATTACAGCCTATGGTCACACACAGTGGTTAACACATAATAAGCTCAGCCTCGCAGGTACACGCAGATATCTGTGACCTCTCAGTCTTAATGGAAAACCTTGCCACAGGTCTCATCGCTAACACTAGAGGCCTCTCTTTGTTGTGAGATGAGTTATGCAATGCAAGACTCCACAATGCTGTTTTTAGCATCGAGGTCAGTTACAGAAAAGGAGCTTTTGATGGTGTTTAAAAGGGCCGAGCTTTAGGTGCAGTAACGTATAATCCCACACTCACGTCAGTTGAAACATAAAAATAAAGACTGAAGGTGAATATCGTGAATAGTGTTATACAAGACAGCGCTGAGAGAAGAACTCAAGTGACCCTGAAATGAGGATTGGCTTTACCACCCACATCCTGCTTCAATGCACCCACGGAAAACGCACTGAGAGCATTAATGACTAGCGGGTCAGCACCCACGACTCATGGCCGGTATTGGCGCACTCCAGAAAAACAGTTTTTAATTGATTTTCTGCTTTCACATAGAAGTAGCAAGAAAATGAATGGTCTTGAGACAAATTCTCAACTTTACGGTCCTCACTTTTGGCCTTCATTCCTTGGGATAGTGAAGGCTAACAGGAAATTATAAGGGAGGAATGGGGTTAGGCATATACAGATGAAATATTCAGATTTTAACCAGCATACTTGCAGGCACGCAAATATGTTGCGCTCACTGTGTCTTATGTGATCACCAAAGATGTCGTGTGACCAAAATTTATGCAAACAAATGCCTAATGCTTCTAAGGTTTTCAGTTTTATTTGGCAGAAAGGACTTTGTGTGTAAAAGAAGTATACTTTAGCAAAAAGAGTACTTATTATGGAACTAACACTTTAAAATAATATACTTTATGTTATTTGCAATTAAATTAAAGTGTATTATAGTAAAAAAAAAAAAAAAAAAAAAAAAATATATATATATATATATATATATATATATATATATATATATATATATATATATATATATATATATATATATATATATATATATTACATGCAATAGTTGCACTTTTTGACCCACTTAAGTAGGACTGAAGGACATTTTAATATGCAATTTCATAATTACTTCTATTGTCTTTGAAATTTGGCTAAAATGTTCTGCTGAATGTACTGGCATGTATTAACAATACATTAAAATATACTTTAATGTAATTTCTTTTGAAACAAATATATTTGTAATTATACATTTGTAATGATGAAATTGCAATTTATTTAAATAATATAAATTCAAATTTAATATCAAATACACACTATAGTTAAAATTATAATCAAGTACTTTAGATGTGCTTTAAAATGTTAGACAACTCATCAGAATAAGTCTACTTCTACAAAAGAATATTAATGATTTAAAATATACTTTAAAACTTGAATTTGACTATTACAAAGTTAACTTTTTAAATGTGTACTTTTAAAGTGTGTACTTACTTTTTCAGTGTGTTAAGAAGCAGTCATAAAAGTGTCTCTTAAGTGGCCTTTTATTTCATTGATATTATATTACGTGCAAGTACAGTATTTTTAAGAAATACACTTTTAAGAAGTACACAAGCACACATTCAATACAAGCACACCTCTTTTTCTCAAGGGTGTTCATAGGACAGTTTGAAGATATGTTCTTGCATTGACAGTGCCATAATTATTTTATTAGATATTTGAGTTTTTGTTAGTCGTACCTTGTACGTGCTGAGACTATGATCAATCTGGGAAAAAGAGAGGAAATTATTAAAAATGTATATTCGCCTTAACATTCAATATTTAATCGTAAATTGCCTTTTTATCCTCACTGTACAAGAACGCAACATCCAGCCTCAACAGAAACCCTGTCAGAACAACATGTCTGACTCGCTTTCATCTAACATTGTCTACAATTCTTCACTGAAGACATTTGTTGGTACGTTTGCTCAGGATGAGGAGACAAACATTATGTTGAACAAAAGCCCTCCTTAGCCCTGCTTATCATCGCATTATTTCTCCCTTTTGTCCATGACCCAGGGTTAGAGAAGGTACTGTGAGAATAATAGGGCCAATGGCAAAGGCCGTTGTTCCTTTTTTAATTAAAATATGGTGGTCTTCAAGGCTCTAGAGTAATTTTTGAGGAACCATCAGCATATACATGTGTGGTTACGACCAGTTGTGATGACCCTTCTGCTAAATGCATGACACATTCATAACCCCCTCTGGCTCGTTTACACATATAAAGGCCCTTTGTGTGTGTGCAAGTGAGGCGATCACAATCTTGTGTTGTTTGATTTCAAGTAGGAGGTGGGGAATGTGCCTGATCAGCTGCCATAGGTGTGAACAGTGTATGGCGTTTGCATTACAGCAGACTAGCTCTGGCTCTGAACGCTTGTGAAAAAGAAGTACACTTTGGCATACTTCTAAAAAGAGTTCTTATTTAATGGATAATCCATGGCTAGCTGTGCATTAAACGATTTTGATGCATGACATGGAGGTAAAGGATTTACTTGTGAATGACCTGTGTCTGTGATCTCTACTAGCAATGAAGCAGTGAGTTTAATTACTTCAAAAACAGTGACATTACACTCTAAAAAACATTTTGGGCTGGGTAAATATAGGACAGAACACATGTTGGGTTAATTTTACCCAGCAAATTGGGTTGTTTATTAACCAAGTATAATGGGCTGATTTAACCCAGTATAATGGGTTGATTCATTTGAACTACTAGATTATTTTCATTTTTTTACTTCATACATTAATTAATGTTTACGGATTAACTTAAATCTTCTAAACTTTTAAAAAATACTCCACACAACCACTGGTTTGCTGAGCGCCCCGGCCGTACCAGCGGTACAACGGTTATGGCACGGGGACGTAACGTCTCTGTTCCATCCTTCAGGGAACGAGGGTTACATACGAAACCGTTTCCTTTCAGTCAGTCACTACGCGTTACAAAGGGAAGACACATGCTCGGAGGAGGCTTACCGTGGAAATACACATGTGGGGGTTTCCCAGAGGGGGAACCATGCACATGGAGGCACCTAGCCTAACACAAGGGCTGACCGAGCGGGCATGCACTCAACCCAGTGCATCAACTGTGTCGGCATCAGCAGTGCTGGAGGAACTCAGGGCTTCACTGAGAAACTTACCTGAGTAAAATAGCACACGTATCCAGTCCGTGGAGTGGAACGGCGCAGCAAGCGATGACACAGAGCCGATCCTACTTACCGGCCATTGGGAGCGAGTACACGAGAGGACACTGGCTCTACATGGAGATTTTAGAATCTTGCGAATGTGTTAGGTGTCGCCCAGCCTGCAGCTCTGCAGATGTCTGTTAGCAAGGCGCCATGTGCTAGAGCCCAAGAGGAAGCCACACTCCTGGTGGGGGGCCCTAAACCTGGTAAGCCAGAACAACCGAAAATGCCTGCAGGTCCCCTACCCTCTTGATGGAGGCCAAAGCAATCAAGAGCACCGCC
This sequence comes from Rhinogobio ventralis, assembly GCA_039654625.1. NCBI lineage: Eukaryota > Metazoa > Chordata > Actinopteri > Cypriniformes > Gobionidae > Rhinogobio > Rhinogobio ventralis. The sequence goes on from CM077206.1 coordinate 34,967,559, forward strand.
TTCATAGAGAGGTATTTATGCTCAACAGACTGCAGTGGCTCAAAGGGAGTTCTCTGCAGGGCAGATAAAACCACTGCGAGGTCCCAAGAGGGCATCTGTAAAGGGCGAGGTGGATTTAACCTCCTCGCTCCTCTAAGGAGCCTGATGACCAGGTCATGCTGTCCTACCACAAGCTTGTGGTGTGCGCACTCACTCATAAGCTGCGTGTAAATGGCGACCGAGTCGATTTCCATACCGAGAAAAGAGATCCTCTGCACGGGGGAGAGTTTGCTCTTTTCCCAGTTTACCCGAAGGCCCAGACGGGTGAGGTGCTGGAGCCCTCTTGCCCTCTTGGGACCTCGCAGTGGTTTTATCTGCCTTGCAGAGAACTCCCTTTGAGCCACTGAAGTCTGTTGAGCATAAATACCTCTCAGTATCAGCTAGTCGTCAAGATAGTTCAGGATGCGAACCTCGTATTGCTGTGTTGCCATTCGAAAATGCGTTTGGCTGTCAACATCTTGAATGGACGCCTGTGAAGGGTTCGGTTCAAGATGCGCAGGTCAGGATTGGTCGTAACCCACCGCTCTTCTTGGGTACAATGAAGTAGGGGCTGTAAAAGCTGGACTTCATCTCAGCTGGAGGCACCCTTCGCTTCGCTCACGACTCGTCCACGAGCGCTGCCACAGCGTGATTAAAGCCCAAACACGCTAGACAGCGCTCGTGACTGTCAGACAGATGAATGACGCGACCGCACCCAGAAACACATGGGCGAGACATCTTGAAAAAGACATACCCGTGTAGCTCTTTTAGAAGAGGAAAAACTCTGCAGCAGTGCCAAAGCGCCCAGGGAAAACACACACACTCTGTAGCAGATCACTGCACAGATCAGTAGCTGGAATGCGGAAATCGCTGGAACGCACTGTAACCCCGACACCACTGAAGAGTCACTCGTCTTACTTGTAGAGCAAGTGATGCACTTGGCTCCGAAGCAGAAACATAATGCGAGATTGCACACGCAGCTCCTTATATACCCACGAGGTTGGGTGGAGTTGTGCTATGCAAATTCCGCAGACCCATGGCACTGTTTTGCCATTGGCTTGTTTTGTAGAACTCAAAGGGGATAGGCTTCTAAGCGAAAGGAAACCCAAGAGTTTTTAGAGTGTACAACCTCCTTCATTAGCGATTCAGTAGCTAAGTTAATTTATTAAAGGGGGCATAACACCATGTCCTAACTACACGCAATGTGACGTCGCGACACGGGATAAAAGGTATATTTTCCATGTTAATTAGAGTTTTTGTCCTAACCAGCTACGACGGCGACACATAATGATTTTATTTTAGACTGGAACAGTACAAAACATGGCAATGATAATCTCAGGTAATGTTTATGTGCTTTACTTAATGTTAAAAGTGTGTAATGTGACTTATGATATCATTTAGTGATCACAACTTTGTAACGTAGTTGTACTAAAAGCAACAATGGATAATTCACCTCAGATCTTGAAATTAAACAAATGGAAAAAAGAACTTTCAAACTGTGAACAAACAAGTATATTCTATGACAAAGATTGTTTTAGTAACTCTGTATTTTTAGTAATGTTTAAATGGTGTAATATTTGTGAGTTAGATTTTTTACTTATCCATTTCCTTGTGAGTGCCGTCAATCTCTGGTGCCATAACCTACACTTGCCGCGAGAGCCTGCCCACAAAGCTGTTCTGATTGGCTGTGTTTTTTGATTAATTTGGTCGCATCTGGTAGTCATGTCGCGTCTGGTGCAGACAAATGGGAGACACTGGAATCTTATTGCATCGCATCTAGTTAGGACACGGTGTAACACACAGTTTCTGCCAATCTCATGTTAATCTTGAGTACCTATAGAGTAGTATTGCATCCTTCATATCTCCGAAAAATCTTTAGTTTTATCATATTTCTAAAAGACAGATCGGCTGTACTGATTCTTTCCGAAAACAGCCGAACTTGTGGAGGTGCGCAGTGGGCGGAGCTAAAGAATCTCGAGCACACACACACTCCCTAGATAACTTTCAATTCACTATAGGTTTGTTTTGTTGACATTATATGCACTTACACGCCGATTGCCAACAAAACAGAGATTTGATGCAGTTTCACTCACCACCTGCCGTTTCCACTCATGACCGGGAACAAACAAACACACTTGCAGAACTCTGTTGCTGCTCCAGAAAAACAAACTGCATCCACTGTTTCCTTAACGCTGGGTTATTTGTGAAGCTGAACAAGGTTATCTTTCCCTCAACTAGAAACACGCTTCTTTAGTGACGTTGTTGATTTCATGGTCTAAAAACAAAATGACAGCACTGCCGACGGCTCCCGTAACCCAAACAAAGCTTGTCGTTGACGCTCTTGCTCTCGCTGTAGTTGATGTGCGGACTTGCATATCTGGGAGAAGTGCACATACAAGGAATTTCGGCCTTTATGATGTCATACAGGCCCATACTCGAAAAAAAACTTTCCGAAACTTGTTCAAATCCTGAAGGAGTGTATTTGGCACAGAAATACTATTTTTTTTTTACATTAAACAATTTTAATACACACCTTCCAGCCAATCAGAATAGAGTATTCAGAAAGACCATGTTATAATACAGAAATAATATACTTAAATGTGAATGAATGTTATGTTTTCAGACAATTAAATGAAAATGTATTGCAGTTTAAATTTATAATAAGTTGAACTTAAGAGTGCTTTTTTGAACCACTTAAGCAGGACTTTGTTACATCATTATATGTAATTTCATAATTTCTACGATTGTCTTTGAAATATGATTAGTGAATGTAATTAATAAAGTATCTAAATGTAATACAGTATAACAGTTAAAATTTTAATCAATGTGCTTTTAATCAATGTTCAACATCAAAATAATGTAAGTAATTCTTTAAAGCATGACAAAAGATTATTAAAACATAATGATTTAAAATGGACTATAAAGTATTTTTTTTCTTTTATATTATTAAAAAAGTGCATTTTTTAAGTGTTCTTATAAGTAAAAAAAAAACAGTAATGAAACTGCACTCTCTTTAAGTACACTTAAGTGGCCTTTTATTTCAATAATATATATAATATTATTATCTGCAATTACAGGTTTAAAAAAAAAAATATATATATATATATAATATATTTATATATATATATATATATATATATATATATATAAAATTATATTTAACAAGTGCCCATTTGATACAATTAAGCACACTTATTTTTCATAAGAGAGCACTTTAGCACAACAATCTGCAGCCTACTTCATATTAGCTAGTTTCTGAATCGCATCTACTTCATTAAATGTTTAGCAAGACAAGTGTGTGATGAAGGCCCCCGGGCTCTTTTTCCATTTGGGTACAATCATAGGTCCGCAATCAAAATGTCTCATCCCCCACAATGCACCAAATTGCAGCTATATTAAGCCACATTCATTGGTTTTCTCCACATGTGAAGGCAGATGAATGAGAATAGAGAATATGGCTGTCCTGGGGGACGAGGAACGGGGTCCGGCCCCTGCAGTGAGCTCTCAAAGGACACTGCGGAGGGTTATCTGAAAACCTCAATGCTCAAATCTCGCCGTACAGAGAGAGCTCCCAAGAGTCTTGGGAAAAAGCAAGCGGTGTGCCTATTGTTAAAGGCTGCCGCACAGTGTGATCTGATATTTGTGTGCTATTGCTTTTCTTTTTATCGTCATTGTGGAAGTACGAAAATAAATGTGTCGTTATTCACGAACCGCTCACAAAATATCTTTACTGTCAGGTAAAGTCAAATCAGATTTAATTGTATAACGGTTTTCACAATACACATTGTAATATATAATATGCATGCTAATAAGCAACCAGTTAATAGTGAGAATTGAACCCTAAAATAAAGTGTTACCATATATATACACTCCTAAAGGATTATTAGGAACACCATACTAATACTGTGTTTGACCCCCTTTCGCCTTCAGAACTGCCTTAATTCTACGTGGCATTGATTCAACAAGGTGCTGAAAGCATTCTTTAGAAATGTTGGCCCATATTGATAGGATAGCATCTTGCAGTTGATGGAGATTTGTGGGATGCACATCCAGGGCACGAAGCTCCCGTTCCACCACATCCCAAAGATGCTCTATTGGGTTGAGATCTGGTGACTGTGGGGGCCATTTTAGTACAGTGAACTCATTGTCATGTTCAAGAAACCAATTTGAAATGATTCAAGCTTTGTGACATGATGCATTATCCTGCTGGAAGTAGCCATCAGAGGATGGGTACATGGTGGTCATAAAGGGATGGACATGGTCAGAAACAATGCTCAGGTAGGCCGTGGCATTTAAACGATGCCCAATTGGCACTAAGAGGCCTAAAGTGTGCCAAGAAAACATCCTCCACACCATTACACCACCACCACCAGCCTGCACAGTGGTAACAAGGCATGATGGATCCATGTTCTCATTCTGTTTACGCCAAATTCTGACTTTACCATCTGAATGTCTCAACAGAAATCGAGACTCATCAGACCAGGCAACATTTTTCCAGTCTTCAACTGTCCAATTTTGGTGAGCTCGTGCAAATTGTAGCCTCTTTTTCCTATTTGTAGTGGAGATGAGTGGTACCCGGTGGGGTCTTCTGCTGTTGTAGCCCATCCGCCTCAAGGTTGTGCGTGTTGTGGCTTCACAAATGCTTTGCTGCATACCTCGGTTGTAACAAGTGGTTATTTCAGTCAAAGTTGCTCTTCTATCAGCTTGAATCAGTCGGCCCATTCTCCTCTGACCTCTAGCATCAACAAGGCATTTTCGCCCACAGGACTGCCGCATACTGGATGTTTTTCCCTTTTCACACCATTCTTTGTAAACTCTAGAAATGGTTGTGCGTGAAAATCCCAGTAACTGAGCAGATTGTGAAATACTCAGACCGGCCCGTCTGGCACCAACAACCATGCCACGCTCAAAATTGCTTAAATCACCTTTCTTTCCCATTCTGACATTCAGTTTGGAGTTCAGGAGATTGTCTTGACCAGGACCACACCCCTAAATGCATTGAAGCAACTGCCATGTGATTGGTTGATTAGATAATTGCATTAATGAAAAATTGAACAGGTGTTCCTAATAATCCTTTAGGTGAGTGTATATATATATATATATATATATATATATATATATATATATATACAGTTGCAAGAAAAGTATGTAAACTGCTTGCAGAATCTGTGAAAATGTGAATAATTGTAACTAAATAAGAGAGATCATACAAAATGCATGTTATTTTTTTATTTAGTACTATCCTGAATAAGATATTTTACATAAAAAAACATTTACATATAGTCCACAAGACTTTTTGCAAGAAAAATTGCTGAAATTATTAAAATGACCCCATTCAAAAGTTTATGTCACCTATTAAAAAAGGTTCAAACATTCACTGATGCTTGAGAAGGAAACACGATGCATGAAGAGCCGGGGGGTGAAAACTTATTGAATTTGAAGATCAAGGTAAATTGTACTTAATTTGTCTTCCGAGAACAATGCAAGTATCTTCTGTTGCTTCTGAAGGGCAGTACTAAATGAAAAAAAAAATGGACATCTTCATCCTGTTCAGAAGTTTTTACCCCCCGGCTCTTAAAGGAACACTGCACTTTTTTTAAAAATAGGCTCATTTTCCAACTCCCTTAGAGTTAAACAGTTGAGTTTTACAGCTTTTGAATCCATTCAGCCGATCTCCGGGTCTGGCATTAGAACTTTTAGCATAGCTTAGCATAGATCATTGAATCTGATTAGACCGTTAGCATCTCGCTCAAATGACCAAAGACTTTCGATATTTTTCCTATTTAAACTTGACTCTTCTGTAGTTACATTGTGTAATAAGACCGACGGAAAATGAAAAGTTGCGATTTTTTTTAGACCGATATGGCTAGGAACTATACTCTCATTTCTGCGTAATAATCAAGGAACTTTGCTGCAGTACCATGGGTGCAGCAGGCACCATGATATTAAGCAGCGCCTGAAAATAGTCCCCAGCTAGGTAACTTCCAACGTGACCGGCACTAAGTTTGTGTAGTTGCAGAGTTGCAGCCGGCAAATTAGGTAGTGGATTTACCTGTGCGATTAGCCATGGTTCTGTGTGTTGTAAAGGGCTGTGATAGTAAGTCGAAGGTGTACTCTGCCATCATGTTTTACAGAATACCAACGAAAAACAAGGAACAAAAGAATCAATGGTTGGCTGCTCATAAATATAAGCTTGAAAATGCATGCTGACAGTATGCATTCTAAATCTTTGAGTCATGCATTGTAATGATTGCAGGAATCACTTACTCTAGCGATAGCTGGCCGTCAGGTCCACTCGGCATAGGACGTTTTTTTCCAGTTTATTTTGTCAAACTGAAAAAAAAAATTTGACCACTGCAGGATGCAGCATCATCAAGTCCTCGGATGTTGCGACACATGCCACTTCCTCATAAGGTAGATCGACCCTTGCCATCAATAGTAAGACCTGTTCCCACTCACTACAACACAGGCACTCACTTGCCTTTCACGTTCCAAAAGCTCATCTTCAGTGTATTCCGGTTAAAAAAGATATGGTTCAGGATCTGCACCCAAGTAAATCTCTTCAAATGTCTCCATGGTTACAAGTTACGCTCCTTGTGCAAGCAGGTTGTCACGTTGGTTATGTTGACGGAAGTTAGCCTATTTTCAGGCACTGCGTGATATCATTGCGCCAGCTGCACCCATGGTACGGCAGCAAAGTTCCTTGATTTTTACGCAGGAATGAGAGTATAGTTCCTAGCCATATCGGTCTAGAAAATCGCAACTTTTCATTTTCGTCGGTCTTAGTACACAATGTAACTACAGAAGAGTCGAGTTTTAAATATGAAAAATATCGAAAGTCTTTGGTCATTTTTGAGCGAGATGCTAACGGTCTAATCAGATTCAATAATCTATGCTAAGCTATGCTAAAAGTTTTACCGCCAGATCCGGAGATCGGCGGAATGGATTCGAAAGCTGTAAAACTCAACTATTTAACTCTAGGGGAGTTGGAAAATGAGCCTATTTTTTTTTGTGGAGTGTTCCTTTAATGCATCATGTTTCCTTCTGGAGCATCAGTGAATGTTTGAACCTTTTTTAATAGTTGTGTTTGAGTCCCTCAATTGTCCTCAGTGTGAAAAGATGGATCTCAAAATCATACAGTCACTGCTGGAGAGGGTTCAAATATGCAAAAGATGCTGGGAAACTGAAGAATTTGTGGGACCTGGAGGATTTTTCTGAAGAACACTGGGCAGTTTAACTGCTCAGGACAAACAAGAGACTCATGAACAAAACATCACATCACAAAACACAAAAACAGCCATGGATCATCCAGGGAACGACACACAGTATTGAGAATCAATGGTTCATAAACTTTTGAACGGGTCATTTGAATAAATTCAGCTATTTTTTTTTGTCTTGTGGACTATATATAAAAAAAAATATATATATGTAAAATATCTTATTCAGTACAGCACTAAATAAAAATGATCTCTTTTATTTTGTTAAAATTATTTTAACAGATTTGTGAAAACACATTTTCACAGATTCTGCAAGTGGTTCACATACTTTTTCTTGCAACTCTATATATATATATATATATACTCCTAGTAGTTGTATAATCATTATGTGGTCATGTCACTGTCTGATGGGCTGTTTGGAATGGCTGGTCTGTTACCCATAATCCCCATGGTCTTTTGCTTGCCAGTTGAGCTCGCCAGTTGAGCTCAGACTCTCTTCCTCCGCTACTTCTCCTGCCTGGAGACTGCGTGACGGATCACACTGGGCCAAATCCTTGGAAGTGTGGGATTTACTGCTGACTAAGGACTCGTTTGACGAGCCGAGAGAGTGGAAAACGAGGGAGGAAAAGGGGAATATATTGTTAAATATTCAGTAAGGTCAGTTGCTTTGCTGCATAAGCGAGAGAGATCCAGGGTAACCCAAACATGTGAGGATCTGAGACTTGCTGTCGACCAGCATCACGTGTTCACTGTGCCAGTTATAATGGTCATGCAAACATAATATCAGCAAATAATTATAAAAATATCAGTTGCCCTGCTCATGCTGTGCTTGTTTTTCATTGTAATTGTGTTTATGGATGCATTAGCAGCACTTGCCTTTTAATGGAACATTACCTGATAATTCATCCTGTTGTCTTTTCCCCTGAGAGGTGTGATGTGCGTTCAAAGACGTGCTGTTAGTAAAAGCCATGGCACAGGAGATTGCATTTATGAACTTCATTCACACATTGTGTATAAATATAAGGACATTGGATCTACTGACCCTCCATGTTTGTCTCCAGTGCAGTGGAAAAGAGTGCGGCTATATTTGGAAATGGAATGGAGAGATGCGTTCACACTATGTCGGAATTACTGTAATTACGAGATTCTAACTTGTAAAAAGCATTCACGTCCTTGTAGAATAACGCTGTGTTAATGCCATGTCGTAATTGCCGTAGTCTCAAGATGACAACACGTGACGTTACATTCGGAGCTGTTCACATCCTCGGACTGGGAATTATGCATTTCTATGGCACCACTATCAATGGCTAAATGAATCTGCATTGGTCAGGTGGTACAGCAGTCATGTGGTACAAATAGGAGCAAAATTCCCACCTTACAAGCTTTAATTATGGGCTCTACGAGGTCGTGAACGCTTTTTACAAGTTGAAATCTGCATATTAATTTTGGCGTTGATAGTGTTGCCATAGAAATGCACAATGTCAAGTGTGAACTCTGAGTAGAATGTCACAGAACAAATACTAGTGTGTATACTATACACTATGCAGTATATATACTATACTGCCTACTGTTTTTTAAATGTCTGTGAAACCAGGGTCCCCGCGAGCCCTTAAAAATGTTGGTGATGGAAAATCTATAATTGTGATGTGTACATAAATGTGAGCACTGCATGTTTAAAATCAAAACGCTACTCTGTTGCACATTCTACAGGCTTGGGGTTTCATTAAATACCACACATTTATGCCAAATGATTACTCATAATCTACTGTTGATGAATTATGACAGTTTACTTTATGGTGTTTATATTTTAATATGTTGTAGATGGTTGTAAGAGTGCATATTTTATCTCCCTCATCTTTTTGAATGAGCAGCTAGAAGTAGTAAAGCATTGGCATTTCAAAATAAGAGTCCTTGTGGGCTTGTAAAAGTCCCGCCTTCTGCATAAAGACTTTTTTCTTAAAATAATTGGTATTTTTATATTTCATTCAATATGAACCCTGGCTTCTAACTGGGCCGCCCCATCACATGAAAGAAAAGACTTAAGAACATAATTTAACATATTCAATATATAGATTTTTCTAGTATTGGCACAGTAGTCTTTTTATTGCCTTTATTCAAACACATTATTCTCATATCAGCAAAATCCAATATTGATCAACCTCTAATTTGTATCTTGTTTTGCAGTTAAATGTGTGCTCCAGCCTGTTTAATTACAAGAATCTGAGATGCATGCAGAGACTGTATGGATTTGTTCTGTATAGACACTGTTAATTTTATCTGTGCATGTCTTAAAAAAAGTGACTAAATGACTTAAAAATTCTGCAGATATCCTGGTTATAATTTACAACAGCTTTATGCTTGTCGTCTCATGACCTCTTTAGATTGCATGTTTAATTCAGTGAATGGTGTCTTATTGCCTCTGAGAAATATGGTTATGTGCATTTTTATTTCTTATTTATTTTGATCTTCTGCAAGTCTGGTCAAGTAATATCAGTATAGGTTTTCCATGTCTTCCATAGCTCTATTCCAAAACCTGGAGAGCTGCCTTATGGTCTGCTGCTAATATAGGCAGCTGTCTTTGAAGACTGGATCTTAAATGAAACAAAAAAAAGTGAAATGCTCTAAACAGACATACAATCATCCAAATAGTGCTACTCGTGTGAGGTGCACTGATTTATTGTTAGCAAGCATATTGCTGAGCAAATGGCATGATCTATAAGCATGAGCTTGATGCTTTGTGAAGTTGCCTTGTCTACGAAGTACGTAATTGATGCTGCCTAAAGGCCCCTTTTTAGCTATCTAAGCACACGGTCTGAAGCGCATGGCGCAGGTGCACTTAGGGTGTGTCTGAAACTACTTTTGCTAGTTTAACGATGGAAAAAACTATTGGCATGCCAGGCGCATGGTCCAAAAGGGTTGTACCTAGTCTCTTAATGAATCATGGGTGTGTTTTGGGCGTAACGTTCAATAAACCAATCAGAGTCTCATCTCCCATTCCCTTTAAAAGCCAGTTGTGCTTGCACCATGGCAGATTCACTATTTACATGGAGGAATTTGCGAGAAGAAAGACTGAACGCTTCTCCAGAGAGGAATCCTTTTATTTTTAATATTTGGCATGTTTGTGTGCTGCTGCGCGTCCCTGTGTGTGTGTTAAGCAAAGTGTACGTGCGTTGTGCACCCGCCTATAGGTGCATATTACTAACGTTCCCTTTAAATAACACAAAAAATACTGCGCTATTGACTTTAGACCAGGTTCTTGTTGGTCAATGGTGCAGTCGTTTTCAGTTCCTCAAAATAGCAATGCGCCAACAATGCGTCTGAACACAGCTCGTTTTCAGACCAGCATGCACATGGGTGAACAGATGCGCCAGTGCATTTGCTATTTAAACAACGTGGCGCTGGGCGTGAAAATGATAACTACGTCAGGCTGAAACTAGCGAAAAACACGGCATAGTGAATACGGCAAAAAAGGTTATGCCATACTGTGTGGCAGTGCTTGAGAGGCTGTTTCAACAACATCATAAAGACCCTCATACACTCCAGTCAAACTCTTAAGACTGGTAGCAGGTAAAGGGTTGAATGTGATATGTGCTGTTGTTTGTAACACTATTAATTTCTTGTACTAAATTATTCAGTTTGCATGTTACCTAGCCTCTTGGGAACTGTGTTGGAGGTGTGTTTTGGACGGAAGGGAAATTAGTATTTTGGGTCTGTTCTGTATGTTTGTGTGTTTTCCTGTCTGGTTTCTGAAGTCTGCAGGGGTTTTTATGTACCTCCAGGGATGTAGATGCTCCTGTTACTTTAGTGAGCTTTAGCCCTGTGGGATTTTCATCATCTAAATCAGATTCATTCACAAAGTCCCTTGTCCTACAGATTTCCTTTCATTTAAAGCTGAGAAACAGTCAACTTGAGCGACAGTTACCTGAGTTATGTGTTGTAGGACAATAATAATTCAAAATAACACAGCAGATAGTGCCCTTTACATCCACAGACACACCCCAGCTGTTACTGACCATTTTATGCCTTAACGCCACTGTGAACTTTACTCAACCTCCTAGCACTATGCAGCCATTTGAGTTTTAGCGCTCTGTCATAAAACTGCATCGACTCTGGATGGACGATGGTGCCTTTTGCTTTTTAATCCTTATGGGCCAAATCAATGTGTTTTGTTACAGCTCCTTATCGGTTCGGGACAGAAGTCGGTTTTAAGGCTTTGGAGGCGGTTTACAGCCCTGCCAATGGTCTGAATGGACGTGAGACGAGGGAGGGGTTCTCCATTAGAAGAGCGATAAAACTCAATAATCTTCCCATCGGAGTGCAGTATGGCCACAGGCTAAACACAGACAGGCAGCGTAATTAACTCTAAGCAGCCTTCACAACTGCATAGATCTCTTTAAATAGAGGAGCTAATGGCTATTGGGCGCTGATCTGATTTTGCCATTGGGACCTGATGGAATTGCGCTCAGGAGGTATAGGAGAATTTGAAAGTGGTGAGGAGAGGGAAAAGGCAGAGAAAGTGGGTGAGAGCCAATTATGATTCCTGCAGGATGGGGACTAAAATGCTGACAATGAATTGAGCAGACTCGAGTCACTTGCTTCAGATAGTCAGAGAAACAAACATTCATCACTGTAACTCACAGTAACGCAGAGAGAGAGGCGTGATAGACGGAGTGTGGAAGCGGAGAGATGCCAATTAAGTTTTATATTATTAACTTTTGATGTAATTATTTTGGTTCATCACTTGACGTCTATGTAAAAAATTTCCTTTTCGTGCCTGAAGGAAAGATAATTTCGTTTAAGGAGATAGATGTGTTCTGAAAGCTGGTTATTATCCGGTCAGAAATGGTCATTTGTTGGTTTTCCAAAACATGGCTACCAGTTATGTTGGTTTTGTCAGCAGGGCAATCGCTAACAAGATCTCTTTAAAATCTCTGTTTTTTTTCTCCTAGATAGCATGAGATCAACTAGATGGCAAACGGAATCTTTCTGTAAAATTTTGGGTATGTAAAATCAAGAATTGTGATATGGCCTAATGGGATTATTAAAAATTATGAAAAGGCAATGATTAATGAAATAAATGTGAGCACTGCATGTTCAAAGTCAAAACGCTACTCTGTTGCACATTCTACAGGCTTGGGGTTTCAGTGCAGTTGCAATCATTAAATACCACACATTTATGCCAAGCGTTGATGAATTATGACAATGTTTACTTTATGATGTTTATATTGTAATATGTTGTAGATTGTTGTAAGAGTGTATATTTTATCTCCCTCATCTTTTTGAATGAGCAGCTAGAAGTAGTAAAGCATTGACATTTCAAAATTTTTATTTTGGGCTTGTAAAAGTCTTTTTTCTTGATATTATTGGTATTTTTATATTTAATTCAATGTAAACTATTGTGGCACCTATATCTGGGCCGCCCCATCACATGAAGGAAAAGACTACGAACATAATTTCAAATATTCAATATATAGATTTTTCTAGTATTGGCACAGTAGTCTTTTTATTGCCTTTATTCAAACAGATTATTCTCATATCAGCAAAATCAAATATTGATCAACCTCTAATGTGTATGCATTTATAAATTGGTACGTAAACAAATTTTAATAATGTACATTGAATAAAACCTATATTAAGGATTTTAAACTTGCAGTGACCCAGTGCTCCGGCCTGTGTAATTACAAGAATCTGAGATACATACAGAGACTGTATGCGTTCATTCTGTATGGACACACTGTGTTCATTTTATTTGTGCATGTCTTAAAAGGGGCTTTAAAATATAATACCCTGCGGATACCCTGGTTTCAAACAGTATGCATTTTACATTTGTATGCTTGTCACATGACAAATGGAATCTTTCTCCTGATTTTCAGATGTGTCTCCTGAGAACAAGACACCAGTAATCTCACATATATCTCTTCTTTTGTGTGCAAAATTTTGCAAATAAATACAAAGAAACAACAAGTAACACATACTGTAGAAAGCAGAATTACTGAAATTGTATTTTCTTGTAAACCGTACTCCAATCTTTTATTTGTTTTATTTGCAACTTAGAATTGTATAAGCATTATTAATTCAGATGATCCGTAACAGTGCCCTCTACAGCATAACAGTGAAGTTGCTGTAAAAACTTGCCAATGGCGGGAAAGCAATCAGATTTTACAGCTCAGGTATATCTCTTTTTTTCATGATCAAAGCACAGCAAGGTGTTTTTAGGTAAAATCAGCATTACAAATCATTTTTAATTACAGAACATTTATATTCTCTGTACAATTCCTGAGAACTGTGTTTCACACTGGGCAATGTCACCTTCACCTGCCTGTGATGTTATTTTATAAGGGAAATATTGGGGGGCAGCTCGTATTCATTCCACTTCAAACATGTTCAGATACTTTCAGTGGTGACAATATTCCACAGTAAGTGCACAAAGGTCTTGAAAAACGACAGAAAACAGCTGCTTACCCCCAAGCTCAGTTGTACCTCTGGCACTTGTGAGTTCTTCAGTATTTGTCATGCCCTGTGGGATATAGTCATGACAGGCATTTCAGGGCTGGTATAGACTGCTATTTCGAAACATCTCTTCATTGAGTTGTGTTGTGAATTGCATTAGCGCCGTAGGAAGATAAAGCCATGTAATGGTGCATAAAGTGATGCGGATACGTTCATTAACCCGAAGGTCGGTCCTGAAAAGAGAACAGCCCGTTATCTAATGATGATATTGTTCTACTTGAAGGCTGGGGCTGTCGTTTGTTGTTTAGCATTATTCACCGGAGCATACATCTCTCTTTTTTTTCTTGGTGTATTGTTTGTCCTTTCTTTTTCTTTACAGGCAATTTCTTTGCATCGCAGCTGCAAATAGCAGGGGCTAATTCAGAGAGACGTGAGGTGTGTTCAAGCCATGATATTGTAATTTCCTCACATACATTATTACACGTGTTTATATTCTGAATATTATATAGCTCTGTTACAAAAAAAGGTTCCTTGCTGTCTACCAACAGTACATAGGCAGCTGCCTTTTGAGAGTCTGTTGCAGAATGCAATGATATTTAATAGAAGGCATTGGTGGGGCATTGATCCTTGTGAAAAACAAGTGCGCGTAATTGTATTGAATGTGCACTTTTAGTGTACTTCAAATCTTAAAAGTATATTTGGTTCCACTTTATATTTGGTGTCCTGAACTACTATGTACTTACATTAAAAAAATAAGCACTGTACTTATTGTGTTCATGTATTGCAAAACACTTGCTGCTATTGAGGTGAGATACGGGTACGGTTAGGGACAGGTTTGGTGGTATGGATAAGTTTAATGGTGGGTTAAGGGGTAAGGGAAGGGTCAACAGTGACAGCTGTAATTACATGCAGGTTTTTTTTTATTTTAAGAACAATGGAAAAGCATTTATGTACATAATAAGTGCATTGTAACAAATGATTGATTTAAATGTTAGTACATAATAGTTAAAGACACCTACAACTAATATAAAGTGGGACTGTCATTTTTTAAAAAATCATTGTAGTTTCAGATAATATAATATTAATGAAATAAACGACCACTTAAGTGTACTTGAAGAGAGTACCTCTTAACACAGTTGAGTACCTTTTTAAAAAGTACTCTTTATAATAAAGTTACAAAAATAGTTTTACTTTAACATACATTTTAAATAATTATGGTTAAGTACACTGTAGTGTGTTATTCCATGTTACATTTAAAGTTAATATATTTTAAATTGAAACTTAATTACAAATGTATAATTATGAATATGTTTAAATGTACATGACATACAAGTTTCAACAGAAATTAAATTAAAGTATGTTTTACTCTATCATAAATGCTTGTCAGTACACTCGGCAGTAGAATTATGAAATAAATTATTATACATTTTATAAAATAATATACTTAAGTAAATAATGTACTTAAGTCCTACTTAATAGTAGGATAGTTCACCCAAAAATGACAGTTATGTCATGATTTACTCATCCTCAAGTTGTTCCAAACCTGTAAACATTTATTTTTTCTGCTGAACACAAAGAAAGATATTTTAAAGAATTTTTGTATGAAAAAAAAAATAAATAATGGTGCCCCACAACTGTTTGGTTATTCTTCCAAATATCTTCCTTTGTGTTCAGCAGAACAAAGAAATGTATACAGGTTTGGAGCAACGTGTAAATGATGAATTTTCAAGTGGATTTCACAATCTCTTTAAAGTGGGTCAAAAAAGCACTCCTAGTTCTTATTTCTCTAATTTTAATTGTAAATACCATGCAATTAAATATTTAAACATACTTTTAAGATTTGAAGTAGACTACAAGTGCACATTCAACAGAATTAGGCGCTCTACTTTTTCACAAAGGTACGTTTCAATATTGAATAGCATATAACTTTCATAATGACTTTTTTGTCCACCATCTTGGATCATTTTGACACTGTGAAATGCATTCTGGGATTGGCTTCTTTGTGAAGGTATCCTAGAAGTCATCATACTTATGGAGCCGATCTAGAACAGCTCTAGCACGAGATGCATGCCTAGGAGGTCTTAAAATGCTAGGCAGCTCACTAGGTTTTGAAACAAGCTCCTGTTCTCCAGTGAGGAAGAGCCCTGAGGAACCAAGCAGTTGTTGTCGGTCCTGGCTATAGTCACAGGGCAGCCGATCTGATTAGAGTCTGTTTGCCTGACCTCTATACCTCTCTAATGTATTCCACAGTGAGGTGTCTTAGATTGGGAGCGTGTGTTGGCATAGCTGCATAATATGGAGCAGAGCTGTGCGCCCGCACGCACACACAGATGTGTTGTTTGATTATGAGATTAAGACTCTCTCCCCAGCCTCTGGAGTTTCATTTGCCATGGCAACTCTTTGATTGACTGAAGATTGATTTGATGGATAGGAGCAGTCATTTGCAGGTCACTAACAGAACCAGGCCTTTTGATTGGATGATTGATTGATTGATGAATTGTTTGACTGGAGATTAGATTCTGGTATGCATACCTGGATTTTTTTTTTTACTTTGTTCATATACTGCATTACTTCATTTTTGCAGCAAGGATGCATTAAATTGATCAAAAGTCACAGTAAATACATTTATGTTACAAAAAAGTAATACATTTAAAATATTTAAATAAATGCTGTTCTTTTGAACTTTCTATTTATCAAAGAATCCTGAAAATTTTTCAGAAATAGCACAGCTGTTTTCAACATTGATAATAATTAGAAAGCATTTCTTATTGTTATCGTAAGAAAGCATATTGAGCTGCAAATCAGCATCTTAGAATGATTTCTGAAGGACCATGTGACTCTGAAGACTGAAAATTCAGTTTAGCCATCATAAGAATATATTCCATTTTAAAATATATTCAAACAGACAACAGTCCTTTTAAATTGTAATAATATTGTCCAATATTACTGTTTTTGCTGTATTTTTGATCAAAATAAATGCAGCCATGGTGAGCATAAGAGACTCAGTTTAATTCAAATATGACAGATTATATTACATTATATGTTTTATGTATGTATATATATATATTATATACACATTTATATAAATTAAATCATGGTAATTTATAGCATATTTACTGTATAGTATATAAAAGTATAAAATGCCATTATGTCTCTGAACACACTGTGAGAATGGAATCATACTTCATACATACATATTTGAATAGAAAACAAGCTTGACTGTTATTCATACAGAATTCGAGCTGCTACTGCAAACCGTATGAATGTAACAACTTGAGAGTCACACCTGCTAGTGAAAATGGTTGTCAGCCCAAACACTGTTTGTGTGAACGTAGCCTTTGGCAGAGACACTCTACCTCATTTTGGTAATCTCCTCAGGGCAATAGACTACCTGTCCCCCCTCACTGAGGAGAGATATCGTTTCCCCCAGGCTTTAATGACTCTTCCATTATTTTCCACTCTGCTCTCGTAATGACCCCTTATTATGCTGTTTGGACACAAACTGGAGTGACAGCACTGCAATTAAGAGTCACAGAAGACTTAGAATAACCACACAGTCCACCTCAAATTCACAGGACACAGACCCCCGTCACGTCCCTCCCACAGCAGTGTCCTGTGATCAGGGTCTTGGAATTTTGACTGGAATTTACAGCTCATGTGATTCACAGCACCAGATTCAGAATGTCAGGTATTCAATTTATATTGATTATCGTTCCATTGGTCTGTTGTTATATATAGACTTTATGTTCAGCCCAATGTTGTATATGTTTTTTTACTGTAGCACAGGCCTGGTTCTAGAATCAAATCACTGAGGGCACTTCTGAAATGACTCAGGGTGCTCTAGTGAAGTGCAGATGTAGGCTAAGCAACAGCTCCACCATAGCAGTGTACAGTGAGACATGTAAGATTATTTTAAAGTCATTTTGAGTTAAAGGTTTTGAGTGGATTCTGACTAACTTAAACACCTCTGATTGGCCACTGCGTTCAGATCAACAATTATGTCTGCACTCTCTCTCAAAAAAAAAAAAAAAAAGAGTACAAAATTGTACATTTTTATGTACAAATGTCTGTCACTGGGGTGGCACCCTTAAGGGTACATTTTTGTACCTAAGCAGTGGAAAACAATGGTATAATTGTACCCTAAGGACCAATTGTGTAACTTTAAAGGTACAGTTATACATTTTGTTCCTCAAGGAACAAACTTGTACCTCCACTGTACCTTTTTTTTCTGAGAGTGTGTGACACGTTGTAAATAGATACATTTGAGGTTCTCCAGAGTGCATACACAAATATGCACTGGAGCGTTTGTCAACCCAGGAGAAAAAGACATACTATTAAATGTGTTAAAAATGTACTTGAGTATGTTTTTAGTACAATTCAAATATAATATAAACATACTACTTGAATTTAAAGTGCATCTTTAATACATTTAATAGTACGTCCTTTTCACCTGGGAAATCTGTTTAACCAATATATTATTACAGTATTAAGCATTCTTCTTTTCACACAGGATAGAACTTTGGCTGAAATGTCTTGCTGTGATGATCATTGGGTGTTTTATTTTAGTTCTGTAATTAATCAGTATTTTGTTTAAAGCAGTCTACATTAAAAAGTAGATTGTCGGTGCTGTAATTCAGATTCTATTTGTCCAGATTCTGATTTGTTGAGATTCTGATTTGTAGTTGATTTTGGGTTTTGAGATGAAGGTGTTAGTGGACTAAATGATTTGAGTCCTGCATACATCACCAGAGAGAAGTCTCTGGAAGATCCAGTTATGACATTTTGATTAAACATTATAAGGTCAATTTAAGAAAAAACTAAACATATACATGGATAAATGGTTTGTAATCATATCTATAGCATGTATTTAGAAAATAGGGTTTGTTTTCATTTCATGCTGACTTTGAAGTTAAAGGGCCCTATCATACACCCGGCACAATGCGACGCCAGACAGTTATCATTTTCACGCCCAGCGCCACGTTGTTTAAATTGCAAATGCACTCGCGCCCATCTGTTCACCCATGGTCATGCTGGTCTAAAAACGAGGTGTGTTCAGGCGCATTATTGGCACGTTGCTATTTTGAGGAACTGAAAACGATTGAGCCATTGACCAACAAAAACCGGCTCTAAAGTAAATAGCGCAGTATTTTTTGTGTTATTTAAAGGGTGCGTTAGTAATATATGCCTATAGGTGGGTCCACAACGCGCATACACTCTGCTTATTACACACACAGGACGCGCAGCAGCACACAAACATTTTTTAAATATTAAATATTCCTCTCTGGAGAAGCGTTCAGTTTTTCTGTTTGCAAATTCCGCCAGGCAAATAGTGAATCCGCCATGGTGCAAGCACAACTGGCTTTTAAAGGGAATGGGAGATGAGACACTGATTGGTTTATTAAACGTTACACGTTAAACGTTACACCCAAAACACACCCATGACTCATTAAGAGACTAGGTACAACCCTTTTGGACCATGCACCTGGCACTCCAAACTTTTTTCCCATTGTTAAACTAGCAAAAGTGGATTCGGACACGCCCTAAGTGCACTTGTGCCATGCGCTTCAGACCATGTGCTCGGATCATTAAAATAGGGCCCAAAGTGTGTCATTTTTACATATAATACCTTATAGTTTAATACAGAGACACAACTATAAGCCATTCCTAGGATGAGTTTGTGTCTGAGGTGCTATTAAAAAATAAAACATTATGTGTTTGAGCAGTCTATCATGGCAGCTTGACCAATGGCATGGGTTTTGGGAAGGCTACTGTTTACAGATAATTGATGGGGCAGAATGTAGGACTGTTTAGGAAACCTGTTTGGAAACAACTTTTGTAATTCTGTTGAACACCTACAGTAGTTAGTGAGAGACTGAACCTGTGTGCATTTCCAGCATATGTTGTATTTTTGATGGATGTTTCCTAGCTGAAGATGGTGGTGCCCCTAGCAGACTTGCTAACTAGCTTAAAGGAATAGTTAACTGGAAGCCATCATGATTTTATTCCAAACCTGTATGACTTTTTTATTCAGATATTTTGAAGCACCAAACAACATTGAACCCCACTGGCTTTCATTGTATGAACAAAAACATATCTTCTCAGCGAGAATTCCTTGGTCAACCAGCATTTCTATGCCGGTCCACCTGCTATGCCAGCACCAAACCAGCACTAACCAGCCTACACCAGCATTCGAATACCCCCTTCCATTTTTCTACAAGTGTTCTGTCTCCTCCTCCTCATTCTGTCTCTGGCCTGCACGCTGATCACGCTTTCTCAGCTGGAGCTCTGAAATGTGCTATCCTCAGTTCAACAGGCTCTTGTTGTAGGTAGGAGGACACAATATGTCTCTGCATAGAGAGAAACAGTGAGAGATAAAGCATGTTTAATTTACAGCCAAACAAACGTGTGAGTCAGAGCTACGTGCTGAAAAGACGGCATCCCACAGAGCACAGATGCTGTATCAACTCATGATTTGTTCACCACACGGTCCTGGGTTTGAACTTTCCTCCAGTCGACCTCAATCAATAATGATTTTACTTGTTAAGTTGCATCCAAACAATCTGACGTGTTTTAAAAGATCAAGTTTAAGTGGTCTCACTTTTGATTTGTGACTCATTTTCTATGTTAGTTTTTAGCAGAAAATCAAAAGTACCATAGGGGTCTACAGGTGTGGATACATTGAGTTCACCCTTGCACCCGAGTTACATTGTAGCCTCGGTTTATGTAATATTTAAAGTACAATAGAAGATGCATATTTAATATGGTATGCCTATAAAAAGTTGAAAATCTGTCTAACAGTGTTTATTACCTTATGTTACAGGTTTCAGAGAGGTTGAAAGTAAAGGTTTCTCAGTGATTACTCAGCACTCACGTCTTCTTGGCATCATAGATCTTCCAGGACGCATTCTGGTGAGTCATCAGTGGGGTTTTATATTTTATCATTGGAAATATTATTATAAAGGCCTTTTCACCCTGTTTTTTTTTTTCAATGATACCTAGTGAAGCATTAAGCTAAGCTGTGAGGTTCAAACATTTCAACTTTGAAACCATTGGCTCTTTTTGAAGCACCGCCAAAGACTACAGGACGATTTTCATGATTACGTGGGCAGTGTAGAGGGTAAAAAATGAGCGAGATGGAAATGAGTCTGATCCTGTGAATCTAGATACAATAAGGTGCAAAAATGTTGGGTGCATTGAAATCGTTGTAGTATTTTGCATTATTTTTATTTTCAATTTTGTCCTCATGACAATGAGATAATTTAGCTAATAATTGAGTCAATCAATGCAGCACTGTCTGGTCTCACTCTATCTGGGAAATGGCATCTGTGACTAAAATGGATGGACACGTGATTATTTCCAACATTTTTTTTAATGTTTCGGTAGCTTACTGCAAATAATATTTCCAACCCAGGCTCATGAAAAATATGTGCCTGTGGCAACATTTTTGCAAAAATGATATTGCGTTGCTACTTGCACGTTTCACAGCATTTTCAAAGTAAAATGTCCAGTGAGAGGTGATAAAAAGTGCATTCAATTTTCTCCAAAACAGATAAACAAGACTGTGTTAATATTTTATTATGTTGGTTCATGCACATAGCAGTTCGGGGAATGAAATGTCTGGTGAGTGGCACTAAAAGGTTAATGCACTCACATTTGAAAGCAAAGAACTACCTATATACTAAACTCTATCTTTAAACTAACCGATAGTCTAAGGAAAATCAAACACAAGACAAAAATACATTTGCTGAAGCAACTCATCTTTGAGCTCTTTTGTCCAACCTTGTTTCACGGGACTCGTAACTGCACACTGGACCATGTGAGCTACTGAGAAAGTTTACTACGTCGGAAAAAGCCATACATATGGAACTGGATATGTGATGCAAATATCAAAATGTATTAGTTTACAAATCATGGTGCAATGAACTGTACAATGAGAATTCATTAATTGATAATCTGCCCCTGTAATCATAATTTGTGTAAAAAGGAATAAAAGTTGTTGGCGTTTCACTGACACTTGCGTTAGTGTATACAACATGTTGTATTGATGCACGTGATCCTGGGTTGAATATTTCACATACTAGGTTTTCACATTGCCACATGGAGAAAAAACATTTAGCCATTTTAGATGGTAGAAATTCTTCTGATTGTTGAAGTTTTTTTAGAAGACACGCAAGTCACGGCAAATGTTTTGTTTAGTGGATGGTTTAATTTGAATTGTGCACTTTAGTTACATCACTGTGGATCAGATAATCATTCTTACAATTTGACTTAAACCATGTTTCTTTTAATGTTGTGGGTCAGTGATTCATTTGGCGAGTGTTTTTGTTTGAAAAGGCATATTATGACATCCTTTTTCTCTTTCTGCAGTTTTTCAGTGCAATTTGGAGGACTTTTTGCATTCTAAACAAATATTTTTACTCTTTTTGCAGCGTGTTCACTGTTTAGTGTACATACTTCTTTCTTAGCAGCCCTGCCGTGAAACTATCTGCAAATCTTTTCATGTGAAGGTCAAAGCAGCACATGATGTGTTGAGAGATGTGTTGAAGCTCTGACATGAGTCATGCATGAGGGCCTTAACACCTTCAAATGAAGATTAAAAAAGCAATACCATGTCAGCAGGGCTTGACATTAACACCCACCAAATGCGGGTGGATTTCAGCAATGGCATGTAATGCAGTCACTCCTACTAGCCATTTTGGTGGGTTAAATTTTATATATAATATATACACTCACCTAAAGGATTATTAGGAACACCATACTAATACTGTGTTTGACCCCCTTTCGCCTTCAGAACTGCCTTAATTCTACGTGGCATTGATTCAACAAGGTGCTGAAAGCATTCTTTAGAAATGTTGGCCCATATTGATAGGATAGCATCTTGCAGTTGATGGAGATTTGTGGGATGCACATCCAGGGCACAAAGCTCCCGTTCCACCACATCCCAAAGATGCTCTATTGGGTTGAGATCTGGTGACTGTGGGGGCCATTTCAGTACAGTGAACTCATTGTCATGTTCAAGAAACCAATTTGAAATGATTCGAGCTTTGTGACATGGTGCATTATCCTGCTGGAAGTAGCCATCAGAGGATGGGTACATGGTGGTCATAAAGGGATGGACATGGTCAGAAACAATGCTCAGGTAGGCCGTGGCATTTAAACGATGCCCAATTGGCACTAAGGGGCCTAAAGTGTGCCAAGAAAACATCCCCCACACCATTACACCACCACCACCAGCCTGCACAGTGGTAACAAGGCATGATGGATCCATGTTCTCATTCTGTTTACGCCAAATTCTGACTCTACCATCTGAATGTCTCAACAGAATTTGAGACTCATCAGACCAGGCAACATTTTTCCAGTCTTCAACTGTCCAATTTTGGTGAGCTCGTGCAAATTGTAGCCTCTTTTTCCTATTTGTAGTGGAGATGAGTGGTACCCGGTGGGGTCTTCTGCTGTTGTAGCCCATCCGCCTCAAGGTTGTGCGTGTTGTGGCTTCAAAAATGTTTTGCTGCATACCTCGGTTGTAACGAGTGGTTATTTCAGTCAAAGTTGCTCTTCTATCAGCTTGAATCAGTCGGCCCATTCTCCTCTGACCTCTAGCATCAACAAGGCATTTTTGCCCACAGGACTGCCGCATACTGGATGTTTTTCCCTTTTCACACCATTCTTTGTAAACTCTAGAAATGGTTGTGCGTGAAAATCCCAGTAACTGAGCAGATTGTGAAATACTCTGACCGGCCCGTCTGGCACCAACAACCATGCCACGCTCAAAATTGCTTAAATCACCTTTCTTTCCCATTCTGACATTCAGTTTGGAGTTCAGGAGATTGTCTTGACCAGGACCACACCCCTAAATGCATTGAAGCAACTGCCATGTGATTGGTTGATTAGATAATTGCATTAATGAGAAATTGAACAGGTGTTCCTAATAATCCTTTAGGTGAGTGTACAATTTTCAATTATAGTCTTTTAAAAAGGCTTCTGAAAGTGCAATGTAGTGTTGACAGAAATATAGATTTTTCGATACACCCGTACTGGGTAATAACGGCATGCTATGAATCATTAGTTAAGCATTAGTAAATAGTTAATTCATCATTTATAAAGCATTGATAGACATTAATAAGCAGTTTATAAATACAGCTATAAATGCTTTATTCTTGATTTCTAAGCAGATCTATAATGTGTTTAATAATTGTATTTTCATACTTTATACATATTATTTAGACATATAGTAATAGTTACACAGTATGTTAATAAATGCTTTATTAACATGTATTCCTACTGTTATTCATGATTAATTCAGGTAGTTATAAAACATTTAGTAGTTGTCACTTAAGTATTTTTGTGAGCTCATCTAAAGTGAGGACTATTTATGCCTCGTAAAGCTTTTACAAAGGAGATTTAAAGGCTCAGTTATCTATCTGTACACACTGCATAACTATTACTATACTTTTATTACTAAAAAGAAATACATTTAAATAGTTTATTAATCATTTACATACATATCTAAATGATCTTATGAACCACTGACAACTCCTAAATAACTGGTTTGTAAATAATGTAATAATTAAGAAATTATAAATTAATCATTAATAAAGTATGAAAATACAATTATTAAACACATTATAGATGCTTATAAATCAAGAAAAAAGCATCCATAGCTGTATTTATAAACTGCTTATTAATGTCTATTAATGCTTTATAAATGATAAATTAACTATTTACTAATGCTTAACACTAATGATTCATAACATGCATTTATTATAAAGTGTTACCAAATACTGAAAAACTTCCAATACTCATTTTCGGCTAGACGATAGGCTACATGATGCAGCTGTGCTTTCTCTCTCTCTCTCATCTCATCTCTCCAACAGCGAGTTGACACACAAACCGCCTCCCTTCACTCACTTGTTTCATTTGCTCCAGATGAATATTGTTGGTGTTACAGGGTTTGAATTTCGCTGTTGGATTGTGCGTATTGCGCATAATACCCATTCACGCAGATTTTGCGCGTACATAAAGCTGCCTCTCAGTACTAAACTGAGTTCTTCTTCACTGCTTATTGCACTTAAACAGTCAAATACACACAAAAAAATTTCAAAATGTCAGTCTTGGCGAGTATTCACATAAACACAGTCAGATGTGTTTTAAGTGAACATAAACAGTTGAGAAAGAAAGCTCATGTGTAACAGCCTAATATACCTGCTGCCAAATTATGAGATAATATTAAAAATATCTATATGGCAGTTTTTCCCTGTGGTATCGATGTCAAAATTGTGGTCAGTGAAAAGTGGCTGGTAACTTTGGAAAACCACTAGCCACAGTGGCTGGTGAGCAAAAAAGTTCATGTCAAGCCCTGGACGTCAGTACAGCAAATGTTAAATAAAGCCATGTTTCATTTGCTCAGAATCAAGCTCTGCCTCATTCTTCCTTAAGTGGTTGTCAGGGAAACAAATCACTGCAATGCTAAAGCCCTAAACAACTCACTTAAATGTTATGTTTTCAGCATCTAAAGGGCAGAGATGCACACGTATATACTTTAATATCCACAAACAAACAATCCCTCGCATTTGTAACTGGAACATTTAAGAGGGTGCATTAGCCGAGCTCATAAAATATTGATTGTTGCGCATTATTTAGTTTTATCTGTGATAATGGCTTTTGGGTGCTTTGCCATCAGGCTCTGTAGAGGTTTGCTTTTCGGATCTTCTGGATTGGAGTTCATGTTACATCCACTGTCAGGCAAAAGCGGATATTGAAATGTTTAACACTGACATATTAGAGGCAGTCGACCATTCTACTCAAATGTGATGTTTTTTCATCAAAAAGAACACAGTGATTGTTTCTCTGATGTTTCTAGAGTGTGTAGGCAGGTTGCTAGAGAATTAGCGTGTGTGGAGGTTGTGCAGACCACAGCCCATGGCCTACAATTGGCTTTGAAGAGGATGAGAAACAATAAAGGGCTCCTGAGAGGGGGCAGAGAGGCCTGCTGATACATGCAGATTTCTATGCTGGTCCAGGTTGGCCCGTGTGAGTTAGTGCTGGTCATGTAAGATCAACCTCTGAGATATAAAAATTTCTCTGCAAAACAGGAAAACCTCCAGAAAGGAGCTATTTTAACCAGAAAGACCATACATGTACTGTAAAACTTAGCTGGTGAAGCTAAACTTTCTGATGAAACTAGTTTCTTTCTGGATGTCTTGCTGGTTCCAGTATTGCTTATAGTTTGCTTTTCCAGCTGAAGAGACGTGGAGTTATTTTTCATACAAGTATCAACTTTATATCAGGTTTATATCTTAGAAATAAAAATAGACAACTGTGATTCCGCAATTCTGTCTGCGTTTTCCGCATTGTGGAAATCAATTGTCCCTAGAATTTGCAGATAATGTTCAGATTTCTCCTAAAACTCATAAAGAGATATGTGAGATTATTATTACATGCTTTTTACATGTTGTGTGTTGCAAAAGTAGCAACTAACCTCACAAATGTGAGTGTCTGCACATGCGCCTGGAATTGACTGGTGGCAACATTCATTTCTTTTAAGTATGTGAAGAAGAAGATGGAAAATGCCAATAGAAGATCAACAGAAGATGGTGTAAACAATAAAAAAATAATATGTGAGCAGGTCGGAAAGTATCTGCATTTGTGTAACTCGAATGCATAAAGAGTATAAAGATGATGCAACTCCTGAGGAAAATGTTATTGCATACAGATCAGGAGATCTGGAGTTATTTTTTCATTTAAGTATCAACTTTATTTCAGGTTCCTCCTAAAATTCCTTAGAAGAAATAAAATAGACACAACTGAGACAGTTTTGTTTACTTACAGCAAGAATATAAAGCTATAAAATTAGCTTCACTCGGATCATTTGGAGAAGACTTACTTTGATGAGAAGAAGCTAGAGTAAGTAAGAATTTGATGAGAAATATTGTTGAGTTCAATCTCTGACTTTTCATTGCAGACAATGTTGAAATATATTACCAATGTTGGAACTTTAAAGGAGAAACATATGAGATTATTGAGGGCTTTCCATTCACTCTCCATTTATTTTAAATTCTATCTAGGAGAAACCATCAAAATAGTTAAGAAGATTATTGAGAAAATTAGTTTCTTGACATCCAATTCTAGCCTGACCTCGGCCTGCTCAGACTTTTCACCTTGACCTGGGATTCAGCAGATCTTCTGGCTCTCCCACAAGGTGTACTGCGAATGCAAGAAAAGGCCATAAAATGGACCAAATAAATCTTTTCAATCTCAGAACCCTCAGGGTTCAAAACAGGATATGCTCTTTTGGGGTGTTTTATAGCCATTTCTAGGAACTTTTATCCCAGTCTCCCACTGGTACACCCTGTGTTAATACCTGATGGTGCTCTCTTTCAACGCCGAATTGGATTGCTTAGGCCTTCGGCGGCAAAACTAGGATAAGCGTGGCAGATGCAAGCTGTAAAGACTGTCCCAGGGCCGTGCTGGTGTGGAGAAGAGCTGTCTCTGACAGAATGAGAGATTGCTGTAGCTAGTTCAGATGAGCCTACTGGAGATCACTTTGTTTTGAAGGGCGGTGAAGAGAAGGGGAACGCACTGTGATTCATGCTCCCCTAATGGAAAGCTCTCAGTGCCCTAGAGTACACACTTTAGTACAACACACTCACACTTTTTCACCCACAGAAAAACTCTTCTTGTTCCCCCTTAGAAAGTAGAAGATTAAGGGAACCAATGGGGATAATGCTGCCTTTCCTCAGATGCAGACCTGATTTTTTGACACTCTGTTAACCCTACCTTCTGAAAGTGGCCCGCTGGGATTTGGCTGCTGCTGTCATCCTTTATCATAATTTGATGAAATTTAGCACCGTTAGCCTGAAATGCATCTCTGATCTAATTATGGAAGTTCAAACAGAGTGTCTTATGCAAATGCCTTCGAAAAAATACAGAAACAGATGCCTTTCTAGCGGTTCCAGGTCAATTTATGTGGCTTTCAGCCGTGTCTTAGTGGAAGGAATGTTCCCTTGTCTTTCTCTCGCATAATTGAAGAACAAACTCCTCGAAGCGTTTGACTGGCATATGATCTCTCAGAGAGTTTTCAAACTTGAACACAGAACCCTTTAAAGCGAACTGAACTCGACCATCTTGGGGGATGAGTCTGAGTCAAGGCTTGTGTGGTTAGTTTTGACAGTCCGGTAGATGCCGTGACTAATTATGCGGTTAAAAAGCATACTTGTCCAGGAGCATATTAAAAAAAACATCTTCCTTCAGTTTCATGCAAAAAGGTTAAATGAAATTGATTAAATCACAAAAGCAATATATGCGTAATGGTTTTTGGAAAACACTTTTATCCTTTGTGTTGCTAATGCCTTTCCCTGTGGCAGCTGAGACACAGAAATACATATTACTGTTGTATAATAACTATTAGCCCTATACATTTATGAATAATAATTTTAACTCTTTCCCCACCATTGACGGACAATGGCATTGACGGAAATCATTTGTTAGAAAACGCTTCCCTGCCATTGACAGAATTTTCCGGCTAGCCATATTTTCACTTTTATATGTAGGGGGCGCTATTACGCATCTCTTGAAAGAGTACTGAATCTCCTGATCAAAACACATACGAAGAATACGCAGAAACAAGCGATATCATATGTAAGCAGCTGCATATGTAAAATAACGTGATCATCAACATTAAACTACATATAAATCAAAACTGCCTAATGTTATGAATAAAATTTCGACCCAGGACAAGCTGTAGGACTGGGACGCTTTGGGGGTATTGATGGACTCGATTTACTCCATCTGTGTTTTGATCATCATTCTTAATCCAATCCGGATGAAGTCTTTGACAAAAACCTGATTTTCTCAACTTTTTGCTCAAAAAGTTGATTTTTTTTTTAATGAAACTTACCCATGTTCAAGTGTTGATAAAAAAAAGCATGATTTAATTTATATAATGGAAAGTTGACTGAGACATAGTCACAATTAAGAAGCCAAACTGTCCAAACTGATATCTTTAAGGTCAGAGCCCCTAAAAGTGGTTTATGTTTTGGTCCACTTGAATTAGGTTTTGTTTTAAAGAGGGCTGTAGTGTCTATTTTAGTACAGCTATTTTTTTATCCTGATATATGATTTTTATTTTTGTTTCATTAGAAAACATATCACACCCAAAGTGTTCAGTAATGTATCCTCAAACACAAGATGGCATCCAAAAAAGCTTTCACATCTGGTGTTCTTGCTAATGCTAAATGGCTCCTCTGAGATCCAGCAAAATCCTTCAACGTCTGAGCTAAAGTGTGTGTGTGTGTGTGTGTGTGTGTTATTGATGTGTAGTGGTGAAAGAGAGTTAGAGATGCTGTTTGTAAATGAGAGATGACAGTGTGAGACATGACAGCCCCATCTCGGTTTTTATCCTGTGCGTATTTTTATGTGCGAACAGGTTCATGAATAATGCAAAGGCAGGTTAAATGATGTCACAGATGCAGAATAAGCTCAGTGTTTGTTATTGAAATGCATGTGCCGTTTCTGTGAACGTGGGTGTGTTTACTGTGAGGGGAAGTGAGTGCATGAAGCCTCCTGCTATTTTGTGGGTTATGAAACTGGGAGACATATATGCCTCGGTTGGCTAGAGAGATCGAGAAGATTTAAAGAGGCGAGTTAGTCTCAGCAGCCAGAGAAGTAGCATCTGAGTAGATGGATAGAATCTAGTGAACCCAAGATCTGGGTGAAAACAATATTGGCAGCCCGTTCCCCCGCTAACAATCTGCTGTCTATTTACCAAGTTGAAAGGCCAGGCTGCTTCTGCAAACTCCCAGGTTCAAAACACTGTTGTTATGTAGAAGCGGTTTCAGATTTTCTTTGTGGAAAATGAATACATAAGAATATAGATTAAGATCTACTCAGGGTGAGATGGAAAGTCCTATGACCTTCAAAACTGCAGTCTTATTCTTATACAATAGACTTTTTAAACAGCTTGTGAATGTATGTATCGACTTTTGCCGTGAAGCCCATGCAGTCTGATTGGATCTTGCACCACACCATCTGGGACCAGAACAAAAGAAATTCCTCGTAAGTGGTCATGATTAATTCTCAGAAGGTCACAGCAGACGCCCAGCAGTGCTACAGCCTTGGACGTGATGTGTGAACACCTTTCCAAAGCCTCCACAACCACAGTCATAATATTAGATGCTGGTGCCTCAGACATCCTCCTATTTCGTTTTTCGTTTGGGAAATTGCTGTTCCCTGATGTCTTCTGGTTTTCCATGACCGTTGGAGCCCTGTCAGGGAGGAGTGGACATGAAGTCAGGAGATTAACCTTTTGTGCATGCACTCAATATGACAGATGGAGTTATTCAACCCAGGCTCGTTGGAAAAACGTGCCTCTTTTTTGTCTGAAAATTCTAAAAACGCACCTGTCCATACAATTCACTACAGTTTCCAGCTCAAATGAACACAAATGGCAGTGAAACAACAACAATTTATATTCCTTTTCACTCAAATTATGATTACAGGGGCAGATTATCAATTAATAAAGACTTATTTTTGCAAACTTCCTTGCACAATATTATATTATCATGATGCCCCTATTATGCTATTTTCAGAGGTTCCTAATTTTGTTTTGGGGGTCTCCTAGAACAGGTTTACATGCATCAAAGGTAAAAAAAAACCTAATTTTCTCATAATATACATTGAACATCACCATATTTTTCAATGATTTTCAAACGACTCATCCGATGAATAGTCTCTCTAAATCCCTCCTTTCCGCGAGCCTACTCTGCTCTGATTGGCCAGATGACCCAGTCTATTGTGATTGGTCGACCGCTTACAGAGCACGTCGGAAGCTAAACGGCCATTACCATAACTGAACTTCAGCTCACGAGGCTTCCTCAGTCCTCAGCGATTGTAGACACTGTAAAGACAGTAACAAAGACGTCGATTTTACCATATCAATCCGAGCGTGAGTCCGATGATGAAACATTGGAAGAACTAGTGATTCAACCCGAACCTCCATCGCAAGGACGACTTGAGCAGGACGTTTCTCAGTGATACGCTACTCATTTTGAGGTACATTATGAGATGTTGCAACTGTAATTCCCCACTATCAGCATTAACAAGAGTATGTCCATCAACAAACCGGTGTGTATATTTCTAATTTATTACAGTGCACATGCGGGAACTGTATCAATAACGGTGCATATGTTAGCTGAGCACTAACGTGAATGACTGATGTAACATTAAAGTTTGTAAAAAAAAATCTTGCTCCATCCTTTATCTTTGCTGAAAGTAGTAAGACTGACAGACAATCTGCATTAATAGACACAGTTTTAGGTAATAGTGGCCCACAGCTGATTAGCATGAACTATTTCAGTAAGACAGTAATAACATGTGTTAGCCGGTTAGCCGGAGACCTAAACAATATAAAACACAAAACTACATATTTTGAACACCCGGTAAAAAATATATGCATCAATAATTATTCACACTTACAGGTTGTGATTCTGAGGAGCAAGCTGGTCCAAATAAACTGGGTACCGACCCATCTTTAAAGGGGTGATGAATTGAGAAATCAACTTTCCCTTGAGCCTTTGATATATAAAAGGTCATGGTAATATAAGAATATCCTGTAAGTTTCAGAGCTGAAAACTTCCTAGTTAGTCAAAGAAAAGCTTTTATAGACACCAGGCCCAGAAAACGCAAGCTCTCAAATATATACTGATCTATGACGTAATAGAAGGGGGAAACCACTACAGATAAATATGTACACCTGCTTCTGTAGCCCCGCCCACCGACTCGTGGAACTGAACTGATCACACTACCGAGCTGTAAACATGCCGAAGACGGCAATATATTGCGTTGTGCCTGGTTGTGGAGGAACACAGTTGCTGCATAAGCTTCCTTTGGATTCTAATATTAGAAATGAGTGGTTGAACTTTATTTTTAATGAAGTTCCAGCTCACGTGGGGAAGACATTACCCGTTTGTTCGCCTCATTTCACCGCGGAATCGTTTGTAAACAGGATACAGGTCGAGACTGGATTTGCAGACAGAATGAGATTAAAACACAATGCTGTGCCTTCTATATTGGATCCGACAGGAATGGTGCAACACACTTATGTGAGTAAAACATGTTTTTTATATGTGATAGTATTGCATTGTTACAGATCGGGGCTATATGTTTTCCAGACAGGCTACCAAAACGTAAGCCCGGCCTGCCGACGGGCTATCTTAAATAGTGAAATAACATTAATTTCTTGATGTGCGTTGTTCACTCTCTTGACTTGATATTTGAAGGGCGTGCGCATGTGTGTGTGTGTTAGTGATGCACGGTTCACGGTTATATTCACCGATCGGGCGGGCCAAGTAATAAAAAAATAACATTCCAATCAATCGCGGGTGGATGAGAGATAAATCATTGTGTTTGTTTGATAAAGACGTTTTGCGAGCCCTGTGAGCGAATCATTCCGGTTGCCGTTTCCCCACACGCTTTCAAAACAATTCCCACATGTACTGACAGGGGAGCTGAAGCTCATTAAATATGCAAATCTTATCCAATCCTAGCCGTGGGCATTTACTTCCAAGTCTTCAGTGCGGCACGCCCATTAAAACCGAGCGTTTCTTGAGAGAGCCTCAAAACCAGGGTAGAAAATTGCCTATTACTTATTCATTATGATGTTTTTGAATGTAAAAACCATGCAAACGTCATAAGTTGACCTCAGACAACAGTATAAAAAAATAAAAAAAGCCAGTTCATGACCCCTTTAATTGATAAGCATTTTGTAAATCCCATTTAGACCTCTATTTGAGAAGCAAGTGTCAGAAGGTTACACTGCTGTTGTATCGCTCTGGTAACTTTAACCACTGACTCTTCACATTCTCATCCTTTGGAAGTGTTTACACAGAGAATTTGCTTTTGCACAGCAGAAAACAGTGTCTTCTCAACATGTTCTTTCTTCTACAAATTCCTGACGACTTAAGGCGATTCCTTCTTTTGAGAGACAATAACTTTATTTATCGTGCACTTTTGGCTTCACAACTTTGCAGAACATTTACATTCACAGACAGAGCAAAGTACTATAGTATATTATAGTAAAATTACTCTAGTAAATACTGTAGTGTTTTTGAACCATACTATAGTAAAGATACTACAGTAAATTGTAGTATATTATAGTATTTACTACACTTTGTTAATTTACTGTAGTATATTTACTATAGTACGGTTCAAAAACATTATAGTATTTACTAGAGTAATTTTACTATAATATACTATAAAAATTTTTTTTAATGTGGGCTACATTACACACTGCAAGAAAGCGAATATTCGAAAAACCGTAATAAGGGCACTTGAACAACAGCTTTTGATGATGCATGTGAAAATTTGGCTGATCCTTGACGCGATCGCAGACACCAACGCAAAGTTTATTCTGTGCTAATTTGATCTAATATTTCATGTTTTTTCAAATGTTGTAGATTTAAGTAGCAAATGAGAATCGATAAAATTATTGAAAATATTTTGAGACAAAGGTCTTGTTAATGTTTTTCAGTTTTGTTCAAGGTAATTAAAGCAATAGTTTTTCAACTAAAAATATGAAAAATATGTAAAAGTATGGTATTTGGGTTAAACAGCGCCCCTACTGTCTGGGCGAAAGACACAATAATTAACATGATGATAAATAGTTTGCTGACTTATCTATTTGTTGACATGACATGGTTATATTCAGATGGTAATTATCAATTAGCAAGTTGGGTTTCCACCTTGGAGATGATCACAATATTTATATAATGAAACCATCATATTTAAAAATATATTAATCATATCATATAATAAAATGTCATATTTATTTGTTATTTGTTATTAAATTATTATGGCATTCAATGCTTTTTTAAAATAATTTTGTTTCTCTATTTTTAAAATTAACCTATTTTAATGACAGTATATGTATTGAACAAAAATTCATTATTTTATGCATCAAAATAAACCAAAAATAGTACAAACTTTGCTAAAGTGATTGTTTTGAACCAGTTTTAACTTAAGACATTAATAAGACATTATTAGAAAGCACATTTTTCTTAAGGTGTGCCTTTAGCCCCGTTGTAGCCTATGTTATTTTCACACACAATAGAGAATTTATCTTTAAGTGGCACTCATCAGACATTTCATTTCCGAACTGCCACAATATATACAACAATAAACATAACAAACACGTTGGAGATTCAGGCCATCTTTTTCGGATTAAACCAAATGTGCTTTTAGTGCCATTCATAGGACATTTGACTTTAAAAGAGTTGTGAAACATCCAGGAAGCAATGTAATATAATTTTGCAGAAATGTCGTTGTTGGCACGGTTTTCCAATGAGTCTGGGTTGCAGTTATTGATATGAGGATTCTTCTGACCTTTTAATCTCCCAGCAATAAGGGTTAAAGGTCACATTTCGCTAATGAAAAGAGATGTTGAGTTAATGGATGGCTTCACCACAGAAATTTCTCACACCCCTCAGCTACATATGACCTTTAACCCTTTATTTGTGGGGCGTGAGAAGGTCAGAAGAATCATGGTGCCGATATATAATAACAGACACAAACTATCTCCATCTGTCATATTGAGCACATGCTGAGTGTTTTCATCTTCATCCCTGACAGGTTTCGTCTAGAAACATCTGACCATTTTAAAATCGCAGTAACCAGGCCTGGAAACGTTATAGGAAATAGATCAAATCTTTCAAATGAGTGGAAAAGTTGTGGAAAATAATATATTGAATGTTTTTGTAATTATGCTCAGCTTGTAGATATTTCATCCACTTATAACTGCACTTTGTGAGTGACGTTTCTATAAAATATTTTTTTTTAAATATCCATATCCAGAAATCATGACTGGATAATTCATGGAAAATTCTTGGAAGAGAGAACCCTGCACTGGCCAATCAGCTCTCATAATACTTTCCCCATCACCATGGCAACATGTTCTGTAACTATGGTCAACATTTCAAAAAGCGGCCTTCTTAATTAGTGTAATTAGTCCAATCGGTAAGAGTCATATGGATAAAGAGCACATTCTTTTCTTTATATCGAAGCTGTTTGCTTAATGAGACGTTTTCTCTCGTTCAAGAGTAAGACTCTTAAAGAGTGTGGACATGTGGGTGTATGAAGAACTGATTAAGTTCACTCAGCAGAGTGCAGGCGGAGGTAAGATGCTGTCTGTGTTATTTTAGTCATGTCTGAGGTCTCGGATACAGTCGCCGTTCGGGATGCCAGCAGCTGACGCTGCGATTGGGTGAAACTCTATTTAGAAAAGCTTTCTGGAGCCGACGATTGGGGTGAACGCAGGCCAAAGAGAGACAGCACTTAGTAAAGTTTGTTAACCTGTAAGCCAACCTCTCCCACGTCTCATCCTGCACTTGTCAGGACTAAATAAATTGTCACTTTCCATCAGCTTTATGCGTGTGTGCCAGTATCGATCATTTTCGCTCACACCCATAACAACACCTCATGGTCCTCACGCTATATACTGTTCCCATCAGCCACGGAGAGTGCAGGCAAAGCACAATGCCACTTGTTTTGGAGACTTTTTGACGTCTTTGACCTCTTTTAACCTTTGTGGTGGACTAGGTATTATATTTCTTGTTGTTTTGTAGTGGTCATGTCAAAGCCGTCTGTCCTGACAGCGCTCATGAGTGTGTTCACACCAAGAGAGGAGGATTAGGAAGTGTTTTTACTGCAGACTGGCATTGTTAAAGGCAAAGCATTATTCTGTGGGTTTGCTGAATTTCCACTGAAACAGGAAGACAGGGCGGGACATTTCGAACACCTCCTCCCCTTTTTTAAAATAAACAAAAGCGTTTAGTTTATATCACAGCCGCTGAGCTCAGTAAAGCCATAGTTTCCTCCTAATCTCCTCCATATCACTTTCAAATGTAACATTCTGTGCAGAATTCAAACGGGTCCGATATGTTTTGTAGTCTGCGCTGACTTGTGCATTAGATCCCAATGGAAAGCATATTTACAATGTCTGAATCGTTCCCTATCCCCTATATAGTGCACTATGTGCCATTCACCATGTAGAAAAATAGTAAATGTGTGAACAAGTGACCGATTTTAGCCGCAGATTCAGCATCTATTTATAATGTAGGGGGTGTGGCTTCAGATTCTAGAGAGCATTTGATTCAACATGTCCTCCAACCAATACGCCTATATAGGTCGTTTGTCACTTCAATGTGACAAATGGTGGTAAAAAGTCCACACATTGCATTTAAATGACCACACATTTTGATTGGTAACGACAGTCATACGTCATTTCATGACGTCAGACGTAACACGACACTGTTATTATTTTTACGCCAGCTAGAGGGCGCATGCCTTTAAAACGTAAATAAAGGTCGTAATAAGATGCTTGAAAAACGACCTATAGAGTCGTGTTTTTTTGCAGGACAGTTTGTTTGATTGGACAGAAAATCTGATGAGAAGCTGAAGTGCAGAGTGATGTCATCAAAATCATCGATCCCTTTTGGCGTAAGTGAGAGACTGTAAGTTTTGAATGCTTATATCTTCTAAATGTGAATTGTGTCATTGTTTTGGAGCACACTAGCTTACAGATAACAGTAAGACTAACATATTCATACTAAAAGCCAAAAAACTTCACATTTGATTTCATGGGGACTTTAACTCTTTCCCCACCATTGACAGAAATTTGGCTTTCCGTGTTTTTGCTGTTATATGATAAGGGGTGCTATGACACATCTCCTGAAAGAGTACTGAATCTCCTGATCAAAACATAGGCAGAAAAAGAAGCAGACACAAGTGATATATGTAATCATATACATATGAAGACTTCAGATGCAAAAGTCTTCTGACGTTTTTTTTTTTCAAATAAGCATTTTTGTCAGGCTCCTATGTATAGTTTTTTTACCTAAGTACCGGTACTTTTGAATGGGTTGAGGCTGGGATTTAGTGGGTTTGAAGTGAAAGTATTTTATGAATGTATACTATATGCGGAGAGCATTCACTCAGTATCGTTATCTCATTTTTGACGGAAGTGGCTTTTAGAGGCTTTTGCATCTGAACTCTTAATATGTAAAATAACATGATAATCAACATTAAACAGCATATAAATCAAAACTGCCTAATTTTATGAATGAAATGTCGACCCAGGAGGAGCTGTAGGACTGTGAAGCTTTGGGGGTATTGATAGACTCGATCTACTCCATCTGTATTTTGATCATCGTTCTGAATCCCATCTGGATGTAAGCTTTGATTAAAAACTGGATTTTTTCAGCTTTTTGCTCAAAATGTTGCTTTTTTAGGAAACTTTGCAGAGGCTCTGTTCTTTCTTTTGAAATATTGCATGTTCAGATATTCATACAACAAAATATTCTGGGAGCCATGAAATGTTTGTAAAAAAAAATTTTTTAAATGCTGGCGGTGGCTGGCAACTTTAAAAAAAATGCTGGCGGGGAAAGAGTTAACATCATTTTCTATACAATTCCATGAGTCATAAAATGTGCTGGCATCTGTATTCTGGGAGAGAGGAAGACTGATGAAGAGAACGCATGTGAAATAGTGAATAAATTCATAGGGCAGATGTCAGGCAGAAGTGTTTTAGTGGATATAGTAGGGGACAACAGAGGGAATGCTCCAGATGATTCAGTTTTTATCCCTCACACAACGGCTAAACCAGAGCTTAGTCCTTAAATGCTAATCTCTGGGTTTCTACAGCCATTATTTTTCAGTGAATTTGTCACAGAGATTGTGATATTTTGTTCACAAGGATTAGAATATGCAGCTGTCGCAGGCATAAACTCATTTGCACCAACGCATCGGGTGCTGCCACTCATGTGCAATGCAAGTTTTGTGACATTTCCTGATTCATTTAGAATGCTGCACTGTAAATTCTAACAAGTTCAGTTCCCTTAAAAAAAAAGTTTGGAAACCGATTGCCTTATTTTTGCAAAGCAAACTTAAAGGGAAAACTGAAGTTAATTTAATAATCAGCTAAAAGTAAAGAAAGCTAACACCTCCCAAGTAAATTAAGTAATACATATCAAGTTAGTTTAATGGCAATTCTAGTTAACATACTCTAGAATATTTACTAATCTTACTTAAGATTTAATAGTAAGATTACTTGAGTAATTCCATTTAACTAGCAGTGTTATATTATGTTCTGCAAACATCTTAAATACTATTACTCTCAACATTGTTTTAATCTGTCATTTTCAGCTATGGCGACTTAAAAAACTATGTGCAATCGGTTTCCACATTTTCTTCAAGTAAAGTGAACGTATTTTTAGTAGTTCAACTAGCATTCAATGCACTTAACACTCAATTAAGTAAGCTTAATTGCATCAAGTTGTTCTTACTTAAACCATTTAAGTTTTGTCAACTTAATTATATCTGTGATCTGAGGAAGTGTACTCCCAGAATGCATTGTGGCATGAATATGTTAATTGCTTTGTTTTACTATTTTTGGCTTTATTTTACTATTTTATTTGTAAAAATAACGACAGCAAATACAATTTTAATGGTCTTAAGTATAAAAAAAAAAAAAAAAAACTTGTTACCATTTTTGTGTTTTGCATGCTGAATGTTAAAGTCTGTGTGTGTCTCAAGCATGGTCCGTTGCAAGATATTGTCTCAAATATAGAGGGATTATATCAACCCAATTAAAAGTTTATGTCATAAGTGTTAACAATAAAATGTTAAAAGATCTTTATTTGACATGAAATAGTTATGTTATATATCATTAATCATCCATATATATATTTATTACTTCCCATCCTTTGAAATCAAATCACTGTGATTTCTTGTTGCATCGCTGCATCAATAGGAAGAGAATTACAATAATATAAATGAAGTTCCAAGTGGCCAAACAAAGGGAAAACTAATCACCATAATAGTGAGACATTTTTGGAAATCAACATGAATTTATGAAGTCAACTTATGTGACGTTCTCCCAAAATTTTTGTTGTATTGTCAATAACATTCAAGATGACTGGAAAATTAGTGAATGCAACTAAGGAGAACGATGACTGCAGAAGTTGAGGAAATTAGTGAAAAGTCTGTTAAGAATTGCCCCGCCTCAAAAACCTTTTGCCCCGCCTGTTTTTGTTTTTTTTGCTTTAGCAAATTAGTACTCAAACCAGTCAAGTAATGTTTACTTGGGTTTTCTGAGTAACGAAGGCATAACTATTTAAATAGTTCAGATTACTAAATTGTTTTAAGTAAGTTCAACAAATTATTGGACATTAAGTAAAGTTAACTAAAAAGTCTTAGTAAGAACAACTGTTGGACTTTACAGTGTGTGCGCTCTCCATCATGTCCTTACTATTTGTTCATCCCAAAATTAATAAGAAATGGTATTTTGATTACTGAAAATGAAGCCTGCTTTTTTATGTTAAGTTTGTTTTTGTTTTGTTGTATTACGTACCAAGAATTGGATGTAATATTTAAAATAGATTCTAAAATGTTATATTTTTGCATGTTTTTTCCCCTTAAATTTCCATTGTTTCTGGGTTCTGTTTTAATGGTTTAATTAAATATTAAATATAAATAATAAAAAACATGTCTATTCATAAAACTTTGATTTTAATAATCTATTTAGGTTATAAAATGTGTTTTATATTTGAAGAAAAAACTGTGATAATCAAATACAATTTAATTAATCTTTTAAAATGTAACAATTAAATTAAAACATTAAACATAAATGTGTGATAAATTGTATTATTCTTACTTTGAGGAGTACTTTCTACTGTCCTAATTTCTAAAACTAAACTTGTGGAATAATTTAACTCGCAAAGCATTTATACATCAGGATAGTATTTGCACTGTCTATAAAATCTGATTAAAATAAAAATAACTGTATTGCAGTAATATTTAATAAGAATCTAATTATCTAATTATCATTGAAAATAAAACACTGTAAATCATTGAGAGTAATGAAGTACAAGTAAAACTTGTAACTTCAAGTTATCATGAAAATAATGTCACAATGCAAAATAATAATTTTCTTAAAAATGGGTTTAATTTACTTAATTCAAGATATAATTTGTACTTTCTCATTTATCTAATTTATTTTCCTCTTTTGATTTTTGGGTAAAATATGAACTGGTCATGTATCCGTTTTACTCACTAAATTTACAAATAAAAAGCTACCAAAAGGGCCACAATGTTGTTGATGTTGTAGTGTGTGTGTGTGTGTGTGTGTGTGTGTGTGTGTGTGTGTGTGTGGCTTAAACAGTTGTTAGAGAAACTCAATGCTCCCCCTCCTCCCCATGTAAAGGACTCCCCTTTCGAGTGATAGATTAGTAGTATCTCACTCCATGGTGTCTTGGTTTACCGTCACACCTCCCAATTCCACCCCCCAGGCTTCTCCAGTGACCTTTACTTCCTTAATGAGGAGAAAACACGAGGTGTTAACTTATCAAACATTCATTTAGCTGTCATCTTATCCTGAGTACAACTGAGTAAGGACAAACCTTGTGCAGTCAGGAAGTTTATTGTCAAGGAAGAATGACCATCTCTGTAACAATACAAATGTCACAACAACCAAATATTGGTGAATTAATAAATAAAGGTGAATGGTGCGACTTGATTTCTTAATTGCGATTAGATTGGATTGTTTGGATTATTAGTATTGGCTAATATTTTTGGCTTTGTATATTATGTTTGATGAAAGATTATGAGGTGTCACCTTCAACATTGTAACTTTGACACTAAACCTTCAAAGTGCAGCCAGACAATTCACATGACGTATGCAATGTTTGCTTTGCATTAACAGGTCCAACTTTACACTTAAGTGATTTTAACACGTTTTACTTCTCTAACAGTGTCTTTTAGAGTACAAAACATGAGATGTGTAAAGCCATCAAACTTTATGGTAACACTTTACTTTAAGATGACATAGTTACACATGTTATTTGTGACCCTGGACCACAAAACCAGTCACAAGGGTACATTTTTTTTTAATTGAGATGTATACATCTGAAAGCTGAATGAATAAGCTTTCCATTAATGTATGGTAGGAAAATGTTGTTAGGATAGGACAATATTTGGTCGAGATACAACTATTTGAAAATCTGAGCAAAAAAAAAAAATCTAAATATTGAGAAAATCGCCTTTAATGGTGTCCAAATGAAGTCCTCAGCAATGCATATTACTACTAATAATACATTTGTGATATATTTACAGTAGGAAATTTACAAAATATCTTCACGGAACATCATCTTTACTTAATACCCATACAATGTATTGTTGGCTATTGCTACAAATATACCTGTGCGACTCATGACTGGTTTTGTGGTCCAGGGTCACATTTACTATAGTAATAAAAGTAAATTATGCATAATCACAAGTAACTAACCCTAAACAAACCGTAACCCTAACCGTAACTCTATAGTAAGTGCATGTAGTTAATTAATGTTGCTCAGTACTTATTTGCGTAATTACACTGTAACAACAACACCTTAAAAAAAGGGTTAGACTTTATTTTATGGTGTCAGTATTACAGTGTAATAATACATTTAAGTACTGAGTAATACTAATTAACAACATGTACTTACTGTAGGGTTAGGATGAGGGTTTGGTTTAGTAGCATGTAATTATGCATCATTTATAGTTATTACTACAGTAACTACATCTAACATGTAACTGACACTGTAAAATAAAGTGTTACCAAGTGTAACCAATTTTATTAAGTCATCTTTAATGTCTCTTTCATTCTGTTGTTATATACATTATTATCTGAGTTTTAATTGATGCAACTGATTTATAAATCAAATATGCTGTTATTTAATGTTTTTGGTATGTACCTAAGGGTACATGGGGATAGAAAAAAATATATATTTCAATGCTTTTGCATTCGCTCTCAAACGTTTGTGTTCCCCGAGAAACATTTGCAAGTGAACATATGAAATGAGAGGGAAAACTATGCTTTCGTGAGAGAATGCAAAAGATTCTTGAGGGAACACAACACTTTTGCGAGTGTACACAAAAGCACTGAAATATAATTTGTCCAATTTTTCCATCACCATGTCCCCTTAGGGCCTCCATAGGTATGCTTTTCACTGTGACGTTATCATTGTGAAACGGTATATGTTCAAGCTATAGGGCCCGGGGCCTTTAGATGGACTGTAAAGTAAAAATTTGGATTTCTTTATCCAGTTTAATCTTTTCTAATAACAAATATACAGTAGTGGCCAGAAATGATGTCTGGCCTAGGAAAATTGACATCGTCATCCTTTATTAAAAAAATGTGTTAAAGATTTTGTAAGCATATTGCGTAGTTGTGCTTAGAGTCAAATGTTTTATTTGTAATAACGCAATGAAACATGCCAAATTGTGCGAACATCATGATTTTTGGCCAGGCTGACATACGAAGAACACATGCAAAAACAAGAGAGAACCAATGAAATATGAATAACTGATTATGTTGTAGTCAATGTATGATTTTTTTTGTTTTTCCATGCATTGCATAGTAGCTTTGAAAATAAGAATTTGGTCAGAAACCAAGTTTAGCGCTTTGCTGTTTCCTTGTATTTAAAATATTTTCCTCATATTTTGATGGTTTAATTGTACTTGTAGGGTCATTAAAAACTTTGGCCACTACTGTATATTTCAACCTTCGCAGGAAGTGTGTCAATCATTGAAATAGTAATTCTCTTAGTGACACTGAGTACGACGTAGAGATGATGTGTTTCATTAAGAGGCTCTCCAGCCCATCTGCTGTGATAAGAGCTTCTAATGAGAGCCTGTAGAAATCTGAATGACAAAACAAGCCGTTTCATTGTCTGATAAGAATGCTTGATTACACTCGCCCTCGTCGTCTAGAGCTGCTGTCTGCG
Source organism: Rhinogobio ventralis (assembly GCA_039654625.1). NCBI lineage: Eukaryota > Metazoa > Chordata > Actinopteri > Cypriniformes > Gobionidae > Rhinogobio > Rhinogobio ventralis. Next base: position 35,010,055 of record CM077206.1, read on the forward strand.
TGTGACTATCTGTGCTGCAGGATCATGCCGCTGGTCAGAGGAGAGGCAAAGCTTCCCAGACTCCTGCATTCCTGCACAACCCATCTTTTGTCATGCAGCAGCAGTTATTTGGAAGGTGACACCCTTCCCCCCTCTTTCTTCCAAGTACATGCCAGTCATCTTTCATTAAAGGGAGAGAGGGAGGAACGGAGGAGGAGTGAGAGTGAATAAGCTAGCAGAGGTCAGGGCATTTAGTAAATCAGGTGTAGCAGAGGCTCACAAAGAAGGTTTTTCTGTCATGGCGAAGTCAGCGGCAGCGAAGTAACTTTAAAAGCAATTAGAGCGTAAAGAGAGATTTGGAGAAAGACAGAGCAAAAGAGAGAGGCTGAGAGGTGCCTTTGATCCGAATGCGAGACGTAAACCTGCCGTGGCATGCTAGCAGAGAGGTGGAGAGAAAGAGGGAGGAGTTTTGTTCTCCTTCCCTCTCAGACACACATGAACCTACACAGGTAGAGCAGTTCAAAGTTTGCCACTAGTGATTCATATCAGCCCAAAATCTCATGCATGTCGAGCACTGTAACTTCATTCAGCTGTCAGACCGTCATCAAAGAGCGCTCAAGCTGCCGGACAGAAGAAGAGAAAGCGAGAGAGAGAGGGAGAACTGGACTTGGCGCTGAGTAGAGGTGAAGATAAGTGTGTTCTTTCTCCCCCTTTCAGCTCTCTGAATGCAGGCTTTGTGTATGTGGCTCCTTTTTCTTACTCTGTTTTTCTCCCTGGTGATATGAGTCCGTCTTCTATTGTCCCACTTTTTCTACTTTCTCTCCACTGTGTAAAAGTTGCAGTGTTTTTATGGTGCAAAGATACTTGGGATTTACCGCACTTAACAGGAAAGCATGTGTGAAGGTAGGTTTAGGATAGGGTTTGGGTAAGGGAATAGAATATACAGTTTGTACAGATTAAAAATCATTGTCTATGGAATGTCTCCATAAAACATGGAAACCCAACGTGTGTGTGTGTGCGTGTGTTTGCTGCCTAATGGGTGTGTGGTGTTTGCTGAGGTGAAGTCCTTTATGTGTGTGAGGGGGTGGGGTTACACTTTAGTATTATTAGATACATTTTACAAATAATATATTTTATATAATTATAGTTTAGAATGATTAAACATTTTTGTATGCTTGTATGCTTGCCAAGACTGTATTTTTTGGTAAAAAATACAGTAAAAATGGTAATATTGTGAAATATTATTGCAGTTTAAAATAAATGTTTTCTACTTGAATACATTTTAAAATGTAATTTATTCCTGTGATCAAAGTTGAATTTTTTAGCATCATTACTCCAGTCTTTAGTGTCACATGATCCTTCAGAAATTTTTGATTTGGTGCAAAACAACAAATTACATTAAAAAAAATATTAAAACATTATATTAAATATTAAAATTTCTCTTGAAATGTAATAATATTTGACAATATTTCTGTTTTTACAGTATTTTAAACAAATATTGGTGCACAGAAGAGATTAAAAAATCTTAATGATTTAAAACTTTTGACTGACAGTGAATATCATGAATTTAATATAATAAATAATTATAAAAATGTGTTATTTTTATAATAAAAAGGCAAAACATACTGTTTTAAGTTAGTCAGTGTAGTAATTAGTAATTAGCTATATTTTATTTTAATTAAAAATAACAGTAGAATCTATATTGTGTCCTCATTTAAATAGCTAGGTAAACATGTGTTTGTGCGTATGTGTGTGTGTGTGTCTGTCTGTGTGACTAGGTAAACCCTACATTATGGGGGCAAAATGTCCCCTCAAAGATGGCAATATCCGAAATCCTTTTCCTTGTGGGGAAATTTTTTGGTCCCCATTAGGAAAACAGCTTTGCTCAGTTATAAAAATCATTATGTCCATGGAAACTCCCCATAAAACATGAAAACACAATGTGTGTGTGTGTGGAATGACTTGGTGAAGAAAGCAGGTTAGCCTTACCCTGTCAGCCTGTGTAACCATTTGAATGGTAAACTTTAAGATAATGGCTTAATGATTTACATTTTAATTAACTTTAGCTGTGTGGACTTTTGTCATGTGACTTCTCACTTGTTTTACTTAAAAAGAGCTTTGAGGTCAGCCTTGATTTCCTCACTGTGCGGAACAGAGATTGTAATGTAAATAACTGCAGAAGGAAGCTCATCTTTATCGCTTTAGATTTACTTCTTCTGAACTTAGTCAGCTTGGCTTGTCTAAAGTTGATCTGAAATGACCCCTCTCATCTGTTGTTTGCTGTAGTGTAGATATGTTTTAAAATAAAAAGAGCTTTTTGTAGAAAGCTATTTGCTGGTGAACCCTTCAGAGTTGATCAATGTTTCGTTCCAGCACTTCTGATGTAGGAAAAAAAAAAAAAGAATGAATGAATGAATGGACATCTCTAACTGGAGTCATTGATTTTCAGTATGGAACTAAAGCTGGGAGGAATATGCAGTGCTAATAAATTTGTGAGACAAGGGCCGCATTCTTGAACAGTACAGAGATTTGAAGTTTATAGCGGCTCCAAACACAGTCGCAAAAATATACTGAAGCCCACAGAGGTTATACATTATTTTTGTCTTGTTTTCTTAAGACAAGACACCCCAGGTGAATAGAGTAAAAAAAAAAAAACTAATAGATATCACCATACTTCCCCAGTTGATTGATTACATTAAGAATTCCAAAAATGTGTTGTATTACAAGTTTTCTGAAATGTTGTTTAAATATGTAAATGAGCTGTTATCTAATTAAATGTGCACTAATTTGCATACAGTTCTAGAACAAAAATCTGAACATTGAATGAAGTCAGGTTCAAAATTCTTGTTCCTTTTTTTTGACACATTAGAGTTAAAGGTTTTTACAGAGGGGAGATTGGATATTTCTTTTTATCACTCATAAATCAGAACATACTGTCAACAGCCAGAAAAAAAAGTTAATTTACAAAAAAAAATTTTTGAATAAAATGTATAAAATGAGGCAAATGTTATATATACACTCACCTAAAGGATTATTAGGAACACCATACTAATACTGTGTTTGACCCCCTTTCGCCTTCAGAACTGCCTTAATTCTACGTGGCATTGATTCAACAAGGTGCTGAAAGCATTCTTTAGAAATGTTGGCCCATATTGATAGGATAGCATCTTGCAGTTGATGGAGATTTGTGGGATGCACATCCAGGGCACGAAGCTCCCGTTCCACCACATCCCAAAGATGCTCTATTGGGTTGAGATCTGGTGACTGTGGGGGCCATTTTAGTACAGTGAACTCATTGTCATGTTCAAGAAACCAATTTGAAATGATTCGAGCTTTGTGACATGGTGCATTATCCTGCTGGAAGTAGCCATCAGAGGATGGGTACATGGTGGTCATAAAGGGATGGACATGGTCAGAAACAATGCTCAGGTAGGCCGTGGCATTTAAACGATGCCCAATTGGCACTAAGGGGCCTAAAGTGTGCCAAGAAAACATCCCCCACACCATTACACCACCACCACCAGCCTGCACAGTGGTAACAAGGCATGATGGATCCATGTTCTCATTCTGTTTACGCCAAATTCTGACTCTACCATCTGAATGTCTCAACAGAGATCGAGACTCATCAGACCAGGCAACATTTTTCCAGTCTTCAACTGTCCAATTTTGGTGAGCTCGTGCAAATTGTAGCCTCTTTTTCCTATTTGTAGTGGAGATGAGTGGTACCCGGTGGGGTCTTCTGCTGTTGTAGCCCATCCGCCTCAAGGTTGTGCGTGTTGTGGCTTCACAAATGCTTTGCTGCATACCTCAGTTGTAACGAGTGGTTATTTCAGTCAAAGTTGCTCTTCTATCAGCTTGAATCAGTCGGCCCATTCTCCTCTGACCTCTAGCATCAACAAGGCATTTTCGCCCACAGGACTGCCGCATACTGGATGTTTTTCCCTTTTCACACCATTCTTTGTAAACTCTAGAAATGGTTGTGCGTGAAAATCCCAGTAACTGAGCAGATTGTGAAATACTCAGACCGGCCCGTCTGGCACCAACAACCATGCCACGCTCAAAATTGCTTAAATCACCTTTCTTTCCCATTCTGACATTCAGTTTGGAGTTCAGGAGATTGTCTTGACCAGGACCACACCCCTAAATGCATTGAAGCAACTGCCATGTGATTTGTTGATTAGATAATTGCATTAATGAGAAATTGAACAGGTGTTCCTAATAATCCTTTAGGTGAGTGTATATATATATATATACATACATGTGTGTGTGTGAACAAACCCCTCTGTAAAAACTTTCAGAATATAGATGGGAATAAAACTGCAAAGTTTGGTGTATGTAATTGGTACTGAAGGTAGAGATTTCTGGCTCAGTGCAGGAGAAAAAACTCATTTAGAGAAAATGGCTTTTAAAGATATGTATTGTAATTGAAATCTACAGACGCAAATAGATAAAGTGCTATAAAAGATACACTTAACAGTATAATTTTGGATGTTTCCTTTCCACTAATCTGAAGTAAAAAACACTTTATAAAAAGCCAAAAAGCACAAAATCTCAAAATTGACAGATGCATGAAAAAAACTGTTTTTGCCTGTAGTGTCTCGCCTTAAGACAATGCGATGATATGTCATAACAAAAACATAACATAACACTAACAGGTGAAGTGAATTATCTTTTCATTACGGCACATTTTGTCCTCAAAGTTGATGTGTTAGAAGCAGGAAAAATGGGCAAGCATAAGGATTTGAACGAGTTTGACAAGGGCCAAATTGTGTTGGCTAGACGACTGGGTCAGAGCATCTCCAAAACTGCAGCTCTTGTGGGGTGTTCCCGGTCTGCAGTGGTCAGGATCTATCAAAAGTGCTCCAAGGAAGGAACAGTGGTGAACCAGCGACAGGGTCATGGGTGGCCAAGGCTCATTGATGCACGTGGGGAGCTAAGGCTGGCCCGTGTGGTCCGATCAAACAGACGAGCTACTGTAGCTCTGATTGCTCAAGAAGTTAATGCTGGTTCTGACAGAAAGGTGTCAGAATACACAGTGCATTGCAGTTTGTTGCGTATGGGGCTGCATAGCCATAGACCAGTCAGGGTGCCCATGCTGACCCCTGTCCACCTCTGAAAGTGCCAACAGTGGGCACGTGAGCATCAGAACTGGACCACGGAGCAATGGAAGAAGGTGGCCTGGTCTGATGTATCAAGTTTCCTTTTACATCACGTGGATGGCCAGGTGCGTGTGCGTTGCTTACCTGGGGAACACATGGCACAGGAATGCACTATTGGAAGAGGGCAAACCGGCAGAGGCACTGTGATGATTTGGGCGATGTTCTGCAGGGAAACCTTGGGTCCTGCCATCCATGTGGATGTTACTTTGACACGTACCACCTACCTAAGCATTGTTGCAGAGCATGTACACCCTTTCGGCAGCAAAAGGGGGACCAACACAATATTAGGAAGGTGGTCATAATGTTATGCCTGATCGGTGTATGTGTGTTTTTTTTGTTTTTTTCTTCTTTTTTTTTTAAATAAATAGATATAAAATAGAAAGTGTATATTAATGGCTCAAGTGTGAAAAATATGCGTCTCATGAAAAAATGGCTAAAGACAGCAGCTCGGGTTGAGTTAGGCAGGTCATTCCACCAGCAGGGAACAGTCCAGGTAAAGGTCAAGGAAAGTGATTTTGTGCCTCTTGTAATGTGATGGCACCACAAGGTGCCGTTCACTTGCAGAATACAAGCTTCTGGAAGGCACATAAGTCTGAAGTAGTGAGTTTAGGTATTGTGTGCATAGCCAGTGGTCGTTTGGTAGGCAAACATCAGTCCCTACAGTACAACGACATCATATTTAAATATAAGTGGTTGTATGTTAATGTGGTAAAGTTGTGACATCTAACTAGACTGCCCCCATTTTAATGCTGTAGGTCATGGGTTTGTAGACAGATCCGCTGATTAAGAGTGTTGCTCACTTTAAGTGTAGACTGGCCGTTTAAAAAAGGGGAGGAAAATGTCCAGTTTGAATTCTAAAAATAGTTATATATAGTGTTTTAGTAACTGTGCCAGGGGCGCCACAAAGCAGTTTGGTTGCACAAGATGTTTCTGTCAGTAATTTAAAAATCAGCTCCACAGGATTGATAGGTTTGAGAAGCTCTGCTTTACACCGATGCACAACTGCAGCAAGTTTTTTTAAAGTACTGGTTGTCTCATGGATGGCAGCTCTATCTTTCTCATTATCATCTATCACTCTGTCTGTATCTGTATCCCTCTCTCTCACGCTCACACACACAGACATATGATTGAGGCTTTGTGGGTTTTTTGACTATAAGACACTAAGAGATAGAAACTGATTTGGTTTCCTGGCTGGGAAGAGAGAAAGATTAGCCGGATTTCAGGCCTCAAAGGGACATATGCAGCATGTGAGGAGATATTAAGTGGAAAGAGGGATTGAGTAAAGGTGGGAGAGAGCAGTGTTTTTGAAGATTAGCCCCCTAATGCACCGAGAATCAGACTGGGGGACGGACTTGCACACTGAGTTTTTATAAGTGGTATCCCACGATCCCTTGCTGCAAAGCCACTGGAGAGAAGTTCTTAATGGCTGTCAGTTCTTCTCTGGTGGCTTAAAGATGGAAAGAGATGTTTCAAACCTGGGTCTGGGGGGTTCATTCTTCAAAAACTTTGAAGTTCACACATGCCTAGAGATTATCCGTTGTTAGTTCGGGGCACTAATGATCAGACGCTCGTTTTGCCACTATTTTGTGGTGTTGTGTTAAGCCAGCATCTGTGCTCACAGAAAGGTGGCAATAAGAATAATTTTACAAATACAGATAATCGGACCAGCACATACTCTCAGTCTGCTGTCAGCTGCCTTCTAACCAAAATGAAAACTCTTTGATAGAAACTCTCTGCATTGGCCGCAAGTCACTTAGGGGCCTTTGTGTTCAAAAACAGCTTGATGGAGTGCCACAAAATAGAATAAAATGCAATGGTTTAACTTTTTTTTTTTTTTACTACTTTTAGCACAGCTTCTTAGCAATGGAAAATGCAGTACACTAAGAAAAAATATTTTTGCATGCCATAACACTAATACTTTGCATGTTGCTAGTATGCTGCTAAGCAAACAGCACACTATTCAAATAAGAATAATATTTTGTGAAATATTGTACAGTAGATGGAGCTATTTTTATTGATATTTTGCAGCATTCAGTAAAATAATCACGTCTTTTTTGACTCCGGTTGCCATCATGCATGATCATTTTCACTGAGCTCATTTCAATGCATTTTGGTGAATATAGTAGCATTATCATGTACAGTATAAAACATGGATATTCATTTTGAGCAGTGTTAAATTATCAATGTTTTTTTTTAGATTAACTTAAAGTGACTGTTAGATGACAGCAAAAATTATTTAAATGCATCACCAAATAAATATCTAAATATCGACCGATATCCATCCAATACTCATAGCATTGAATTAAAAAATCTCTAATGTCAGCCAATAACTGGTACGGTACAGATATATTGGGCATCCCTTTGAACGAGGTATCTTAGAAGGCAGTGCTTATGATTAAAATGTGAGAAGAGCTTGCTAGATTAGATTAGTTAGATGCTGGGAATTCAGAACTGCCCCAAAAACACAGTGTGTGCAGAAAGTGCTGAAGTGATTGTGCTTCAATCAAAGAGATCTCATCCCTGAATATATTCACTGATTATATTCACATTACAAAGTCCCTCATTTAAAAGGGCAACACTGTTGTAATTCCAGGTCTTCCCTATATAGATTCCCTTCCATATTAAGGGCATTATCATACTGAGACTGACAGCAGCACCTGTCCTGTCCTCCAACAGAACATGAAATGACAAAGACAGAGTTGAATAGATTACATTATTATCTAAATAATGTAGAAATGTATACAGTTGTCACAGGAACAATCCTGCTGTAACATGGGGTTACCGTAAGCACTTTGCTCAAGGGCACAATGGTGATAGTTCACAACGTAGCATGTTTTTGTGTGTGTTATTGCTTATATTAACACTTCCATGTACAAAATGAGTAGTGATGCTTGGTTACTGAAATATTTTTTGTTACTAAAAGATTTTTTAAATGAATCATTTGAGTGAATGATTCAATGACAGTTGTTTAATTATTGACTCAATCAGTGTTTTTGAATGAATCATATGAATGAGGTTGCTACGTCCAAAATCACATGCTGTACTAGGTACATCTTTTGAATAAGTGATTACTTTGTGACCATTAAAAAAGTATGTTCTAAAAGTATGCGGCCATCTTTGAAATGCCTCTCGGGCATGCAAGTGCAGCTCCTATCTCTTTGAATGGGGAATTTCCTTTTGAATTTCATATTCGAAATCACCAATGAAATATGACAACAACTGGCTTGTAAATTTTGTTTCTAATTGCTTGAATCATGACAAAAAACTGAATTGTTCAGCCTGGATGAAGCTAAAAATGCACATGCACAGTCCTAAGCACGTGTCTCAGAGCTGTTTCTATAGCAACCGGAGCTTCTGGCAGCTGCAGAAACGCATGACTTTACTAATCAACGATTGGTTCTTTCATTTAGAAGGCGGGGCTTATTTGCCATATTGGGCGTTGCAGTTTCTCCCATTCATAAGTAATCGGAGTGCACCGTCTTCCTATATATTAAGTCTTTGGTTCTATTTAGTATGAATGTGTGAAGTATAAATGTAATCCGGATGTACTGCTTTCATCATGTTGTCGATGCCATGTGACACACCAGCATCAGTTACGTCATTTCACTGCCATTCACAAATCCTCTCCTTCGGCTTCATGGGATAGTAAAGTGTCCATTAGATGCATACTTTGGGATCACATTGAAAGTTGTAGGTCATCTGGGTACTGTTTTATAAATACTATGAATTCAGATTCAGCAAGCAATTTTGTGTTTAAAAGACGTCTAATAGCCATCCAAACACAGCCCTGGCGTCTAGGCTAAAACAAAGCAAAATTTTGTCTGTCAGTGAAAATTTTATAGACGTCTAACCATAGCCCAAGAATAGGCTAGTCATCTAAAACATGAACATGTCAAAGAAATGAAACCAAACACCTTGTAATCACTGTTGACTTTGCTTACATGATGGAATAATTCATCTCACAAAAACGACATGTAACTAAATTCAAGGTTATTTTGGGTTACTCATGCCGGACTATAACGGGTCTATAGTTAACCGAGATGGTGAAATGACTGCTATTGCTTGCTGGGACCAGAGGTGGACAGTAGTAAAGTATTTTTACTTTCTACTCAAGTACATTTTTCAAGTAGATGTACTTTATCTTTGGAAAACTTTTACTTCACTACATTCCAAAGCATAACGTCACACTTTTTACTGCACTACATTTCAGAAATAAAAGTTGTTTTTTTTTACCTTTAATACTTAATTACATTAAAAATGTTGTACTTTCTTACTTGTACTCAAGTAAAACTTGATTTACTTGAATTACTTTTATTTGACTAAAAGTTTTAATGTAATTAAGTATTAAATGATATTCAATATGAAACGTAGTGCAGTAAAAAGTACAATATTATGCTTTGGAATGTTGTGAAGTAAAAGTTTTCTAAAGAAAAACACTGATAAATTACAGACACTTGAAAAATGTACTTAAGCAGAGTAAAAATACTAACTGTCCGCCTCTGGCTGGGAATCTTTTCACCTACTATATGTTGTATGGAAGTATGCGATTTCAGATGCAGCCAGTCACTTTTTTTACTTCCTGAATGAATCAGCACTTTCAAATGAATTGGTTGAGTGAATGATTCAAATGACTCTTGTAAAGACGGTCACTTGTCGCCACCTACTGGTGTTACAATGTAACCTGCTGAAAGAGTCTGTAAAAATCGGCACCATTTATACACATCTCCCAGACTGACCATTTTCTGACAAGGCTTCGAACTACATATACTGTAGTATCAGCGCTCTTGGAATGCCAGTCGGGCCAATCAGATTTGAGAAATTATTAAGTGGACATTTTAAACCTCTGTTTCAAACTGAAAAAATACATGCATCATCTTTAAGTATTACCTTATGAACAGTGCAATCCTACTTTGCTCTGTAATCACTATATAACAACACTGTGTGTACAATGCATTTTCTACAAAATAAGCATCTAAATGGATGTATAGAGGTATGTAAGCTGTTACAGGACTGTGCTTTTATACATTCATGGAACTTATATAGGTTGATAAGTGTACTGTTGTGATAAGGTGGTGTGTGGACTGTTTGTTCACCCAGATCAATACTGGAGTGCACTAAAAGGGGCTCACTGGTTTAATGTGCACTGCCTTATACTGCAGATGAGATGAGTATGTAGGCTATAAAAGCCAGCGGGGGCTGAGTGTTATGTATAGTATTTCACCTCCCTCCACTACACAACCTCAGTAATTCTTGTTTTACTAGGGCACCTGTCCCTGTAGAGAAGGCTTGTGAGGCTTGTTGCTTGTTCAGCTAAAGATCCTTATGAAATCCGCCCAGCTAGCCCACCTTGACCCGGCTCTCTCCTTCTCTCTCGCTTGCTTTGTTTCCTTTTTTACTTTCACTATAACTTTTTCTCTCTCTTTTAATGGATTTGGGTGGAGGCCTTTCGCCTTTTGAAAGTGTCATAAAGAGTTTCTCTACAAAGTGACCTATTATAAACCATCTTAAACTGAAGCCATAAACTGCATGCATTTCCTGTTTGGAAAGATTGACTGGGCAGTACAGATTTGGCTGAGGTGGCGTTTTAGTGATCAGCCTGAGCAAGAATAGGCAGGTTTTGTAATATAAGACACAAAAATGAGAGTTAAAACCCAATGTGACCTCAACTCTTAAGCATTTGTGCGGTTCTACTCCCACAAGCAGTAGAGACAAGCCCTGAGGTGATGCTGTGTCATCTGTGGTTTCTCCTTACTCGCTCTGTTCAGAGAATATTAATAAGCAGCAGATGAGAGATATGAGCAGAGAGATTTATGTGCTGCTGATCAGCCATGGAAAAGGCAGGTTTCAGCTTACCTGTGCCAATGCAAACAGAGGAGACGTTCTCCCTGCTGGGTCCTCAAAACAGGTGCCACATCCATTACACTTCAGTAAACAATTCAGGATATTTTCTTCTGCTGCACATGAAGAGTAGAGAGGCTTAAGATTGGGATTCTCATGGAAAACCTTGAAATATCAGAGAATTTTAATGGTGAATTGTGTGTAATTTCTGCGCCACACACAATATAGAGAATGATTTTAGAAAGTATTTTAACATAAAATATACACTATTATGGAAAAGTCGTGGATTTTTTACGTTTTAAAGTTATGCTCAGCTTAAAAAAAAAAAAGGATTAGACATTTTTTTAATGGCACCCTTCATACATTCTGTCGACTTTAAGTCTACTTGTCAACTAACTGTCATTAGAGTATTAGTCGAGTGATAAGCCTTTTTCACACCAAGAACGATAACTATATTAGCATCAACACCAGTGGACAATATTGTTCTGTTTATTCTAAGTGCGTGCTTTTCTGTCGCTTTAAATGCTCCAGCTCGTTACAGCAGGGTGGATTCTGAATGGCTGTCAGTGTTTTTATCGTTCATCAGCTGGGTAAAATAGTTCTGAAAGTGATTCCAACAATATTGTTTCTCTGTGCCGTTATTGTTATAGCTGTGGTGTGAACTCTGCTATTCTTTAATATTGAGAACGATTTTTAGAACTATATCTTTATTGTTATCCTTGGTGTGAACGGGCCTTTAGACTGTTAGGGGATAGGGTTAGGGTTAGTAGAAAAAGGGGTTAGGGTTAATAGATTAATTTGACATACTTGCAAAGTTATCTATAGTCAGATAGTAGAATGTCTGTTGGAGGAGCATCCAAATAAAGTGTTAGCAGATATTAAGCAGATAGTAAGGTTTCATAGTTAACATTAGTTAACTATACTTTAGTTAACATGAACTAAGAATGAACAATAATTCTACAGCATTCATTAATCTAAGTTAATGTTAATTTCAACATTTACTAATACATTATGTTGTAACATTAGTTAAAGGTGGGGTAAGTGGTATTTCAAAAATTCTTTAGAAAAGTGTCTCGGGCCGAGTACCGAAACAAACTTGTAGCCAATCAGCAGTAAGGGGCGTGTCTACTAATGACAGGGAGTAACATTGATTTTGTTTTGTTTCACAGAACTAATATATACTGCTCATATTGTCGTTCACTTCAGCGATGATAATTACCCATTCATTTCCACAACGTATAAGCCTGGAGCGTCTAAACCTCCTCACTGTCTGTTTCAAGCGTCAGCTCCCAAAGTGTGTCCGAAAAGTACGATAATATACTCCTAATATATGTGTGTTTCCTTTGGTTCCTCTTTTCGTGATCGATATAACCCTCTAATCTTGTCACAATTCTAATATGTTCGTGCTCATGCTATCGAGTTGTTCATGAGAACTGTGTTTGTGTTTTTGTGATGGAAAGGATGACTTTTTCATTGAACATTCGAACTGGGTTACCATAGTAACACACATTGCTTTCACTTATTGATGACATCATACCCTCGACCGGCTGGCACAGCAGATTCCACCATAGTTGTTGCCTGGGTTACGTATGTGTGGGGCGGAGCTATCAAAATAAGGGCGTGTTTGTTTTGGTGACTTGAAATCAACATAGGTTACCAGAAAGCACTTACCCCACCTTTAATGCACTGTGAACTAACATGAACAAACAATGAACGACTGTATTTTTATTAACTAACTATCATTAACAAAGATAAATACTGTAACAAATGCACTGCTTATTGTTATTTCATGTTAGTTAATACACTGATAAAAATGATTATGTGGTGAAGTAAATACTACAGAAAAAACGAATGTAATTTCTACATGAAAAAGTTAGTTCAGGCAAGAATTCAGAAAAACCAAGTAAATTCTATATTAGTACTCAATTCAAGCTTGTAGAAATTAAAGCGTAAATATCAACGTTATAAAATTAAGTACAATCTACCTTTCTGATGCTGGCACATCATGCATACGGTTGATTTTTCGCTGTTTTCTAGCTGTATTTACACTGTTTTATCATTGATTTTGTTGTTAGGTTTAGTAACTTGCCATTTTGTGACATGGAGTTTATTTTCTACTCAAAATGACAAATTAAAATTAAGTTTACATTATGTGCAAATTTTCTTTCAACAGACAGAAAAATTAAGTAATTTGACGAGTCTTGTTTGATCTATGTAATAAAATTATGCAAAAAAATATTTTATAAATCAAATTAGTAAATCAAGCAGAACATTTTTATCAGTGTAAATGAACTAATGCTAACAAATGAGAGCTTATTGTAAAGTGTTACCATGTCTGCTGAAAGTTACTTATAGTTAGTAGAATGTCTAAAGGGGACCATCAAAATTACGTGTTACTAAAAAAGATTAGGCTAAGTAATCACGAAGGACTGGAAATGTCATCAAAATGTATGGTTCAAAAGGTGTGGGAGCTGAATGCACATAACAAGTAGTTGCGTTACATTTCACACTATTTGAGTAATACACTTTTTTTATTTACATTTATTTACATATTTTAATATTTCAAATATTAAGATATCAAGTCAACTTTTAAAAATGTATCTATGTTCTGTTCTTTTGTGCTTGGTCTAGCTATTTTTGAACTTAAGAACACACCTAAGAGACGGGCCGTTTGGGGTCAGATGAACCCGAAACCACTGATTAGTTGACTAGTCTGTGACTGGCTGATTTGTCTTGTAAATACACTTAACTCTTGTTTCTAAATTATCTATACAGTATTCCAGTCCAATTACATCAATTTACATTGAATTTCCAATTCAGAATCAGCTGGGTGTAATGAGGGTGAGAGGGTGCTTGAGAGGTGCTCTGAGGACACAGGGTGCTGGCAACAGTTGAAAGACATTCTGTAACTGCATGGGGGCACATAGTGGGAACCTGGCCATTTGGATTTACAAACAGTTGACCTTTAGTGCTGGACGTCCACCACCAGGGGGCCTGTAATGTCTGAACGGACAGGAGAGGAGAAGAAGATGGGAGTCCAATGAGTAAGGTGTGTGACCAAGTAGATGTGTCCAATCACATCTTGATGATTTTATGCAGATTAAATGAGAAAGAGCAGGACATTTTCCATATGAGTTTAGCTTGTGTGTGTGCCTGTAAAAATTCATATTTCACTGGTTTTGTCATGGCATTGTGGGACTAGAATCACCTTCTCTTAGCCCGGTGCTTTTTTGTAAATAGTAGTCAATGACAAATGGATGTCTGATGTAATAAAAATGCAAATAAAAAAGTTTATAAGGCAAAACATCTAGTTTATAAGGCAAGTCAATTTGACACTTAATTCTAAATAAATGAGCAAGATGATTAAAGTGCTGTAAAATAACCAATTAATGCCCACCTGTAAATGCACATTCTATATTAATATGCCATGTTGCTTGACAACAACCACCAGCCCTCAGGCTAATATAAACTACCATTTATTCAGATTTGTATCATCATTACATGCAATTATTTTTTGAACATAAGTGTCTTCTATTAGACTGTTGTTGCTGCTCGAGGCCCTTCCAAAGTTCTAATCTAGGTGTTGATGTTGGTTACATATGTGGATACCATTTCCAACAAAAGTGTATTGAAAGTGTAGTGAATGTCAAGTGGTCTAACCATCAAGTAAAAATAAATAGCACATTTGTCTTTAGACTTTTACCAGATATATACATTTTAATCTTTAATATCCAATATATTTCTTAAGGTGAAATTAATCATTTCTGGTACAGGTCTCTACGGGTCCCTGCAATGCCATTTGTTTCATTGTTTTCTTGTCACATGAGAGTAAAAGAAATAAGAAATAATACACTGATCAGGCATAACATTATGACCTGTGAAGTGAATAACACTGCTTATCTCTTCAGCACGGTACCTGATAGTGGGTGAGGTATATTAGGCAGCAAGTGAACATTTTGTCCTCAAAGTTGATGTGTTAGAAGCAGGAAAAATGGGCAAGCATAAGGATTTGAGCGAGTTTGGCAAGGGCCAAATTGTGATGGCTAGACGACTGGATCAGAGCATTTCCAAAACTGCACCTCTTGTGGGGTGTTCCCGGTCTGCAGTGGTCAGTATCTATCAAAACCAGCAACAGGGTCATGGGCGGTCAAGGCTCATTGATGCACGTGGGGAGCGAAGGCTGGCCCGTGTGGTCCGATCAAACAGACGAGCGTAGCTCAAATTGCTCAAAAGTTAATGCTGGTTCTGATAGAAAGGTGTCAGAATACACAGTGCATTGCAGTTTGTTGCGTATGGGGCTGCATAGCCACAGACCAGTCAGGGTGCCCAAGCTGACCCCTGTCTACCACCGAAAGCGGCAACAGTGGGCATGTGAGCATCAGAACTGGACCACGGAGCAATGGAAGAAAGTGGCCTGGTCTGATGAATCACGTTTTCTTTTACATCACGTGGATGGCCGGGTGCGTGTGCGTCGCTTACCTGGGGAACACATGGCACCAGGATGCACTATGGGAAGAAGGCAAGCCGGTGGAGGCAGTGTGATGCTTTGGGCAATGTTCTGCTGGGAATGCCATCCATGTGGATGTTACTTTGACACGTACCACCTACCTAAGCATTGTTGCAGAGCATGTACACCCTTTCATGGAAATGGCATATAACAGTTATACGTTATGTACGATTGAAGGAGACAGTAAACTTTTTCTAGTTAACCTCTTTGTATCCCTGTCAGTGTGAATTCTGTCTGTGTAATGAAGATACGTTTTTAGCAGTATTGTTGGTTTTGAAAAGGCGGCGAAATGCACTCCAGAAACGGCTGCCTCTTCTCTGGGTTAATTGCCTAAGGTTACATTTCACAAGGCCCATTAATGAAGGTCGACTATGTGTCTACAGGACTGTATTCTCTTTATAGAGACCCACCAAGTTCATTTCTAACTTATTTTTCTTCATTCAGATAGTTTTGACTCAAGACGAGTAGACTTACATACTGTGCTAGCACTAGTCCTTCCGCACACTTTCTGCTTCTCCCCCCCCCACCAGCCGCACACACTTGGCATCCATCTCTATAGTTTGTGAGAGTGTTTTGCAGCCGTGGCAAGTGTGTGTGTGGGGGTGGCTGTAATCTAGTAATGAGCGGTGAAGAGCTCAGGATGGCCTTGAGTGTGCAAGCCACACATAGAAGACGAAAGACAAACAAACAAAGGCTGGTGTCAGCAGAGTCAGGTGATGAAGGACATCATTTTTCAATTACAGTGGTGACCAGTGACCACACAGGACAGCTCAACACAAGCTCAGAGGCAAACAATACACTCAAATAAACAAACATTCTGACTACAGACACTGTGCACTAGTAAAATGGGTTGTACGCAGTACAGAAAAGCAGTTGACTATACATCCAATAATAATAAATAACGCAGTTGATGCTAGTGATCACTGATTAAAGGGTTAATTAATTCTGTCAGATCATTTCAAAGCTGTATTCCGTCCTTCCAAAAAAACAAAGAGGGAGATTTGGCTTTTGTATTGTTTAATTCTGTGATAGTAATGAAGATTTCATCCTTAAACATACTTTTAAGTACATATATTTTCAAATTTTTTTTGGCTGAACTATTCATTAAAGCAGTGGTTCTCTGGTCCTGGCACCCCACAACTTTGCACATTTTGTATGGCTGTGTTCAAAATCTCTCCCTATACCCTCATTCACTATTCCCTACATTACTCCACTAATATCGTCCACTTGAGGCTGTGAATGAAAAAGATTGAGTGAATTCGGACACTGAGTGCTGCTTTTGCATAGTTTGTACTTGTGCTGTTTAATAATCATTTGAAATGTAGCAAACTGGCAGATCTAGTAGTAATGAAAAGATTTGTCTTGAACTCTGTCTTGGAAATTAGCATGCATAAATTATAAATTAAAATGGAATGTATACCTGTATGATATTACACTGCACCCACATTGGACCAGCGGTTTGGAAAATGAATGGATGTATGATTCAGCTGCGAGCGCCATCTTCAGTTCAGACACTGGAATTCGTTCAACATGCGACCCTCACAGTTCATTATGGGTATTCTCTAGATATTGAGTGTACATTGGTTGTACGCTCGCTATTGAGGTGCATTATGGGATTAAATGAGTGCACTCGATAATGTCCACTGGTTTCAGAGAGATCGCAGATTCTACCCGACCTAAAAAGCCTCGCCATCCATCTAAAAATCGCTATGAACGGAAGCACAAAATGTGGATAAATCAGCTCATCAACTTACAGTGTGGCTTTCATTGTCAATTGCACTCCCTCCTGTTGCGTGTCCTCAAGCTGGCAACCTGCGTCTCGAGTCTGAGGAGGAGGGGGCGATCTCCAATATTTTGGATTTGGACTGCAGTACCAATTTCAACCACTAGCTGTCAATCCTACATACCGCACCTTTCATTTTTATTTGCTAAAACTTTTAGTAACACTTTCTATGAAGTCTGTATTTATAAGGGTATTCTTAATGCATTATAATACATGCATAATGAAAAAAAACTTGTAATACATTATAACTATGCTATAATTCATAAGTGTATATAATGTGTTTGTTATCATACTCTTAAAAGTTAAAACCACAAATAGGCAAGTATTATAATGCATTATAAATGGAGTTTGAGTGACTGAATGGAGCTCAAGCGTTCAGGCAGACCATGGCGTGACAGCCAGCTGTCAGCTGACGCTCAGCTGATCCCTAACTCCTCCCATTACCAATTAATCAAGGCATAAGTTCATCTGTACACTCACCTGCTTTAGTCTGTTGCACAGACATGCGTTAAGCCAGCTTTCAGTTCGCACAGACACATGCTTCAGTCTGTCGCACAGACATGCACTTACCCATCCTCCATCCCCAACTCCTCCTTATGCAGGCACATGATTGCTAGATTGTCCAAGGAGATATATCTATCTATCCAGCTCATTGTTGCTCAATCTTGTCCAATCTCATTACAGTACTTGTATTACTTCCACATGGAATTGTGTTTTCAGAGTGAAGCCTGTCGCCAAATAACGTTCAGAGCCTCTACAATAATCTTAATCAAACAGAGTGGTCCTGACTGAACTGTTGTTACAATTATTCATGGAATAATACTATATATATAACTATATATATAAGTATTATGCATGCATTACCTTTATAAATACAGGATTAAACATGGATCAAATTCAACAAATCTAAAATGTCATAACAGCATGGCATTGCACAGGATGGCCAAATAAAACCATAATAAACCCAAAATATAAATAAGCTTTGAACAGCAGGAAAAAAAATAACAAAAAAAAGAAATTCATCTATCTATCCATCCATCCATCCTTTATTTATGTATCTATTTTTATATATATTTTTTTTGCTGTCAGCGTCCAATCTTGTTTCCTGCAGGCATATGTCTAATTATACAGAAGCATGATTAATTAAGCTCATAACAAAACAAAGACAATTTTGTCTCTCTTACAGTCTCCTTTCTCCCACTCCCTCTCCCTCTCCCTCTTTCTCTTTCTCTTTTTTTCTGTCGTTAATCTGCGTCTGTTGTGGTGATGGAGAGCCTCCCACGGCTCACTCTTTAATTAAGAGTGGTGTAAACAACAATGGCTGTCGTGTAGCCCACGTGGCGTGAACACAGACATGAATGCGTGCAGTAAAGTGGCGTGCAGAAAGGCTTACAGAGAGTTACTCTGGACCAGCCACAAGCCAGGAGTTTAGTTAGACCGAAGGCCTGTCATGCTTTTAATGCAGACACAATGCTGCATGAGGAGGGAAAACAACATTGGATCGATATTAATTATTATACCAATATCTGCAAAATCTGTCTTGTCATACTGGCGCTTTTATAGGGCGGCTGAATGCAATATATATTTGTGTTTAGAAGCTTTGATGAAAGTCATTCCTGTGATGTATTATCAGATTTTCTGCACTGATTTTGGGAATAAATTCTTTTAAATATGATAAAATGTGCTTTATTGGTAGCTCAAGGCATATTTAAAGGCACAGTGTTATTTTTTTGATGATAAAATGCTTTCTTTTATCTCACCTTAATACAAAGAGACAACTATAAATATGCCATTCATAGATTTATTTACAAAAGTGTAAATACTGCAACTCTGTGGTGCTAACAAAATATTGTTCTGAATTAGGCTTGCTGCATAGTCGGTGCTGCCGGTGTTACTGGTGTTCAGGTGAAACACCACCGTCATTTTATTTTTATAGTAATAAAATAATTTAGTTCAGTTAGAGAACAGACACTACAATTAAAAACTGAACGTGTCTGCTCAATACAGTGTGAGCCGAACGAGACACACACAAACGCTCAGCAGGAGTCAGATCTCATTCATCACGAGAGCGAAGAGCTGACAGACAAGATGACGGCGGAAGATTTGGTTTCAAAGCGAAATGTAAAAGTGCCTATTTAAGGGAGTTTGTCATTGTACCATTTTGTTGTTGTGTTTTTTATTAAGAATAATAGGCTAATGAACCCACAATTCAAGCAACCTGTCCCCGAATTGGCGCTATTTTTAAACCGAAACTAAAATGAGCACGGTCACACCGGCATTCATTCACGGCCGCACAGTGCGCACACATTTACGGCCGCACTGTCATTCACGGTGCGTGTCCAGTCTGCCGCGTTTTTAGTTCATGCCTATGGAAGCTTAACTTTCATAGGAATTCATTGAAAACACTCACTTTGCTCCGCACTGCTCCGTTATGTATGCCGGAACGGCCGTGCGCATTTTACTTTTGGTTTAAAATTAGCAATTTGAAAACCCCATTTGAAAAATTAGGGAAAATTTCCTCACCGTCACATCCCTATTCTGAATCAAGGATAAACTGAAATTCATGACATCATATTATGAGAACTTGCATTACTTTACAGAAAACGTACAACCTACAAACAATCGGCCGTCTTTCGGTTAAAGGGATAGTTCACCCAAAAATGAAAATTCTGTCATCATTTAGTCACCCTCAAGTTGTTCCAAATCTGTATGAATTTCTTCTTTGTTTGTAACCAAGCAGATCTCAGCAGCCATTAACTAGCATAGTATTTTTTCCCCACTATGGTAGTCAATGGCTGCCGAGATCTGCTTGGTTACAAACATTCTTCCAAATATCTTCCTTTGTGTTCAGCAGAACAAATAAATTTATACAGGTTTGGAACAACTTGAGTGTGACTAAATGATGACAAAATTTTCATTTTTGGGTGAACTATCCCTTTAACATCGGACAGTGATCTGTCAGCTCAGTTTTTACAGTGTGTTCGCACCGTCTGCACTAGTCAGACTTCGTCTGTGGCTTTTTATCTGATTGAGCATGTTGAATGTGCATTGGGCAGTCAGTGAGACAGATCACTCGTATTGGCTGTTCAGCTTAACGAACCAGTGCACAAGAAGAAAAGTGAAAGTGATTGTACATGCTGATTGGCCGTTGGCTATAGTCGGTGTGATCAAGGGCAGCTTTTTGGCTTTAGACGCATGCGACACAATGCGCCAGCTCAGTCAGCTTTCACAGCCGCCAGTTCTTTGATGTGTATCATTGACATTATGGGTTAGTTCACCTAGAAATGTAAGTTGTCATAATTTAATCACTCTCATGTCATTCCAAACCTATATAACTTTTGTTCATCTCTGAAAATACAAATATATTTTTAATGAAATTTGAGAGATTTCTTTCCCTCAATTGACCCAAAACTCGTAAAAGATCGTAAAATAAGTCAATACGAATTAAGTGGTTTAATCCAATGCTGTTTTGAATCATTCACTATTCCCTACATTATTCCAATAATATAGTCCACTTGAAGAAGTGAAAAAAAAATGATTGAGTGAATTCGGACACAGTGTGCGCTTGAAGGGCTGCCGCTTTTGCATAGTTTGTGCTTGCTGTTTAATAACAATTTTAAACGTAGCAAACTAGCAGCTCCAGTTGTAATTAAAAGATTTATCTTGAACTCTGTCATGGAAACTAGCATGTAAACCTTAATTAAATTGAATAATACATTAAAAAGGAATTTATACCCATATGATATTACGCTATAGCTACATTGGATCAGCGGCTTGTAAAACGAATGGATGGATGATTCAACTGTGGACGGCATCTTCTGGTCAGACGCAGGAATTCATTCGACTCGCGACTCTCACAGTGCAATATGGGTATTCTCTAGACAATGGGCCTCATTCATGAAACACGGGCAGAACGAATTTTTGTGTAAATCGCCGCTCTGACGTGAACGGATTCACGAAAATGTTCGTATTTTCAAAATGTTAGTTGGTACGAAAGAAATTAATAGCAATAGCTCATCACTGTCACTTTTTACCCAGCCGTCCAATCACAGTGGAGGAGGGGCGGGACAAATACAACACCGACCAATCATCCTACTTGAACAACGACCGAACAACAATGGAGAAGTTAATATTGCTGGTTAGGCCCTACTGCATTTTTATATTCAGTAATTTTCTTTAAAATGAGATACTAGTAACACATTACTGCCATGGATGGATATTCTGTATCATAGCAAAGTATCTCAGCTGGAAAAACGCTGCGCTTGCAAATCGCTTCAATCGCCACCAGCTGGCCGTTTTCAGAAGAGCACCAGGCATTTTTTAGCTGGCTAAAATGCTTTGGTGGACACACGATAATTGAATATTTATTTCTAGGCATATGGCCAATTGATCTCTTTAGCATGTATGCAGTACTGGAGCCAAACCTGTGAAGGGAGTCCAGAAGATTAGTAATTTGTGTAGTTGTAACTCATGGACGGGGGTTATGCTAATTATGAATTAGCATGCACGCGCACCCTTTTTACAAATGTTTGGAATTCATTAATATACACACGTTTAACTACCAAATCTGTGGTATACGAAGCGTTTGTGAATCCGGAGGGGAGTTTTCGTAAAGGTCCATTTTACGCGCAAATTACTCAAAATTTGCTCATGTATTTACGAAAGATTCATGAATGAGGCCCATTGAGCGTACACTCGTTAATGCGGTACATTGTGGGATTGAATGAGTGCACTTCATAATGTCCACTATGGTTTCGGACACCACTACAAGTCCCCTCAAATAGTGCCCCATTTAAGGATATAGGGGACAATTTCGAACACTACCCAAGTCTTCTGAAGAGACAATCTCTTTATATAATGAACAGATTTAATTTAGGCTTTTATTCACATATAAACATTGATCAACTCAAATACATAGAGCACTCAAATATGGTACAATCTTTTTATACACATTTTAAGCCGTAGTTTTGGGTGAATAGACTTTCAATGGCGGGACAGGAAACTCTTCAGAGATTTCATTAAAAATATCTTCATTTGTTTTCCAAAGATACAAGCGACATAAGGGCGAGTAAATAATGACAGGATTTTCATTTTTGGTTGAACTATCCCTTAAGAAAAAATTAAGTACAGAGTACACACTACAAACTAGCTAGTAGTTCCATAATATCAGCTACAAAATGACTGACAGGCTTTCTTAGTTTTCCGATTTGCCCCCTGGCGAATAGGGCTGTCATATACGCATGACACCTATCAGTGATATCTGTCAGGTAGTGGGGACATTTTATGCATGGGCTGTGGATATGTAGAGCTCTAAGATCGATGGCTGTTCCAGTTGTGTGGCACTTCAGATTCTGTCATTGGCCTGTGCATTACTAACAAATTACCTCTTTCTCTCTCTCTCTCCTCCAGAAGAAAGGATGCTGCAGGAGACCAGTGTGAGAGTAAGCCCAACCTGATCGCTCCAGCCACTCCCCCGCCCAGTCCTCCACAATCCCAGGATGCTCTGCCCCTGTCGAGGAAAGCTGAAGTTGCTGGTGGTGTCTCTGAGTTTCGTCATCCTGTTCACCTGGCTTTACCTACTCGTGGGGAACTCGGAAAGTGAGTATCAAGACACTTATCAATCGATTTCTGGAAAGAAACAATCTCTATGAGTCAGACACAGGCCCAATTTCTGTTTTCTGATGTAAAGGCTGGACAGACAAACAGTTTTCCCCTTAAGCTGGGTTGACTTGGGTGTTGAGACTGTCAGTCAGTCTTATCTCGGTCCATGTGCTAAAATCCTCATCTGATGGGTCTGTCATCCTCGGAGACGCACAATAACACTGCGGAGTGCTGATAACAGAACTGATCTGCAGCCAGATCTCAGAAAGCTAATACTTATAAAAGCTTGTTCTCGATCTAGCATGTGACCATATCTATCTATAATCATGAGAAAGGTCCCAAGTATGCATACATAGGCACATGCAGCACACAGAAAGGGAGATTATACATAAGACTGAAAGAGTTTGAGAAGACTTGTTATTTCCTTTAAAAAGACTGCTAGAGCTGTATTCCTGCACCATTTTGTGGGCCATTCTTTGAAACGAGTGCATTGGAAAGCAAGATTTTAAACATTCTTTCGAAGAATGCCTTGAAGTGGTAATAAATTGCACTGAATTGTGCCATATCAAGTTGAATTAATATTTAAGCAGCAAGGTATGAGTGCCTGAAACCCCTTCAGCTGTGACTGCATTCACAATACAACATGGCCTGTACAAAAGTTGTTTTTTTTCCAAAGTGCAACTTATAAAATAGATTAAGATTTAATGAAGACATTTTCATTAAAGGTTTATTTTCATTCAAAAGTGGCATCCTTCCACTATAACAGTGGTCTTTGACCTAAAATATTTACTTGAAGTACTCCCTGTGATTTAAGTTAATATTTCAGTTATTTAAAGGTACACTATGTAACTTTTGGCTCTGTAGTGGTTAAACAAAACTGCATGCGTTTTGCGAATGAACATTGTTTTGGTTGTGCTACGGCTCAGCGTGACCCTTCGCAGTAGATAATGCTTTACAATGAACTCTGTTATATGGCAATTTATCTGTTCAACAGAATGCCTTACTCACCTGTTGAATAATAAAAACATCTCCACATGGCTTTTAAAACATTTCAAATCCCTCAGTTCACGGCATCTATGAAAAGCCAAGTGTAACCGGTCCTACTCATCTCACTCCGAGCAGGATTCGAACTAAGGTTTCTGTGGCATGGGTGCGCTAAAAAGGACGCTAAAGTTTGCAGCCTCTAGCGTCAGTTGCTAATGTCCCTCTTGAGGCAAGGGAAGTGAGGTTTACACACACAGCTCTTACTGGCCTACGTCCGTTACACTCACCCCCTAAACCTCACTCCCATCTGGGTCACGGCACCAAATGTAACCGGTCCTACTCGACCCACTCTGAACGGGATTCAAACCGGGGTTGCTGCAGCGTGGGAGGTGGTCACACTAACAAGGACGCTAAAGACTGCAGCCTCTAGCGTCAGTTGCTAGAGCGCCTCTTGAAATCAGGGGGGTGAGGTTTGCACACACAACTCTTACTGGCCTACGTCCATTACACTCACCCCCCTAAACCTCACTCCCATCTGGGTCACAGCACCAAATGTAACCGGTCCTATTCGACCCGTTCCGAGCGGGATTCAAACCGGGATCTTGAGCTTTGTAGACGGAAGTGCTGCAGTCTCTATAGCGCCTCTTGAGGCCAAAGGAGTGAGGTTTACACGCACAGATCTTACTGGCTTACGTCTGTTACACAAGCCAATTTTGATTCTTGTTTTATTACGAACTCTGTTGCTTCCAGGGTGTCGAGCGTGGGAGACGGACGCGCTTACAAGAACGCTAAAAACCGCAGTCTCTAGAGTGCCTCTTGAGGCCAAAGGAGTGAGGTTTACATGCACAGCTCTTACTGGCCTATGTCCATTACACAGGCCAATTTTGATTCTCGTTTTATTACGAGCTCTGTCGCGTTCTCTTTTTGCCAGCAGAATCTCCTCTGTTCAGCATATTTTTTTAAACTTCTGGGATCATTTAATAAATCGTGGTGCATTAATTTACTATATCAACAGTTTGTCAGATATTGTGTTGGATAGTGGGGGGTATTCGAGTCAAAATTGCTGAGAACTGCTGAATTACATGGTGCTTTTTGGAAGCTGAAATGTATACTGATATTTCTAAAAATAATCATTTTCAATTATCAACTGCATACTAAACAAAATCTTCGTAACATGGTTGAAATTTTATAAAGGATTCATTTACTTGCAGAGTTCACTTCCTGCCATTTAAAAAAATAAATAAATAGTACATTATTTTAATAAGGGGTTTCGTAGAATAACCTCCTAATGATAGATTATAGACTGTAGTTTTTGGAGTGCTCATAAAAGCATGAAATGGACTTTTCTCCGCCTGCTGCCTTTTGACATCACAGCTCAGGATAGACAGTAGTGAAGCGACTGTGTATGTGTTATTGTGTGTGTTGTCAGCCAATCAGTGCACATAATTTTCCTGTGGCTCTAGAGTCATTAATTACATGGCATTTACGGCTCAGGTGATTGGCTCAAAACAACCTGGTTGCAGAACTGAGGGCCCATAAGCAAAATGCAGATTCCATATCACATACTTCCAGGGTTGCAGTGCCCAACTGCCTGAGATGAATGTGAATACTAATAGATAATGGATGAGAGACGACATGGTTATGCTCAGTAAGACCCAACTCTGGTTAACAGGGATGAGTGATCTGCACTCGCTTATACATGAGCACAATGCAAGAAAATCCATCAAATCGTTCCGATAAATTCAATGCCTGTTACTTTGTTCTCCCTGATCACAACCAATTTTCTGCATCTTTAATCATTCCAGCAGAGAGCAATGTGTAGATTGAGATACTCTTGGAGTCTGTCTTAAATCTGAATGACATTCACGTATATTGTCTCTCTGCAAATTCACCTCAAGCTTCCTATTTCTTTACCTCTCATCCATCCATCTCTGGGGTGTAATCTGTCAAGATCACTCGAATTAAATGAAATCTGTTGTGCCGTATCAGACGGGCGTTCCCTGCTCCTCTCCGCATGCTTGGTGGAATCTACAGAAGCACGACTGCTGGAACGGGATGTCCTGGCATCGCGGGTTCGAGAGGTGGAGGAAGAGAACCGGCAGATCCGACTCCAGCTGAGCCAATCGCAGGGCCTGGCCGCCCAGCCTGCCGAGGGTAACTATGGCAACCAGCAGTGGGTGGCATCGGCAGACACCGGTCCAGAGGACGTGGAAAACACAGCAGAGGAACGGGCCAATCACAGCGAGTGTTCTCGCTCGCCCACCGCGGAGAAGTGTGAGGTTAGATGGCATATTACATCCTGTCAGATGTGAGAATAAGTCTTTAGGAACATATGGCGCCCCAAAAAGATACTTGCTTGAGACAAAAAAATATTAAACAAAGTGGAATTTAAAGTGGAATTTCAATCAGTTGAAATAGATATATGGTCCTAAATGAAGACAAATTTTTTTTGGACACATACATTTTATATACCCATGTAAAAAGCACCTCAAAGCCAAAACTAATAGCATAAAGGATCCAAAAAGTAAAGTTAGTTCTGTGGAAAGTACTGGCATCATCATGTTGGCAGAATCCACTGTAGTTTGATATTTTGTAATTATTGCAACAGCATTTGTATACTTTTTAATTTAGCATATTCTGTCTGGATGGGACGCTGCATATTAGAAGCTTTTTAAAGTCTACACAGACAACACAATGAATCTCAAGAATACTTTAATAAAGCTGAAATTCTTCGATGCAATCTGAAACATTGGCTCTTCTCTCCACACACAGCTGATTCATGTGGCATGTGTATGTGCGGGTCACAACGCCAGTCGGGACGTGGTCACTCTGGTCAAATCTATCCTGTTCCACAGGTAAGAAACAACGACAGCGAAATTAATAGTAAATAAATAGCAATATTATGGCATATTGTGTGGTGATATATAGAGCTATGTTGTGCATATGCAAAGCATAAAAGAATAACAACTGGGATTTAGCCATTCTCTTGTAGATTTTATCATTTTATTTATACAACAGTTCTTTCTGGTTCTCGAATCTGATTGGCTGAGAGCCTTTTTCAGCTGTGCAATATCCACCCAGTATCGGCACTCAAACAGTTTCACCGTTTGTATCACTCCGCTTTCATGACCTCATCCACCAGTTTTAAAAATACTACTGTTGTTGTGTTACAACATGTATTTTTAATAATTTTTTAGGCGGGAATGTAGTTAATTGGACCTCAAATATGTGACTCACATATAAACATAGAGACAATTTTACAATTTGTTCAGACGCTTTCACAGATGCGAGAACGGGGCCGTTCAGCGCTCATGTATTCAGTTTGACCTGAAATTAAATTTCACAGTTTCAAATAAAGTCATAAATACTGTGAAGTACACATTTTTGTCTGTAAAGTACATATATTGTCACACCACAGGATCATTCAAAATAAAGCCAAAATATCATCAAAAATGGTGACCATTTACAGCACCTAAAATATAGACTTACCTTAAACATTCATATAAAACCTAACATGTCAACTAACATCTCCCTTTTCAGGAGAAACCCACTGCACTTTCATTTCATCACAGACACAGTGGCCAATCAGATCCTCAGCACTCTGTTCCAGTCATGGATGGTACCGTCCGTACAAGTCAGCTTCTATGACGCTGATGAGCTCAAAGTAAGTACCTGCTCATAATGCTCCCATAACACCCCTGTCATTAACCGCCCTTGCCCTTTGACCCAGAGATAATGACCATGTCACAGAGCATCAGTATAGAGGCTTAATGGGAGGCGATAGATTTAAAACGATGCAGGCGGCAATGACAAGTCTGAAGAATGATGCCGATCGCAATCCTCTCTGAGCTCATTCAGGCACAAACAACTGAAATGAAATATGTGTCACATGTGCTTATGGATTGTAATGAGGGGGCAAAGGTCCCCTTGGGACAGTACGGCATGTCTGTGATAGTGGAAACACTGAGCTTGTTGTTTACACTCCAGTGATCTCAAGAGCTTTCGCTCTCTGAGAACTCTTGCACGCTCCAGAGGGAGACGGAAGCATAGAATTATTCATTTCTGTTCATATATTTAAACTGACAAGTGTGGCTCTTTTTTCCATGACTTGGCATGCAAGTGCTGCCTTTGCTGTGGCGTTGAATTATTCACTGTCTGTTTGTGTTTTTTTTTTTATGCAGTGCACGGTACGCTGAAAGAGCGAAGTGACAATCAAAGAGCTTGCCTCCTCTACACACACATGTGCGCGCACATATTCTAGGAGGGCACATTCTAGTTTACATTACACTGCACACTCAAGGACACTCACATGAATGGATACACACACTCATATGCACAATAACACGAACACAGTCTTTCTTGTCCTGTTTTGTGCTCTCGTCCTCCTCCCGCACTGAGTTCACCTCTGATTGTCAGCTGTTTGGCTCGGAGCCGTCTCTAATCACGCGGATTTTACATCCTGTGTCTCTGCTGTGCATAGAGACCTCTTTGCTCTCCTGAGTATATGAAAGCTAAGCTGCAGGAAATCCAGTCTTTTTCAATCAACCCCTCTCCGGCAGATTATTATTAAACCTGAGCTCAGGTCATTAAGGATGTATGCTGAAAAGATGAAGCGCACAATAAGAACTGTAGTGGGTACAGATGATGCTATAACTGCAGAATACAGTTCAGAAGAAAACATGGAGCAGACAATGAGCTCTAGTAGGTGATGGTGAACACATGCAGGGTTGGGGGTCTTATTCTAGTCAGCCGTAACAGGTATAGTTGCTTCATCCTGGAAATACATGTTTTGTATACATTCTGTTTTCATTATTACACGTGTCTCGATGCGATAATATTGCGATTCTTACATTTAGTATACAATCATTCAAAACTATGTATATTTACTGGCTTTCTCTTTCATTTGCATTGGATTTCCGTGCTTTTTGAACTTGACATAATTTAAATTCCATAATGATTACATTTTAAGTAATCATTATAAGTAATGTTGCACCTACATGTCAACTAACTCCCATTAGAGAATTAGTTGAGTATTAGTAGACTGTTAGGGGTAGGGTTAATAGAATAAGGGGTTAAGGGTTAGTAGAATAAGTTGACATTTACTTGCAAAGTTACATATTTTCAGTAGAATGTCTGTTGGGGGAGCTTTAAAAAAAAGTTTTATCAGATATTAAGCAGACAGTCTATTAATACTCTAATGAGAGTTGACATGTAGATGCAACATTACTTATAGTCATCAGACGGTGTAAAGGGAACTGTCAAAATAAAGTGTTACCAAGTAGGTTTCCATATAAAAAAAAATGACATTCACTATCAAGGACATTTTTATCCATAACACAAACCTTTCAAGACAGCACAGAGAACAACTTGATTTTTAAACTTGATTTGGTTGATTTCAATGTAATTTTCAACACGTCAGAGCTAGACTACTAATCATAGTGACAATCCCATAAATCATTGAAAAGTTAGTCTCATTACAATTTCAAATACTTTTTTGTGATTTATAGAGCATGTTGATTTTATTGAAGTATTTAGTAAAGAAGGTTTTGAATTATCTAGGTAAAAAATGAATGAGAAAAATACTTGAAAAAAAATGGGCAGTCACTATTGTGCTTCTCACAAATGTCTCTCTCTCTCTCTCTCTCTCTCTCTCTCTCTCTCTCTCTCTGTCATTCTCTTGCTATGAATAGTCAGAGGTGTCATGGATACCAAACAAACACTATTCAGGAATTTATGGCCTGATGAAGCTCACTCTCACCAAAGCTCTGCCATCCAACCTTTCAAAGGTCATCGTCCTCGATACAGACATCACCTTCGCCACTGATATCGCTGAGCTGTGGGCCATCTTCCGGAAGTTCACAGGTAATCAGTCACTTTCCGTCACGAGTCATATAAAGCAGCAGTGAAATATGTGTCACATGGGCAGTGAAATTTAACCCTGATGTTGTGATTGCAGAGAAACAGGTGATTGGTCTGGTGGAGAATCAGAGTGATTGGTACCTCGGTAATCTATGGAAAAATCACAAACCCTGGCCAGCCCTCGGACGGGGGTTTAACACAGGTGAGGACACCAGCTTCCATCTGAACTCCGCTCATCAACCTTCACTGTGTTCACTGTCTTTGTAACTGGTTAAATTAGTTTGATATGAGTCTAATAAATGAACAAATGAAAGGGGGAAAATGCATGGCCATTTATTTAAAGGTAGGGTAAGCAATTTCATTGAAATCATAAAATCCCACCCTCGCTTTCAGAGCGTCTCCAAAGCCACACCTCCTCCAAAACACATGAACGCACACAGCCAGAGCAGAGTCTGCAAAGTGTCACGAGAGATGGCGTTAAATGACCTCATGTTTGAAAGCACATATAATTACAATAATAAAAATGAACGTAAACAACTTACAGAGCTCTGACTTGTACCACCTGACTGCAGCAGATTCATTTCAGCATTGATAGTGCTGCCATAGAAATGCATAAATCTAGAACGTCACGGGTTGCCATCTCTTAATTAGGGTAGTTATGCCGTGAACGCAGCATAAGCTCGTTGTTATGGCACTCGGTGACTGTCTGTACGCTTACGGAACACGCTAATGTCATGTGATGTCTGTGTGAACAGGTGTGCAGAGGTATGGAAATTCAGTTTGACAGGCAGGTAGGAAATCGAATGATTGAATTTGGACCGAATGCAATGATTGGATGAACATTTTTTGTTCCTGAAACGGCCACAGAAGATATATCTGCATTTTATTAATATTTAGACCACTTCTATTACTGATTGCTAACAGGATGTGAAGAGAGTTTCAACCAATATAACAAAAAGTGCCTACCCTACCTTTAATAATTGAACATACATTGAACATTTGTATATATACACTACCGGTTTGGAATAATTGAACATTTTTAATGTTTAATTTTTAAAGTCTACAGTAAAAACAGTAGTATTGTGAAATATTACAATTTATTTAAAATAACAGTTTTTCTATTTGAAAGCATTTTAAAATATATTTTATTCCTGTGAAAAGCTGAATTTTCATTCATTACTCTAGTCTTCAGTGTCACATGATCCTTCAGAAATCACTGTAATATGGTGATTTGCTGGTCAATTATGAATTAATATGATCAATGTTGAGAACAGTTTTTGCTGCCTAATATTTACGTGGAAACAGTGATTCATTTTTTTTATTTTTATTTTATTCTTTGATGAATAGAAAGTTTATTTGAAATATCTTTTGTAACAATATAAATATCTTTACTGTAACTTTTCATAAATTTAATGCTGAATAAAAGTTTTTTAATTTTTTTTACTTTCTCAAAATGTTGAATGGTAGTGTATCATAGTTTCCACAAAAATATGAAGCACCACAACTGTTTTCAACATTGATAATAATCAGAAATGTTTCTTGAGCAGCAAATTAGAAAGATCATGTGACACTGAAGACTGGAGTAATGATGCTAAAAATTCAGCTTTACATCACAGGAAAAACTTACATTTGAACATATATTAAAATAGTAAACATTTATTTCAAATTGTAATAATATTTCACAATTTTGCCGTTTTTACTGTATTTTTGATCAAATAAATGCAGCCTTGGTGAGCAAAAAAAATAAATAAATAAATAAAAAAAAATATATATATATATATATATATAAATTAAAAAAAACGAATTTGTTCCAAACTTTTAACTGGTAGTGTAGTGTTGTAGTCAAAACCAGCTCATTCGAGTCCGAGTCGAGACCGAGACCAGAGAAAATCCACAAACAACATTAGAACTCAATTGAATTAACTTTTTAGTTACGGAGAGCGTGCACAAGAGTGACTGCAGAAAAATTGCTGTCTTTTTAATGCAAAAGTGTGAATGTTTTGGAGGGAGAGAGGGCGGGCGGCCTTCTGTCAGACATTTTTGGGGGAAGATGTTCACTTTTGAGACAGTCATCGTATCTGTATTCATTTTATTATTTAATTAAATGAGATTTGGTTTTCTCTGTGACACTTTTGTCCTACTTTGTAAACAGAAAATATATTAACATAACAGTTGAGAAATAATGTAGCGTACAACCATGCTTTTGACCATATCTCTATGTTTTTTTTTCCCAATGTAATTTCTACAGTTATTATTTATTTACATATCTTTATTATTATGACTTCAATTATTCTATCATCTGCTACTAATTGTATCTAATGTTGTTGTTGTTGTTGTTGTTTTATTTTTTATTTATTTTGTTTTATTTTCATATTATGTTAAATACCAAAACCAATAAAAAGACAATAGAAGAGAAATAATGTAGCAATGTAACTTTCTGGAAAGTGGGATCACTACAGGTTGATGGCAGGTGGACACAGTGTAAAATAGAATCGAGAGCGGGAGTGAGGGAGAGAATCTGGCGGGAGTCTCTGCACTAACGTTAGTGTGCAGTTGCGCACAAGAAAATCACCAATCATTGGACGTGTCAATCAAACATCAACTTAAAGAAATATTAACGTACAGTAATAATCATGAAATATTTTGAATGGGACTCGAGTGGACTCGGGAATAAGTCCAATTCCTAATATGTTCGAGTACGAGTCAATACCGAGTCCAAATGCACACGAGTCCATGACAAGACCAAGACCATTAAAATATGGTCTCGAGACCGAGTCCGAGTCTCGAGTATACAACACTGGTATATATAATATTAAACTAATGAATTACTCTAAAGTATTTACCCCTTTTTGGAAGGGCTTATTCATCAGTTGCAATCAAGTATAAAGATATAACATTTCTGTTCTCTGAACTAAATATGAGCCTGTGTAGCCTTAGCAGGAATGAGCACACAGGCATGATCACTTCTAAATGGAGCACACTGCTTATGTCACATTTCATTTCAGTATAAAAAAATAGAGAATAGTTTGCATCGGGGTCCATTTGACAACAGGTGTTTCTTTTTTGGGCTGCAGGTGTGATTTTACTCTACCTTGAGAGACTGCGCAGGATCGGCTGGGAACAGATGTGGAGACTGACAGCTGAGAGAGAGCTAATGAGCATGCTTTCAACATCCCTGGCAGACCAGGTCCATGCCTTTTACGAACAATTCAAAAACACTTTATAAGAAGAATTTCTTTCATAGGACCTGTGAGATTGTGCTTTGTGCAAACGTAGTCTAAACGATGATGAACCATTGCTGAATATTGCTGTATAATGCAACAAAAATGTTACTGTTTTATGTCTTCACAGGATATATTCAACGCATTCATAAAACAGAACCCAGTTCTGGTGCATCAGCTTCCGTGCTTCTGGAACGTGCAGTTATCGGATCACACTCGCTCTGAACAGTGCTACACTGAGGTGTCAGATCTAAAGGTAACTATATTAGGTGAATGTTTCGGTATGCTGGGTATAAACAACCAAACTGACCCAAAGGAATTAAAAAATCAAAGTAAAAAGGGCCCTTTAACTGGTTCGAGCTTTGCTTTAATCATTGCCAAATTCACTGTTTGTTTTACATTCATTTCCTGTCAAATTTCCATTTTAGAAATTATGTCTTTGAAATTGTTTATTGCTCAGTTTTATTACTTCCTCCTGCAGGTCATTCACTGGAACTCTCCTAAAAAGCTGAGGGTAAAAAACAAGCATGTGGAATTTTTCCGTAATCTTTACTTGACATTCCTGGAGTACGATGGGAATCTTCTCCGACGAGAACTCTTCGGCTGTCCCAGTCAGGCCAGCTCAGAGAGCACAGTGGTGAGTTACTTATGTAGTTTATTATGCAGGATCATGCAAATGTTTTTTTGTTTTTTTTTGGAATAGTATGCAGACAATATTTCTATTACCTGACAAATATCATTAAAATACAAAATGCATGATAAAATTGGTATGTATTAATTGGTATCATATATTGGTCCATCTGATGGTCCTGAGCTATGGAAGCTTGCTTCTACCTGAGATTATATATTTAATTCATATTTTTATATATATAAAATATAATAATGTAATTTATACATAAAAGGGAAAAATACATTTAAAATTTAAAAAGTAAATTTAGCTCAATTTAATCTTGTAAATTTGGTTTACCTATGGAAGTGTTACATGTTCCCTTGGTTTTGTGTTTCGCGGTTTTGTTATATGGACTTTTATTTTGAACTGTTTTTCTGTTTCCGTTGTTCCCTTTGTTTACTTCCTCTTTTACTTAGTTCTCTTGTTTTCTCTTGTTTATTTCTCACAGTAGTAATTTTCCATCTCACTATTTAGCAAAAAAAAATTTAAATAATTTAAAGGGTTAGTTCACCCAAAAATGAAAATTCTGTCATTAATTCCTCACCCTCAAGTCGTTCCAAACCCGTAAGACCTTCGTTCATCTTCAGAACACAAATGAAGATATTTTTTATGAAATCCGAGAGGTTCCTGAACCATCAATGGGCAGCAACATCATTGCAACTTTCAAGGCCCAGAAAGGTAGTAAAGACATTGTTAAAATAGTCTATGTGACTACAGTGGTTTGACCTTAATTTTATGAAGAGACGGGAATACATTTTGTCCACAAACATCAAACAAAAAGAACAACTTTATTCAACAATTTCTTCTTGTCTGTGTCATTCTCCTACGCTGTTGACGTAGTAAATACAGTGCAGTGCTTCCAAGTTCTATGGCAGAAAGGTGGCTAACAATTGGCTAGATCCTGTGTCAGCATCACACGCAATCGTCATGGTGCTCACGTGCACAGCGTCGGCCAATGGTAAGCAATGGTTGCAATGACGTTGCTGCCTAATTTCATCAAAAATATCTTCATTTGTGTTCTGAAGATGAACGAAGGTCTTACGGGTTTGGAACGACATGATTTTAATGACATGATTTTCATTTTTGGGTGAACTAACCCTTTAAATAAATCTTTAAGGGCCAGATTTACTAAACAAGGCAAATTAGCGTGAGAGCGCAAAACAAAAAAAGAGCTGATGGGAGTGGAAAGTTCTGTGCGTGATCTACTGATGACGCGCAAATTAAAGAACACAGACGAAGCCGGATCATTTCCATAATTATCAATGCAATCTACTAAGAGCAGCGCAAATTAGCGTCTGGTTTAATGCATGTCTTTTTTGGGGCGCTAAATAATGCCACAAATACCAGTAAATTGACTAGAGCAAACCTTAGTAAATCACCTTGCTTGATTCATTTAAATACTCTCCTCCCATAAATTTTGTATCTGAAAGGGAAACTCCTACAAATGCATATGCAATAAGGTCAGTCGCAAAAATAACTGTACCACCTGACCACTGCAGATTTAAGGTGTGTTCGATCGATCGGTGTATGACATTAAAGTAACTCGAGAGCAATTCAAAAGCATACAGAGCTTTATTTATGGTAATTACGACATGGCGAGAACGCGGGCTGGGTTTTGGAAAGATGGGGCGTGTCTTCAGCCCCCTAAAGCAGATGCAGATGGCAATACTGAATAAACAACTGAGTACTGAATACTGTACATGAAGACTTAAAAGAAACAGAAACAAGGGATTTGATAGTCTTAAGCTGGGTCATGCTGGGTCATTCTTAATAAGTAATGAATACCCATGTCTAAAAGCAGCTCGGCCTTGGATTTGGACAAAGAACAGGACTGTAAAGTCTCAAAGGACCAGAGCCTGCTTGTTTCCTCCTCAGCACAGCTGATAAAGCATATTATTATTGTTTCTTTCCAGCTTCAGCAAGCACTAGAGGAGTTAGATGAGGATGACCAGTGCTATGATTTTCGGAGGGAGCGAATCATGGTGCACAGGGTGCATCTGTACTTCCTGCAGTATGAATACACACCTACAGATGATGGCACGGACATTACACTGGTTGCACAGCTCTCTATGGACAGGTGAGGATGACGGACTGTCTGAACGAATCTGCAGACACGCTGTGCCACTCATGCCAATGCAATTTAATTACAGAAGTGTCATTGTCGTGTTTAATGAACCCTGTGCAGCTTTTTGATTGAAATGAGAAAAGATTACTACGGCATTTCAAGTTAATAACATCTTCAAAACATGTTAAACCCTCATGTTATTTTCAGAAAGACTTTATTTCAGGGTTGCTGATTTAAAAAAAGAAAATTCAGTTAATCATGCCCTTGTCAATAGACCAACAATAGAAGAATAAAATATTAGAAAAAATAAATAAATAAATAAATTTAAAAAAAAAAAAAAAAAAAAAAAATATATATATATAGTTACATGCTTGTAAAGTCTACCTGTGGATTTAATGCATTGTTATTGAATAAATAATTTAAACAATTTTATAATAAATAATTATCATAGTAAAAAATCATGAAACCAAGCACACAATCAAAAAGGTAAAAAATATAAAAGTGTTCAGTGCATACCAAAAAAATGATAATAATT
The DNA here is from genome assembly GCA_039654625.1 of Rhinogobio ventralis. Lineage (NCBI taxonomy): Eukaryota > Metazoa > Chordata > Actinopteri > Cypriniformes > Gobionidae > Rhinogobio > Rhinogobio ventralis. The sequence continues at coordinate 35,046,256 of CM077206.1, forward strand.
AATGATAGCATACAGTATATTTCTATTTGTGATTTATTTAATTAATTAATTGCCATTACATGTATTTAATTTGATTAAAATTAATTTGTTTGAAGTTTTGTGTAAATAATAGTCTAAAATGTGACCCTGGACCACAAAACCAGTCATAAGTCGCACGGGTATATTTGTGGCAATAGCCAACAATACATTGTATGGGTCAAAATTATTTATGGCAAAAATCATTACGATATTAAGTAAAGATCATGTTCCATGAAGATATTTTGTACATTTCCTACCATAAATATATCAAACATTTATTATTAGTAGTAATATGCATTGCTAAGGACTTCATTTGGACAACTTTAAAGGCAATTTTCTCAATATTTAGATTTTTTGCACCCTCAGATTCCAGATTTTCAAATAGTTGTATCTCAGCCAAATACTGTCCTATCCTAACAAACTTTAATTCATGAATTTGACCCTTCTGACTGGTTTTGTGGTCCAGGGTCACATATTTTCCATTCAGAATCTTTGAATTCTCCCCACTGAGCTATTTAAAACAAATTCAGGCTTTTTTTTAATATCATTGTAACTTCTGTTTTACCATAAAGTAGTCTTGCCATTTTCACAAAGATGAGTGTTATGCAGCATAGCAACATTGTTTGTGTTTGAAACAAGTATCAACTGGAAATGTTTGACGTAGAGAACATCAGAACAAACTGTGCTAATACTGAAAGCTTGCCCTGCAGGTTTGAAAAGTGTATCAAAAAGAGCCTGTTACCTTGCCTCACTTCAATTACTGCCCAAAATTTCACCAGAGACACTGTGTTTGTCCACAGACTGCAGATGCTGGAGGCGATCTGTAAACACTGGGAGGGCCCCATTAGTTTGGCCCTCTACATGTCTGATGCCGAGGCTCAGCAGTTCCTGCGCTACGCTCAGGCCTCTGAAGTCCTCAAAAACCGCAAGAACGTGGGCTATCATATCGTTTATAAGGAGGGTCAGTTCTACCCTGTTAATCTGGTACGCAATGTGGCGCTCCGCAACGTCAACACACCCTACGTTTTTCTGACTGATGTAGATTTTCTGCCCATGTACGGCCTCTACGATTACCTCAGGTAAGACTCAGGGCTGTCAATTTGTTAGGAATAATCTGTTAATATAATTGATACATTTCTGTAATTCATCTGTTTTTTTTTTTTTTCTTCTTCTTTTTTTCCATGTAGAAGAAGTATAGTCCAACTGGACATGGCCAACACCAAGAAGGCTTTGGTTGTGCCGGCCTTTGAGACGTTGAGATATCGCCTTTCATTCCCTAAATCCAAGGCCGAGCTGCTGTCTATGCTGGACATGGGGACTCTCTACACCTTCAGGTACAGTAGACATTAAAAATAATCCTATCTCAAGGAAGTTCATAATTAACCCTTAAATGCATACCTCAGGTCTTCATTCACTACCCTCCTCCTTATTCATTTTTCAAAGTTAGACAACAACCTTCTTAGTATTCCTCAATCAATACATTATAATAAATATAAAAATGTAAAAATATAAATATATAACAAGAAAACAATAATAAAAGAATAAAAGAATGCCTGTTTTCCCATTTTTTGTAAAAAATTGTATAGGGTTGCTGTGATGAAGTGACGTTTCACTCATAGTTACTGCAGGCAGAAAACAATAGGAAGTAGGAAGTATCATCAGCAAAACTTGAAATGGCTCAGCGTTTTACTGCAGAGCAAGGACTGAATGCAATCACATATTAGTGTCACTGTCACTTGATGGTGGATCTGGTGAAGAAGCTGTCAGCGATCTAAATGATAGTTTTGAGAATATGTTTGAGATCACGAACATGAATCTGGCTGAATGTACTGATTGTACTAGGAAATGAGCTCTGACGAGGACATTAATGATGGTATAAAACATTTGCTCAAACTGAACCCTTCCAAGCTCCAAAAGGTAACAAAATATGCTTTATTTCATTCTTCTGTAATTGTTACTGTAATTGTGATCAGGAGAGTTTTATATTATCGCGGCAGGTAGAGATCCATCCTTTTTAGATATACAGTAGATCCTGGTCACTAAAGATCTGAATATGCAATAATGATTGGCGAAATATTCATGCGTTTAAGGGTTAATAATAGGGTCGATGAAAAATAAGATTGTCCGAAATAAAGAAAAATGACAATTCTTGTGAAAAATTTAATTTAAAACACATATACCATATTTTTTAGAAATGTAATTTTTATGTTGGTTTCATGTGGTTTTTAAAAAAAAATATTTTCAAGAAACATTTAAAGTTACTAACTTTTGGCCCTCTAGCAGTTAAGAAACATTACTATAGCTATACCCATTAATATACATGGTACTTGAAAATAAATTCCATCACAGCGCTACAATAACCATAATGAAGCGACCCTTTACAATAGATAAAACAGAGTTCATTGTAACATATGACAAATTACCTGTTCAGTAAAATACTTTACTAAAACATCTCTGTGCCATCTCTGCGCCTCTTTTCCAACATTTCAGATCCCTCAGATCTTTTTTTTGTTTTTGTTTTTTAACAGTTGATTTTCTTACACTTTGATAACATGTGAGTGTACACATCTTAATCATTCAAAAAATATTCATAAATATCATTTAGTCATACCATATGACATTTTTCAACCTGGTCTAACCTCGCTTTGTCATAAAGTCAAATTATCTGATGTTTTAAAAGACTTATTCAGTGTAACACTTAATCAGTGTAGCATTTTTGAAATAATAATAAAAGATTATGATAAACTAATTAAGATTTGATTTACTTTTTCTTTACTATCATATCATATCACTCTGACCTTTTCAACTTTTTGCTCAAAAAATATTTGAATTCAGAAATTAAAACTAGGGGAATTGCAAGAAAAGCTAATAATATAATGATAAAAAATGTAAAAGTAAAATAAATAAAACAAATTTAAAATATATATATATACACTCACCTAAAGGATTATTAGGAACACCTGTTCAATTTCTCATTAATGCAATTATCTAATCAACCAATCACATGGCAGTTGCTTCAATGCATTTAGGGGTGTGGTCCTGGTCAAGACAATCTCCTGAACTCCAAACTGAATGTCAGAATGGGAAAGAAAGGTGATTTAAGCAATTTTGAGCGTGGCATGGTTGTTGGTGCCAGACGGGCCGGTCTGAGTATTTCACAATCTGCTCAGTTACTGGGATCTTCACGCACAAAGATTTCTAGAGTTTACAAAGAATGGTGTGAAAAGGGAAAAACATCCAGTATGCGGCAGTCCTGTGGGCGAAAATGCCTTGTTGATGCTAGAGGTCAGAGGAGAATGGGCCGACTGATTCAAGCTGATAGAAGAGCAACTTTGACTGAAATAACCACTCGTTACAACCGAGGTATGCAGCAAAACATTTGTGAAGCCACAACACGCACAACCTTGAGGCGGATGGGCTACAACAGCAGAAGACCCCACCGGGTACCACTCATCTCCACTACAAATAGGAAAAAGAGGCTACAATTTGCACGAGCTCACCAAAATTGGACAGTTGAAGACTGGAAAAATGTTGCCTGGTCTGATGAGTCTCGATTTCTGTTGAGACATTCAGATGGTAGAGTCAGAATTTGGCGTAAACAGAATGAGAACATGGATCCATCATGCCTTGTTACCACTGTGCAGGCTGGTGGTGGTGGTGTAATGGTGTGGGGGATGTTTTTTTGGCATACTTTAGGCCCCTTAGTGCCAATTGGGCATCGTTTAAATGCCACGGCCTACCTGAGCATTGTTTCTGACCATGTCCATCCCTTTATGACCACCATGTACCCATACTCTGATGGCTACTTCCAGCAGGATAATGCACCATGTCACAAAGCTCGAATCATTTCAAATTGGTTTCTTGAACATGACAATGAGTTCACTATACTAAAATGGCCCCCACAGTCACCAGATCTCAACCCAATAGAGCATCTTTGGGATGTGGTAGAACGGGAGCTTCGTGCCCTGGATGTGCATCCCACAAATCTCCATCAACTGCAAGATGCTATCCTATCAATATGGGCCAACATTTCTAAAGAATGCTTTCAGCACCTTGTTGAATCAATGCCACTTAGAATTAAGGCAGTTCTGAAGGCGAAAGGTGGTCAAACACAGTATTAGTATGGTGTTCCTAATAATCCTTTAGGTGAGTGTATATATATGTATATATATTTTTTTTTTACCTGCATGCCATGTGACCATCAGCCAGAAAACCATGAACATGTGAATGTATTGTTAAATTATTTAAATATTAACTGAAAATCTTCAAGTAAATATTTTAGATCAGTGGGGTTCATCTGACAAAAGTCCCTGTTATAGAAGATAATGAATAAAGATGATGTTTAATATATTTTTTAATGAATTAATAGGACAAACAATGAGCATCCCATCATTGGCCTGTTATCAAAAGACCAGACATAGTTCTTGGATTAGCACTTATACTCACATACTACTTTCCTGAAATGTAGGTATCATGTCTGGACAAAGGGTCATGCTCCAACCAATTATGCCAAATGGAGAACAGCCACAACACCATACAAGGTGGAATGGGAGGCAGACTTTGAGCCGTACGTCGTTGTGCGCCGAGACTGTCCTGAGTACGACCAGAGATTCGTTGGCTTTGGCTGGAACAAAGTGTCCCATATCATGGAGCTTGATGCTCAGGTAAGGTTTTCAAAAACGTTTGGCCTGTTTCTACCGCCAGTTCAAGTGTCCAGTGTCCCTAATCTGTCCCATTTCCTTGTTCCAAAGGAGTATGATCTTATCGTGTTACCAAATGCCTTCATGATCCACATGCCCCACGCGCCCAGCTTTGACATCTCAAAGTTTCGCTCCAGTCCAAGTTACCGCTACTGCTTGACGACTCTGAAGGACGAGTTCCACCAAGACCTTTCTCGAAAGTACGGTTCTGCTGCTCTCAAGTACCTCACAGCACAGAGGAACATCTGAAACCTGTTTCAAATGTACTTTAGCACACAGGAGAATGGCTCGGTCTAGTCGTTTGAGGCTCAACAGCCAACATGCTGCTCTGCTACAATTTACAGTGTCTAGAGGTACGAAGCTGCCCTGCTAAAATCAGAGCTTTAATCAACTTTTTGATAAGTCATACAGCAGAGAACTGTGAATACCAATGACATCAGACTGGTGGCGAAAACTCGACCAAACCTTTCAACTGCTTAAAAGCGCGAAGGACATCGGTGTACGTTTGTGATGACTCACTTTCTTATAGTCTAACATGAACGTCCTTATAAAGACCTTTTTTGACAATCAGGGCTTTTTCTTCACTAAAGATCTACGGCTAGTGATTCATGGCGCTACGCAGCTTTGGACCTGGCTAAAACCATCCGATGAAGTATCGATGGGCCGAAAAGGACAAGAAATGAATGAGCTTTCCAAAGACTCTTCTGCTGGACTGAAGTGTGAGGAGGCCATCAAGACAAGAGGGACATTTAAGCCTTATAATTTCCTTGTTATTTAAAATATTTAAAAGTATTTTTTGTTTTTAACGAAGACAAAACAGTTTATGAACAACGACCTACAGCCTACGTATGTTTTACACAATATATAAAAAAAGAAAATCACATTATTTTTTAATTTAGAAACACTGATTTGCTTGTAGCGAAAGAAGCTTGAATGCTCGATAGAGAGTATTTTGTGTGGTTTCGGAGGTCCCGATTGTTAATCATTTATGATTTTGGTGAGGAATGATCAGAGAGTTATAACTGCTGCATTTATAACAAATGGCGCATATTATAAACATCCAGTATCAAAGTGTATACCTGCTCTGAACTCACATCACTTTTTTCACTTTTAAAAATTTGCACTACATGCTGTTACTCAAAAATGACATTATCAACTATGATTATATGATATATGATTATATGTACATTTGCATTGAGATCCACTCAAGGGACCATGAAAAAAAACAGAGCATCCAAGTTTCTCAAGGAGGACTAAATATTTGTTGTCGGTGGAACACTTTCTGTCATTGAAAGCGATATTTATTGTGTAAAATGTCAGTCACGTTCTGGTCAGTCCTGAAGTAATAATCCAATGTCCAATTCAACATCAGTCACTCAAGTTGTAAAAGAAAAAATAACATCGGAAACCTGACAAGAAAGTTTGTACGATGTATTGTACCAGTGGCTGCTGTCACAATGTTGTGTCCCATCTTTATAAAGTAACGCTCCTCCAGGTCATATTGAGTTGACCCCTCATACGCCACCCATGCCCTTCCGCTCCATCAGACTGCAGATTTACGGTAAATACCCGTGCCTTTGCTGTGTTGCGAAAACTGGATATTGATTGTACTACTGTACGCATCAGCGGGGCCTGCAAGAATACAGGTACTCTATTTATTATTGATGACTTAAATCAATCATATTTTTCTATGTAGGGGACAAAGTGCTTTAAATAAATTCTCCCTGTTTCTATAGTTTGTCAAAGTTCTTGTGCTTTTTATTGTAGATGAGTCAGGTTGCTCTGTGCTTTTCTCTAAATGTTCCATTTTTGCGTTCGTTCTAAGACTCACTGGTGACTCATAGTTAGAAGGTCCACAATACAGGGCAGTGCTGATAAGAAAAAGCATTACCTCGTCTCTTTCTCCACACTAATCTCACAAAAAAAGTGTTTCTTTGTGAAATTTCATCCAAAAAAATTAAATTCTGTCATCATGTACTCTTACATCATTGTTCCAAACCTGTGTGCTGTAATCTGTGCTACACAAAGGGAATTTTTTAAGGACTCTTAACACAGCTTTTTTTTTTATACAACAACAGTCTCATTTATAAAATGTTCTGTAGAAACGTCCTACATTTGATCTAAGATAATTTCTCAAATATGCATACGCGTGATTCAAAGAAAACAAACGTACGCACCAAAAAGTGCATACACCTCTCTTCCAGATGCAAAATTTATTTCTGCATTATAGGCTATTTTATAGCCTTTAGATTGGCTGAAATAATTTACATGTGTGGAACCACAGTATGCATACTAAGTGAACTTTAAAGGAACACGCCGACTTTTTGGAACTTTAGCTTATTCACCGTATCCCCCAGAGTTAGATAAATCCATACATACCATTCTCATCTCCGTGCGTGCCATAACTCTGTCTGACGCACCCACCGCTAGCCTAGCTTAGCACAAAGACTGGAGGTAAACAGCTCCACCTAGCCTACTGCTCAATAAATGACAAAATAACGCCAGCATTTTCCTATTTACATGTTGTGATGTGTATAGTTACATCGTGTACTAAGACTGACGGAAAACAAAAAGTTGCAATTTTCTAGACCGATATGGCTAGGGACTATACTCTCATTCCTGCGTAATAATCAAGGAACTTTGCTGCCGTACCATGGGTGCAGCTGGCGCAATGATATTAAGCAGATATTAATTAAGTACACTTTGTAATAATGTCAAATTAAGTTTTACTTTAAAGTTATGTTTTTTATAATATTTAAAGGGGAACTATTATGCAAAAATGACTTTTATATGGTGTTTGAACATAAATGTGTGTCGGCAATGTGTACACAACCACCCTATAATGGTAAAAATTTACCCACTCCTTTTTTTTAATCCCCATAAACCATAAGCAGTATCTCAGAATAAACCGTTTGCAGATTCAGTGTGACATCACATATGCTTAGGCCCCGCCCACGATTGCAGACAGACTCCGCCCTATTAGCATAGAGCCCGCCCTCAGTGAGCTGAACACAGACCGCCATGTTTATCTCCTTGTCAGAGCATTTAACAGCAGCATTCAAGTAAGAAATTTATTTTTATTAAAGCTACTAACGTTATTCAGTCAAGAGCAGTGAGTGATTTACTGTTTTTCTTTTGTTGTTTGATTTATATTAACAGCATATATAGCAGTAGGTACTGTATATTACGCTGTTTTCACTTTAATACACAGATCTAATATACACATGTGATTACTTGCTGTTTACATTCACAGACATAAATGACTGTGTTTATGTGAACTTTGTGTGTTTTTGACATAACCTTGTCTGTATTTGACAGTTTTTATGACACTTATTTGAAACGCAAGACGTGAAAGAACTTTGTTTAATACTCACATTTGACATCCAGCTTTCTGCACGCGTGCTTCGGATGTGTGCGCTCAGAAAACCATATATCAGAAGTTTAGACTGATATGGCTTTAAAACGCATGCAGATAATAAACTTTCATGATGATGAAGAACTGCAATGTCACGTGACCATGATAGAGATGATAATCAAAACCAAACAGATGTTTTAGTTTTTGGCAGAGTATCTGAGGCACGAGCTGTACAGGCTCCGCCCTCTTCTGGAAAGCGGGGTGGGGAGCAGCAGCTCATTTGCATTTAAAGATACACATTCTGGGGACACTTGTATTACATCTTGTAAAAATGGCCACAAAAGGTTCCGTTTTTTTAGTACACTCATTTTGATGCATTGATGAACATATTACGGCAAGACTTGATTTTAACTGTAGTGTGTTATTAAATATAACATTTAAAGTTCATATTTTTTAAGTGTATTAAATTGCAACAATTTATCATTACATTTTTTGTGTAATTGCAAATATATTTAAATACATGACATGCAAATTTAAATAAAAATGACATTAAAATATATTCAATTTACCATAAATTCTTGCCATACATCCAGCAGTACACTTTAACCATTTCAAAGACAATAAAATAATAATTATGAAGTTACATATATGTCCTATATAACATATATAAGTCCTATTTAAGTGGGCACTCTAAAGTTAAGCTAATTGCATTTAATATAAACTTAAACTATAATACATTTGATTTAATTAAGTGGCTGGAGAAGCAGCAGTGTATTAACTCTTTCCCCGCCATTGACAGAATTTTCCAGCTTTCCGTGTTTTCACTGTTATACGGTAGGGGGCGCTATGACACATCTCCTGAAAGAGTACTGTATCTCCTGATCAAAACACATGCGAAGAATACGCAGAAACAAGCGATATCATATGTAATCATATGCATATGTAAAATAACATGATCATCAACATTAAACAGCATATTTAATCAAAACTGCCTAATGTTATGAATGAAATGTTGACCCAGGACGAGCTGTAGGACTGGGACGCTTTGGGGGTATTGATGGACTCGATCTACTTCATCTGTGTTTTGATCATCGTTCTGAATCTGATCCGGATAAAGTCTTTGATAAAAAAATTTGATTTTCTCAGCTTTTTGCTCAAAATATGCTTTTTTATGAAACTTACCCACATTCAAGTGTTGATAAAAATAAGAATGCATGAAGCTAGAATAAAACAGTTTTTTTATTTTTTACAGCAGAGACAGGGCCATGAAAATTTTGTGAAGATGATCAAAACCGTGAGCCGTGGCTGGAAACTTAAAAAAAAAAAAAAAAAAAACGATGGTGGTGGTGAAAAAGTTAAAAATTAAAAAAGTTTTACAGTTAAACTATCAACTTCAGGGGTTGGATATGGCCTGTGGACTGGAAGTTTAAGATATCTTCTTTAGATATTATACAGAGACTTGTTATTACTGTTGACTGCAAATGACTTCAGCCAATCCATCTGTTAGTGGAAAGAGGCTGAGGCTGATCAATTGTTTTCCAAATGGATCTGACTTGTGTTAAAACAAAGTTAATTCCGGCAATTGCAAGAGAGAGACTGCGGTAACCGGAGCCCTGAGAGCAAGCGGGGAGCTGTTTCCTGCGCTGTGTGGGCTAATGCATGTGTAATTGCCTGAAGTGGCCCTTTATGACATCATGAATCAGAAACCATTGCACACAGTGAAAGAGTTTCAAGCAGCTTTTCAGCATTCATTCACTCTACCCAGCAGCACATTACAGGAAAGGGCATGCAGGGAATCTCTGCTCTCAGTGTGTGAGCGGTGTAGCTCAGGATGCCCCAGCAACAATCTAGAAAATGGACTCACATCAGGAAACATTCTCAAGCTTGAATAATTCATTAGATACAAGACAGTGGCAAGTAAAATGCTGTTTCTTCCTGATTCCAAGAGTCCCAGATGAGTCTCTGTTCTTCCAACTTGGGAACTTTTAACTCTAGTTTCATTTTATTTTGAAGTCCAAACTCATGACATGGCAGAAGGGAGGGGGAAAAAAAGAAAACTTTCACATGTGCATTGTTATGAAATCAGGTCACTTTCACAGCTGGCAGACCAAGCGTGCAAATTCTCATTAGTAACTGCTAGGACATTATTTTCTCTGTGGTTTTTCCCTTTCATAATGAAATGTATGTTTCTTTGGGAATTTGGCTTAATGAATTGGAACTATAATTTCTTGCATTTACATCATTATTACGGAGAAGTGTTTGTGTTTAATACACCCTCTATGGTATGGTGTTGCCTCCAGGCAACATAGTCTATTTTAGTTTATTTTTAATAAAATAAAACACCAATTGGTCAAACCTATCTCAGGGAAGAAGAATTCAAATACTTATCAATGAAAATGCAAAAAATTGGTCACATGACCCACTGGGGTCCGTTTTGTGTCCTGTTTCAGCACATGCGCATAGGTCACATGGCTCCATATTTTCTCCAATGAAAAGTGCATTTTTCACTAATTTCCATCCAGTTAATCAACCACAAAAATATGAGTCACCTTCACTGGTAAGTAAAGAAGTATTTTCAAGAACTTTACATTATTTATCATCAAATGTTTTAGAGTAAATAACAAAAAACTGTGTGTTGCCTCAAGGCAACATTGTACCATAATGGAATCGCATAAGGCCATACCAGACACATTAGGTTGGATACAAATATAGTATATTTGTAAGGAAATAAGTTATATATATATTTGCCTTTTTGCATGATTTTGTAATGCACTTAAGAATAGTAATTCACATACTATAACTGCACATATTATGATCTGCACATTTTCTATTCGGTTGTTAAGTCTGACGTCACGCGGCAGCGCTTCCGGGTCTCATACCACAAGAAAAACAACAAACAGTGCTAATATACAGGTGCTGATCATATAATTAAAATATCATCAAAAAGTTGATTTATTTCACTAATTCCATTCAAAAAGTGAAACTTGTATATTATATTCATTCATTTCACACAGACTGATATATTTCAAATGTTTATTTCTTTTAATTTTGATGATTATAACTGACAACTAAGGAATATTGTGAAAAGGTTCAATACTGAAGACACCTGGTGCCACACTCTAATCAGCTAATTAACTCAAAACACCTGCAAAGGCCTTTAAATGGTCTCTCAGTCTAGTTCTGTAGGCTACACAATCATGGGAAGACTGCTGACTTGACAGTTGTCCAAAAGACGACCATTGACACCTTGCACAGGGAGGGCAAGACACAAAAGGTCATTGCAAAAGAGGCTGGCTGTTCACAGAGCTCTGTGTCCAAGCACATTAATAGAGAGGCGAAGGGAAGGAAAAGATGTGGTAGAAAAAAGTGTACAAGCAATAGGGATAACCGTACCCTGGAGAGGATTGTGAAACAAAACCCATTCAAAAATGTGGGGGAGATTCACAAAGAGTGGACTGCAGTTTGAGTCAGTGCTTCCAGAACCACTACGAACAGACGTATGCAAGACATGGGTTTCAGCTGTCGCATTCCTTGTGTCAAGCCACTCTTGAACAACAGACAGCGTCAGAAGCGTCTCGCCTGGGCTAAAGACAAAAAGGACTGGACTGCTGCTGAGTGGTCCAAAGTTATGTTCTCTGATGAAAGTAAATTTTGCATTTCCTTTGGAAATCAGGGTCCCAGAGTCTGGAGGAAGAGAGGAGAGGCACACAATCCACGTTGCTTGAGGTCCAGTGTAAAGTTTCCACAGTCAGTGATGGTTTGGGGTGCCATGTCATCTGCTGGTGTTGGTCCACTGTGTTTTCTGAGGTCCAAGGTCAACGCAGCCATTGTGAAGAGAAAGATGCGATATGCCAGACCCAACAATGCAGAAGAGCTGAAGGCCACTATCAGAGCAACCTGGGCTCTCATAACACCTGAGCAGTGCCACAGACTGATCGACTCCATGCCACGCCGCATTGCTGCAGTAATTCAGGCAAAAGGAGCCTCAACTAAGTATTGAGTGCTGTACATGCTCATACTTTTTATGTTCATACTTTTTAGTCGGCCCAGATTTCTAAAAATCCTTTCTTTGTATTCGTCTTAAGTAATATTTTAATTTTCTGAGTTACTGAATTTGAGATTTTCCTTAGTTGTCAGTTATAATCATCAAAATTAAAAGAAATAAACATTTGAAATATATCAGTCTGTGTGTAATGAATGAATATAATATACAAGTTTCACTTTTTGAATGGAATTAGTGAAATAAATAAACTTTTTGATGATATTCTAATTATATGACCAGCACCTGTACACACACAATGTGGTGTAATACTACAAAAAAAAATTACAATCATAACCTTTATCTCCATACCAAAATTCCAGATGGCCAGATATAAAATATCATTAAATCATTAAAATATTAATGTCTGTGACGCTGTGAGCACAGAGACTGTTGTATTTAAAATGTTTAACTTTTTTTAAATGTATGATGCTTAATGTGAATAAATAGCGCTAGAAAACGGCCGTCGATGGCATTCTCAAATGAAACGAGTTGAGGCTTGGACCCAGAAACAGCGTTCCTTACGTCACGACTTAACAATATAGCACTTAAAAAAAGGTATAAAACACAACTGCCAGTTGATGAGGGTGAGGATGAGGAGTCATAATGTGATGAGGAAGATGAGGTCAAAGTGTCAATCCGGCAGGGAGAGAGTGAGGGTGAGATCGAAGATGGAGATGAGGATGAAGATATGATAACTTGATATGATGGTTTGGTAATACTTGTGTTCCATGATGGTACAGTGTTGCCTGAGAGCAACAGCTGAATTTTAAATGTTACTTTTTATTAAATATGAAATTTGTAATGCATTAAAAACTGGATAAATGTGTTTGTTCAAGTGTCTGGTTAAAGAAATTGATGTTTTCAATAAATATATTTCTTTTTTTCTACATGAAAATGTAAAATGTTTCAATTTGTCCATTGTGGTACAATGTTGCCTTGAGGCAACAAACTTTAAAAAAATTAATGAATAAATAATGAAATTTTTATATTTTATATTGTTATAGTGGCCAATTTTAAGTAGGAAAAACACCACAAATAATGTTTTCCTCATTGAAATCTTATTGCGTACCATAAAGGGTTAATACAATAGATAGAAACAGAGAAAATATAATGTAGAAAGAACAAAGACGAAAGCTGGAATTTCTCATTAATGGTATTATCCAAAGTGACACCCTTGTGAAAAAGAAGTGCACTTAAATTGTACTGAATGTGCATTTTAGTGTACTTAAACGTATGTTTATAACACACTTCTTACATGTTATATAATATTAATGAAATATAAGGCCACTTAAGTGTATTTAAAGAGTTAAGTGTATTTTGGTAACACTTTATTTTACAGTGTCATTGTTACATATGTTACATCCAGTTACTATAGTAATAACTATAAATTATGCATACTCTAAACCAAACCCTAATCATAACCCCATAGTAAGTACATATAGTTACTTAATATTACTCAGTACTTAAATGTATAAGTACAGTGTAACAAAGACACCTTAAAATAAAGTGTGACCTGTATTTCTAAGACACTTAAGTAAAATTTTAAAAGTGTACTTTGTAATAGTCAAATTAAAAATATATATTTTAATGTACATTTTAAATGTAAATATTTTACGTTTTAATATGATATTATTTAATATTATTTTGTCATGCATGCTTTAAAGAAGTACACTTATTTTGATGTGTTGACTAACACTTTTTAAGCACTTATAAGTTTAACTGTATTTTATTATTCAGTATTACATTTAAAGTAAATATGTACTTCCTGTGCTAATTTGCAACAGCATCATAAATATGTGTAATCATATTTAAATACATGACATATGTTTCAACAGAAATTACATTAGAGTATATTTTAGTTACTGCATAAATGCAGTACACTTTAACCATATTTCAGATGTAAAGATGTAATTAAGCCCTTTTTAAGTGGCCAAAAAAGTCTGAAGTTCAACTAATTGAATTTAATATGAATTGAAACCAATACATTTTGATTTAATTGCAAATAAAATGCAAGTAAGTGTCCGAAAACATTACATTCAAATGGAAGCTCTCGTTAATGGTGTCACCACCTAAATCGATGAATTTCTCTTGTGCGAGTCAAACAAAAGGCAGTAATTCCTCCAGATAGCCCCACACAGATCAATGCCAATAGCCAATAGTTTATTATCTCTTAAGTTAATGACAGGAATCAAAACACTCAACTGGTGACAGCCTCCAAATATCTTCTCATCTCAATAGTGACTGCTCGATACTGATATTGAAATCCTCATATCAACTTCAGTAATGGTTGCTCAATATCACTTGCAGTGACGTTTAGCAGGAGGTCATGATTTGTTCTGTTCTGTTTGTTCCTCAGCTGTCTTCTCCCCTTCACACTCTGTGTAACACAGGCAGTAAATAAGGAACTGTAGATCAATATTACCCAGATGTCATTGTGGGGTTAACAGAGCTTGCTACGATCAAAAGGGTCGCAAAGTTTTTCTTTCACTAATGTTCAAGTGATTTCTCAACTTTGACATTTCTGATAATGAAATCGCGTATGCTGTGCACCCTGAAACTGTGATATTACCCAGCACAAGGGTTCCCACACTTTCTGACCAATTTCATGACCTTTCCACTGGTTTTACTAGATAAGGACTTCATTGAAAAACAATAGGAAAAAATATTTGCTCATAAATCATTCCAAATAATATGTTAAAAGGAGAGTTCACCCAAAAATGAAAATTCTGTCATCATTTACTCACCCTCAAGTTGTTCCAAACCTGTATACATTTCTTGGTAACACTTAAATAATGGCGCAAACACCAGTAAATTGACGAGTACAAACCTTAGTAAATCACCTTGCATGATTCATTTAAATACTCTCCTTCCATAAATTTTGCGTCTGAAAAGGAAACTCCTACAAATGCATATGCAATGAGGTCAGCCGCAAAAATAACTGTCCACACCTTTTCAGCACCTTTGCATGTCTTTAGTAAATCCTGACAGTATTTTTTTTAACAGCAAAAGAGGATTTGCGCTGACACAAGCTGTTAGTAAATCTGGCCCTAAGTGCAAATTGGCCCACAAGAACATGGTTTTACCCAGACAAGAACATCTAGCTGATGAAATATTTAGCTTAGAAGATTCACTTTAGAAATTTCCATGACTTTTCCCAAGTGTGGGAAGCTTGAAAAAGGTAAAATTCAATCTGAGAGTTCATTGAATTTTATATTATGCCATTTTACAAAGTCTAGATTTTTGGCATCTACCATTTCATTTTCATGCTTGAATGCTCAAAAAACACAATATTTTTCATATTGTTGCAGCACCTCTCTTCTGAGTCTGCCAGTAACGCTCTGAAGTGTGTTTCCTGAAAGCATCGTTATTCATCTATGGTCGCAAGTTCAGTCTTTATCAGCATAGTTTTAACGAGTCAGTGTTTCCCGAAAACATAGTTCCAACGAACATTCGTAAACTGCATCTAGTATGCAAGAACAAGCCTATGATTGAATCTGGTAATAGGGTAAACGTACCTATTAAGCTCACCAAAGTCTACATTGAGACATTTTAGTGCACAGGGTATTGGTTTCAGTAGAAGTTATGTTAAAATAAAAGATTATTCTCTCACACAATAATATTTTATTTTATTTTAAATGACAAAGGCATTTCAGTTAAGATGTACATCATTAAATGCAAAAAGTCTGGCTGTGCTTAATGGGTACATGTTTGTACCCTTTAAGCACACAACATTAAGCTCAAAACATGTTTTTTTTTTTTTTAATTCTTGTTTATTTTAAACAACATTTTTAAAGAATAATTTTATAAAGATTAACTTGAAGTGACAACCATCAGTTAATATTTAAAGTCTGTTTATGAAGTATTTTCATAGACATTCAATGTGGATGAGCTTAAAGGGAGCACACTGAGCTTTATTGGAAGAGCAAACTTTTTTTTATTAATAAATATAATTAAATTTAAAAGAACAGTTTTGCTAAATAAATAATCTAGGTCATGTATTAAATTCATACATATTTTAATATGGACCGCTATTATTGAAAATATCTATGAAATTCTACTTTTTCTCATTGATGTCACACTGAAGCTGTTATTTACATAGTAGTGCACCCTTTAAGCTCACCTTTAACAGCAGTGTAAAACCACAGAACATCAATAAACTGTAAATGTATTATATAATGGATTTAATAGTACATGCCAGTAATGCCTGTGAAGTAATATATTAGTGTAGCACACAGTCTTATACAGCTAGTAAGCTGGCAGTGTTCTGCTAAAACTATCTTTTGGATCTAACTGTAATTATTTCCCACATCCAGGTTCCTGGTTATAATATGTAAAAGTCTAAACAAATCTCTTAATTTTGCAATAAGAAGTTATACTTATCCAAAATAAAGGCTTAAACATTTAAAAAAAAAAAAAAAAAAAAAATGCACATTTAAGGGACTCCTCTTCTGGTGAAAGTTTTCAGACAGCTTTCAAAATGGCCACCAGACAGTATGAACACATGGATACCCATATCTCAGTGTGAAATTACAGGAGGTATATAGCAACAAACACATCAATTGGTTAAGACATCAAGTAGAATGATAATTTTTATTTTCTTTTTATAATCTGAGCTCAAAGATAGTAGTGTGCTTAATGGGTACTTGAGCTTAATAGGTACGTTTACCCTAAAGCAAAATAACTAAGAAAATTGAGAATTATTCCTCAGGTGACATGTCTGTAATTAAAAATAATAAATAAATAATTAACCAACGTGGTTGAACGACAAATTTGCGACAATAAGGTATAAGGACCAAGGTAAGAACTACGCTGTGAGGGCTGAAATGTAGGAGAAGGTGAGAACCCAGTTGCAGAAATGAGAGCTCAGTCAGGGAATACATTTAATGTCTTATAAATTAGTCCAGAAAGTAATTCCAAACAGAAGATCCAAAATGTTCCAAAAAGAAGAAAGTAATTCCAAACCTGTAACTCCAAGTTGTTCCAAGGAGTCAATACAAAACGCCAAAAGAGGGTCTAGAAACATCAAAGGGTAAATGAGTGTCTTCCAAAAAGGTAAATCAAAAACATCCCAAAAACTTCAAAGGGAAAAAAATAAGGACAACAAAAAGCAAAAGTCAGATAATCAAACAGAGCAAATAAATCCAGAGAAAACCACAAGAGGGATTTACCAAAAGACTGGAGAGGTTGGTCTCAACATATCAAACGCTGAGCAAAGAACAGAGGAACACAGCAACTTAAAAACACTCACAGGAAAGACGGCACAGGTGAGAATAATAACACATGATACAATGGCGAGAAACTGAAATTAAACACAATGAGGGCCTATTAGTGGCCAAAACTAGTCCATAAACGTGACTAGCTAGTTGATTTCTTCAACGATGCATCGTACTATGGCAGTTCAGCAGTGAGTTACGTCGTTGTATGAGAAACACACTCCCGTTTAGTTCCTTTCTCTATGAACCCCCTCTTTCCGAAAAGTGCAATGTTTTCTGATTGGTCGGCTGGACTAGCATGTTGTGATTGGTCAAATGCTTTGAGCGTGTTTCGATCCCTTCCTTTACCATAACTGCGAGTTTCAACACACTACTAAGGCCACGCAAACAGGCCTCTACCCCTTTTTTTTGCCTTGGGCGGGGATTATTCAAATGAGGAATATTGTGACGTGTTTGTTCCTGGAAGAAAACTCAAGACTACAATCGAGGCGTTTGAGGAAATTCAGAAACAGTGCGCACTGATATAGAAAATAACTCCCTTTGGAGAGACTTTGTGCTTTGTAACTTTGCAGACCTTTTTCATGCTCAAACAGCAACTAAACACACTAAAGAAAGTTATAATAGATCCTCTTTAAAAGATTTCCCATAGAAGCTGCCTTGACCTTTGTCAAAACAAGTGCAGAAGCTCAAACAGCAGGCGTGAGGTGGAGTTTCTGATAAATGACTACTTCAATGTCATTCCTGCTAAAAAGAAAGCTTGTTGCTATGAAGGACATGTGCTACATAAAGCAAACCCTTGGAGAATAGCACTTTAATTATGCTTATTGCTGGTTGCACATGGAAACTGTCATAACTCACTGTAATGTTAAAGAGGACATGCTTTCCATATGCCCTATTTCTGTGCCAGCTAGCAGATGTTTGGAAATGAAAATTGTGTTCTTCAAGGTGTTTATAAACATTAGAAGCAGCCAACTGGCATAGAAACAAAATATAAGTCACTAATCATGCTTTGTGCTTTCTGCCGGAGATACTGAAGTTGACAGATTATACTCACATGATTGGTTCCCAAACCTAGTGTGCTGTAAGTTAAGCCTAAACTCATAAACCACTGATTCAGAAAAATTTTTAGGCAGCAACTCCATATAAATAATATTCCTCACATGAAGTGTACAAGTGACATTACTCAATTGATTACAATACAGTTTTACTTTAGCATGCTGCCAAGTGTCATATGTGAAACTCTTATATGCTCTTGTGCCATATGCATCAGACGTTTAGCCAACGATTCGTGGGCATGACGTCTGAGGCTGAGACTACATCCTAGGTGTATATGACTTAAAAAATATAATTGCTCTTCCAAGCTTTATAATGGTAGTGAATTTTCATTTTTGGGTGAACTATCCCTTTAATAGTTCTAACTTTTTTAACTAATGTTCAGAAAAGGTACAGAACATAATGAATTGAGTGTTAAGTGTCTATATTCAGGCCTTTAGTCCGAGTACCTTCTTCAGTATAAGTTGATAGAATCATCTGGCAGGTGAAAATTGTAAATAAGGCACATGATTTGAGGTAGCATTCACATTCGTAGCACAAACGGTGTGCAGTAGTGCTATAGTTAGCTAAATGCATTACATATAGGTTTAATAGACATTCCCCCAGTTTCACAGACAAGGCTTAAGCTAGTCTCAGACTAAAATGCATGTTTGAGCTGTTTTAACTGAAAGTAACTTGCACTGAGATATCTTAAAATATGCCAGTGCTCTAATATTTTCACATCACAATACATGTGAGAAGACAGAAAATGGAAGAAATGATAAGAGGAAGAAAGAAAGAAGAATTAAAAACAAACACATCTTAGTGGCTGTATCCTGAGGGAAATGAGGACAGAGTCCTGTTATAAATCTCACTTGCTCTTCACCCAGTGGACTCTGAATGAAGATATTTGATGTAACGTACTGCTCTCTGCTCTTCTATCTCTCCTAAGGGCAAGAAGTCACTGTCAGAGTTAACCTCTCTGTCAGATACTCTCATTTCCAGCCTTCTCCCGAATGATGTCAGGCTTTCCTCTGTTGGACAAAAGTATGTGACAGACGAATAAAAGCAATCACTGGTTTCTTCAAATCACAACGTCAACTCCAATGAATACGGCCAAAAGATACTCCACACAAGTACATGAATGCAAACGCTTCTAGCTACAAAAGCTCAATTTCATGCGTCGTTGCGTTCTGAAAGGTGTCAGAACAGAATTCATACTAAAACTTCTTGCAGTCCCAGCTTTGCCGCGAGGGCCGGTATAACGCCGTTGTCTGTTATATGGCCAGTTTTCACTTTTAAGTCAACTACTGTCATGGCGGAGCAACAGAAGAGAATCTTGTCGAGCTTATATAGCTAAAATTAGTTCATCTGTCAAAAATAGTTTAAAGCTATTTTAGCTAGTGGTATTCTACTTCTTCTGAATGATGAGTAGCTTTTAGCTTAGCAAGCTAGCTTAAGTTTAAAAGTCACTTCCTAAACTCTAGTAGTAGAATAAATGTATTTACATAAGCTTCCTAATACATAAGCGGGACACATGCATAAGATGCTTGAAACTTTTTCTTTCACAGTCACAACCCTTATGAAAAAGAAGTAGGCTACACTTTATAAGATTTCTCTTTCCCCACCAGCATTTTTTTTCAAGTTGCCAGTCACCGCCGGCTTTTTTGATCATTTTCACAAAAATGTCATGGCCCCCAAAATATTTATATGCTGTTTAATATTGGTGATCGCGTTATTTTACATATGCATATGATTACAGATGCTTGTTTCTGTGTCTTATAGATGCATAATAGCGCCCCCTACCGTATAACAGTGAAAACACGTAAAGCCAGAAATTTCCGTCAATGGCGGGGAAAGAGTTAAAACATAATGATTTAAAAATGTACTTTAAAATAAAACATTTAATTTGACATTATTACAAAGTGCACTTTTTAAAAGTGTACTTAAGTGTGTTAATAATCATAGTCATGGAAGTGTACTCTCTTTAAGCACCCTTAGAGTTACACTATGTAACACTATGTTACGTCTTTCGTGATGCTTTTGTTTGCTCCCTGCTGTGTGCGTTCATGTGTTTTGAAGGAGGCGTGGCTTTGGAGATGCTCTGAAGGGAGGGTGGGATCTTATGCTTTCAAAGCTAGCTTGCTATTGCTAGCCTCTCTGAAAATGGTCTACCCTACCTTTAAGCTTCACTCTGATCTGATGCAACACTGTATTTCACCGAATGAAAGCCACTGAGCCACCTGCATGACAGGTTTGATATCTGCTTATTCTATTGGCAGGTCACAGGCATATTTTAAAATGGCTTTTATGCAGATCTTTTTGACATTGAGCAACATTAACTTGCCAAAGATTTCCAGCTCTACATAGCTGCTGAAAAACTGAGACTCAATGAGAATCATTTTGCCTTTGGTACTTAAAATGTGTGTTAGCTTACACCTCACACTGATGTCCCATTATGACCACCCTTTCCTGTTGTGTTTTCAAAGTGAAAGCAGCATGCACAGTTACTAATGAGAAGTAATTCTTTGGCTGGAAAACCAATACTTCCGCAGATCCTCTGCAAATCCCCATGTACCTGCTCAGGAAGTCTTTCCTGTTGTGCCACAGGCCAAAACAACTCTTGCAGTGAGGATCACAGTCCTTCTTTTAAAGTGCAGCTATATTCATTTGTCATAGAGAATTTGCAGTGTTAAGAGGCTGTTGCAGCAGGTGTCTGGCAGAGAGAGCGGCAGAGACATCGAGGGAGGGAGGGAGGGAGGCTTTTAATCTGCCTGTGGATGTGGCTTTGCACCATGAGAGGCAGGCTGATGTGGGAGATGAGATCATTACTATAATTAAACCCTCTGTGGCGTTTATCAAACAGCTTATTTGATTTGACATTGTGAGATGAGGCATCATAAGAGGACTAGTACACCAGCTTTTTTCACTGATCAAACTGGCACACTATCTGCCAGCTAGAGGTAAGTGCTTTTCTTGCTAAATTAATTTGTCTGAGTGACAGGAAAAAATAAAAACAATTCAAAATATTAATAAAAACTATAATAGTATCTCATTTCCATGGACATCCACAGTTGTCTGTACTAGAGGGTCAAGCTTTATCTAGCATTGGCGCTTAGACCCTGCCAGATGCTGTAAAGAGGTTTATAATAGGGCCGTTCTTTAATTAGAGTGGCAAACGAGAGGCAGAAATTTGTCAAAATGTGCATGTTACAATAATACACTTTATGGCTATGCATTTTAATGTAGTTTATTATGCTGCATTAAGTCAAATGGAAGCTTAACGACATTTGGTTTTTACAACCTCTTGTATGGTGTTGCTGACAGTAAGATCGGCAAAAAAAAAAAAAATTAAGTCATTAAGTCATCATGGATTTTACATAAAAAACATTTACAAATATATTTTCTGTACTATAATAAAGGCTGTCAATTTGCATTGCATTTTTTATATAGCCCACTTTATTGTTATGAAAATACCCTGAGATGGCTTGAAAAACTCATATATTGTCGCAATCATGTGTTTATTGTCTTCACATTTCATCTGTCAAAACATTTCTTTTTATTCAGCTACAGTGATACAGTGATGACAATGTCCATATCTCGGCCCATGAAAACTTCTATGTGAACACACTTGCCCCCCAAAAAAGTTTGGGGGATTCATTTACGTTTTTTACATATTTATTATTCTACACCCATGAGTCTACGCCCCGAAAATCTCAAAACCTGCTTGCCGAACTCACAATTAAATGACATATTTCAAATCAGCAACAAAATCTGACATGAACGGTCCCATAAATGTTGTTTCTTATGCTCAAATGTTAAAAAGTTTATATTTCAGGCTAGACCAGCCAATGAGCATGTGCAATCCTAAGCGTGAGTCTCGGGTTTCTATGAACCATAGCTTCTAACGGCAGCTGCAATGACACAATGACTTTATCAATCAGCGATTGACTCTTTTATTGAGAAGGTGGGACATATTCCACCATATTGCGTGTTGCAGTTTGCACCATCTTTGTATATCTATAGTTTTTGCTGCAGCTCTCCTGTCCCCATGTTGAGAGATCGGGAGTGAGTGCAGAGGCGTTGTGTGTGCTGTGTGTGAACATGATTATTGTAGTTCTAGACTAAATGTGAGCATGCATTTACTCATCTCACTTGCATAAATACAGATTCAGTATTTCTCAAAATGAATAAAAACTGTGAAATGCAATATTGCAATAATTCAATTATTGATGCAATTAATGCAATTATTGAAAAATGCAATAATTTAAATGTTAAATAGCACAAATACATTTTATGTATTAAGTCTCACTTTATTAACCAATGTCTTTGCTGCTAACCTTCGATGATCCAATTGAACCATACTAGTATAGTTCCATAAAAAGTAACCAAGTAGCACAATTACATGTAGTTACTTTTTTAGGGAGTAACAAAATATTACGCAAAAATAATATTACGCATTATTTTTAAAAGTAACTTTCTGCAACACTGCACCTGTGCAAAAAATGACATGTGGCAGGATAATGATGTCATAATTGGCACACACAACCCCAAACCTTCACTAGATTTTCTTCTGTTTCCTTCCCTCATTAGCATCTGTTTCCTGGACTTTATTAGACTTCCTCAGTGGACTTGTTTTTGGCGCTCTGGCAAGTATTCAGTGATAATTTATTGTTAACAAAACCCATGGGCTTTGGATAATCATGATTGTAGCGCAAGTGTTCAGTCCCTTTGTGTATGTGCTGTACTTATACTTGAAATAAGAGGTTTTTTTTAATACAATGCTTAGCAAATGCACTAATTTGCATGCATTTGTTTGAAAATGTGCCCCCTCAAAATGTGAAGGATCTGATTTTGTAAGATTAATAATGAGAATTGCTTACTTCCTGTTCCTCTGGCTCAGGTCACTGTCACAACTGGCAGACCAAGCGTGCAATTTCTCATTAGTAACTACTGGGACATATTTTTTTCTGTGTTTTCCCCCCTTCGTAATGAAATGAAGTTTCTTTGGGAATTTGGCTTAATGAATACAAACCATAATCACTTGCAATTCCATCACCATTATGGAGAAGTGTTTGTGTTTAATATAAAAAGGAAAACAGAAAGAACAGAGATGGAAGATCTTATTAATGGTGTCACCACCTAAATGGATGAATTTCTATCAAACAACAGGAAATAATTCCTTCAAATAGCCTCACACGGATCAATGCCAATAGCCCACTGCACTGTTTCATTATCTCTTAAGTTAGTGACAGGAATCATTTATCAGCTGGTGGCAGCCTCCATAAATATGTTCGTATCAACAGTGTCTGCTCAATATTGATATTAAATATGTCCTGTGTGAGTGTGTCTAAAATTTTGACATATGTCCTTAAAAAATATTGTAAAACTGTGAGGGAAAAAAATTATTTGTTGATAGGCCAAATAATGTATTTTGCTACGATTTTGCACATTGGAACTTTGGTCTCTCTATCGCCATCTGTGGTTGAAACATAAAGTTGCATGTCACTAAAAAAAATTATTTGTAGGCCTGGGGCCCGTACCATGATGGTAGTTGAACAAACTTACATGATTAGTTTCGAGTTGACAAAACCAAACCAATCCAATCAGGCTTTGTTGGTACCATGATCGTCAACTTTCTCTGTCAACTCAGGCTTTGATCCTGAGTTTAGGTGTGACATCAGTAGCGAACAGCCAATCACATGCTGTGGAATAGTGAAAATGAGATTCATTTTCATTCACAGCGACATTCATTTCTCTCTTCTGCAGAATATTACGAGATTGAAAAATATTAAGAATTTGCTGTCTATGAAAGAGGACAATTAAAAGAAAAATCTTGCTATATCAGTGCAAGTAAATGTTGTGAAGTTAGTTTATATAGTTGATATAGGTATAGAAAGAATTGAACATTTAAGCTAGCATGTAGTCATTTTTACAGCTTTATCATGATTCTAACACTTATTTATATGTATATTTATATTTATTTAAACTAAGTGCTTAATAATAATTGATAAACTAAATTTGTACATGTGTAATGGATTAATGGTATAATAATTACATAAATAAACAAAATTATTATTATTATAAATAAGCATTGCTAAAAGCCAGACTATTTTGTTAAAAATCATTTGCTATGTAGTGACCATTAATTTGGAGTATAAACAGGGAGAGTGACTTTATTGCATCAGGCATGTGTCACTTTGCTCAGAGCTGATTGGTTCAATTTTGGGTATGAGATCTTTTACCTGGAACATAAGAGGAGCAGGTTAGCTTTAGCATATTCATACTAAAAGCCCAAAAACTTCCGTTTTGATTACATTAGGACTTTAAGTGTGAACTGAATGTAATGTTTTTAGACATATTTCCATTTATTTGTAAAAAAACAAAATAAAACAAAAACATGCAATTAAGTATCATAGTTTAAATGTATATACAATTAGCTAAATTTAAGAGTGTTTTTTTGACCCACTTAAAGGTGGGGTAAGTGCTTTTGGTAACCGATGTTGATATTTCAAATCACCAAAACAAACACACCCCTACCCCAAAAGGGTCTGGCCCCTATTTCGATAGCTCCGCCCCACACATACGTAACCCAGGCAACGACTATGGCGGAATTTGCTGTGCCAGCCGGCCGAGGGTATGATGTCATCAATAAGTGAAAGCAATGTGTGTTACTATGGTAATCCAGTTCGAATGTTCAATGAAAAAGTCATCCCTTCCATCCCAAAAACACAAACACAGTTCTCATGAACAACTCGATAGCATGAGCACGAACATATTAGAATTGTGACAAGATTAGAGGGTTATATCGATCACGAAAAGAGGAACCAAAGGAAACACACATACACTCGCCTAAAGGATTATTAGGAACACCTGTTCAATTTCTCATTAATGCAATTATCTAATCAACCAATCACATGGCAGTTGCTTCAATGCATTTAGGGGTGTGGTCCTGGTCAAGACAATCTCCTGAACTCCAAACTGTATGTCAGAATGGGAAAGAAAGGTGATTTAAGCAATTTTGAGCGTAGCATGGTTGTTGGTGCCAGACGGGCCGGTCTGAGTATTTCACAATCTGCTCGGTTACTAGGATTTTCACGCACAACCATTTCTAGAGTTTACAAAGAATGGTGTGAAAAGGGAAAAACATCCAGTATGCGGCAGTCCTGTGGGCGAAAATGCCTTGTTGATGCTAGAGGTCAGAGGAGAATGGGCCGACTGATTCAAGCTGATAGAAGAGCAACTTTGACTGAAATAACCACTCGTTACAACCAAGGTATGCAGCAAAGCATTTGTGAAGCCACAACACGCACAACCTTGAGGCGGATGGGCTACAACAGCAGAAGACCCCACCGGGTACCACTCATCTCCACTACAAATAGGAAAAAGAGGCTACAATTTGCACGAGCTCACCAAAATTGGACAGTTGAAGACTGGAAAAATGTTGCCTGGTCTGATGAGTCTCGATTTCTGTTGAGACATTCAGATGGTAGAGTCAGAATTTGGCGTAAACAGAATGAGAACATGGATCCATTATGCCTTGTTACCACTGTGCAGGCTGGTGGTGGTGGTGTAATGGTGTGGGGGATGTTTTCTTGGCACACTTTAGGCCCCTTAGTGCCAATTGGGCATCGTTTAAATGCCACGGCCTACCTGAGCATTGTTTCTGACCATGTCCATCCCTTTATGACCACCATGTACCCATCCTCTGATGGCTACTTCCAGCAGGATAATGCACCATGTCACAAAGCTCGAATCATTTCAAATTGGTTTCTTGAACATGACAATGAGTTCACTGTACTAAAATGGCCCCCAAAGTCACCAGATCTCAACCCAATAGAGCATCTTTGGGATGTGGTGGAACGGGAGCTTCGTGCCCTGGATGTGCATCCCACAAATCTCCATCAACTGCAAGATGCTATCCTATCAATATGGGCCAACATTTCTAAAGAATGCTTTCAGCACCTTGTTGAATCAATGCCACGTAGAATTAAGGCAGTTCTGAAGGCGAAAGGGGGTCAAACACAGTATTAGTATGGTGTTCCTAATAATCCTTTAGGTGAGTGTATATTAAGAGTATATTATCTTACTTTTTGGACACACTTTGGGAGCTGACGCTTTGGACACACTTTGGGAAACAGACAGTGAGGAGGTTTAGATGCTCCAGGCTCATCGGGTGTGGAAATTAATGGGTAATTATCATCGCTGAAGTGAACGACAATACGATTGCAAATGGACAAACAAGCATATATTAGTTCTGTGAAACAACAAATTTAATGTTACTCGTCTATCGAAAAGAAATAAAGCAACCTCGGTGTCCGATTGCAGGCCTTCCCGCTCCTTGAGTTCTCTCCAGCGCTGGAAAGCTGATACTTCTTGCCTGATCTTCTTTTGTTCATTTGTCGCTCAGCTAATGTCCGTCCTGTGTGTCGTGTCTTTTGAATAATGACGTGCACTGAGCGCTCTCTTCTCCCCATCATTAGTAAACACGCCCCTTACTGCTGATTGGCTACAAGTTTTGGTACTCGGCCCGAAATACTTTTCTAAAGCATTTTTGAAAAATCACTTACCCCACATTTAAGTAGGACTTAAACACACCTGTATCCCCAGATTTCACAGACAAGGCTTAAGCCTAGACCCAGACTAAAATGCATGTTTGAGCTGTTTTAACTGAAAGCAACTTGCATTGACAGATCTTAAAATATGTCAGTGCCATTGTTTTGACTTAATCATTTATTTTTTCTTAGGCACGTTTAAAAAAGTGACTTACTGCAAATGTACTAATTGAACTAGAGCCTAATCCTTGCTTAATCTAAACTCCGTCTGTGAAACCAGGCCTATAATGAAATTACATAATTAAATCTATTGTCTTTAAAAAATACGGATAAAGTGTAATATATATTACACTTATATAGTAAATCTGGGTAAGACAAAAACACATTTTGGAAGAAGTTTTATTTAATGTATATTTAATGTACCTTTAAAATACATTAACTTTAAATTTAATTTCAAACAACACACTACAGTTTTACTACAAATTATATTCCACTTTACATGTGCTTTAATATGTTAGCCAACATGTGTGTGTGCATGTGTCTGAGAGGCTAAGGAGAACGTGAAGTGAATACAGCTGAGAGTCAGAGCAAGCTCTCTTCCAGCTCTCTTATTAAAACCCCCTGTGGCCCTTCTGGGCTTCCGTATGCCACTTGTATGACATTACAGCACTGCTCTTGCTTTCCTCATTACACTATCTGCCCTGGATTTCAAGCACGACCCACTAATCTGCATGAGGAAATGAGGGTGTTTCTAATGGAAACACTTGGCAAACAGAGTGGCCCACTGTTCAAGTCCAAGGAGCATTTCATTTATATAAGTGATTGATCACGCTGATCTGAAGTATAAAGCATTTTCTGCATGCCATAAAATTAACTTTAATAAATGTGAATATATGGTATAGGCCTTAACTGAATACACACACACATACACTTAAATACAAGCTAATATTATTCTTTGATTTTAAAAGAGGGAACTCTGCACGCTATGAGTCTGATGCTGTTCTCCAGCACTCTGTGTGTGGCTGCCATGCTGACAGATGGCACTGCCTAGGGTCTTGGTTTCATGCCATGTCACAGTCTTTAGAGGGACGAAAGCCTTACTGTCTGTTCAAAGTGCACAAAGGCTCAACGACAAAAACATCACTGTATTAACAGAGCTAAAAGACTTATCTGGACAAAACACACTTTCAGGTCTTAGAAAGGGGCACAGAATGTTTGTTACTTAATGATGTGTATTGTGTGTTACATGCATGGCTATCATGTGTGAACGTAATACATAACGTAGGGCTTTTTATCTAACGCCTTTGAATGCATAGCCATCCATAACTAGAGCAACTGCGATGACTGATATAAACCTCTCATTGTAGCAGAGAAAATAATGACGATCCCACTGCATCATTAAATGGCTGTTCCCCATTATAGACCATATTGTAATGATGTACTGCTCGTTGCTGTGGTTCCGTCATGGCCTTTCAGGGCCTATGGTGTCATCCTCATCTCCTCGGCTACGCCTGGGTATCCAAATCTCCTGGCTCCGGACTGCTGATTCCACTTTGGCTCCTCCCACCATTGATTCCGCTGTGGGCCTTCGTCCTGGCTGTGCTCTGGGTTTCCATCTGGCTCCTCCACCATCATTGCCGCCCTGGTTTCTGCCTCCGTCATCTCCTCCCTGGCACCCTCATCCTGGGTTGTCCCGTCTGCCAGTTCTGTCCTCCTAAACCCCCGCCCACACTTCTCTGTTGAACTTTTTCCAGGGTGGGAGCTGGGGAGGGAGTAATATCATGTTCTTGTCTTGTTCTGTTCTGTCTATTCTTAGGGTGCTTCTCAATACTCAAATAGATGTTTGCTTGTTTGCTCGCTCCTCCGTCCTCCAGCTTGTGACTCGGAAATCGATCAAAGAAAGCCATTTTGAAGGACATCTCCATTCTGTAATTGCACCATGAGGAACGAGGAGTGAGGAAACTTCAAGAGGATTCTCATTTCTTATTTGTGAATACTCGTTTCCTTTCCTCACTTCCTTTGCTTGCGTCTTAGCTCCACCCCCATAGGATGCGAGGGAAGGATACACCTGTGACTCCTCAGGAAGCATCCTCACTCCTCGTTCCTTGCCTCCTCGTGGTGCAATTAGAGAACTGAGATGTCCTTCAAGATGGCTGAGGTCGATTGGTTTCTGCATCACAGACTGGAGGACGGAGGAGTGAGGAAACAAGGAAGCATCAATTTGAGTATTGAGTAGCACCCTCTGAGCGAGGATGCACAGGTGTATCCTATGCAGAAGTCTTGTCGAGAAACCTGGCGCAAGTATAAATTCTCCTCCCCCCGTCACAATAATTTTAATTTATGCTTTTCCTTTGCAGTTTAAACAAACCCTACATCTCACATATTTCAACAGGGGATCTTGCTTTAATATTATTTATTATGAATTTCTTAAATAACCAAACTTCAACAGCAAGGGCAGATCCCTTGAGCGCAGCTGATGACGCTGTGAAGTGATGCTTGAGTGATCAAGAATATTCCAATGTACAAATAAGATTTCCCTTGATTCCTTTGTCTTTATTTTTCTTTCCTTGCATCCTTCCCTCGCATCTTATAGGGGGTGGAGCTGAGACGCAAAGAAAGGAATCAAGGATGCACCCTTATGCCGAGTTCACATTGCACAATTTTCTTCAGATCACGGTTCGTTTCACACTGCTTGATTATCTGGGGTATCATTCAGTTGCTGCTGTGTGATCAATGAATTATGGATCGGCGACAGGGGGTTTCACACAGCATGAATTTACAATAGGAAGAATCGCCGACAACTCTGTTTGGTCCACAAACTGTTTCACAACCAAACACACGTGAGATGTGATAAGGAAATAACGCAAGATTTGCGCGAGACTGGAATTGTTATTAAAAATTATAGTCTTAAGATCCAAATTTTCTGCTTGCTGATTTGCAGTGAAAAGGAGAAAAAGAAAAAAAGATAATGGAGGAGGAAATGGTTGGGGAGATGCTGGGAGCAAGGATTGTGTGTTCTGCAAAGAGAGCTGGAGGTAAATAAATACTTTTGCAAAGTGCTGCTGTTGCGGATGGTCAAGCAAATGTTTGTGCTTTGTTTCTGTTTGATATAATTGTAAATCTGTGTACGCTATTTTTCAGTCAACACATTTCACAAAGCAGGTCCAGAACTCGTGCAGTGTGAACTTGGCATTAGGGTACATTTACATGACAACGATGTACTAAAAACTGAAAAGTTTTCCCTTTTATACAGACGACATCGTTGTCAAAATGATCCCCATTCACATGAATCCGCGGAAATTACTAAAAACTCTATATTCTGCTGCCAGTCCAGTGGATGTCACTTTGTAAAGAAACGCTACGGGCCATATTTTAGTGATCTAAGCGCATGGTTTAAATCGCAAGGCGCAAGTGCACTTAGGGCATGTCCGAATCCACTTTTGCTAGTTTAACGACAGAAAACATGGTCGGCGTGCCTGGCGCATGGTCTGAAAGGGTTGTACCTATTATCTTAATGAGTCATGGGTGTGTTTTGGGCATAACGTGCAATAAACCAATCAGAGTCTCATCTCCCATTCCCTTTAAAAGCCAGTTGCACTCACGCCATGGCAGAGTCACTATTTACATGGCAGAATATGCAACCGGAAAAACGGAATGCTTCTCTAGCTAGCGAGGAAACAGATCTGCTCGTCCAATGACGCCTGGTTGCTCGTCATTACTGCAAATAGGTAGACTAATTCTGATACATGCAATGACTATCCATTATGACATGTAGGCATTTTTATATTTATGTACACAATAACAATCTTTTACATTTTAATCCTTTAATTTTTTATATTTAAAAATGTATGTGTGCTGCTGCGCATCCCTGTGTGTGATAAACAGAGTGTATGCGCGTTGTGTACCCGCCTATAGGCTCTAAAGCGCGCCCTTTAATTAACACAAAAAAAATACTGCGCTATTGACTTTAGACCAGGTTTTAGTTGGTCAATGACGCAGTCGTCTTCATTTGCCTCAAAATAGCAACGCGCCAACAATGCGCCTGAACACACCTCGTTTTCATACCAGCATGCCCATGGGTGAACAGATGCGCCAGTGCATTTGCTATTTAAACAACGTGGCGCCGGACGTGAAAATGATAACTGCGTCAGGCTGAAACTAGCAAAAAACACCTGCGTCGAGCCTGACGTCGCATTGCGCCGGATGTATGATAGAGCCCAAAGCGCGCATGATGTCACCGTTTTCACAAATATCATTTTCAAAAACTTGCACTTTGAAACCTGTTTTCAGGCCCCCAAAACGCTGTTGTCATTTAAATGATTGGCAAAAAGGCATAAAAAGTGTTCCGCTCTTAGTTGAAAACTGAGTTGTGCAAACGGCCCCTTTGTTTTTTTTTTACCTTTTTTGATTTATTAAAGACTGTTTTTGTTGATGAGTATTTATTTTAAGCATGACAAAAGATTATTAAAACATAATGATTTAAAATGTATATTTTAGTGTGTTAAGAAACATGAAAGTGAAAGTCATGAAAGTGTACTCTCTTTAAGTACACTTAAGTATTATTGCACTGTAGTGTAATATTCATTAATATTATTGGTAACACTTTATTTTGATAGTCCTTTTTGAACATTTTGTTATAAGTCACATGTCAACTAACTTTCATTAGAGCAGTGGTTTTCAAACTTTTTTAAGAGCGACCCTCTTTTTTGTCGTGACCCATATATAGCTAGGTCTACAACCATTTACATTTAAACAAGTTAAGCCAAGCATAAGAATATTTGTATACAATGGGCTATTTGACTGTATTCTCCATTAAACCACTAGATGGCACAAAATTCAGCTCAGCACTTTTCCCCACAACCGCTTTTGATCCTTAATGCGTTCGCAACGCAAAGTTGATTCTGCACTAATTTGATAGCTAGGCCTGTGGGACGCTAATTAACTGGTTAACCGTTAACCAACAAGAATTTTAACCAATTTATCGTTTGCTGCATGCTTCAAAATACACTACAAATACATATTTTTTGTTATGCTTTTAGGAGAGAAAAAAACAGGTAGGATAAGTCGCATTTAATTGCATTCAGAAATAATACCGGTTAATAAAGCAAAATGTTATGATGTACTACAAACATTATGAACACTGTAGGACATAGCTATAGGTTATTTTAGTTCCCCTCCCTCCACAACAAATCCTTTAAAGGAACACGCCAACTTTTTGGGACTAGCTTATTCACCATATCCCCCAGAGTTAGATAAGTCCATACATACCTTTTTTATCTCCGTGCGTGCCATAACTCTGTCTGACGCACCCACCGCTAGCCTAGCTTAACACAAAGACTGGAGGTAAACGGCTCCAGCTGGCCTACTGCTCAATAAATGACAAAATAACGCCAACATTTTCCTATTTACATGTTGTGATGTGTATAGTTACATTGTGTACTAAGACCGACGGAAAATGAAAAGTTGCAATTTTCTAGACCGATATGGCTAGGGACTATACAAAATTCCTGGATTATTACGCAGGAATGAGAGTATAGTCCCTAGCCATATCGGTCTAGAAAATTGCAACTTTTCACGCAGTAACTATACACATCACAACATGTAAATAGGAAAATGTTGGCGTTATTTTGTCATTTATTGAGCAGTAGGCTAGCTGGAGCCGTTTACCTCCAGTCTTTGTGCTAAGCTAGGCTAGCGGTGGGTGCGTCAGAAAGAGTAATGACACGCACAGAGATGAGAATGGTATGTATGGACTATATCCATAACTCTGGGGGATAAGCTAAAGTCCCAAAAAGTCGGCGTGTTCCTTTAAATGTAACGGTAAAATATAAGTAGGCTATAACTATAAAGCCAAAACGAAATCATTTAATGAGAAACTGAAAGTAACCAGCGTTAGGCTCACATAGCCTAACTTTCTAATTCGAATCCAAATGTTTCCATATTCGCGATGTATTAGGATGTTACACCATTATTTATTATAGGCTTTGTTCTTCACTCGCGTCCCAATATTGATGGAAAAAAACATCCTCTTCACATGCGCAAAAATGTGTTTGGAAACACCACAACGGAGCGGTGCTCACGCTGAATGGCACGAATTGTAGGCTACTACTGACTATTTAAACTGAGCTGTGTAACTTTTTATACGTTAGGTTGACTATTTTATGTTGATAATACAGGCTGCGATGTCAAGTTTGCAATGCTGGAATATGTGTGTGTGTGCGTAAAGGCGCCGGCGCGAACGAGCAGAGGAAACATAAAATACTCTGTCATTTTGGTCATACAGATAATAAGAGTAGGACATCGTTCAAAATTGCAAAGTGTTACATTGTGCTATTGTAAAATAAAGAAAGCAAGATGTGCTTTCTGTCGTCTGGGTATCCTTTCCGTGAACTTGTTTGAAGAGCGCCGTGGCTCACAAAAATGAACCAAACTCAGGAGCAACTGTCGCAGTTTTTTCTTTCCTTTTGTTAATCTGTTAATTATTAATTAAGTCAAATATATTTTGCGTATTTATTCCTTTCATATAGGCCTATAGACTGATTTTATGAAAATTATTATTAATTTAATTTATAATTTTTTTTTTTTATGCAACTCCATTTTCCTTAAATCATCCTGGTGACCCATTTTTGCCGACCCATTCGCGACCCAGGGTTTGAAAACCACTTAGCAGGCTGTCTGCTTAATATCTGCTAACTGTTTACTGTGATGCTCCCCTAAAGACATTCTACTAACTATAAGTAACATTGCAAGTACATGTCAACTCATTCTAACCCTAACCCTACCAGTCTACTAATAGTCTACTAACACTCTAATGAGAGTTACTACAGACATGTAGGTGCAACGTTGCTTATAGTTTACATAATTATTTTATCTGCAAGTACTGTTAGTATACAAGTGCACATTAAATACAATTAAGTGCACTTCTTTTTCACAACATTAGTGTGGAAATTCTCGAACTGTTATGAAGTATGTCATTTTCATTATACTTATTTTTCAAGCAGTCTATGAGATGGTGGTCTTCTGTGTGTACAGCACAATGTGAAATTAGATGAAACAATTTCATGACTGGATTTGAGGATTTGTCTCTGAGTGAAATTGGCAAACGTTACATCTCTATGTTGTTTGAGTGAGATTAGAAAATAATTTAAGGCTGTAATCATTTTGAATCCCTTTATCTGAAGAGAAGAGATTATGAAGGGAGGGAATTTTTCACTTTGTCTTATATATTGAAAAGACAGTCCCATAAAAGCATGGAAAAATATTGCACTGTGCGGCTAAACAATTTTATATAGCCTAATAATGTTATGAAGTTGAGTTTTTGTGAGTTTTTATACTTTGCTCTGCTTCAGCAACAACACTAAGTTTATTAAATGGAAGGTAATGGGAATTTAGACTCTAATATTTTGTAATGAAAATTTGTGCACTTGATTTCCCAAGTTCTTTTGTCATTTTGTAGCACTTTGCACTCATTTGTATATTTTCCAGCTTCGTTAGCTGTCCTTTAAGTGCAAACTGTCACTTGTCACAAAGTGTTGAAGAGACGTCTCTCTTCTAGAACTATCTCCACTGTAAAATATGTCTTCGCCGTTGTAAATCAGTCCCTGCCACATTCTTTTTGAAATGTATTTATCGATGATGAACCTTTTGAAACAATCAATTTGTCATTTGAATGTAATTGCTTTCTTTTCTAAAAATGTAAATTTAAAGCTACAAAATGAGAGTAGGCAATTATCATTGCATATTCTTGATAGCTGCATTTTGTACGTAAAGATTAGGGTTTAATTTTACTACATCAAATGACATCTGAGAGAAAAGAAAACTTAAGTGGTGTCAGACCTCCGCAGTGAAAAAGAAGAATAAGAATTATTTGATGCCGAGTGTCTCTCTCTGTGGATCTGTCGACATGAAAAACACCCACACATCTCACGTTTCTTTTTACATTTGGGTTTTTAAACGGATGCTGATCAGCACACTTAAGCGTAACATCTTGAATGATAACAGACGCAGTGGTTGTTAAGGCATGTTTAATGAAGGCCTCTGGTTGTATGGCTATGACTTCTTGCTGTCACACTTGCCTCCCCCTAGTTATGATCAAAGGCAGGGGCTGGAGAAGGACATGAATGTCCCCCAATTATGTGGAGCGTGACTTGCCAATCATCCTGTGCATCTCGGTAAAGAACAGGCATTTGTATTCCTTTCACACAGGGCACTGCATGCCACAACACTGCCTACAATTATATACATCATAGCGTATGTGGGCTGAGATCACAATAAAAAAATAAAACATTTTCTTAAGGGTGGAACAGTAGTCTTCATTTACAAGCTTCTCCAATAAAATCTGTGACACTAAAAGTGTGTTAACGTTCTGAAAATATTATCATGAAACCAACGTCTGCATGTTATACATTTTTTGCAATTGTGAGTTATAAAGTCAGAATTGCGTGATACACCAATCAGGCATAACATTACAACCTAATATTGTGTTGGTCCCCCTTTTGCTGCCAAAACAGCCCTGACCCATTGAGGCATAGACTCCACTAGACCCCAGAAGGTGTACTGTGGTATCTGGAACAAAGATGTTAGCAGTAGATCCTTTAAGTCCTGTAAGTTGCAAGATGGGGCCTTCATGGATCAGACTTGTTTGATCAGCACATTCCATAGATGCTCAGTTGGATTGAGATCTGGGGAATGGGAGGCCAAGTCAACACCTCAAACTCGTTGTTGTGCTCCTCAAACCATTCCTGAACCATTTTTGCTTTGTGGCAGGGTGCATTATCCTGCTGAAAGAGGCCACAGACACCAGGGAATACCGTTTTCTTGAAAGGGTGTACATGATCTGCAACAATGCTTAGGTATGTCAAAGTGACATCCACATGAATGGCAGGACCCAAGATTTCCCAGCAGAACATTGCCCAAAGCATCACACTTCCTCTGCCAGCTTACCTTCTTCCCATAGTGCATCCTGGTGCCATGTATTCCCCAGGTAAGCGATGCACACGCACCTAGCCATCCACGTGATGTAAAAGAAAATTCATCAGACCAGGCCACCTTCTTCCATTGCTCTGTGGTCCAGTTTTAATGCTCACGTGCCCACTGTTGGCGCTTTCAGAGGTGGACAGGGGTCAGCATGGGCACCCTGACTGGTCTGTGGCTATGCAGCCCTATACGCAACAAACTGTGATGCACTGTGTATTCTGACACCTTTCTATCAGAACCAGCATTAACTTCTTGAGCAATTTGAGCTACAGTAGCTTGTCTGTTTGATCGGACCACACGGGCCAGCCTTCGCTCCCCACGTGCATCAATGAGCCTTGGCCGCCCATGACCCTGTCGCCGGTTCACCACTGTTCCGTCCTTAGACCACTTTTGATAGATACTGACCACTGCAGACCGGGAACACCCCACAAGAGCTGCAGTTTTGGAGATGCTCTGACCCAGTTCTCTAGCCATCACAATTTGGCCCTTGTCAAACTCACTCAAATCCTTACACTTGCCCACTTTTCCTGCTTCTAGCACATCAACTTTGAGGACAAAATGTTCACTTGCTGCCTAATATATCCCACCCACTAACAGGTGCCGTAATGAAGAGATAATCAGTGTTATTTACTTTACCTGTCAGTGTGGTCATAATGTTATGCCTGATCGGTGTATAGTTGCAATTACGAGTTATAAAGTCAGAATTTCAAGATATAAAGTCTAAAGATATATATAAAAAAAAAAACAATTCTCGCAATTGCATGTTAGAAAGTCAGAAAACTCGCAATTCTGACTTTTTTTTCTCACTTTATAACACGCAATTGCGAGAATTGCTTTTATATTTTTTATTCCGAGGCGAACTTCCATAGTTATGCTTGTCCAACTTTACTACTTTAAATGAGTTCCTGTGTTTTCCACTTTAATCTTGTTTTCTCCTAATTGGAATGATCTACTTAGTATGCTACATAGTAGACGGGATTGGGCACACTGTGCCAAGAATAATCAAAAAGTTTTGTTTTTCCCTGACAGTCTCACTTATTGTCACATCACAAAGCTGCTCTCAGCAACAGAGACTTTTTTTAGTTCACAGTAATGCATATTGTTTTGTCTACACTGAGAGAAAAAAACAACTGATGTAGGATTTACTTTAAAACACTTTTCACTCAGAAATGGCAAATTTCACTAGTAAATATCACTAATAATTACAAAGAATTGGCAAGTAATACATTGAATTAAAAGTGAAATCTTGAAGTAGAAAAACTGAAATAGTATTTTCTTGTAATACATACTCCAATCACTTTGTCTTTATTTACAAATGTTTCAGTGTAGACACGTCTAAGAATTTTGTTTTTATTTAAATATTTTTAATTGAATAAAAAACAAATTCTACCATGACGTAGGTCCTGATGACTATGTACTTTACTGTTTCAATATGCAATTATTTTTTTATATATGATATATATTAGTTTTTAACCCTCCTGTTATGTGCAAATTTCAACAATGCTTTTGTGTAGTGTCAAAATGCCCCCAGACACCACCAATGTGCATGTTTATAATTTCTTCTAATAAATGTAATTAGCATATTTTTAAGAGATGTTAAATTAGCTTTGGGGTCAATTTGACCCCAGACATTACAGGAGGTAAGTTGCTTTTTTTTATTTCAGAGGTTCACATCTTCACATCTTCACGTTGGCCATTTTCACAAAAACAATGTGCCGTAAATCCAGTCTGTGCAATTCCTGGCTGTAAGTGCTGTAAAATGCCCATTTTCATGCAACACTGCATTAACAAAGGTCTAATTTAAGCTTGCGAAGTATTTGCAAGTATGCAAAATATATACACTCACCTAAAGGATTATTAGTTTGACCCCCTTTCGCCTTCAGAACTGCCTTAATTCTACGTGGCATTGATTCAACAAGGTGCTGAAAGCATTCTTTAGAAATGTTGGCCCATATTGATAGGATAGCATCTTGCAGTTGATGGAGATTTGTGGGATGCACATCCAGGGCACGAAGCTCCCGTTCCACCACATCCCAAAGATGCTCTATTGGGTTGAGATCTGGTGACTGTGGGGGCCATTTTAGTACAGTGAACTCATTGTCATGTTCAAGAAACCAATTTGAAATAATTCGAGCTTTGTGACATGGTGCATTATCCTGCTGGAAGTAGCCATCAGAGGATGGGTACATGGTGGTCATAAAGAGATGTACATGGTCAGAAACAATGCTCAGGTAGGCCGTGGCATTTAAACGATGCCCAATTGGCACTAAGGGGCCTAAAGTGTGCCAAGAAAACATCCCCCACACCATTACACCACCACCACCAGCCTGCACAGTGGTAACAAGGCATGATGGATCCATGTTCTCATTCTGTTTTCGCCAAATTCTGACTCTACCATCTGAATGTCTCAACAGAAATCGAGACTCATCAGACCAGGCAACATTTTTCCAGTCTTCAACTGTCCAATTTTGGTGAGCTTGTGCAAATTGTAGCCTCTTTTTCCTATTTGTAGTGGAGATGAGTGGTACCCGGTGGGGTCTTCTGCTGTTGTAGCCCATCCGCCTCAAGGTTGTGCGTGTTGTGGCTTCACAAATGCTTTGCTGCATACCTCGGTTGTAACGAGTGGTTATTTCAGTCAAAGTTGCTCTTCTATCAGCTTGAATCAGTCGGCCCATTCTCCTCTGACCTCTAGCATCAACAAGGCATTTTCGCCCACAGGACTGCCGCATACTGGATGTTTTTCCCTTTTCACACCATTCTTTGTAAACTCTAGAAATGGTTGTGTGTGAAAATCCCAGTAACTGAGCAGATTGTGAAATACTCAGACCGGCCCGTCTGGCACCAACAACCATGCCAAGTTTAAAATTGCTTAAATCACCTTTCTTTCCCATTCTGACATTCAGTTTGGAGTTCAGGAGATTGTCTTGACCAGAACCACACCACTAAATGCATTGAAGCAACTGCCATGTGATTGGTTGGTTAGATAATTGCATTAATGAGAAATTGAACAGGTGTTCCTAATAATCCTTTAGGTGAGTGTATATTACATATATATATATATATATATATATATATATATATATATATATATATATATATATAAAACATAATATTTATAACATAAATATATATATATAAATTAAACTTTTGAACTTGGAAATCTATGAATATTAAATTTACAAAACAGGCTTCTTTTTGCAAGTCTAATTACAGCGCTTACAAGGCTGCACTGTATTGATATTCCTCAAACATTCTGGTTAGGGTTTGCTCTAAATCCCCTAACACTACATATTAAATTCAAACTCATTCAGCCTGAACCGCTTAATGTACATTTTGCTGTTTTTGTGCTGTTGTAGTTGTTGTTTGCATAAAAAGGCTTCCACTCTGACCAAGGTGAAAAATGGCTAAAATCCCTGCCAATAGACCAGCCAGACCAGGCTGTGAGAACAGCAAATCCGCCTAGGCTGGTTAAGGATGGGTTTTTTTTTTTTCCAGCTGAGTATAAGCTATAGGTAATTACTAGGTGTTTTTTAAATGTTTTTGAGAATGGTACACATGTGTGGTAAGGAGGTCTTGGCAGTGGCTAGGCAGGCAGCAAGAAAAGCAAAAAACTCTGAAGTCCTTTGGAGTTGCTTTAATTTTTGGCAAGGCATGCTCCAAAAACATTGTGACAGAGACCATAGTCATCAAACATGGGACCAAGTAAAGGGTCAACCAAATTACAAAACAAAAGAAAAAAACAACAAAGACAACACTTAATACATAACAAAGAAACGCAAATTGTTGGCTACAGGTCCAACAAACACCCTTTGTTCCAAAGCCACCAAACACCATTTTCAATCGAGTTTTGGCCGATCATTTCCACAACAACTTTTTGACGATACTGTTATCATCAAACGTGAATTTGTGAAAATGTTGACATCATGCACATGCGTATTAAAGTCCCCATGAAATCAAAATTAAAGTAATTTAGTATGAATATGTTAGCTGATTTCTATAAGCTAGTGTTCTCCAAAACAATAAAAAACATTTAGAAGATATAATCATTTAAAACGTACAGTCTCTCACTTCCGCCAATAGGGAATCAATGATTTTGATGACATCACTCTGCACTCCCGGGCTGCGTTCAGCCCCAACAAAACATTGCAAAACGTTTTTTAAATGGAAACGGTGGTGCGTTGAACACCCTGTTCTGATGACGCAAAAGTTGCAACTACGGCAGCTGAGAAGGCCATTCTTTGTGTTCTTTTTGAAGAAATCGGTATAAATACGTGATTAATACTGCGAAATACTCCCTTGCCATCCAGAATAAAAGAGAACATCCCAATCGAGTGAAGGGATTTGTGGAAACTGTGGTTCCTAATTATTGTGATACACATTTGCCTCACATTTCAGGATAAAAAAAAAAAAAACACTATTTAGCCTCACATACTACTGACTAAACTGATTGGGCTGACATTTTTTACACACCCACCAAACAAGAGAAAATGTATCTCAAACCCTGTTGCACACATGTTTCCAGGTAACATGTCGTTCAACCCGGATCAAACCACTGGTTTGAGCTTCTCATCAGATGTTCTGTCCAATCAAATGCTCTCTAGAATCTGAAGCGTCCCGTCCCCTACATTATAAATAGACGCTGAAGCAAAGCATTGTTTGTCTAATTCCAATTCATGCTTTCTTATTTGCAGAAACACAGACACAGCGAATAACAAACAGTCACACTGCAACCTTCCATGTGGAACAATGAATAAACTTATCTCTTACAAGAGTTTTGTGTGGTGAATGATTTGTATCTCAAACTCTTCTATGTCACAACAGGCTTTGAGTCTTTCCAGAGATACATTAGATCGATTTTCACACACTGACGAATGGCTGTATAGCAGAGGTTGTACGGAAAGCCCTTATATGGAGATGGTTTTGGCATGTTTTATACTAATTTCTACTGCAGGCACACTCTCGCCCATCTAGAATAATCTTGATTCATCAACATTAGGTTGAAGGTAAGAAAGAAATTTATGAGTGAACTCAAGACCAAGGCCCTATCAAACACCCAGCGCAATGTCAGGCGCGATGCAAGTGTTTTTTGGTAGTTTCAGCCAGATGCAGTTATAATTTTCACGTCTAGCGCCAC
Organism: Rhinogobio ventralis; assembly: GCA_039654625.1. Classification (NCBI taxonomy): domain Eukaryota; kingdom Metazoa; phylum Chordata; class Actinopteri; order Cypriniformes; family Gobionidae; genus Rhinogobio; species Rhinogobio ventralis. The sequence goes on from CM077206.1 coordinate 35,087,281, forward strand.
GTTGTTTAAATAGCAAATGCACTGGCGCATCTGTTCACCCATGAAACAGTCTGAAAACGAGGTGTGTTCAGGTGCATTGTTGGCGCGTTGCTATTTTGAGGCAAATGAAAACGATTGAGCCATTGACCAACAAAAACCTGATCTAAAGTCAATAGCGCAGTATTTTTTGTGTTATTTAAAGGGTGCGTTAGTAATATGTGCCTATAGGTGGGTCCACAACACGCATACACTCTGCTTATTACACACACAGGGATGCGCAGCAGCACCCAAACATTTTTAAATATTAAAAATAAAAGATTTCTCTCTGGAAAAGTCTTTCCGCTTGCAAATGTAAATAGTGAATCCGCCATGGTGCAAGCGCAACTGGCTTTTAAAGGGAATGGGAGATGAAACGCTGATTGGTTTATTGCACTTTATGCCCAAAACACACCCATGACTCATTAAGAGACTAGGGACAACCCTTTTGGACCATGCGCCTGGCACGCAGACCGTTTTTTTTCTACCATTAAACTAGCAAAAGTGGATTCTGACACGCCCTAAGTGCACCCGTGAATGCGTTTCTGACCATGCGCTCAGATCGTTAAAATAGGACCCCTATTATATCTTCGTTTTCCTCCCTCTAACTGTATTAGATTTACAAGTTCTCTAACTGCCATTTCATCTAAAACTTTAACACCATTTTTGTTTTGCCTGGCGAACAAATTCAGAATTACAAACATACTTCGGAGAAGAATTTCCTATTGAAGCAACAGTGTGCTGTTCACGCATTGTTCCACGGCTTTAAACACGGCCATAGATATCTGACTGCAGAGATGACACCCGATCTGGGCTTTGCTCCTGCAGCCTTACGACAGACCCAAATGATGTTGTGTAAGCTTCAAAGCACTGTAAGCCGCTTCCAGGAAACAAGAAGTGTGACGTTAGTATTCAGTGTCTCGCTCATGTAAAACGACTTCAAACACAGCGCCCACCTGAGGGAGAGCCACCTCGGTAAATACCTCACACATTAGATCTTTTTAATAATGAATTCTTACTCCATACCTCCCACTCTGAATGGGGAGAGCTGCTGGAGTTGTATCAAAAGAAAAGCGGCTGTCTCATTAGCGTAGCCTCCTCTCAGCTTCGAATCTGAGGATTCATTTGGCTTGTCAGTGCTTCTTGTAGCACAATGACTCGGAAGCCTTGAAAAGTGCTTAGAGGATGTGTGATTCATGCAAGGACGTTTCTAATTGGTTTGATTTCCCTCTAATGTTTTGCTAATTTGCTAATCAATTAGTTTGCTGGCCTCTCTTGACTTTAAAGTGAGCACACAGTGGTTAAATGTGGTAAACAATGAACAATCATGACATCAGTTGCGGTACAGGTCTGAAATTGGAAAGAAACTGGCTGGGTCTTGGCCTCTCTATCCATTCTCTCCTAATAAAAAAGTAATTTCTGTAAAGTCAAAACATGTTATGGTACATGCATGAACACTCGCCAAGTGTCAAATGCGAGTATTGGCTTTGGCCAGTAGGTAAATCAGATTTACTCACCAGGTGGCCGGCAACTTAATAAGGAGCTACAACATAGTACATGATTTAAATTGAATTGTAAGAATGATACCCTGACCCTCACTGATTTAAGTGTTGTGTGCAATACACATGAAACCAATTACTAAATATCTGCCGTGACGTTACACATCATGTATAAATTTATACCTCAGTGGAATTCACCATCAAATGGAGTGACATGTTTTTCTCGCATTAAGCCACCAAAATGAAAAAAAAAACACTAAGGTTGATTTAACACTGCAGGGCTTAACACACAGATCCAAGCTTTGGACACGTACAATCATTTGTCCCACCTGTTTACAGACATAACCGACTGTGCTAACATTAATGACCCACAAAGCTCTAAGGCCTAGGCAGTCAGTCAGCACTATTTCATGTTGTTGGCATGTTTTAGTAGTCCTCGTGTGTTTAATAGGAAAAAAAGAACCATGACATTATGACACATGTCTATGGCCTAATAGTGTTTTTGCACATTTGTATGTTGACTTATGCTCTTTTCTTTCCATGTCTCCTTGCTGCAAAATGTATAATAGAGTGCAACTTTTGGTGTTGGTTCCGGAAATTTTCCATGGGTATTTTTAAAAAGAGTTAGGAAACTATTAACCAAACCAGCAAGCTACGAGGTTAATCACAATATTACAAACATTGATAATGTATAAAGAAATAGATTAAATAATGTGGGCTGATGGCTTCAACAAAAGCATATCGGCTATTAACAACATCATAGCTCACAGCAGGTCTATGTTTATTGGTTTTATAAGTTATTGTTCAAAATCAATTCCCCTATTGAAAAAATTAATGTAATTTTACTTCTGGAACCCGACTCTATTGGTCGACAGTGTAAATGTGGATTGACATAATGACTGTGTGTCATAAATTTGAAAGGGAAAGTATAAATAACACCCCTGTATGAACAATAAATATGATTATGTGATGAAGTAAATACTACAGAAAAACGAATGTAATTTCTACATGAAAAGTTAGTTCAGGCAAGAATAATAAAAAAAAGAAGGAAATTCTATATTAGTACCCAGTTCAAGCTTGTTGAAATTAATGCGGAAATATCAACGTTATAAAATTAAGTAAAACAACTCAACCTTTCTGATACTGGTGTTCCCATCATGCACTGGGGCCTGAATAATTAATAAGGTTGATTTTTTTTCACTGTTCCACTGTTTTTCAGCTGTATTTACACTGTTTTATCATTGATTTTGTTGTTAGGTTTAGTAACTTGCCATTTTGTGACATTTGGAGTTAATTTTCTACTCAATATGACACATTCATACTCAAAAACAATTACCGTCATTGTGTATTTTGTACCAAGTATTGAGGTCTCTGTGTTCAAGTGTCACATTCTATGTAGATATGGCGTCTACACCATTATTATTGTATTATTTACTTGGATGTTTTAAAGTAAAGCATACACTTTAAAAAGTGTAGTTTAATTCAGTGTTATAAAAAGGCTCTAAAAACAGCCAGGGCTGAGCATATCCGTAAACTAATAGAAAATAACCAAAACATCCCCAAGTTTTTATTTAGTACAGTGGCCAGATTAACAAATAAACAGACACCACTTGAACAAAATATTCCAGTACAGTTTAGTAGTAATGACTTAATGAATTTCTTCACAAAAAAAAAATCGAAAGCATCAGAAATACAATTATAAATGTACAATCTTTGACAGCATTTTATGATTCTGCCTCAATTATCAGCCCTGAAGAACAACTGCAGTGCTTTACAACTATAGGACAGGAAGAGCTAAATAAACTTATCATTGCTTCTAAACCAACAACATGTTTATTAGATCCAATACCCACTAAATTACTGAAAGAGTTGTTACCTGTAGCAGAAGAGCCTCTTCAAAATATTATTAATTCATCTTTATCTCTATGTCATGTCCCAAGACCGTTCAAGATTGCAGTTATTAAACTTCTCATTAAGAAACCACAACTAGATCCAAATGAAGTAGCAAATTACAGACCCATTTCAAATCTTCCATTTCTGTCTAAAATACTAGAATTTTTTTTGTTAAAATTACCCATGACGGTAACGCTTTAGATTATAGCCCGGAAAGTACTGCGTAAGTAAAGCGAATTTACAGCGTAACTTTCGGTAATTATAGTGTAACTATAAAGTATGTATGTGTAGGTATAAGGGAACAATATGTAATATTTGGGGAATAAAGGGGTAACTATCAGGAAAATTAACAAATTATTTATACTGTAAGTATTTTTTAATTAAGGGGTAATTATCCGTGTAGTTACAGGGTAATATTAGCCTGGATGCCAGCCGAACTTAGCCCTGCCCACAACATTTGAGGTCGGGAAGTTCGGTCTGGACTTCCGTTGTGGAGCAACTATGCCCGAACAGAAGCTGTTCGGACCAATCAAATTGTCAGGGCGGGCTTTATATGATGATGGACAGATGATAAACAGTAACGTAAGCATTCACGTCACCAAAGAGCGCTTGGGTTGAATTCGTTCTAATCCTAAACGGAGAACTTGTTCGTATATGCATTCACCTTTACTATTTCTCTCAAAAATGATGATCATGTTGGTAAATACTCAGTGTATCCTTAAATTATTTTTACAACACCGGCAAAGATCGTTTACACTCATCTTCTTCTTCCAGCGTGTGCAGTTGAGATCTGTTGACAACTATGCGAGTATGCGTCGCTCAACATACGTCACTTACTCTGTTGCTCTGATTGGTTGTAGGTCTATCCAACTGAGTGCAGAGGCATTTTCTTTACTGGTTCGGTTGAAACACGCCCCAATAATCACAGCGCAATGGAGCAGTATCAGACTCATATTCTGACTAGAATTGAGTATGACGACGTCAGGCTAGGGTAATATGAATCTACGGGCTGTAATTTAAAGTGGTGTTTGTTCCCCTCTTGTTTCATGTAGTTACAGGGTAAGTACAATAAATATTTAGGCTAAAAATATTAAAATATTCATTCAATAAATGAATAGCCTTCCTGATAATGTTCAGGGGTCAGACTCACTCTCCCAGTTTAAATATAGATTAAAGACGCATCTCTTTAGCCTCATAACCCTGTACTCCAGTTATATCAGTGCACATTATTGTCTTTGCTTAATGCTTTGAAAAGCAGCTACGCTAATTATTTTCCTGTTCTGTTTAATCTCGGGACGCCCATCTCGAGGTAACTAGAGAGTCTGTCAGCTCCAGTCTGGATCCAGCCTCTCATGAAGACTTCAGATGATCACCTGTGAAGAGACGACTCCAACTCCTGCGAGGACTTCAGATGACGCAGCTCTCCATCAAAACGCACCCATGCTCATTTTCTATATACCCTAATCATTGTTACAACATGTATTCCTATTTCACTTATTTCTGTGCCTTAATTTATTTTTTATATTAATTAATAATACATTGTTAGCTAATCTGTGTGCTTTGTATATGTACATTTCTGAAATACATAACGTGGACAAATCACTTTAAATTGTAATGTAGACGCATGCATTTTCTGCGAAGCTGCTTTGAAACTATATGTATTGTGAAAAATGCTATTGAATTGAATTATATTGTTTGAGTAAAAAGTATTGCAAAGGAAATTTCAAGTAGAAATTACTCAACAACCTTTTACTGGCCAAGTTACAGTTACTTATTTTCTTTGTTAAGTTTATTTAACTTAGGCCTAGTCCACACGTATACGGGTATTTTTATAAATTATTTTTATACGGGTAGTTTTTTCCGCATCCACATGAAAACGCAAAAACACGATATGAAGCGCTGTCAAGAGCATGCCAAACCAAAAAAGGTTATTGCCGGTTCTGGTTCTGACGTAACAAACCAAAATCTGTCCACTGTTTCACTGTTTCACTGTCCACACGACAACATTACAACCGGAGTTTCATCATTAACACAGGCCTTAGTTAAGTAGAGTTTACTTAATTCCATATGTGAAATTTTCTTAAAAATCTGTGAATCTGTGAAAAATTAAGTACATTTTACTTGCTTTTTTCAGTGTATAAAACACAGCTTCATGACCAGTAAAACCAATTTACGGCCATTTAATTTTCTCAATTCAACTATATTTTGGACTCTGTTTAGAGCCTATAGTATGACATTTTCTAAATCAGTTCTTGCACACAACTGCTTGCTGAATAACACAGAATAACATGTTGTCACATGGCCAGTTCATTACCATCACCACATTTACCTCTGGGAGTCCTGCTGACCAAAACAGACAAACACAGGATGTGGTTTGCAAAGACTGCAGAGATAATAATGTGATCATGAATGTGTGAATCCTTTTGCAATTTGCATAAGCAAATTAGACTTTCCAAGTGGTACAGGGATAAAGCGTACGGTTAAAACAGTCAGAGGCGATGTTATTTAACTATTATATTTAAACCCACTGTGGACATAGAAGAGGATGATGACACGAGCATGTGCATACTGCGCACCTCACAACAGGACATGTAAAGAACATGGACAAACAAACATGGCTTCAGCCAATCAATAAGCATTTCACACTGGGAGAAGTATTCTTGACTGCATGCCGTTATCAGCAATTACACACATCAGAGCAACCCAAGCACTAACTACACATCACAACAATCACACTGGCCAGCATGCATCCTTCGGACTACATTACAGTCTGCACTTTTATTCAGTGAGAGAGAAAGAGATGCAATGAGGCTAAAGGCCCCCCAGGGTAAAAGACCTTACTATATATATGATGCTGGGCTGGTAGAGGGGAAAATGCGGAATCTCTGAACTACACTACGTTCTTTTCCATAAGGAAAAGGATGTGCCATGTGGAATAGGTCTGTAGTGCTAATAAAAGAATCATTTAAAAGATAATCTAGAAAAAAAGGTGTTCTGCCTCTCCCTGCACTGCATGTTCCCTGTATTTTCATGCAGTCCTTTCTTTCTATTTTTATATAATGCAAAAAAGAAAAAAGTCAGCAAAAAAAAAGATTAAATAAACAAAAAAATTGTTTTGCATAGTTTGCCAAAGTACTCACCAGCCACTTTATTTGGCACACCTGTTCAACTGATCATTGACGCAAATATCTAATCAGCCAATCAGCCCCTGTAGACATGGTCCTTGTACAGACGAGACCACTGTCAAAACTATTCCAATTTACACGGATCCTGAACATGTATTACGCATGTGCATTCGCGTTTTTGTTGTTTACACGGAGACCGATTTCAAAAACTTTTTAGTCACCCAAAACGCCTTTGTCATGTAAATGAACAGCCAAAATGCATAAAAAGTTATACGTTTTTAGTTGAAAACAGTGTTGTATAAACAGCCCCTGAGTATCAGAAAGGGGAAGAAAGGTGATTTAAGTGACTTCTGAGTATTTCAGAAACTGCTGATCTTGGATTTTCATCCACAAACATCTCTAGGGATGACAGAGAATGGTCCAAAAAAGAAAAAATATTCTGTTCTGTGGGTAAAAATGCCTTGTTGATGCCAGAGGTCAGAGGAGAATAGCCAGACTGTTTCAGCTGATAGAAAGGCAACAGTAACTCAAATAAGCACTCGTTACAACCGAGGTCTGCAGAAGAGCATCTCTGAACGCACAACACGTCCAACCTTGAAGCAGATGGGCTACAGCAGCAGAAGACACAGTGGTGCTGCTCCTGTCAGCTAAGAACAGGGAACAATTCGCACAGGCTCACCAAAGATTAGAAAAACCTTGCCTGGTCTGATGAGTCTCGATTTCTGCTGTTTCTCTCAGTAAGAGGTACAGACAATATTCACCATAATTCTTTAGTGTTTCAGTAACAGGAAATAATATAAAATGAATAAAATATAATATTAAATGAAAGACAAATCCATATTTCATCTCTGGAAGCCGGGCTAAGTGAGTCAGCACTGTTACTGCACTCCTGGCATGGGCCAGACCCTCAGTCACTCCTCAGAGACCAAATACAAACTTTAGAAAACATATATGAGGAAACAAACAAACTGTGGTTTTCTTGATTAAGTAAAATCATAACTTGAAAGAATCATTAAAAATCATTATAATAATATAGGAGGATAAATATTGATTAATGCTTTGATTATAAATTTAATTAGGATATATATATATATATACAGTATATATTGTCCCTGAAAAGAAAAAAAAACATGATTTTCCTTTAGGGGGGCTTTTATCCCGGTTGTACATTATTATTACAAATGCAAGCCTAGACAGATACAGTATATGTCAATTCTTTAAGGTTTACTTCAGAAATGGTCTGTCCTCTTGGTAGCACATGTTTCGGAAATGATAACTCCACTGTCAGCTCACATCAATCACAGATATTCATTTCTGAAATGAACTGTAAAGAGAGTTTTCGGACTAGTGGTCAGGAACAGCGGGGTGACAGAAAGGCTGTGGTGTTCTCAAGCATGCAGAGAGGAGGATGAAATGAGAAGACACAGCAGACAGTCTCTCAGAACTCTGTGATGGACTAGATATGGTGGTTAGACCCTGAAATAAATGTTAAAAACAGAAGGAACATGTTATTTCCTGAAATAGTAGTTCCCGGGTGACCTTTTTTTTAAGTGCCCCTATTATGGTTTTTCGAATATTCCCTTTCATGCAGTCTGTAATAGGGGTTGTACAGAATAGTCAACTAATCGACGCTTTAAGCTTGACGTCCACTAGTCGCTGGCCTATAGAGGGCGCAACAGGATAAACCATTTCCTGACACGCACGCTCCATTTCCAACAGTTAAAATGACAAATAAATGCATACTCCGAGAGCTCTCCACAATACATGTTTGATTATGCCATCTGGATGCTCAGAATGGATCGGGGGAATGCACATTTTAAATAGGTAAGTTAATCACCGTTCTAAACTAATGCGGTGCAGCATTGTAACCGGCACACACATAGCTCGCGGAGATCGCGCGCATCGCACACAGAATCATTCAGTAGTGCAGAAATGTATTGTCAACACTGTTTCTGTGAATTATCAATAAAATAGAAACTAGAAAGCTCTAGCATATATTTCTTAGTAACTAAAACTCACAGCTTCACTATTAGTAGAGACTGGCAAAATTAATTCACACGCAATTATTATTAATAATTGCAATTAATAATTCACAGCGCTGTGTCATATGCTATAGCTGTCCTGTGCACAAGAAAACCCGTGTCTCAGCTCAAGGTTTCAGTGTTGCCAAATATTTTTCAAGGAAAGTAGCTAAAGCCTGCCCAAAAAGTCGCTAAATGACGTCATGCGTCAATTAGCATATCCGTGACATCACCACGTCGTACTTGCGTTCGGCCTGCCTAATGTGTTTTCTCTCCTAATCCGTGCTCACATACTGTATTTTAAAATAATAATATAGCTGACTGTCCAATAAAGACGTTCTCATTTCCTATATATTTTTGTCATACAATAGAACGAGTATGATATAGTGAATGACTAAATTTGTTTAAAATAATCTGAATTGAGAGAGGTGAGAAACTGGATGAACTAAAGCTCTGTGATAGTGAGTAATATAAGTGATAAGCACAAGAGAAGAATGTAAATCAAAACAGTCAAACTAAATTCTTTAAATATAAAACAAAGGAAGCAGATAAGTGATAAATCCGTGGCAACACTGTGTGCAGCTCGCTCATTCACGTCTGTCAGCTGATTTGTGCGTTCAACGGCATGCGCTGCTGCTCCTCTTAGCCATTCACTGAACAGGGTAGATGCAAAGAGAGGTGTGACAGAAGGGGGGACCTCGCGCTCACAGTACTGGCGACATTTGTAAAGTAACTGACGCTAGATTTGTCACTAGTCGCTTTTTTGAAAAAAGTCGCTAAAGGGGTCTGAAAAGTCGCTTAATATAGCGACAAAGTCGACAAGGATTTAGGCTTATTTGTTCATTAATGATGTCATCAGCGACTAGTCGACTCGACTTTTATCACATTAATGTCGACTTTAAAAAGTCATTCAACCCCTAGTGTGTAATATAGCTGTTTGTGAAAGTAAAAGTTCTGGAAAGTTGTGACAAAAGTGCACTGTTGAAAAGGCCCAGTCTTTTCCATACTATTTACTGATTTGATGTGGATATGTGATTGACAGATTCGTTTTTGGCCCGCCCACAAGAAGGACGAGATTTTTTAGTTCTTACAGCTCTGTCAACTGCTCGCTATAAAGTTGCTTTCATTGTGTGTGCGTTCGAAAGAAGTAAGCGTGTTGTTCATATCTTATGCTTCTAACATCTTGTTTCTTGTCTTAGTGTGAGAATTTGAGTTTTAAGCTACTACCGGTCCATTTTATCATAACTGCGTCATCTTCACAAGTGCGTGAGGCCGGAGTGAATCCAGCCATCTATAACGCGCACATTTAATACAACAAGTTTGTGTATTGCATTATGATTATTTAGATATTAACATGTTAACAAGCATATAGGGTTTTTGCTCGTGAATCACCCTTTCAATCAGTATTGTTTGGCATGTTTATAGCTGTCGTATCGGCTTATGCACAGTAATGCTAATTGTCTAATTGTTTATTTAAATATTTACTGCTGTTGATCTTATGTATAGTGGATTTATTTCAGTTGTGATATGTATATTTCTTTATTTATTTAGACACCACACACGTGCCATATGTATGTGAGGGCGTGCATAATAAACGGAGCATCAGTTGAGCACCGACCTCTGGCTTTGTGCGTTCTTGCCGATGCCCCCTGGTGTTCACAAATTAAAATAACAACGCCAGTACAGTCCTTTAAATCTATTCAACATGCACGATAAATAAAGTTATTGTCTCCCAAAAGAAAGAATCCACTCTGAACCGCCTAAATGAGTCGTCTGTATTTCGAATTCCACTGCATTATGGTTCTATGTCACTAGAAAGACACCCGCCTATGTTGTACTTTGTCCGCCCGCGAAAAACTTGACCAACCCCTTAAACACGTCATTTTACTGACGACTGCTTCTCAAATCTCAGAGTTCAACGGGGGATTTTAAAAACGCTTTCTCTGGAAAGATGGGTCGGTACCCAGTTTATTTGGACCAGCTTGCTCCTCAGAATCACAACCTGTAAGTGTGAATAATTATTGATGTATATATTTTATACCGGGTGTCCAAAATACGTAGTTTTGTGTTTTATATTGTTTAGGTCTACGGCTAACCGGCTAACACATGTTATTACTATCTTACTGAAATAGTTCATGCTAATCAGCTGTGGGCCACTATTACCTAAAACTCTGTCTATTAATGCAGATTGTCTGTCAGTCTTACTACTTTCAGTAAAGATAAAGGATGGAGCAAGATTTTTTTTTACAAACTTTAATGTTACATCAGTCATTCACGTTAGTGCTCAGCTAACATATGCACCGTTATTTATACAGTTCCCGCATGTGCACCACACTAAATTAGAAATATACACACCGTTTTGTTGATAGACATACTCTTGTTAATGCTGATAGTGGGGAATTACAGTTGCAACATCTCATAATGTACCTCAAAATGAGTAGCGTATCACTGAGAAACGTCCTGCTCAAGTTGTCCTTGCGATGGAGGTTCGGGTTGAATCACTAGTTCTTCCAATGTTTCATCATCGGACGCTCGGACTGATATGGTAAAATCAACGTCATCGTTACTGTCTATACAGTGTGTATAATTGCTGAGGACTGAGGAAGCCTCATGAGCTGAAATTCAGTTATGGTAATGGTCATTTAGCTTCCGACGGTCGACCAATCACAATAGACTGGGTCATCTGGCCAATCAGAGCAGAGTAGGCTCGTGGAAAGGAGGGATTTAGAGAGACTGATTCATCCGACGTGTCGTTTGAGAATCATTGAAAAATGTGGTGATGTGCAATGTATATTATGAGGAAATTAGATTTTTTTGACCTTTGATGCATGTAAACCTGTTGAAGGAGATCGCCAAAACAAAATTAGGAAACTTCAAAATAGCATAATAGGGGCACTTTAAGCATTAGATGCACAATTCACATTAAGTGTGTTAGATTAGCTATCATGTGCCAATATGCTTATTTGATTTCAAAATATACACTATAAGGGGAACTTTAATTGTAAATGTCATATAGATTGAGACATTCAGAAGACATCTTCAGAAGAAATCAGCCAGTCAACAAGACTGTTAAATGTGCCTCAAATCAAGTGGCTTGATGTGGAAATATGCTGTTTATTTTCTAAGGGCTTGGATTTACAGCTTTCACCTAGTGGACAATAAAACCGGTGATTGAACAGTATCCCACAATGCAATGTGTTCAGTTTGACCTTCCATTGCCAGTGTGATATATGAACTGAAAGTAAAATCAGCCAGAGTTTTAAACGTGTCCTTTTCAATCATTACTTAATCAGACTGTCAGGTTTATACCAACTTAAAATAAAACATAACTGGGTTTTTTTTTCTCAGGTGATAAATGGAAGGCATTTGCTGAATTAAGCAGGAAACACACAATGTCATGCTACATTATTGATGCATAGTGTTACATATACTATTTATATGTATACAGTGTATAGTATGCAGTAAGCACCCAGTATTCATTCATTCTTTCTTTCTTTCTTTCTTTCTTTTTTTCTGTCTTTCTTTCTTCTCTGTTCTGGACAGTTTGAGAGCATTTGTGACAAATGAAAAAAAAATAAGAATGCAAAATAAGTTCTTCAAACAGACACCTCAGCAGCATCGGCAGGTGAAAAATAACTACAGCCTGCAACACCAAATCACATACTACTGCATTAATATTTAGTTCTTTATTATGCTGACTTTTAGTATACTTTTTGACATTGACTTTTCATAGTGATAAATAACTTAATAACAGAAAATATAATTAATCTCAGGTTGAAGGCACAAGAGTAATTAGTTGTTTTTCTTCTAAAAATGATCCCCTTTGATGCTGCAGTTGGGATTCTAGTGTGATTATAAAAGCACTATATTCTGACTGAGCTCCATTACTGAACAGACTGGCCATTTATTGAAAGTAAATATTTAAACACTTAATTATATCTCTGATTTGCTTCAATAATTTTGAGGCACTCAGAGATTTTCAGTGATCTTATTTTCTCTAGTCAAATTACAAAAGAAATATTAACTCAAATATTTGACTCTGACAAACTTCATCTCTCACAGTACAATGGTTGGTTGGTTTATGCACCTGTTAGTTCCCACATCTGTTCATTAGAATGTGTGTCCACATACGTTTGGCCAGTGTTGGGGAAAGTTACTTTTAAAAGTAATGCATTACAATATTGTGTTAACTAAATTTTCCCCTAGGGCCATTTTCCTGGTTTCCTGCAGTAGGAACTCTGAAGTGATGTAAGCTAGCCAACAGTGACGTCATTTAAGCCTGACATTCAACATTGTCAACAACTGGAGGATGGAGGAAGCCGTGATCAGTTGAAAAGTGCCTGGACTGTGGCGTCGGCCTATTGCTATTATTTGGTTTTGTTTCTGTTGGTGGGTGGTGCATTTGTTTAGATCAGTTTGTGCTTCTGTTAATTTCCATCATGGTTTTTAGTTGTTTGATCATCTGTCACACCTTATGTTCATTTTTATAATTGATTAGTAGAGTCTATTTAAGCTCTGCGTTCTGTTCTGTTCATTTGTCAGTTATTGTTGCTACATGTTGTTCTGTTCATGTCCAAGAGTTTGCTCCCGATTATTTTGTTTCTTTTGATTTCTTGTACTGTAAATAAGGTTAAGGTTACATCCATTTTCCTCACAACCATGCTGAATTAGCGCCCCTAAAAGACGTTCCTATAACAAAAATTGATCCCAGTTCCTGCAGTGCGAACATACCAAAAAGTGGGTTCTTCCGGCAATAGTTATAAGCAGAGCTTGACATTAACACTCGCCAACCCGGGGGGTTTCAGCAGTGGGTCACAGTATACTAGCCACTTTGGCGGGTTGAATTTTATACATAATATATACATTTTTCAATTGTAGTCTTCTAAAAAGGCATCTGAAATAATAAACTATGTGCAATGTAGTGTTGTGAAAAAAATTTTTTTACATATCGGTACCGAAATATCTGAAATGGTTCCAATACTCATTTTCCACAGAACAGATACATAATACCGGCTGCTCTTTTTCGCTCTCTCATCTATCCGACAGCGAGTTGTCACACGAACCTGCCTCCCCTCATTCACTCGTTTCATTTGCTCCGGATGAATATTGTTGGTGTTACGGGGATTGGATTTCGCCGTGGGATTGCGCCTGACACAATTTAACTCATTCCTGCAGATTTTGTGCTCCCACCCAAAGTGCACACATATAAAGTCACCTTTTTCTCTAAATTGAGATCTTTTTCGCTGCATATTGCACTTAGTCAAATACACACAAAATAATGAAGAGTCAAATATACACAAAATAATGTAAATGTCAGTCTTGGCGAGTATTCACATAAACACAGTCAGTTATGTTTTAATTGAACATAAACAGTTGAGAAATAAAACGCATGTGTAACAGTATAACAGTGCGTCAGGTCTTAAAGTGACAGCATATACCTGCTGCCAAATTATGAGATAATTAGGCAGTTTTCCCTTATGGTATTGATGTCAAATTTGTGGCCAGTGAAAATGCTGAGTGTCTAGTAACTTTGAAAAAACACTAGCCACAGTGGCTGGTGAGCAAAAAAGTTAATGTCAAGCCCTAGTTACTATGAAAACATTCCTCCTGTGTGAAAGCCCCTATAGTATAGTCTACTGTAGGAAGTTTAAGGAACAAACTTTATTGAAATCCTAATCCATCACCCTGATATGTGAAGCATCTGTACAATGTATTCTGGATGTTTTTCACCATAAAACAGGTAACAGATCGTCAACACAGATAAAGATCTCTCTCTATCTCTAAATGATCTCTCTGCTTTCTCCGCCTCTGTTGGCTTCGCAGCGGCAGTCAGAGGTTAGCGGGCATTTATTGAGTTGCATCTGCAGGAACAGGATCCATTTAGCAGATTGGCTGTCAGTGATGATCTTTACTAAAAGGCGGCTGCATGCAGAGAGGGTCTTGGCAGGACACTATGATGCTGCTGTTTGCTGTGGAGTGGATGCATGTGTAAATTTTCTGACCCATTTATCATGTCGTAAGCCTGTTTCATCGCCATATGGTTCTGCTGTCTGAAAAAGAGGGTTATTTGTATGAGTATACGTTTGACAAGCTCAGGTTGCAAATATCCCTCATGCTGTTGAGTTTTTAATGGATTTGTGCCATAAATCACAAGATATTTTTGGGACATATTGTTTTTTTCATTATGCAAACGCTCTCAACTCTTTCTCTCCAACATAAATTCTTTCAAAGACAGTTTTGGTGATCACATCTTTGCACTGACAGCATGGAGCTATTTTAATCATCTGGAGTGCAGTGCCCAAAAGTATTGTAAGCCAACTGTGCTCATAAGTTCTGTTGTTACCAACATGGTTCACCGATTTGCCATTTCCAATGAACATTCGCGAACAGCATCACAGACTTGTGTGGTGGTAACTACAGCCATCATCCTGAGATTAGAAGCATCTTGTTTGTATGGCATGTGGTCTTATATAGACAATACATATAGACAACACCATTTTACGCTTTGGCATATTGGAGGCTAATTCATATGAATTGGTACGATCTCATTTGTACAATTTCGTACGATCTGCTTATGGACAGTTAGGTTTAGGGGTGAACCTTCATTCGTACTTTTTTCTAAAAAAAAAGTACATTTTTATGCAATTCACTTTGAACAAATTCATACAAAATTGCCACCTTGTAAAACATTTTCCAGTGAGATTGGGTTGACAGATCATGCTCTTGGCCATAATAAGCAAGCTAACAAACATGCATATTCTATATCTTTCATTCCATTCCACTAAAAAATGAATATATACATTCATTTAAATTTTATATATATAAATCTATATATTCACTGTCAACAATCAGCACTGTTTGTGAAGAGTGTGCATGTGTGTTTGCATGCACAGAGAACAAAAATAGTGACAGGCCAAGGCGAAGCAGGCTGATCAGGTGGCCAGGGCGAAGCAGGCTGAGTAGGTGCCCAAGGCGAAGCAGGCTGATCAGGTGGCTAGGGCGAAGCAGGCTGATCAGATAGTCCGGGGCGAAGCAGGCTGATCAGGTGGCCAGGGCGAAGCAGGCTGATACGGTAGCCAGGGCGAAGCAGGCTGAGCAGGTGTACAGGGCAAAGCAGGCTGAGTAGGTGGCCATGGCGTAGCAGGCTGATCAGGTGGCTAAGGCGAAGCAGGCTGAGCGGGTGGCCAAGGCGGAGCAGGCTGAGCGGGTGGCCAGTTATAGACCTGAATATCAGTATTTTAATAGATATATTTACAATTATATCAAACAGAAACAAAGCACAAACATTTGCTTGACCAGCCACATTGCAAACATTTTTATTTACCTCCAACTCTCTTTGCAGAACACAATCCTTGCTCCCCGCGTCTCCCCAACCATTTCCTCCACCATAATCTTTTTTTTTATTTTTCTCCTTTTCACTGCAAATCAGCACACAGACAATTTGGATCGCAAGCTTTCTGCAGTTTATCATTTTTAATAACAATTTCAGTCTCGTGCGAGAATTCCGGTCTGACGCACGCGTGATCATGCGTTGTTTCCTTGTCACATCTCGCGTGTGTTTGGTTGTAAAACGCAGTTTGCGGACTGGACAGAGTTGTCGGTGATTCTTCCTCTTGTAAAGTCACGCGGTGTGAAACCTCCTGTCACCGATCCATCGTGCTGTGCGAACACAGCAGCAACTGAATGATGCCCCAGATAGTCATACAGTGTGAAAAGAACAGTGATCCGACTAGTTTGAAAATCGTGCAGTCTGAATTCGGCATAAGTGGTTGTTCTGCCCGCGTCCTTGTATGCTGAATTCCTTTCTGGAAACTGCTGCAATTGGATCCTGTTCCTTCTTACTCTACAACCACTGTGTGACAATTGGACATTTTTCACAGTGTAATGCACAAGACAGGAACTTTTCCAAGGACAGAGTAATTTGTATGGAATGTGTAATAACCTAAAGGTCTGAAATAGTGGGAGAGTTTGTTTCCATTTTTATACTGTTTGGATGAAGGTCTGCACCACACAGATATGTATGCACAGTCGTTCAGCTGGATCAGTCACTATTAGAGTTGCTGTGATTGGATGAGAACTAGCTTGCTAGTGACACAGGAAAGGCTGATCAAATGTCAGACAAATGTCAGGCCCCTAGAGAAAAATGAACGCCCAGGCGAATAGGTCACCGTAAGTTCACTGTATGAGATGGCAAAGAGGGCAGAGCTTGGCGTCTCCTAACTGATCTGTGACGATGTGGCAAATGCCAGGCTTTTAACAGTTTGCTCACAATCTGAGGCAAAGGAAAAATCGATTTATTTCTGACTTTCTGAGGGGATAGAACAACACAAAAACTGAAGGATGATAAAAAACTACATACTGAACATAAAGGTGAGTATTTTAACCTTGTTTTTTCAGTAACAGATGGTCCAATAAGAATAATGACACAGAACGATTTGACATTTAAAAAAAAAAAAATTCTTATTTAATAACAATTTTCCATAAGAATCTGCATAAAGAAGCATCTCAAAAATATAGCATATGATAGTTTTGATTTGAACAAAAATTGGGGTATTTTGTGAGACAAGGGTCAATTGACACTCTGGTGATTGGTCAACCTCAACAACTGGAAATGCGAGCAAAGTCAGAGAAAAGAATTGCGACAAATTTTTTTTGAATTGCTTAAGTTCATATCTCGCAAATCTGACTTTATTTCTCAGAATTGCATGTTTATATCTTGCAATTGTGACTTTATTTCTCAAAATTTTGACTTTATTTCTCAACATTTACTTTATTTCGCAAAATTTTGACTTTATTTCTCAGAATTGCAAGTTTATATATAGCAATTCTGACTTTTGTCATCACAATTGCAAGTTGATATCACAATTTTGAGGAAAAAGTCAAAAGAATGTTTAGATAAAATATAGTAGAATGACTATTTCTCAAAATGTTGACTTTATTTCTCAGAATTGTGACTTTATTGAATGAAAGAATAAATCAATGAAGTGTTTTAGTTTTGTACAAAAAATAATATGTTGGTGCAATCTATATTTGTCTAAACAAATTTCAAGCATTATGATCTGGAGAAACATTTTTTATTAGTAGTGCAAGTTAAAAAAAGATGTTGGGAAGCTGAGTTTAAAAAAGTATTGGAAAATGACTTGAAAACTTCACAACATCAGCACTGTTATTAAACTGAATCAACAGTGAACTGACTTGAGCTGAATAACGACACTATTGCCTTCTATAGAGCTGCTTATTGCTGAATTTAACTCGTTTCATAATGGATAGCTGAATTTTATAATATTATGGTATTTTGTTCTGTTTATTAACGTGAAGCTACTTTGAAACAATCTTTATTATATGAAGTGCTATATAAATGTGGCTTTTTTCCCCTTTCCAGTCTCAACCCTTATGTCTTTTGTTTTTATCTCTATCTGTAAAAAAGAAAACTTGCAATACTTCATCTCTGTATTGTCACACCAAGTTCTGTCTCTTTCATTTTCTGGAGGTATTTGAGGAGAACATTTTAATGTTCCCTGTGGAAGAATGCTATACCTTTCGTTAGGAAGTTTGTCTCTGTGAACTTGAACTTGTGAAACACACTCGACTGAAGAAAAGTCTCAACATACACCTGAGTTCAGTGTATCTAAATGAATACATATCATTAAATTGTATTTCAAGGAGAATGAATGCTGCAACCTGTCAATATGGACGGGAGATGCACTTAAGTAAGATGTCAACTTTCAGTGACCGTCTCAACAATAAGGGATAACTGCATCGGTTTACTTTTTTTTAATTTAAGAACATAATTATACGGGGATTATACAATTATATAATTATAATGTTTTTAATATTTTGTGAAACAATGTATAACAATGCAACACTACATTTTAAAAAGTAGTATTCTGCATTATGTTCATCACATGACCTCATTATGAGCATGTTTAATTGTAGTCATCATCTGTGAAATAAAAATATTTATTTCACATTTTGCATCCATTTTAGTGTAAAAATGTCCTAACGCTTTACAGTCTGATTCAATAAAGTCTATAATGCCTACAGAAAGCTGTCTGTTAGCATTCCCATTCATCTCAAACTCTCAATGTAATGGACTATTGGACTTGGTTGGTGTGTGACACTCCCAATTGCACAACCTACTTGCTGCCATCTTTACTGCTCAGTTTCACGGACAGCATCTCTGACAGTCCTTCCGTTCTTACAAAATTGTGTGTGGGAGAACTATGTCAGACTAATCTCTCTCTCTCTCTCTCTCTCTCAGACACAATTCTAAGGATAGTGCATCCTCGACTCATTGTTAATGCGTATTAAAGAGGACCTATTATGCAAAATTAATTTGGTGTTTGAACATAAATGTGTGTTGGCACCCATAATGGTAAAAATCCACCCACTCCTTTTTTTAATCCCCATAAGCAGTGTCTCAGAATAAGCCATTTGCAGTTTCTATGCAATGTGACGTCACGTATGCTTATGCCCCACCCACCACTGCTATGCCCCACCCACCACTGCAGACAGACCCCGCCCTATTAGCATAGACCCCGCCCGCAGTGAGCTGAACACAGTCCGACATGTTCATCTCCTCGCCAGAGATGGGTTACCATCATGGTGACGAGTGGATCATGAGAACAGATTAATGTTAAATGTTCTATATTGCTGTACTCATTCAGCAAGTGCTATGCTAATGCTATCAATGCATTGTGTTACCAGTTAGCAAGGTAGTATTTATTGAATTAGCTAGTTAAAGCTAACCAAGTTTCCACTACTAAAAAGTTGATAATTTTAATTTAAATAAAAAAATTAGCTTACTCAAATATTTGAAGTTAAGAACAATTAAAATGTGTGAGTACAAAATAAAAATCTGCAAGTTCTACTTAAACTTTACATTTCTTAATTTTGATGTAACTGATTGGCTCAATTTTTTCGAGTTTTGCCAACTTATCTGGGTTTACAGTATTTGACTGATGAGACCAAAGTGCACTTTTTGCAGTAGAGCGGGGGGGGGGTTTATGTCATGTTTATTGTGTATGTTAAGTTTGTACAGTTTGTCTCTACAGACAAACATCATGGCAAAGCATGCTGGGAAATAGAAATCCCAGCACAGTTTTGGTTAAATTTAAGTTAGTCTAAATTAAAAGAAACAAGTTCATAAAACTCAAAACAATGAAACAATTCAGATTACTTAAAATGTGTCAGTTTTGAGAACTCAAAAGAAAAAGAAAGTTCTAAATACTCATAAAAGTTAATTAGTTTGAACTAATTTGTTTAAGTTGAGTTGGCTCTACTCAGACCAATTAATAACTTTGAGTGTTAGGGTTTCCAGTGCAGGTTTGTTGCTGAGCTGCTTTTTCAGACAACAGGTTGTGTGATAGAACTCATTCTCTGTGGCAGCATGCACATGATTAATTGCATGTCAGTTACACACTTTACACACACTGAAAAGCTTCTTGCTGTCAGTTAGTGGAAAGACAAGATAAAAATATGAAATTACCAATATTTTATTTCAACCAAAAAGACTTGAATGCACATGTCATCATAATTCCGATGTCCCAGGATGACTTGAAGCAAGCATATTTCTCTTATCATGAGCGAGCACTTTTTATTGTTACCTTTGTCAAATTTATCAGTTAACTCTAAATGAGAAAAAACCCTCCCCAAAAAACCTGATCTTGTTCCACAAGAGAGGAATATATGCTCTAAACATTAAATTGAATTATTGATTAAATTAATCGAAAATGTCAGAACAACAAACACAACAAACTAATCTCAGCTCAGTCTTGCACTGGGGAAAACAGGAACACGAAAAAGGACCAGAATGCTAACGAACAAACCTCCGGCAAATGTACAAAGCACCTGCTATTTATTAAAGTGATAGAAGAAAAAAACAAAGAAAGTATATATCTTTCACCTCCACTGTGGTTTGTGAGACACATTAAATATAAAGTCTGTTTGAACCAGAGAGTCATGGGAACTGTGATGGGATTTCAGAGCATTAAAAAAAACTATTCTTTTTTTTTAACTGCCTTTTTTTTTCAATTTGCAGTGCAAATGAGGAGATGAGGAATGGTAGGGTGATGAAAGATGAAGGAAAGATGTAGTAAAGGTAGAACAGAGAGAAATTGGGAAATGAGAGAAAAAAAGAATAAAAATGATAGAAAAGGTTAGATGAAGTTCAAGCTGACCTTTCATTGACCTTTCATAAGAGCGGCCCACGGGTAAATCCAGCTAATGATGCGTCAGCGTGAAGGAATCCACAGTATACACACAATACACACACATACAAGCACACACCCTAGTACATTACCATCAACTGTCACCCACAATGCACTAGACCTTTGCTTCTGGAAGGAGCAATGCCTCTCTTAAAATGGCATGATTTTACTGGCTCTGTTCCAAAACAGATTGAGCTGCTTCTATATGCAGCAGTTTAAAGTGCCCCTATTATGCTTTTTCGAATATTACCTTTCATGCATTGTGTAATATAACTGTTTGTGAATGTAAAAGGTCTGCAAATTTTAAAGATCAAAGTGCACAACAAATCAAGTTATTGGGCCCTATCATACACCCGGCACAATGCGAATGTTTTTTGCTAGTTTCAGCCCGATGCAGTTATCGTTTTCACATCCAGTGACACGTTGTGTAAATAGCAAATGCACTCGTGCCCATCTGTTCGCCCATGGGTGTGCAGGTGTTCAGGCACATTGTTGGCGTGTTGCTGTTTTGAGGCAACTGAAAATGACTGCGGCATTGACCAACAAAAACCTGGTCTAAAGTCAATAGCGCAGTATTTTTTGTGTTATTTAAAGGCCGTGTTAGTAATATGCGCCTATAGGCAGGTGCACAACACGTGTACACTCTGCTTATTACACACACAGGGCAGCACACAAACATGCCCGATATTAAAAATAAAAGGTTTCCTCTCTGAAGAAGCGCTCAGTCACCTGCGCCATGTGCTTCAGACCATGCACTCAGATCCTTAAAATAGAGCCCACTGTCTCCTAAAAGAAATAATTGATTCTGAACTTCTGAAACGAGTAGTCAGCAATTGCAATCTCACTTCCGTAACATATCTATGTAGGTTTGTAACAAGTTTGCATAATGTCAGCCTATAGTCTCCATTGGCTGCCCACAAACAACTTCTACTTTCCCTCAAACACTGTAGTTGTCGGTGATGTCTGGAAGAGTTTGGTTTGTGTTGTCGACATTTTCTCTGCTGTGAATTCACTTTGCTGCACTTCCAAAGGATGATGACTTGTGCTGGAATTGATATGGTAAAACCAACTGCATTCTTACCGTTCGTATCACTGTTTATCAAGTGCTGAAGAAGATCCAAAGCTGAAATTCAGATATGGTAATGGACATTTTGTTTCTGACATGTACTGTAAGCAGTAGATCAGTCACAACAGAGTGGGCCATCTGACC
The DNA here is from genome assembly GCA_039654625.1 of Rhinogobio ventralis. Taxonomy (NCBI): domain Eukaryota; kingdom Metazoa; phylum Chordata; class Actinopteri; order Cypriniformes; family Gobionidae; genus Rhinogobio; species Rhinogobio ventralis. The sequence continues at coordinate 35,109,253 of CM077206.1, forward strand.
AATCACAACAGACTGGACCATCTGACCAACCAGAGCAGAGTAGACCAATCACAACAGACTGGGCCATCTGATCAATCACAACAGACTGGTGACAGGGGCACTTTAACACAACATAGGCACTCCTGACTGTAAGTTGTATGAATGTACCTAAAAAACTACACTTGTTGATATTAACAAGCAAGTAGCAGCCAACTTAAAGTAGTAGTAAACCCTAAACACTCAGACTACAGACTGCTGAGTTTGTGTCCGTGAGATCAGTGACACAGTCGGCGTGAGACTCTGCTCAACATGTCCCCAATGAATTAATAAGTGAAGAGTAAGGGAATAATAGAATATTTAAAAAAAACTAAACAAACAGAACTATAATTTCAGTCAAAATTTTAGAAGCATTTGATATACAGAGCTTGAATCTCAAACAAAATTTTATTAATCTTTTTTTTAAATCGATGCTACCTGACTAGAGAAAAAAGACTGTTGTCTTTCTTTTTGCCAGATAGGTTGGAAAACTTCAACACCCATAATACACGGGGCATGTTGCTGTCCAAAGTCACTCCCACCGGTTTTCTATGGATACGCTTGACCAGTCAAATTCCACCTTGCATTAGTAGGAAATACTTCTCTTAGCAAACTTTTAGTCATAATAGTGTCAACTTGTATTTTTCCTGGGTGCAGGAATTCAAACATTTAGCAGAAGTGAGTTATTTTCGGTTTCCAGCGAAGGATCCAGTGTGTTGTAGGCAAAATTGACAAAATTGTAAATATGGCGAGAACACCACTATGGAGATGACACCGTTTTGCATCATCTGGAGGACTTTTGCTGACAAATAAGCATGCATTTCTCAGCCCAGGTAACAGAGAAAGAGTAAACATTGTTCATTTATACTATTGACATTGTTACAATACAAAGCAAGTTGAAAATCGGCATAGTTACACTTTAAGGGAAATTCACATGTAAAAGACCTTCTTTGAATATGCTGTAGGATTCTATCATTGGGTCAGTGGGTGATTCTTAAGATTAAAAGCCAAATTCTAAGGCAACATTGCATGTATCTTTCACGGAGAAGGCAATCCCATAACGCACTGCAACAAGCTCAGTGAAAAATCCATTCAAGATGGTGTCCAAATAAACTTAGAATTAATTTAATATAAAAAAAAAACCTCTTTAACAAATTAAAAATTTACTATTTTAGAACAACATAATGCAAATGAATGAAATTACAAAATACAAGTAATTCATTTCTTTTTGTTACACATTTGACAGATACTTTTGTCCAAAGTCACTTGCAAGATTCAACATTTATGTAGATATTTTGTTGTGTTTTTTAATTCTTATTAGGCTTTTTGTCTAGTGTTTTGGTTTTGTTTCATATTCAGGTTTCATGTTCTTATTTTGTTATGTTCAGTGTCATGTTTCCTGTTGTCATGTGATTCCATTGTGCCCTCATGTGATCATGTCATGTGCTTCCCTAGTCTCTTGTGTCATGTTAGGTGTGTTCGACATAGGCTGCGGCTGGATGTAACCGATCGGCGAGAGTTGCCACGTGCAGGCGGGGAGGAGCTGCAAAAGGAGACGTGAAGTCTGACACTTTCTGTTTCCAGTAGTGATGCTCACGCTGTGTTTGCATACTTTATCACAGATGAAGCAAAATAAATTCAATATTTGTAGATTTTAAGTGATTTGAATCCTAACTTTACATTTCCAAAAAGACAAGATGGAAGAAGCTTTCATTCCCATTACATGTTTCGGATCCTCATTAATGGGGAAAAAATCAGACGTCCATGGCTTGTGAACTCTATGAAAAGTGATACAGTTTTTTGCTGGTGTTGCAAATTGTTTTCGAAGGGGTCTTCAAAGCTAGTCACAGAGGGACAATGTGACTGGACTAATACTGGAGCAATCCTAAAACAGCATGAAAACAGCCCAGCACACATAAAAACTGTTGTGTCATGGAAAGAGCTGAAACTACGTTTGAAAAAGGGACAAAAAATTGACCATACACAATTAACCCTTATAGAGGCTGAGAAGAGGCGTTGGCATGAGGTTCTCATGCGACTGATTGCAATCATTAAGTCTCTTGCAGAGCGAAATCTGGCTTTTCAGGGTTCTGAAGACAAATTAATGGTGCCCAACAATGGAAATTTCCTAAAAGAGGTTGAGCTCATGGCTAAGTTTGACCCTGTGCTAAGAGAGCATGTCAGACAAACTGAAAATCAGGGAAACCACACAACCTATCTCGGCAAAACAATTCAAAATGAACTGATCTCCTGCATTGGTGATCATCTGGTCAAAACAATGGTGGCGGGCATTAAAGAATCAAAGTATTTTTCGATCATCTTAGACTGCACACCAAATGTCAGCCACACTGAGCAGATGTCTGTGGTGGTTCGAACTGTCAGTCTACAAAAAGGGCCAGAGATAAAGGAGTACTTTCTGGGGTTCCTAGTTGCTCCTGAATCCACCGGCTCTGGATTGTCTTCTCTCATCTTGAAAAGACTGGAGGAGCTTGGCATACCATTTAGTAATTGCAGAAGCCAGTCATACGACAATGGAGCGAACATGAAGGGAAAAAATAAAGGAGTGCAAGCCAGACTTCTTGAAAAAAAATCCATGTGCACTTTATGTTCCTTGTGAAAGCCGGACTCTTAACTTAGTTGTGGCAGATGCAGCCAAAGAGTCAGTAGTTGCAATTAATTTTGGGGTTGTACAGAAACTGTTCACTCTTTTTGCAGCTGCACCCTAACGGTGGGCCATTCTCAAGGAGCATGCTGCCATCACTTTAAAAAGCTGGAGTGACACCAGATGGGAAAGTCGTCTGAAAAGTATTGAGCCATTGCAGCACCAGCCAGAGAAGGTGAGGGAGGCTCTGTTACAGGTGAGGGAGAATACTAAAGATCCGACAGTTAGGATTGAAGCCCAATCGCTCACTGAAGAAATTGGATCCTTCAGATTTCAGATCTGGCTTGTTGTCTGGTATGATATTCTGAGAAAAATTAATGTCAGCAGCAAACTCCTTCAATCTGCTACCATGCAGCTGGATGTTGCTGTAGATCTCATTCATCAGACAAAATTTTCTCTCATGAGCTACAGAGCTACTGGCTTTAATGATGCAGTCAAGACAGCTACAGAGAAGTGTGAGGAAATGACTGTCCAAGCAGTGCTAAAGGAGAAGATTCTTTAATGTTGTGGTGGATTGTGCTATCCAAACGCTGGAGGATCGTTTCAGCTCCCTGGGTAAAGTGAGAGATAACTTTGGAGTGTTAAATAACTTTCAAAATCTTGATGCCCAGATAATAAGGTCTCAATGCGAGCAGCTGGGAAGAACACTGAGCACTGGAAATTAGTCTGATCTTGATTGGAAAGACCTTGCCATGGAATTAGAAAGCCTCCCAATTCTCCCTAAAGACAAAATGACAGCTCTGAAACTACTTGCATTCCTGCATGATAAAGATGTATGTGAGTTGTACCCAAACCTTTGGGTTGCGCTTCGCATTTCATGTACTCTCCCAGTGACAGTGGCATCAGCGGAGCGAAGTTTCTCAAAGCTCAAGCTAATAAAAACCTACCTCAGATCCTCAATGGCACAGGAACGCCTAAACGATCTTGCCATTATTAGCATCAATCATGAGGTTGGCAGCCAGCTCTCCTATAATGATGTAATAAATGACTTTGCAAGCAAAAAGGCGAGACTGTCAAGAATTTAGGGCACAGCAACAATAGGACGTTCCTTGATGGCATAATTCAATTGTGCACTGTTGTTTTGTAAACTGTTTTATATTTATTTTGTTAATCTGTAATTGGAACATTGGTGTCCTTTTTATTTGCACTCTTCAGTTTTAGCATTTATTTTAAATATTTATTTATTCATTACAATTACAAACTTTGTTTTTGTTATTACCAAGTTGTGATGGCTTTAATTGTTCTGCTTTTAAACTCTTGCTTTGTTAAGCTCTGTCTTTTGAATAAACTGACCTTGCACCATTTTTAAGTTTTCTTAGTTATGTTGTTTGTATCCTAATTACATTGATGTAGCATGCAAATTGTAATTAGCATATTGTGTCTAAACGCATATTACTAAAATATTTATTCCAGCACAACATTTTATTGTTAATTTTACATATTGTCCCTATCTCAGCAGTCTAATGTAATCTGTGTAAGATAAGTATGTTGTGTAAGTTGGAAGATGAGGGGCCCCCATTTTGAAATCTGTTTAGGGCCCCCAAAATGCCAGGGCCGGCCCTGGTTAAAAGAACCCGTTCATTCACGGATGCCAGGGGGAAAAATTAATTGGTCTCTGGCACAATACATTGACTATGCACTATTGCTGAGCAATTCTTTGTTTACTGTGGGAATTGTGGCCGTGCCTCTCTGGCCTCCTGAACTGCCTGCACCGCCATGGTCCCTTGAACTTCCTGCACCTTCATGGTCCCTTGAACTTCCTGCGCCTCCATGGCTTCCTGAACTTCCTGCACCGCCATGGTCCCTTGAACTTCCTGCACCTCCATGGCTTCCTGAACTGCCTGCACCACCATGGCTTCCTGAACTACCAGGTCCACCCATGCTCCCAGGCCCGTCTCTGCCTTGCCAGGGTCCATGTCCTGTTCCCCTGCATGGGCCTGGCCCGCCATCCCTCCCCCAAGACCGCCCTCCTAGACTTTTGTTTGTTTGGTGTTTTGTTGGGCGTCAGGAGCCGCCCTTAGAGGGGGGAATCTGTAATGTCTAGTGTTTTGGTTTTGTTTCATGTTCTTATTTTGTTATGTTCAATGTTTCCTGTTGCAATGTGATTCCATTGTGTCCTCATGTAATCATGTCATGTTCTTCCCTAATCTATTGTGTCATGTTGTCATTGGTTGATTTAGTCATGTGGGTTCTTAGTTCAGTTCTGTCACTGGTTCATCGTCTTGATTGTTCACAGGTGTGTCTTGTTTAGTCATTAGTCCTGGAAATGCGTAATAATCCAGGAACTTTGCTGCCGTACCATGGGTGCAGCAGGCGCAATGATATTACGCAGCGCCTGAAAATAGTCTCCAGCACGGTCTCTGTGCAAGCAGGTTGTCACGTTGGTTATGCTGACGGAAGTTAGCCTATTTTCAGGTGCTGCGTAATATCATTGCGCCGCTGCAACCATGGAACCCATCAAGTTCCTTGATTATTACGCAGGAATGAGAGTATAGACCCTAGCCATATCGGTCTAGAAAATTGCAACTTTTAATTTTCCGCCGGTCTTAGTACACGATGTAACTATACACATCACAACATATATACACTCACCTAAAGGATTATTAGGAACACCTGTTCAATTTCTCATTAATGCAATTATCTAATCAACCAATCACATGGCAGTTGCTTCAATGCATTTAGGGGTGTGGTCCTGGTCAAGACAATCTCCTGAACTCCAAACTGAATGTCTGAATGGGAAAGAAAGGTGATTTAAGCAATTTTGAGCGTGGCATGGTTGTTGGTGCCAGACGGGCCGGTCTGAGTATTTCACAATCTGCTCAGTTACTGGGATTTTCACGCACAACCATTTCTAGAGTTTACAAAGAATGGTGTGAAAAGGGAAAAACATCCAGTATGCGGCAGTCCTGTGGGCGAAAATGCCTTGTTGATGCTAGAGGTCAGAGGAGAATGGGCCGACTGATTCAAGCTGATAGAATAGCAACTTTGACTGAAATAACCACTCGTTACAACCAAGGTATGCAGCAAAGCATTTGTGAAGCCACAACACGCACAACCTTGAGGCAGATGGGCTACAACAGCAGAAGACCCCACCGGGTACCACTCATCTCCACTACAAATAGGAAAAAGAGGCTACAATTTGCACGAGCTCACCAAAATTGGACAGTTGAAGACTGGAAAAATGTTGCCTGGTCTGATGAGTCTCGATTTCTGTTGAGACATTCAGATGGTAGAGTCAGAATTTGGCGTAAACAGAATGAGAACATGGATCCATCATGCCTTGTTACCACTGTGCAGGCTGGTGGTGGTGGTGTAATGGTGTGGGGGATGTTTTCTTGGCACACTTTAGGCCCCTTAGTGCCAATTGGGTATCGTTTATATGCCACGGCCTACCTGAGCATTTTTTCTGACCATGTCCATCCCTTTATGACCACCATGTACCCATCCTCTGATGGCTACTTCCAGCAGGATAATGCACCATGTCACAAAGCTCGAATCATTTCACATTGGTTTCTTGAACATGACAATGAGTTCACTGAACTAAAATGGCCCCCACAGTCACCAGATCTCAACCCAATAGAGCATCTTTGGGATGTGGTGGAACGGGAGCTTCGTGTCCTGGATGTGCATCCCACAAATCTCCATCAACTGCAAGATGCTATCCTATCAATATGGGCCAACATTTCTAAAGAATGCTTTCAGCACCTTGTTGAATCAATGCCACGTAGAATTAAGGCAGTTCTGAAGGCGAAAGGGGGTCAAACACAGTATTAGTATGGTGTTCCTAATAATCCTTTAGGTGAGTGTATATAGGAAAATGTTGCTGTTATTTTGTCACTTATTGAGCAGTAGGCTAGCTGGAGCCGTTTACCTCCAGTCTTTGTGCTAAGCTAAGCTAGCGGTGGGTGCGTCAGACAGAGTTATGGCACGCACGGAGATAAAAATGGTATGCATGGACTTATCTAACTCTGGGGGATACGATGAATAAGCTAAAGTCCCAAAAAGTCGGCGTGTTCCTTTAAGCCCTCATGTTTCCCTCATTTAAGCCATGCGTCTTGGTCTAGTTTTGTTTCCTGTCACTACTGTTGGTGAGTTCATGTTTCAAGTCTGTTCTGGTCAAGTCCTTGTTTGTTTTGTTTACTTGTAAATAAACTGCACATGGGTTCAACTGCAACTTGCCTCCAGTATATTTGTGATATAGTAACTCTATATAGTTTTTATTTTTTATTTTATTTCAGTTAATATTTATTTTATTTCAAGTAATGGATTTTTTTTTTATTTCATTTTTAAAAAAATGGTTTTCGGTTTAATTTCAGTTTTAGTTAATTATGATAACCAAAGTTCATGCATTCCCTGGTAATAAAAATCATGACTTTGTTTTTTTTTTCTTTTTCTCTATTTTAGTAGATTTGCTAGTAGTGGAAAAAAAAAGTATCAGAAAAGTTCAAAAGACATCACTACTGTTTTTTTTTTTTGTGTCACAAAAAGCTTAAAAAGGGTCTGTAGGTACATTAGCAAATATAGGAGGTTTTAAATCACCTGCTCCCAACCATGCAACTGCCATTGAGATAAATGGGAATGCTAATGGTAAGTTTTCTCCAGAGATTATAGACTTCCTTGCCACACACACACAGTTCTCAAGATTTCACACAGGCAAAAACGGCCGTAATCATCTCCATAACCACAGCACAAGGCATTAATATTTAAAGCCATTACACTCAGGCAGATGAGTGATTTCGGAGCTGGGTCTTTCTATTGACCTTCTTTGAAATACAGCCGTGTCAATTGACCTCAGTGATGCACAAACACGGTGGCTCACATCAGAACAGACACACGCTGTTTAAGAAAAGTCTTGAGATTAAATTAGCTTAATATTGATTTCAATTAAAGCAAATGAAGGGCAGATGCAGGGTTACTGTATGCAAGTGTGCTGTATATCAGCTGTGTGTGTATGATGGAGGATCTCGTTGTGTGGTACTCAGTGATTTATTGAAGAAGTGAGCTAAAGCCTCAGGCTCTCTCCTGTAGAAACAGGCACACACGCTAATGGCAAATAACACATGGTACAGCGATACAAGAAAATGTTTCAGTGTAACAATGAAATGACAGAGAGTGTGGCCATTCACATAAATAATATATATTTTAATTAGAATAAAAAAAATGTTGAGAACTAAAACAAAGTTTCATAACATAACACACATAGCTTCAACAGCATGATAAATGAGCATATACTGTGCCATGCCATGACTGAATACCTCATTTCATCCATACACTGATCTCTTCACAGGAAATTACAAAATACTCTTTATAATATACAGTGTAGTAATAGCCTACAGCAAACAAAGAGCCAGCAAAGAGACAGGACTTCACTTCTGCTTCGAAAAACATGGTGGTGTGTAGCGTTCACTTTAGACTGGAGGATTATCATCCCGGCGATATGATGGAGTTCAACATTGGATTACTCGTGTAAAGGATGATATTAAATGAATAAACATCCACCCGCGATGCTTCTTTGCCGTTGTTTTTATGTGAATCAATTTCAACATTGATGAATACAATGTACATTAACACTCATGCACACAGTCTCACACTTTTCAAAACAGTTTTGAATTATGTAACTTACTGGTAAATATTTTATTCATGCCATGTACTGTATGTACATTCAAATTCACTCAACTACATACTCATGCCGTCATGTACATCCTCACACCATCTGTGAATTAGCACGAAATAAACTCATAACACAGAATTAATGAATAAAGAATAACATGAAACACACAATAACACTATAGTGTCTGTGGTTCGGCCGCCGGTGGGAGATGTGACGGTCACGGATCCGTCAGAGATGCAGCTCGAAGAAAACTGAACTGTAAACTGTGCACCGTAAGTCTTGTTTTTTAAACAATGGCTAACTACCAAATCAGTCGTGATGAGAAATCGCTAACGTTATATCAAGTAAGGTTAGTATCACGTAACGTTTAGTGTGGACGGATATTAACGAGTGTGACATGCGCCTGATGAAGCTTATTAGTTTCTGTTATTGGTAATTATTACACGGCTCTGTGGAATACTTGATTCTGATTGGTCAATCGCGCATTCCAGTGGTATGTTATTCCGAGATAACAACCGCCAAAGTGAATAACACACCGTTCATCCGGGTACTACGGGTTATCTTGACCGGTACTAGTTATATGTTTAACGTGTCACTCCGCAGTCATTGACTGACTTTCAAGGGTTAGTTCACCCAAAAATGAAAATTAGCCCATGATTTACTCACCCTCAAGTCATCCTAGGTGTATATGACATTCTTCTTTCAGACGAATACAATTGGAGTTATATTAAAAAAGTCCTGGATAATCCAAGCTTTATAATGGCAGCGATTGTTGTTCTGTTTTTGAAGTCCATAAAAATGCATCTGTCCGTCAAATAACGTGCTCCACACAGCACCGGGGGTTAATAAAGGCTTCTGAAGCGAATCAATGTGTTTGTGTAATAAAAATATCCATATTTAAAACTGTATAAAGTAAAGTTTCGGCCGATCGCCTTCCGTATTCAATTTATGGGAAAAGTGTTGAAAAGTGCCTCTGCAGTTAAAATGCTTATGCTACCAGTTACGGTCGTCAGACGTAGCGTACGCATTTTTAATTGCGAGAGGCACTTTCAATACTTTTTCCATAAAGATTTAAATATTTTTCTTACATAAATGCATCGCTTCAGAAGGCCTTTATTAACCCCCCAGAGCCGCGTGGAGCACGTTTATATGATGGAAAGGTGCATTTTTTATGGACTTCAAAAACAGAGCTACAACTACTGCTATTATAAAGCTTGGATTATCCAGGACTTTTTTAATATAACTAATATAATATAATATAATATAATAGATAAAAGCTTAAAGCAGTTTGGAACTGTTTTTCTTCGTGGAAGCTTTGCGTAAGAGCTAATAAAATATTTAAACTCAAGACAATATTTCGTGTCTAATTTATTTGAGACAAGTAGCCGTGTAATAAGCGGGATAATGTACATCCAGCCAGTTGTTATCGCAGAATAAACCCCTTCAGCTTCGCGTCGAGGTCCTGATCACTCTGTCGGGGTTTATTCTGCGATAACCGGCTGGATGTACATTATCCCTTACATATCAATACTCCTAGATGACCAGTACCAGCTTTGCTATTGCCTGATACATGATAAAAATCTGTACAGTATTGTGATCTAAGCACAGTGTTACATATCGTAAGGCTTCTTTAGCTTGTCTATAAGCTAACACTGGTCTCTCACTGACACCTGCTCTGTTCTCCACTGGTTCTCCTCACACAACAACTCAATTTGTCTCCTCTAATTGTTGTTCTGTCTAATCCTGGCCTGTTCCTAATTGTCTATTATAATTGTATGGCTGTGGTCCATGATATGAGTATGAATAAACATTTACAATTTCCACAGCTAAACTGTCGTTGCGGTCCATTGTTTTCCTATTGTTGAAATTGACAGCACTCCCTCCCGTTACATCACTTCCGTTTTTGTCATTTTTAGAAATTCTCACAAAAATGACTCCAGAAGCCTTAGTAGGTGCTGCGTATTTATAAGTATAAAGTAAAAGTATTTTCTTTTTAAAGAAAATCTAGTTCCTAAATACTTTTTCTATACATTGACTCACTGGGGGCTCTAACCTGCAATATGCCCTTTAATTAGATTAATTAGTTATGATACATTTAAACGCATTTTTTTATATTTGATATGCACTTGCTGCGCCCTAGACCTACTTAGGTCATCTTACATTTCATACAGTTCATTGATGAAGAATATGATGCAGGGCAACAACTCGCTGCGTGATGAAGCCTATAGAATGCAGTTAGAATGTCCATACAATTCAAGATATGAGGCAAAAATACCCCTGTTTTAGTCTCGGGGCGTTTAGTCTCGTTTTTACACTGGGTGATTGTTCACGCCAGTGCTATGCGTGAATACACTGCAGGCTAACTCTCGCTCGTATCCAAGGTAAATCATCAACACTATTGCCATCTGATAAAACGCATGCGCCTGTTACTTTTCTTGCGCACCCGAGTCCGTGTTGCTTTCACATTCACGTGAATCGCGGCACAGTTCGAGTGCAAGTTGCGCAACTGAACTCAGACTACCTCCTGTAGTTTCACGAGTTCACACTTACATATAATGTATGGAGAATAGATTTAAATGCGTCTTTGGCGTGCTGTCCGTGGGGAGGGCTTTGAGCTCGGAATTTGGCCCGAACCCAGAATACCCCCCGTGTATGTGAGTGGTTAGAACTAAAAGGGAAAAAAGTGGAGAAGGGGTGGTGGAGGGATGCTGATAAACTGTCAACGAAACAGAGGTAAGACTGCTGCGTATATATACACCTTGTTGTTGATTAGCTGAGTGCTCTCCACCTGTGTCAATTATCTGATCGTGCTCCTCCGAACCTTGTTAATAAAACATCATTTTACGAGTTCACACTTACATATAATGTATGGAGAATAGATTTAAATGCGTATTTGGCGTGCTGTCCGGGGGGAGGGCTTTGAGCTCGGAATTTGGCCCGAACCCAGAATACCCCCAAAAGGCTAAAGCATAGGACAGCCGCCTGCTAAATACCCCCCCAAGGAGTGCCTAGCTTGGCGGGCTGGCATCCGTGAAGGGGCCTGGTTGCTTGACCGTGAAGGCCCATGAGAGTGGTTTGTGGCGCCTCATGCTGAGGAGATTGCCTGAAAAAGAAAACGGGAAAGGGGAAACATGGGAGAGACAATAAAACACTTCCTTAATGCGTGAAAACTTTCCACTTCCTCGCTGCGTGACAAACTTTCCACTTCCTCGCTGCGTGACAAACTTTCCACTTCCTCGCTGCGTGACAAACTTTCCACTTCCTCGCTGCGTGACAAACTTTCCACTTCCTCGCTGCGTGACAAACTTTCCACTTCCTCGCTGCATGGAAACTTTCCACTTTCTCGCTGGTGGAAACTTTCCACTTTCTCGCTGGTGGAAACTTTCCACTTCTCGTGGAGCGCTGAAAAAAGCAAGGGAAAACATGAGTGTTTGACCAAGGGATTTCTTGCTGTGTCCGTTGGGAGACCAAATGCTCGCTGTACGGACTTTTAATCGATGAGGGTTTGGTGGGCTTTTTTGATGTGGAAATGGTTGGTCCTGATATAGCTTTGGAAAGCATCTGAGGACCATCTCCCTAGAGCTTGGATCTGCTGTTGGGAGAGACCTTTTTGAGCTGCTGAGGTTGCAGCCCCGATGCGGAAGGAGTGGCTTGAGAAGTTCTTTGCTGGGACACCTGACTGTTGGAGAACGGATTTGAGGCGTTTCTGGAACCAAAAGTGTGTCGCGGGTTTGTTGGATTCGTCCGTGAACAGTGGTTCCAGGGGAGATTTGGTTTGGGAACTTTTCCATTGAAGATATGCCAGAACTGACTGGTATGGTTGGATCGGTGATGAGAGTTTAAAAATGTAGATGAAATTACCCTTTTTTTTTTTTTTTTTGGACGGTCTTACTTTGCTTGATCAGATAAGAGATTGTTTCCCCATCTATTACTGATAAGTTCGAGATGGTGGGGTGGGGAAGGAACCGCACTGCTGTGGCAGTGGACAAAATTATCTGGAGAAACTGAGCTCCTGCGGGAGCAGAAGGAACAGCACTGCTGTGGCAATGGAGAAATTTAGAGAAACTGAGCTCCTGCGGGAGCAGAAGGAACTGCACTGCTGTGGTAGTGGAGAAAATTATCCAGAGAAACTGAGCTCCTGCAGGAGCAGAAGGAACAGCACTGCTGTGGTAGTGGAGAAAAGGTTAGACGGACAAATGGAGAAACACATTTGTGTAACCAAATAGGACTCTTATTTTGAAATGTATATGCCTTATTATTGCAGGATGCTCATTCAAATTCATATGAGGGAGATAAAATATACGTTCTTACAACTGTATACAACATATTACGATATAATCACGGTAAAGAAAACATTGTCATTGTTAATAAGAATTTGCTTGACATAAATGTGTGCTATTCATTGATTGCGAACTGCTCTGAACTGAAGCAGTCTGAAGCATTGTTTTGCAAGCCCGTAGAACGCACAACCGCGCCACATTCATGTTTTGAAATGTGAGCACTCACTTTTATTTAATGAAGTCATAGTCTTTGAAGTTTGCAGGATTCATCCGCAAAATACAAGATGGCTTACAATAATCATTGATACGCTTGTTATACTGTAAGATGTTGATGTTACGTTCAAGAAACGAGTGTATCAAATACAATGTACGGTTTGCACACATCTATTTATAGTCGCAAATGCGAGTATGGTCGCACTGTCTCGAGCCCTGTGTGACCGAGCATATGTGAGTGTCAAGTTGAGAAGTATTGGATCAAAGGTTCCAACTAGTGGCTGATCACTTGGCAATATGCGCTGCTGTATTGCCATCATTTTAGTGATTTAGCCTCACTTTACGTTCATTCGCTTTACCAGCAAGTATATTTATTGTTCATCACTACGACAACCGCGTGCGCGTCCATGATGAACGCACTCTCGTGTGTATAAAGTATCTGTCTGTAGTACACACTGAGGCGGCAAGATCGCAAGAAAAGCTTCAGGTGTGTCGGTTGTTAATAATTCGCCATGTAGGAGTGTTAATTTGTTTTGTATTGTTTGTTTTATTCTCATACATTTTTCATATTCCTTTAAATGATTTATTTGTGTATTTCTGCATGGTATTTGTTTTCCAGTTTTTCCTTTGGTTTCATTTGTTATGACAATGAAGGTCTTTTATTTTGACATCCGGTTGAGAGAGTGGAGGATGCGGATATATTGAGTGTTGGAACGAGGCCTAGACGCACGTATAAGGTCGTAGCATTAACGGTTCACGGTGCAAGGAGTTTGTAGCTCCCTGGCTTAATAACGGATTGAATCTTGGACTGGTGATTCCCACACTTTATTGCGATGCTCGTCGGACACCATAAACGTCGCCATCATGCATCGGGGAATCAACCCGTAAGAGCTTTGTACAGAAACCAAAACAAAAAAAAATTAATAAACCATGAAACAAACATACATCAAAACAAACAAATAAACTCAATTCAAAACGTACCCAAACATACTAAAACATTACAAACAAACAATCTTAACATAATGAAAACAAAACAAAACACACGGATAGCAGATATCAAGAACTCAAAGACCGTACCTTGTTCTCCATTTAAACCAGAAGCTAAAAACTCCTTGCACCGTGAACCGTTAATGCTACGACCTTATGCGTGCGTCTAGGCCTCGTTCCATCCTGAACTGTTTTGACAACACTCAATATATCCGCATCCTCCACTCTCTCAACCGGATGTCAAAATAAAAGACCTTCATTGTCATAAATGAAACCAAAGGAAAAACTGGAAAACAAATACCATGCAGAAATACACAAATAAATCATTTAAAGGAATAGGAAAAATTTATGAAAATAAAACAAACAATACAAAACAAATTAACATAGGAAATTATCTTAAATAACGTATTGTTACCGATTTCTTGAGACAGGAATTGATGTAATTTTTCTACTGCAAGTCTGCAGTGTGCACTCTTTACACTGTCTGAGCGCTGCTCATGCAGTTGACTCGTCATTGTTCCTACAACACCACGTTATTAACATACCTTTACTAAAGGCTTTAGAACGTCGATTTTTGAAATTTGTGAATCGTTAGACAGAATCGCGATTGTGAATCTTGGCAAAGACCCAATTACACTTCAGGAAAAGCAGAAATTCTTTTACCGTGATGTTGAGGAGTCATTGGCTTGAAATAATGCAGATGGAAGTGGCCGAAAAGGGGCTTTTAGGTAGTTTAGCATTGTAGAATTGCTTCGAGCAGCGTGTGGAGCCATGTTGACAGCGTGAGTTGGCAGGGCGAATTGCCGGAATGCTGATAAACGAAACAGAGGTAAGACTGCTGCGTATATATACACCTTGTTGTTGATTAGCTGAGTGCTCTCCACCTGTGTCAATTATCTGATCGTGCTCCTCCCGAACCTTGTTAATAAAACTCTCAACTCACCCAGGTCCGCATGACAGCTTTCACATTACCAGTTTTTCATGTGAACCGTGCCCCGTTTCGAACTGCCCTCACATTTACATCATGATGATATACAGTAGACTATAAGCAATATCTCACGAGTTCTGTTTTCCTGTCCAGAATAGCATGAGTGCAAATGCGATAAGCTACTGATCTTATACAACAGTTTAATAAAATAAATAAGTTAGTTGTTTTTAGTCTGTTTTGCTCAGTTCTGTCAGGACCACTATTGTCAAAGATGATTGACAATTAGCATATAGTTTGGATTGGCGGTGTGGTTCTATTCTAGGCAAGAACTCCCTGCGCATCCATGCAGCCTAGCATGGATGAGAGCAGGGAGAGCAGCAATAACCCCCCTTAGGGTAAACAGAACAGAACCAACAATGTATTGCAGATATCATTAATATCAATATTAAAATTTACAACATAATTCGGGAATTTAGTCTGATTCAAGGGGAATCAGAATGCCAAATCCTGACTGACGAGAGAAGGAGCTGGGGATGAAGGAGGGTAAATGAGCTCTGGAGAAACGCGATAGCTGCTGATAGTACTGAAGGAGTTTATATATGAATGCTGTGATAGACATTGTATTCCTATAGATAGACATGATCCGCTGACAGTCAGCTGATGCGAGCTTGACTAGCGTGACCTGCCAGAACTAACGCTATACGCTTGATTTTTGCCAACGAAAATATAAAGACAAAGCAGAACTGTTCGTCTCTGATTCCGAGCAATACAAAGTAGCGTTTCATTTTACTGAATCCGCATTTTGAACCAATCAGGTGAACCAATGATTCAATGGACCATAGAGAGAACCATTTACTTAACTCCTGAATGAACAAATCGAATGAATGAATGAATGAATGAATGACTCAATTAGACATTTACCACCACCTACTGGCAGTTTCTTATTTAGAGTAGAATTTCATATTTCCATATTAATAAAAGCAAACATTAAAGGTATAGTTTACAACAAAAATATTTCTTTCTGAAGCTACTTTTTGTAATGTCTATTAGATTTTTTACACAATAATGACTTTATCCTTTGGGAGTGATTTCTCAGCCAAATTTGATGTTATGATTAATTTGTGATTAATTCGATGAATTAATCGCCACATTGTGTAATTAATTAGATAAAAACTTGTAATCGCTTTACAGCCCCTATATATATCTATATATATATATATATATATTCACCTAAAGGATTATTAGGAACACCTGTTCAATTTCTCATTAATGCAATTATCTAATCAACCAATCACATGGCAGTTGCTTCAATGCATTTAGGGGTGTGGTCCTGGTCAAGACAATCTCCTGAACTCCAAACTGAATGTCAGAATGGGAAAGAAAGGTGATTTAAGCAATTTTGAGCGTGGCATGGTTGTTGGTGTCAGACGGGCCGGTCTGAGTATTTCACAATCTGCTCAGTTACTGGGATTTTCACAACCATTTCTAGAGTTTACAAAGAATGGTGTGAAAAGGGAAAAACATCCACTATGCGGCAGTCCTGTGGGCGAAAATGCCTTGTTGATGCTAGAGGTCAGAGGAGAATGGGCCGACTGATTCAAGCTGATAGAAGAGCAACTTTGACTGAAATAACCACTCGTTACAACCGAGGTATGCAGCAAAGCATTTGTGAAGCCACAACATGCACAACCTTGAGGCGGATGGGCTACAACAGCAGAAGACCCCACCGGGTACCACTCATCTCCACTACAAATAGGAAAAAGAGGCTACAATTTGCACAAGCTCACCAAAATTGGACAGCTGAAGACTGGAAAAATGTTGCCTGGTCTGATGAGTCTCGATTTCTGTTGAGACATTCAGATGGTAGAGTCAGAATTTGGCGTAAACAGAATGAGAACATGGATCCATCATGCCTTGTTACCACTGTGCAGGCTGGTGGTGGTGGTGTAATGGTGTGGGGGATGTTTTCTTGGCACACTTTAGGCCCCTTAGTGCCAATTGGGCATCGTTTAAATGCCACTGCCTACCTGAGCATTGTTTCTGACCATGTCCATCCCTTTATGACCACCATGTACCCATCCTCTGATGGCTACTTCCAGCAGGATAATGCACCATGTCACAAAGCTCGAATCATTTCAAATTGGTTTCTTGAACATGACAATGAGTTCACTGTACTAAAATGGCCCCCACAGTCTCCAGATCTCAACCCAATAGAGCATCTTTGGGATGTGGTGGAACGGGAGCTTCGTGCCCTGGATGTGCATCCTACAAATCTCCATCAACTGCAAGATGCTATCCTATCAATATGGGCCAACATTTCTAAAGAATGCTTTCAGCACCTTGTTGAATCAATGCCACGTAGAATTAAGGCAGTTCTGAAGGCAAAAGGGGGTCAAACACAGTATTAGTATGGTGTTCCTAATAATCCTTTAGGAGAGTGTATATACACACACAACGATCAGGAATAATAACATTATGACCAACACTAGTGCACACACATTAGGAGCAGTGAGAAGTGAACATATACACACCACAAACCATTGACACACACACACACCAGTTTTGCTGTGACGCCCAGGGAGTGATTGGGGGTTAGGTTGGGTTGTTCAAAGGAACCTTAGTCATTTCCTGCTGATATTGAGAATCAAACCTGCAACCTTCAGGTTACCAGTCTGACTCTCTAACCAATAGGCCACAACTGCCCTGCAATTTTCTCTTGTGTGGGGTCAGAAAAAAAATATATTGTGTCAGATGTTATGGGCATGTTTGTACTTGTACCTGTTTAGCATAATTCCAAGTCTAAGCTCATGGCTGCCAAATGTAAACCTCATCAACATTTATTTGGATGGAAATAATTTGTACAAATGTTCTCTGTGGAATGAATTGTGGGAGGAAGTGCATGTGGTGTGAATATTAACATAATTAACAGAACTGCATTTTTAGCCTCATTGCATGTTAATGGTGTTGAACAAATTACTGCATATAATTTTATTTATAAGATACACTCTCAGACAAACATTTTAAAAATTGTACCTTTAGGGATACAACAGCTTGCCACTGTGGAAGCAATCTTAAAATGACATCTTTGTACCCTTTTCACCCTTAAAAGGTGCATATTCGTATTTTAGAGTAGCAATATGTACTATAAGGTACTACTATGAACCTTTTCGGTGTAAAAAAAGGTACAAAGATGTCCTTTTAAGGGTACTGTCCAAGTGACAAGCTGTTGTACCCCTAAAGATACAATTTTTACACATTTATTTCTGAGAGTGCAGCTAATAAAACATATCAGTAATTCTGCTTCTGCTGGCATAAATGTCCACCAAAGATTCATAGGGCACATTCTATTCAGCTTATAAAGTCAACATTTGTGACTGGAAACTTGCGAAAGTCTACAACTTCTTTCCAGGCATATGGCCTCACATAAATGTGATAGCACCCAGGCAATAATGAACATTGAGTTTTAAAGTCAATATAAAATCCAAATGCATCCTATTTGCATTCTTAAAAGTAAATATATGAGAATGGAAATCTCTCTAATGTTGAAGGAACCTTTTTTTTCTCTTCTCAATAATTACCATGGTTGTCAGCACTTCTTACTTTCTTGTTGTACGTTGCGGTTGACAATCTAACCTGTATTAAATGGAAAAGAATCACTACAAATCACTTTACGTTTTTGCCTTGAAGGCTAAAACCACACACACATACAGCCAACATATGAATAAGCAAGTACTCAGGATTTGCACATTTAAGCGTGTTGCTCTTTATGTACATTTTAAGAGTCCTGAAGCCTACAGTAAGAACAAATACATCTGAGAGATAAAGGATAGACAAAGGTTCACACTGTCAGTCCACCTACAGGTGCTGGTCATATAATTAGAATATCATCAAAAAGTTGATTTATTTCACTAATTCCATTCAAAAAGTGAAACTTGTATATTATATTCATTCATTACACACAGACTGATATATTTCAAATGTTTATTTCTTTTAATTTTGATGATTATAACTGACAACTAAGGAAAATCCCAAATTCAGTATCTCGGAAAATTAGAATATTGTGAAAAGGTTCAATACTGAAGACACCTGGTGCCACACTCTAATCAGCTAATTAACTCAAAACACCTGCAAAGGCCTTTAAATGGTCTCTCAGTCTAGTTCTGTAGGCTACACAATCATGGGAAAGACTACTGACTTGACAGTTGTCCAAAAGACGACCATTGACACCTTGCACAAGGAGGGCAAGACACAAAAGGTCATTGCAAAAGAGGCTGGCTGTTCACAGAGCTCTGTGTCCAAGCACATTAATAGAGAGGCGAAGGGAAGGAAAAAATGTGGTAGAAAAAAGTGTACAAGCAATAGGGATAACCGCACCCTGGAGAGGATTGTGAAACAAAACCCATTCAAAAATGTGGGGGAGATTCATAAAGAGTGGACTGCAGCTTGAGTCAGTGCTTCCAGAACCACTACGCACAGACGTATGCAAGACATGGGTTTCAGCTGTCGCATTCCTTGTGTCAAGCCACTATTGAACAACAGACAGCGTCAGAAGCGTCTCGCCTGGGCTAAAGACAAAAAGGACTGGACTGCTGCTGAGTGGTCCAAAGTTATGTTCTCTGATGTAAGTAAATTTTGTATTTCCTTTGGAAATCAGGGTCCCAGAGTCTGGAGGTAGAGAGGAGAGGCACACAATCCACGTTGCTTGAGGTCCAGTGTAAAGTTTCCACAGTCAGTGATGGTTTGGGGTGCCATGTCATCTGCTGGTGCTGGTCCACTGTGTTTTCTGAGGTCCAAGGTCAACGCAGCCATATACCAGGAAGTTTTAGAGCACTTCATGCTTCCTGCTGCTGACCAACTTTATGGAGATGTAGATTTCATTTTCCAACAGGACTTGGCACCTGCACACAGGGCCAAAGCAACCAGTACCTGGTTTAAGGACCATGGTATCCCTGTTCTTAATTGGCCAGCAAACTCGCCTGACCTTAACCCCATAGAAAATCTATGGGGTATTGTGAAGAGGAAGATGCGATATGCCAGACCCAACAATGCAGAAGAGCTGAAGGCCACTATCAGAGCAACCTGGGCTCTCATAACACCTGAGCAGTGCCACAGACTGATCGACTCCATGCCACGCCGCATTGCTGCAGTAATTCAGGCAAAAGGAGCCCCAACTAAGTATTGAGTGCTGTACATGCTCATACTTTTCATGTTCATACTTTTCAGTCGGCCAAGATTTCTAAAAATCCTTTCTTTGTATTGGTCTTAAGTAATATTCTAATTTTCTGAGATACTGAATTTGGGATTTTCCTTAGTTGTCAGTTATAAACGTCAAAATTAAAAGAAATAAACATTTGAAATATATCAGTCTGTGTGTAATGAATGAATATAATATACAAGTTTCACTTTTTGAATGGAATTAGTGAAATAAATCAACTTTTTGATGATATTCTAATTATATGACCAGCACCTGTATATTGTCACTTTCTGCTCATTCAGCACTTTGCAACAACACAACCTTGTTTCTGCAGCGACTTCCAGCATGTTTCCTATAACAAGTTTATGTTTTATGTGGCCTGAGAAAGTTACATAAACCATGCAAAATCCGATTAGAGCGGTCAGCTGAAACGGAATTCCAGAAATGAGATTTAAATAGGATTTCAAATCACAGTTGAAATCACAGTTTAAATAGGATTTCAAATCACATAAGCTATACGAGTATAGCTTGAAACGGATATGCTTGAAACGTACACATTTCATGTGATTTTTTTGATCAGATGTGCACAAAAATTTGGACTGACAGTCTGAACGTAGCCTTACAGGCCAGTTTCAGCTGTCTTATCTATGAGGCCAATGATTATTAAATGAAAACATGGAATTTCATAAAACTGACTATTGTAGAAAATCTGCATTGGGATTTCTGTGTTTCTTTCGGCTCTCATTAAAATGCATTTGATTTGTGTGGTATCATGAATGGTTTAATGTCTTGAATCTAATTGCCGTAATTAACCTAATTGGTTCCACATCTCAATGAATGGGGACGGAAGTTTTCAGTTTTCAAAAAAGACCATAAAATAGTCATAAAACAGTCAATTAAACTGTCTTTTGCAGTCATACAAAAGCTTTAAAAAACAAACAGACTTAAAGGGATAGTTCACCCAAAAATGAAACTGTCATCATTTACTCACTCTCAAGTTGTTCCAAACCTGTATAAATGTCTGCTGAACACAAAAGAAGATATTTTGAAGAATGTTAGTAACCAAACAGCTTCCCATTGACTTTCATAGTATTTTTTCTCCATACTATGGGGCCCATCAACTGTTTGGTTACTCATATTCTTCAAAATGTCTTCTTTTGTGTTCAGCAGAAGAGAGAAATTCATACAAGTTTAGAACCACTTGAGGGTGAATAACTGATGACATGATTTTCATTTTTGGGTGAACTATCCTTTTAAAGTAATTTTTTACTGACCATCTTGATATCCATCATATTCTTCTCCACTAATGATCATTGATCAACTTGAAAAAATTGATCAGTCCAGTTTGTCATTCATTTAAAAGCAGTTTTGTGAACTGTTTTGACTCAAAAGAATGGTTTGTTCATGAAACAAACTACTTTTCTAATGAACATGCCATAGAGGGCTGGGATGGATGTCAATATTTTCATTGAAAAAACGTACATTTTGGCATGTTTCTCACACAAAATTATTGTATGGCTCTAGAGAACTTGGAAAATAATGCATGATCCAATATGGACTACTTGTATGATACTTTATGGTTAGTCTCTATCCATGTTATCCATCCATGTTAATATTTTTTAATATATTATTAAAAATATTGTTTATGTATTACATAATACTTTTAATTCCAACAATATATTGATATAAAATGTTATTTAATTTGTTATAATATAATATTGCACATTTTTTCATTCTGTAACCCTGCAGAAACGCACAAATATTGTACAGTTTTGTGGAAGAACGGCTGAGGTTGTAAGACATATTCAGAAACAGCAAATAACATGCAAAGATGAACCGAGAAAATATAGTTTCATGCTCATTCTGGCAGAAAACTAGTTCAAGAATTATGACATTTGGTATGAGGAGACATGACAAATCTCTCAGGTGTTGCCATGGAAACAAGTAAACTGTATCCCAATACATGACAATTATTTGAACTAAATATTTTATAAACCCAAAAATCCTGTGAATGCTAACTGATAAATAATTCACATCACTAGGGATGCCATAAAATAGCAGAATTAATTTAGCAGTCTTATTGGAAAATGCTCAAATCACTAATCCTGTTATTAGTGCAGTCGTATTTAAATCTTGTCATTTAATTAACAAGTTTATGATGTTCCAAATGAAAAGGGCTTTTACATTTACATGTTCAGAGGCAGAAAAATGTCTCCATTTGAAGAAAAGATGAACGCATGTAAACAATGAACATTAAAGTAAATAAAAGCGGCAAAAGCAATTTAATAGTTGTGTATTTCAACTTCGGGTATTTCAGAAACTATTTGTTTATAAATGCCACATTAAAGCCACAAGTACATACTAACTTAGAAGATTTTGAAGTAACTCCAACAGATTAATGAAACTTTTAAATTCTCATTTGCACTGCACAGATTTTCTGGTACCCAGAGAGAATGAGAGCAGCTTAAAGTGTAACCCTTTATTTTAAGGTACCCTTGTTACACTGTAATTATACATTTAAGTACTACTGAGTAACATTAATAAACAACATGTACCTACTATAGGGCTATGGTAGGATTAGGGTTTGGTTGAGGGTTAGTTAAATATAATTATGCATACTGTTATTACTATGGTAAGCACATGTAACATATGTGACCCTGGACCACAAAACCAGTCATAAGGGATCCATTTTTGTATTTGTTTGATGTAATTTTGATATTTATTGTAATGTAAATTGATATTTATACATCAATAAATACAGCTGAATAAATAAGCGTTTCATTGATGTATGGTTTGTTAGGATAGGACAATATTTGGCTAAGATACAACTATTTGAAAATCTGGAATCTGAGGGTGCAAAAAATCTAAATATTGAGAAAATTTGAC
Source organism: Rhinogobio ventralis (assembly GCA_039654625.1). Classification (NCBI taxonomy): domain Eukaryota; kingdom Metazoa; phylum Chordata; class Actinopteri; order Cypriniformes; family Gobionidae; genus Rhinogobio; species Rhinogobio ventralis. The sequence goes on from CM077206.1 coordinate 35,132,029, forward strand.
TTTAAAGTTGTCCAAATTAAGTCCTTAGCAATGCATATTACTACTAATAATACATTTTTGATATATTTACGTTAGTAAATTTACAAAATATCTTCATGGAACATGATCTTTCCTTAATATCCTAATCATTTTTGGCATAAAAGAAAAATCAATAATTTTGACACATACAATGTATTGTTGGCTATTGCCACAAATATACCCGTGCGACTTATGACTGGTTTTGTGGTCCAGGTTCACATATGTAACAAGGACACTGTCAAACAAGATAATAAAAGAATAATATTAATTAACTACATGTACTTACTATAGGGATATGGTTAGGATTAGAGTTTGGTTTAGGGCTAGTTGAATGTAATTATGCATAATTTACATTTAATTTATAATTTATGTAACATATGTAACAAAGACTTTGTAAAATAAAGTGTTACCCAATTTTTTATATCTGACATTTAAATGTTCTGTTTTGACAATACAAAGATGCCAAACTTGACAACAAACTCTTTACTGCTCCATCCTGCTGTTTATGAATTTGAATAAGCTTGCACACTGCCGCCTTCTTCTCTCTGACCTGAAAAAGCACCACTGTGCACAGCCGTCTCAAAATCAACCACCTGCATTCTGACACCACTATCTGTAGTATCTCCTATTGATAAAAAGAGAGGCAATTCAGAGACGATAAATGCAACATTTTCTCCTGGAATGATGAAGCACATCCTGGCTCTGAACTGCAAGCGGTGATATCTACATGCATCTGCTGTGGTACTCCAAAGATAAGACGGGACTCAGGAAGACGCTAATGTGATGCCACTTAACTGATGTTAGATAGATGATCATGTGCCTCGAATAAGCATTTTTTTTTCTCTTGTTCTTCTCCTTTCTATCACTCACTCTCTCTACGTTGTGTTTCGTTCAGTCTTTCGTTCAGGAACCCTCTGCTGTGGTGAGGACAGATGAGAATCAGAGGGAATTATGGGCCAAGGTGACCCATTTAAATGAGAGTGAAAATTCTGGGTTTAAATGAGAGTCGCCGTACTGGGTTTGACATTTTATAAGTCAACTTGAAACATGCAACCCATTTACTTCCGTAATCTGATGTATTTCTGAGTACAACCAGAAATAAAGTTGGGTGGGATTTTAATTCATCCATTGGGAGTTGAGTGTGAGAAGTGGGTATCTCATGACAGAATGGAGCCAAGCAATGAGGACCTCAGGATCACAATAGCTTCTGTTTGACTGGTGCATCTAGCCCTGGAAGTACATGATTTGAATTCTGCTGTTTGTTGGTGAAACCATGGAACTTCTGTACATCTTTGAGCTAATCACTTGATTTGTGAATGCCATGTGACTAATCCAAAAAAGAAAGTTTTATCATTTTAATGGATTCCGAAGACAAATGTTGATTTTCTTTGGAATAATGTACATTGGTGATTTGTGCACAGTACGAATTGGAATGTGCATTAACAAACTGAACAGAGTCAAATTTGATTTCATTTTGAATTTAAAGCGGCAGTTGAAAGTTAAAAGGAATAATATTAATCAAACATGTTTGACTCCATGTCACAAAATGGTTGCAATATTGATTGATTGAATATTTAAAAATCGAAATGCAGCAGTCTCAGAAACAGAACAACCAATGTAACATGCAAGGAGAACTGACAATGAACAGAAGGAAACAATAAATACACTGAACAAACCAATCAACTAAATCAACATCAGCTGCAAAAATCTAAACAAATCATGAGTAGCCATAAAAACTAACTAGAAGAGGGAAAAAGGAACAAAGAAAACAGAAAACCTACTCATAGTGAAACTAAAACACAGATCAAACATAACATAACCCTGACACTCCAAGGCCGCCATTTGTCCAAAACAATATTTGAAGGCCCCATGATTGTCGTTTTGATTAACTGGAGTTAGGAATAAGCATAAGGTTTTTAATTTTTTTTTCTTTTTTTCACAATTTCTTCCCGATTAAACCCTTTAGAGCTGGACTAGGACCTTGAAGTATTGGATTAGCTACATGAGCTACTTACCCTAGTATTGTTCTCCTCGCTTCCGCTTCCTCCAGTTATCATCTCCAGTCTCCTTCGTGTTTGCCTCCAAAGACCTGTAAGATACAGCGATACACTATATTGCCGAAAGTTTTGGGACGTCTACCTTTACATGCACATGAACTTTAATGACATCCCATTCTTAATCCGTAGGGTTTAATAGGGAATCCATAGGGTTTAATATGGAGTTGGCCCACCCTTTGCAACTATAACAGCTTCAACTCTTCTGGGAAGGCTTTCCACAAGGTTTAGGAGTGTGTTTATGGGAATTTTTGACCATTCTTCTAGAAGCGCATTTGTGAGGTCAGGCACAGATGTTGGACGAGAAGGCCTGGCTCGCAGTCTCCGCTTTAATTCATCCTAAAGGTGTCCTATCGGGTTGAGGTCAGGAGTCTGTGCAGGCCAGTCAAGTTTCTCCACACCAAACTCGCTCAGAGACAGAGAAGCGTGATTCGTCACTCCAGAGAACACGTCTCAACTGCTCTAGAGTCCCGTGGCGGCGTGCTTTACACCACTGCATCCGACGCTTTGCATTGCACTTGGTTATGTAAGGCTTAAATGCAGCTGCTCGGCCATGGAAACCCATTCCATGAAGCTCTCTACACACTGTTCTTGAGCTAATCTGAAGGCCACTCGAAGGTTGGAGGTCTGTAGCTATTGAAAAAAAGTTGGCGACTTCTGCGCACTGTGACCCTCAGCATGCGCTGACCCCGCTCTGTGATTTTACATGGCCTACCACTTCGTGGCTGAGTTGCTGATGTTCCCAATTGCATCCACTTTGTTATAATACCACTAACAGTTGACCGTGGAATATTTAGTAGTGAGGAAATTTCACGAATGGACTTATTGCACTGGTGGCAACCTATCACGGTACCACGCTTGAATTCACTGAGCTCCTGAGAGCAACCCATTCTTTCACAAATGTTTGTAGAAGCGTCTGCATGCCTAGGTGCTTGATTGTATACACCTGTGGCCATAGAAGTGATTGGAATACCTAAATTCAATGATTTGGAGGAGTGTCCCAATACTTTTGGCAATATAGTGTATAGTTGACATCTTCGTCATCTGCTCAGTTGTTGTTTTCACAGAATACTCACCTTGTGTCTTATCATCTGTCAATACATACTTCCTTGTTTACTCACCATATCCTGTGATTCTGTGTGCCCTGACAGAACCTACACTTAAACCTAACCTTAACCTGTGTAGTTACTTTATATTGTCCAGTACTTTCTTAGGCAAGTACGCTGTAAGTACATGTAAGTGCAAGTACTGTAAGATAACCAGTTAAAACCTGTTTTGAGTACTGAATTTATGCAGACAGAGAACAGTTAATATATGTCTGTTTCTGGGACTGTAGTTCATCATGTCACACACTTTAAATAATTATTCAGGTCAATTCAGTCAAACAGCCATGCTATCATGCAGGCCCACCTATATAACAAGGAACCTTCTAAAAGAAACACAATCAGAGCCATGCATTATAATTAATAATTTTATGGTTGCAGCAAACTGTTTTTATAAGAACATATGAGTTATGAAGTGACACTCGAATAGTACCTGACTGTAAAGCCAAACAACAGTCCAAATGAGCCAAGTATCTGCAAGATAGTCAAATGCAAATGTCTTTATGAATAACAACATTTCAATGTGCTTGAGGTAGTAGCATAACTAATGGAATCCAGCCCTCATTCAGCACACATCGGCAATTAATCACCAAACTTTTTTCTAAACCCCAACCTCCATATGCGCTGATGGATAACTCATGTTGTCCCTATTCCCTATCTACAGACTTTAAATCCACCTTATCAGCAAATTCCCGTTCACATCTACCTTTTCGTTCTCTTTTCTTTACTGTCAAGTTTACAAATTTAAAAAAAAAAAGCTGTGTTTGTTCTGTGCTTCCTTTCCAACAGATGCTGGCTGTCTTCACTGATGTTGATGCAATTATAGGCAAGCTGTTTGAAATGAACAATTCAAGCATGGTGTTGGAAAACGATTGAGCACTTGTGTACAAAGCTCTGTGCTTGCCAAAGAGCAGACCCAGCACATCATGGGACGTCCCCTAACCCAAATATTTCAGCACTGCAATAACAGGCTACATCTGCAATAAGAAACAGGTGGGTTACTTTCAAAATATATTCCATTATAAATTATAAATTATCTGTTAAATGTAATTGGGTTACACTTTATTTGAAGGTGACATAGTTGCAAGTACTGAGTAATATTAATTAACTACATGTACTTACTACAGAGTTAGGTTTAGGGTTTGGTTTAGGGTTAGTTACTAATTATGCATAATTTACTGTTATTACTATAGTAAGTACACGTAGTAACGTGTAACTACATCACCTTAAAATAAAGTGTTACCTGTAATTGTATTAGCAATTTGGTTTGGTGAAAAACTTACACACTTTCCCTTTAAACTTGAAGGTCCTCTCTATGTCAGAAAAACAAAGTTACGAGTAAAATAACTCTATTTTATCTTAAAGAAGTATCCAAAAAGTATTTCCACGGGTTCTTCACCAGCTGAGCAACTGCCTTTAAGATGATAATGCAAATGCATAACAATCTCCAGGTAGGCTTTTATAGATCCCCTTGGCAGCCTTTTATAATTTATTATTATTATTTTTTATATTTTAATGATAAAAATGCAAACCACAGAGTATAATGTTTTCAGGTCACATCATTTTAAGACTTAAGGCAGTTGTTCCAGAAAGCTTTATAAACCATTTATGAATATGTATGCCATATTGTTCTAATGAACCAATTGCTTAAGAGTCAAAAGCATGAGTGTAAAGCATAAATATGCAACAGCTGCCTTATTAAAACTTTTGTGGTCAAATCGTTTCAAGCTCTTTTACGATAAAGAGCTGATTTGCATTAAAATCCTGTACATATATAATCTTTGCATGCTAGATTAGAGTTGTATCAAAATTAAATACAATAAGGCATTTGAATACTTCTATTTACTCAAGGAATAGCATGTGGTCTGTATCAGGAATTCAACTAAGTCAAGGATCCAGTTTGAACCAATCCAGTCAGGTTTACCTTTTTTTTGCAGTAAGTACCAATGGATTTTTATCTGTGTTTGGCCACACAGTCTTACGGTACATGTGAATAAGGAGAACAGACAAAGGCTCAGCACTCATGCTTGAGAGGCTCCATTGTGCAGGATCAGAGTAGAAGAGATGTTGGTTCTCACCATCACCATCTGTGGTCGTCCTGTCAAGAAAGTCAGAGACACAGAGTTTAAGTATGTAGAGCCAAACTTTTTGGAAACGCAAAATTGTTCAACTGCAGCTCAAAATGACAACAAAAGCACTATGATGATGGTCATTGTTTCTCATGGTTGATCATCTGTGAAAGAATATTTGCATGGCTCATTCATAATAAAAGACAATGGCAAATCGTTCACAAGGAGACAAGGGAGTCCTGGCGTTACTTTATTCATAAAGGCACTGACACATAAGCTACATACTGCAGCTAAATATGGAATCTGGCTTTTTCAAGAAGTGACAGTCTCACAATGGAATTGAAAAAAGATGAAAAAGATGGTGGCCTACAAAAAAATAAAAACGTATTCCTAACTTAGAAAATTCATGGCCGTTATTGAATGTGGTTCTCACTTCAAAACTTAAGCATTTAAATATGCTGCAAACTTAGCAATGATGTTTAGGATGAAAATTAGTATTGTGACCCTGATGTTTATCAAAAAACAAGGAAATTTAGCCAAAAATATTCACCTGGTGGTGGGAGAAAAATAGACATTTTAGATTCGGACGGCAAATCATAGTGCTAGTACCTGTACATGTTGAATTAGCCAACATCCTAATATGGCTAAAGATCTGATTTTGAAAATCTATAGCTTTGTCCCAATTAAGATAGAAGGATAGAACGGATGGATCCTTCAGAGCCTAGCCTATTCCAAGATTAATTGCACTCCAGTGACAACTGGAATTTTTTTGAGAGAAAAACTCTTTTCAAATGTAAGTGTTGGGTTTCAGCTTAGTCGAATATCTAATGACACAAATGTAAAAATAAAAAGCAGTTCAAATGTTGTCTTATATTATAATAAGATACAATTTTATATATAGATTATAGGCCTACTCTTTATTATGTACATAAATGGACCAAGGTGAACATATTTAGGAAGGTTGTGAACCCTGTTTTGATTTCAGACACTTAAATATAACTTTCGGAAAAAAGTCCAGTACGAACATTACTCGTCAACGGCAGCTGTCACAGCAATCTTCCATTGTCCCATTTAATGAAGCTTGATTCGACCTTCATGGACTTCGAAGTCATGGCCTTTGAAGTCTGTGTCCTTCAAAGGATGCAGCCTCTGAATTGGGACACAGCTTATATCTCTTGAATAAAAAACTATCTGGGAAAGCCAGGAGATTTTCTCTGTAGCTAAATGTTCTTTTCAAACATCTTACTGTAACTTGTGTTTTGTGCTGTAGACTTGCCACTATATTGTAATTTTTACACCGCTACGGTATCCACTGGCTCACAAAATGCACTGCTATCCAGTTCTCCACCAGCTGGGTGAACTCCCCCACAATGCCTGGCGGTGGCGCTGGATACCCCTCGATGGATGGCTCTCGGACTCCTCTGCCCCCTGGTGGACAGCGACAGCTCCTCCAGCTTCGGGTATCCGGCAGCGACTCCTCCTTTCCTTGCTCCTCCACATCATGGCGGACGGCAGCAGACTCCGGCCTCAGGCAAACGGCGGGCGACTCCACTACGCAGGCGGACAGGCAGTGAGTTCGTCCATCCCCCCGACAAGTCACTCCAGCCCACCGCCTCGAGCGTCCATCGCGGCAGACTCAGCCCTGCTCGATGGCACTGCGGATTTCCCGCAGTGGTGAGGGCTCTTTGACAGCGCATTCCTCCTTCCTCCCGGGTTTCAGCACCAGTTTAGCAAGGTTTAAAGTATAAAGGTATAAAGTTTTAATCATAAAACAAACAACAAAACAAAAGTAAAGCATCAGCCCCTCACGGACAACTGCTGCATATAAACATAATAAAACAACAACAAAGTCCAGGCCTGGTCCTCGCTCATCTTGCACTGTCGTCACTCCTCTTATCCTTCCGGAGCTCCTCCGCGAGACTTGAGACCGGTGTGGTGCGCAGGTGAAATTTATTAGCACTCACCAGCCTCACTCTGTTCCCACGGTTCTCGGCCATCTGCTTCAGACACTGGTCACGCTGGAGGCATTCCCCATAGTGATTAATTCAGACACGATGCAAGTTCCCATTCAAATGGGAATCCACTGATCCAAGTAAATGATGTATAACAAAGAACAAGCCTCAGTCATTTCACAATAATTTCAACTCTTCTGTAAGGACGCCAAAATTCAGGATTGTGGATGCTTCTCAAAGAAATGTATTTAAGTCAATTAAGGCTTAAGTGGGACCCATATTATCATTTACACAATTTATTCCCCTTTTTTCAGGTTTCCAGCAGAAAATCACATTTTAAGTACCTTATTTCCCCTATTTAATCCCCCAAAAAAATTCTGACTATCTCTGAATAGCGTACTCATAAAGTGAACTAATAAACCCAGTAATCAGCCTCCCTCAATGGACATTGCGTGTGACAGCCGGAAGGCAAGTCCTCTAATTCCCAGTAACGGCTGGTTATTGCTGAATATATCTTTGAGAATGGAGGAAATAATGGGACATGCTGCTCTTGGGTGCCCATATAATCCAGCCATTAGGATTTAATGTGATTTAGCCCTTATGTGTGTGGAGAGAAAGAGGTATTCAAGAGAGGTCTGCTTGTGGTTATTATACAAAAAGGGAATGCAGACAAAAAGGTGGATATTGTACGCAGTAAAAAATAAAAGCAATAATGCTAACTAAAAGTCACATTGAATAATGAGAGATTGAACGATGTGAAAAATGTTAAACTGATCTGTAATCACAGAAGTCACCTTCACAGAGAGGCCCTCAACTTCATCAACAGCAGATCGTCCTAATTAAAAAAAAGAGCCATATATCTGCAGGGTATATGAGACATCAAATTCATCGACTCAAGCAATTAACATTACTACAGGCCCGGCGCCAGATGGACATGGACATCCCTGTGCCCCCCATCCCCCCATCCCCCCACTCATTTCGGACACTGGCTCCCCTGAGAAATGTAAATATATCTTTATAATATCTCAAATACAAGGTTATACTGTTTCCATGAAAGGGTGTACATGGTCTGCAACAATGCTTAGGTAGGTGGTACGTGTCAAAGTAACATCCACATGGATGGCAGGACCCAAGGTTTCACAGCAGAACATTGCCCAAAGCATCAGTTACCTGTCTTCCTCAGTTAAGCGACACACATGCACCAGGCCATCCACATGATGTAAAAGAAAACATGATTCATCAGACTAGGCCACCTTCTTTCATTGCTCTGTGGTCCAGTTCTGATGCTCACGTGCCCACTGTTGGCGCTTTCGGTGGTGTACAGGGGTCAGCATGGGCACCCTGACTGGTCTGTGGCTATGCAGCCCCATACGCAACAAACTGTGATGCACTGTGTATTCTGACACCGTTCTGTCAGAATCAGCATTAACTTCATGAGCAATTTGAGCTACAGTAGCTCGTCTGTTTGATCGGACCACACGGGCCAGCCTTCCCTCCCCACGTGCATCAATGAGCCTTGGCCGCCCATGACCCTGTCGCAGGTTCACCATTGTTCCTTCCTTAGACCAGTTTTGATAGATACTGACCACTGCAGACCGGGAACACCCCACAAGAGCTGCAGTTTTGGAGATGCTCTGATCCAGTCGTCTAGCCATCACAATTTGGCCCTTGTCAAACTCGCTCAAATCCTTATGCTTGCCCATTTTTCCTGCTTCTAACACATCAACTTTGAGGACAAAATGTTCACTTGCTGCCTAGCGCCTACGGACCGTTGGCTGAATGTCTGATGCATATGGTACACTTATCTGGAAACACTTCAGGAGTTTCGAAGTCTCTTTCGAACTCCCTCATGGAAGAAGAACGCCGTTGTGTTTACGTTTGTGTGTATGACAATGAGCGCTTACCAGGATGAACTAAACACTGGATTTTCAAAAGTATGTGAAATTCGTGGCTCTATTGTTGCAGTAAACTTGCACAACGTTCTTGAATGAATAATTAATAGATGCATGCCGGTCTGTTATTGCTGGGACATTGACTTTACATTTTCACACCCATAAACATGACGTGGAACAAAACGAACTGTGATTAGTTGTGTTACATGTCAGTCAAACGTCCTCTTGTGCGGGTACTTGACCAATGAAAGCTGCGATAGAGTCCAGACCCTCTGCCGTCAGTCTGAAGGTCTGGCTACACGAGACTACTTGCTGCCTAATATATCCCACCCACTAACAGGTGCCGTGATGAAGAGATAATCAGTGCTATTCACTTCACCTGTCAGTGGTCATTATGTTATGCCTGATTGGTGTATATTATATGTACTGTAGCTAGTGATATGTTATGATGCTTATTCATTTAAACAACCCAATAAATCCAATAAAATATTTGGGGTTTTAAGACAAGTTGGAGGTTATCCCAACATTCAGAGGTTATTTATGATGATTTTTAAGAACATTCTTTTTTTGTTTTGTCTTAAGAAAAAAGATAAGAACATAGAAAAAAGAAATCTTTTTGGGAATACAAAATATTCTTAAGTTAGAAAAAATTGTACTCTTAAAAATGTTTAATGAATCTGGACCCAGGTCTGTAAGCAATCATCTTTTCACAAGGAAACAAGTTTTATTAAAAAATATATATAAAAATCTTCTCACTTCTCTGTCTATTTCCATAATCATGTTTTTTCAGGTTAACTCCAGCGCTGCATCCAAAATCGTATACTTCCCTAGTAATTTGTCTGAATACTTAGGGCCAGATTTACTAACAGCTTGAGCCAGCGCAAACCCTTTTGGGATTTAAAAAAAAAACTACTGTCAGTATTTACTAAATTCACACAGTGATAAATTAGCGCTGAAAAGGCGTGGACACCTTTTTGCGGCTGACCTTATTGCATATGTATTTGTAGGAGTTTCCCTTTCAGGCGCAAAATTTATGGAAGGAGAGTATTTAAAGGAATCACGCAAGGTGATTTACAAAGGTTTGCGCTAAAGGCACACTTAAACCAGACGCTAACTGGCAGATTGCGTTGGTCATTATGGAAATTATCCGGCTGCCTCTGTGTTCATTAATTTGTGTGTCGTCAGTAGATCACGTGCAGAACTGTCCACTCCCATCGGCGCTTTTATGGAATTGCGCTCTCACGCTAATTTGCCCTGTTTAGTAAATCTGGCCCATAGTATTCGAAAAACATAGGTGAAAATACCCAGACAACCTACTACTTCTGGCGAGATTCTGAAGTGCGCATTCGTTGGATACTTTACTATCCCACGAGGCCACGGGAGAGGATTTATAAATGGAAGTGAAGCAACACAACTGACGCCGGTAGGTCCCGTGACAGTAACAACATGGCGGATGTAGTAAGTCCGAATTTCATTAATGCTATCCATATTCATACTATATAGAACATAGTTTTCAAGAAGTAAGTTCAAATTAAAATGTAGCACCTACTCAGACAGTATGTGATTTCAGACGCACAGCAGGAGATTCTCATTTGAGTTTGGCTGTAGATCTGGTTCCTCTCAGACACCAGCCTTTCTAATTTGAATCCTCTACAGCAGACCATGCCCATTCTCATTAAATTCCTGTCAGGATATCATAACGAGTTTTTAACGACCAGAAGATAGATATGTGCCAATGCCATCCTCTTGCCTTAGTAGAAAACTACTTTTGGCACAACAGCACACATATTCAAGATCTTTTCTTACTAAAGAACTGGATTGCAGTCATAACACACTGTCCCATGATGCCATGAATGTTTTGATGAAGGGCTTATTCTATGTTGAATATGCTGAATTGGAATCAGATTAGTAGTTAATTCGATTATCTTTGTCAACTGAGTATCCATATAGGGCACTAAAGTTTAATAGGGTTAAGGAGTTTGTTCAAATAACTGACTTCACTATTAAAATAAAGGTAACTAAAGGTAAGGTTTGCCCTTCTAAATGATTTTCAAATGATTGACCTGCACAGTACACAAATACTTCATTTCCATAAGCACTATATTTCACTTTCATTTAGCCTGTTTTATTATTCTGGCAAAGTCAATCTATGTCACTCCATTGTAAATTAAGAAGACAGCCATTGGAGAAGTTCTAAAGGAGAGTAGAAGAGAGCTAGAAAAAGAAACAGCCAAAGTGACCAGGAGGAGGGTCACTAATCATGTTATTGGCAGTGCAGAGGTCTTAGTCCTTATCAGCTGTGTCTGGTCTGGACGTGTCCCTGCGTTTCATCTAATAAGAATATTTTGCTGAGCCAAGCACACTCTCGAGGTTGTCAAGAGTAACACTGGTTAATATTAAATTCATTAAATTCCTCTATTTAATTAATCTGATGATTTGTTAGTGTTGGGACAGAAACAAATGGGAGACATGCAGTTGTAGTAAGCTACATTCTTCAGTCACTAATAATTGTAGCAGAGTGAAAGAGAGAGAGATTATTAGTTTTTTATTAATATTAAAAGTTTTTTTTACGTCTATATAGTTTAACCTGACGACATACAGTAATAATGTGTAAAATAGTAAACCAGAGACTCTGTACCATGACTATCTAAGAGTTGAATGGACAGTATTCTAAACTTCTAGTTTTGAAGTCAATACTTTTATCCGTTAAAACAAATTTTTGATCACCAAAATGACATATTTAAAAAAAAAAAATTTGTAAATTCCTGTGAAAATGTATTCATGCCTTAAAATAGCTTGAATGTAACTCTACACCGTTGCTTCATTTAGTATACACTGTTACATAATTATGCAAATGAGCCCCACCTCCACTCATTCACACCAGCTCACATCCCCTCACTCTAAGAGCTAAATCTGATTACTATTATACTATAATTAGGTCAGATGAAGGGAACACGAGATATTTGTTTAATACAGTAAATAATATCTTACGGCCACCTGATACCCTTCCTTCTCACCTATATTCTAGTGATTCATGTAACAAATGCATGACCTTTTTATACCAAAATTGATAATACTCATCAACAATTAACTCCTCATATGGCATGTGATCTGTTCTATCTGCCTTCCCATGATTCTCTTATTTCATTATTTTATAGATTTGAACTTCCGACTGTTGATGAAATATCAGGTTTTATTCAACAATCTAAGTCCACTTCCTACACACTTGGTCAAAGCCTGTTTATCTTGTTTATCTGGTATACATTTATCCATTAAATAATATTAACAGATTCAGATTTTTAATTAACATTAACTAAGTTAGATCATGTTAACTAGTTAACTAATGTTAACAAATGGATCCTTATCGTAAAGTGTTGCTCTTATAGAATGGAACAACATCCTGTATAGAAAAACATCTGTAACAATGAACAATCTGAAAATGCACTATGCGGACATGGCAAAATAATGACCTTTTGTCACTGTTAATCATGAGTGGAACATGAACACCAAAACCACCTGGAAGTAAACAGAAAGACATAAAACCTTAAAGTAAATGGGATCTGGTGGAGGAGAAGCACATTACCATAATGCATTCGGTGAGATAATGTGCCACTCTCGTCTATATAACTCTCGTCTGTAACATACAAAATGCCTCAATTATGAATTAATGAAGACAACATTGGTGTTATCCATGTTTGTTGAGCTAGTTTTTGTGTAATGATCTTGGCACATTAGATTTTAATTCAGTTGATTGTTTCGGTCTGGTTCACACAGAGCGGTCGGGTACCAGTAATGGACTCAAATATTGATTCCTCTAAATCGTTGATAATTCGGCTTTTTGTTTTTTGACAATGGAGCCTTCCTGGCTAATTGTCGCTCGCAAAGGTCATTTCTAATGAATGTTGTGAATGTGAGGATGAAGTGTGATTATCTGAGTGTTCATCATGGCATACTAAACAGGGATAAATGTCAGCAGGGACGTGGGTCCAAATTGGCCACAGGGAGCATGCGATGATCTCATTACTGGCAAACACCTGTAATGACATTTCATCTGTAATCAATACATAGAAGACTTCAAAGGCACTAGAGTCATGCCATCCATTTGATTTGAGCTTTGTTGTAAAATGAAGGTGCCCAAACTATCTTTTTGTCCTTTCATCTGCGTACAGTTTATTCTTAGATATGATATATCTGTGATATAGAAAACAGCTTCAAACAGCTCTAAAATTGGTACCATGCTGTGATCTGTACTGGGTGAACTTACATCGAGCTAAAACTCTGAATTACGCTCATGCATTTTCAAAACTGTAAGTTGGAAATGTAAGGAATCTATTAGGAAGTTCTCTGAACGTTCTGGTAAAGTTCTCTCAAATTTTCAAGCAAACATTTTTCTGGTAGTTATAGCACCCCATCATACCCCCAACGCAATGTGACGCCAGGCAAGGCACAACGCACAACGCAAGTGTTTTTTGCTAGTTTCAGAACGACGCAGTTCTCATTTTCATGTCCAGCTGAATAGCAAATAGCAAATGCACTCATGCCCATCTGTTCGCCCATGGGCGTCCTGGTCTGAAAACGAGGTGTGTTCAGGCACATTGTTGGCGCGTTGCTATTTTGAGGAACTGAAAACGACTGGGCCATTGACCAACAAAAACCTGGTCTAAAGTCAATGCACGCCGTATTTTGTGTTAGTTAAAGGGCACGTTAGTAATATGCGCCTATAGACCAAGCGGCAACCTCCCCCAGTTTCTTTTGAAGCCAAAACAGAAGTGACTTAAACTGCAATTCATCGACTGGCCGCTAGAGACAGGCTTTAAAAGGGAGCAGAATCTCATTGAGCCCCATGTTAAAATGCCCAACTTTACAGCAGAAAAAAACATATTTACAGCCTGGTACAAATTGTGGTTTTGGACTATACAGCTAATTTTGCCCTTCATGACATCTGTGAGGGGGTGAATTTTTTTATAACTCGTTTATATAAAGCCTTAAAGTTCTGCATAATTAAGGGCGTGGCCACTTTGAGTGACAGGTGGATAGCCGTTTGTCTGCTGTCTGTTAGTCATCACGTCACCTCAGCTCCAGCCACGTCCCGCCTCTTTGCCCATTTTCAGCTATCCGGGAGTGACGCGCTGCCAAGATGGCAACGGCCGACTTTGAGGCTTCAAAAACTCTCTTCAGAAACCTACTTGTGACGTCACGGACACTAGGCCTACATCCATATTTTTTTACAGTCTATGCTATAGACCCATTTGGAGCAGACGTCACAGTTATGTCACTTGCAACTGCGCACGCATAGTGGCTGCAGAAAAATAGTGTAACAAGTGGAGGAAAATGGGCAAAATCCACAGAATAAGAAAAAAAAACATTTGTTGTGCCCTTGTCAGAATTAGAATCAGAATGCAAAAAATACGGACTTCATTTTTATAGAATTCTGTTGTTGAAGATGCCCTTTAAAGCTAAACGCAGACATTTGATGAAACCTGCAATGATTAGTACTATTAAAGCATGAATTTGATGTAAACAGCAAGTCTACATAATATTCACATATGCAGTTCATAGGGGACATACATACATAGCAATTACAGCATGAAATAATATTTAAACCTATAACATTTTACATAGGTAACTTTTAAACATAGACTATAACATTTTTATCTCACAATTATTGACTCTTTTTCTTGCATTTGTGTGTTTATATCTCCCAGTTCGGACTTTATAACTCGCAATTGTGAGTTTATATCACAACGAGGTGATCGGGTTTCCAGCAGCCATGATGCGTGCGCATCCCGAATGTTTACAAACAATTAGCCTATATGCGGGTGCACAACGCACATGTACTCTGCTTATTAAGCCCGGGACACACCAAGCCGTTAGCAACGTCGGGTCGTTTTAGAGCCTCAGCCTACTTAGTTTTTTCGGTGTGTTCCGCACCATTGGTTCTAGTCGGACACCATCTGGGTTTTTGGGTCGATTCAACATGTAGAATCGGCGTCGGGCCGTCGGTGAGAGAGAGAACTCTGATTGGCTGTTCAGCTTAGTGAATGAGTCAGTTTACAGTCTATGGTCAGTGCACGAGAATAAGAGCAAAACAGCGAGCAGAAAAGTCAAAACGGTACAGATAGAAGGCTGTTCAAATTGTACGTAATCTTACAGTGTCCCTGGGCGAATGTTAATATTAAAATATGAGCGGAGTGGAATAAATAACGTGATCAGCAGGAGTGATATTCAAAAAGGTAAGCGCGCGTGTTTATGGTTTGTGTATCTGCAGCCTGGAGCGTTGGTTTCCCTTTTGAATGACGAATATAGACAAATATATCTGCAGAAATAGACAGTTCAATCATGACAACTCTCGGAGTGAATAGATTCAACCAGCATTTTATTAGCATAGAGCATGGAATGTACATAGGCTTGATTTTGGTGGACGATATCTGCTACGCTGCTGCTGCTGCTGAGCAAATACATAATGTTCAGCTTAGTCAAGATAACAACAAGGAAAGGCTGCTGCAGAATGATATAATCCCCCGTAGCAGATCTCTACAGGTGGCGCTGGGGAGGAGGTGGGATTATAGGAGTTCTCATATTGTGCTTATAGGAGTTCTCATATTGTGCAGCGTGCTGATAACTGCTGGGATACGGTATAAAAAAAAGCCACGTAAATGAGGAAGTACCTCTGATTGGTTGGTGTCGTAGAACTGAAAGAACCAATCAGCGATTAATAGAGTTTCATGACTGAACTTTATATTTGTCTCATTTACACGCAGGCGGAGAACGCGCATGCTAGCTGACAGTCAGCTGTAGTTCTCTCGGTGTGTTCAAGTGTAGCTTTTTGGCCCAGACGTAGCCGACGAGAGGCGACAACACCGTCAGCTTTCATCGCTGCTAGTTCTTTGATGTCGGGTTGGTGTGTCCCGGCCTTTACACACATAGGGACGCGCAGCATCACACAAACATTTTTAAATAAAAATAAAAGCATTCCTCTCTGGAGAAGAGTTCAGGCTTTCTGCTCGTAAATTCTGCCATGTAAATAGTGAATCCGCCATGGTGCAAGCGCAAGGGAATGGGAGATGAGACCCAAATAGGGCCCTTAGTCTTTAATTATGTTCTCAAAATGTTAGCACAAAAACATTTATACATTGTTAATAGAAAGTTTTTATGTGTTTTTTTTTTTAATGTTTCAGAACTTTTAGAGAACATTCAAAAGTAACTCCTATAATGTTTGCAAAATAATTCAAATGTAATGTTCTGTTAACATTCGCATAACAAAAAAAAGTTTTAAAAACATTTGAAAAACTGGAACGTTCAGAGAACATCAGAAGAAGAAACAGAAGAAATCATGTTTTCTTATCTTAATGGGAACATTAGCCAAACGTTCTTAGAACATATTTTTGTTAGCTGGGATAGTTCACTCTAAAGTTAAATTCTGTCATTTACTCAACCTCATGATGTTTCAAATATGACTTTCTTTCTTCTGTAAAATACAAAAGGAGAAACTTTGTATAATATACTGTACATGTCACTTTTTTCTAGGCCATGACAATGAATGTGGACTGGAGCTTTAAAGACTCAAAAAGTATGCACCATAAAAGTGTCAAAAAAGACATGTTTTTTTTCTGTGTTAAATAATTGTGCATATATATATATATATATATATATATATATATATATATATATATATATATATATATATATATATATATCTGTTCTTATAGGCCGCTATACACAAGCCATCCATCAAACTGGAACGGTCAAAATTGTGAACGCTGATTTTTGAACTGTGAAGTTGATTGTGCATTAGTTATATGCATATATGGATATCTATATCTGCAATAGACTTCAGTAAATTATTTTGATAGGAATCTGTGTATGCTTAAAAAAAAAATAAGTATGTTGAGTTAATACATAAAACACAAACCAACACATTGTCACCTATAAAATCCCATTTTATCCCATTTCTTCCGAAATTTAAATCTCTGCGGTTTTTACAACCAGAGGCTGCGCAATGAGTGCAAACCTTAGTAAATCATGTTGCGTGATTTATTTAAATACTCTCCGCCCATTAATTTTGCATCAGAAAGGGAACCTCCTACAAATGCATATGCAATAAGGTCATCTGCAAAAATAATTGTCACCGCCTTTTCAGCGCAAATTTTTCACTGCAATTTTTTAACATCAAAAGAGGGTTTGCACTGGTGCAAGCTGTTAGTAAATCTGGCCCTTTGTGTTCCATTGAAGAAGTTAAGTCATAAGAGTTTGGAACAAAATTTTCATTTTGGGGTTAACTTTTCGTTTAAGTAGAAGCTTGTGCACTCAGACACGCTCTGGTAGGTTGTGGAATGAAATTATCATATCTGCATTATGAGCAGGTCAGATGAAGGCTTGTGATGATGAATACAGACTGTCTTTGCCGTTAGCATGATGCTGACTGTCATTGCAACGCACTTGATGCCTTCTGACAGCCTCTAGAAGTGTAAGACATGATTACAGAGAAAGAGCAAGGCATTAACATTAGGATGGAATTTAAATGAAACCGAAATAGACTTCACTCAAAATTGAAAATGTACTTACCCATATATCGTTCCAAACCTAATCAACTTTCCTTGTTCGTGGAAGTATTTCCTGCTTTTTTCCATTTATTGAAAGTGTCACGATTTAGGCAAGGAAAGAGGAGCAGATCTCAATTTCAGCTAATTTAGTTTATTTACAAAAGAACAAAGGCAATCCTGAAGGTACGAATCAGCATAACAGCTTCACGTGAAGACAATACAGGACAAAAAGAACCAAACTGAGGCCTAGTCCACACGTGCATGGATATTTTTATATAAAGTTTTTCCTCCTTCGTTTAAAAAAAAAATCTTGTCCACACATGCTCGGTTTAAAAAAGATCCACATGAAAAAACACGCAATGAAGTGCTGTCGAGCAGGCCAAACCAACAGGTGGCGATATAACCCTAACCGTAAAGCCGTGTTGGGCAATCAGAAGCCTGAAAAAGGGTTATTATTGGTTCATATACACTCACCTAAAGGATTATTAGGAACACCTGTTCAATTTCTCATTAATGCAATTATCTAATCAACCAATCACATGGCAGTTGCTTCAATGCATTTAGGGGTGTGGTCCTGGTCAAGACAATCTCCTGAACTCCAAACTGAATGTCAGAATGGGAAAGAAAGCTGATTTAAGCAATTTTGAGCGTGGCATGGTTGTTGGTGCCAGACGGGCCGGTCTGAGTATTTCACAATCTGCTCAGTTACTGGGATTTTCACGCACAACCATTTCTAGAGTTTACAAAGAATGGTGTGAAAAGGGAAAAACATCCAGTATGCGGCAGTCCTGTGGGCGAAAATGCCTTGTTGATGCTAAAGGTCAGAGGAGAATGGGCCGACTGATTCAAGCTGATAGAAGAGCAACTTTGACTGAAATAACCACTCGTTACAACCGAGGTATGCAGCAAAGCATTTGTGAAGCCACAACACGCACAACCTTGAGGCGGATGGGCTACAACAGCAGAAGACCCCACCGGGTACCACTCATCTCCACTACAAATAGGAAAAAGAGGCTACAATTTGCACGAGCTCACCAAAATTGTACAGTTGAAGACTGGAAAAATGTTGCCTGGTCTGATGAGTCTCGATTTCTGTTGAGACATTCAGATGGTAGAGTCAGAATTTGGTGTAAACAGAATGAGAACATGGATCCATCATGCCTTGTTACCACTGTGCAGGCTGGTGGTGGTGGTGTAATGGTGTGGGGGATGTTTTCTTGGCACACTTTAGGCCCCTTAGTGCCAATTGGGCATCGTTTAAATGCCACGGCCTACCTGAGCATTGTTTCTGACCATGTCCATCCCTTTATGACCACCATGTACCCATCCTCTGATGGCTACTCCCAGCAGGATAATGCACCATGTCACAAAGCTCGAATCATTTAAAATTGGTTTCTTGAACATGACAATGAGTTCACTGTACTAAAATGGCCCCCACAGTCACCAGATCTCAACCCAATAGAGCATCTTTGGGATGTGGTGGAACGGGAGCTTCGTGCCCTGGATGTGCATCTCACAAATCTCCATCAACTGCAAGATGCTATCCTATCAATATGGGCCAACATTTCTAAAGAATGCTTTCAGCACCTTGTTGAATCAATGCCACGTAGAATTAAGGCAGTTCTGAAGGCGAAAGGGGGTCAAACACAGTATTAGTATGGTGTTCCTAATAATCCTTTAGGTGAGTGTATCTGTATATATCTGCATATGTACATGTATCTGTATACATGTTATAAACCCTGTGAGCACTGTTATTAGCAGCAATATTTTGGCTATATCCACCATTGCACAGACTCGCCTCATGTTAACAAAGGAGATAGTGGCGCACAATCTGACATCAAACAAAGGAGATAACAGCGCGCACTCCGATGTCACAAGCCAAAATCTCTGGCTACACAACAACACTGCAATCATGCAGACAGGCAATGAAACTGTTCAGCGTTTTATGTTCAAACCAGAGTTGGACAATGATGGAGAGACTCAAGAAGAAGTGACAACATGTACAATGCAACAAGATGTTCCTGAATAGTTAGTTGAGGAATTTATGTAGCTGATGTGGAGTTAACTATCTTCAAGTTATTGATTAGTATATTCTGTCATGATAATCTCACCCCCTTTGTTGTGTGTTCCCGGGGGCAGGATTTATGTAAATTTCAGGGTTAGTGATGTCACTAACCCGGGAGGAAGCTTGTGTAGTCCCTACCAGCCGTTTGTTGTAGTCCTTAAAAAGCAATTTCTTTGAAAGAAAATATCTCCCTTTGCTTTGAACTTTGAGCGTCATAACTTTGCAGATATTGTTTATGCTCAAACAGCAACATTACACTAACTAAATTTTAAGAAGTCAAATCATAATCAACCACCCCTTTAAGGGGTTTCCTTTGTGGTCATTCAGACAGTGCATGTGCCCTTTTGGTTGCACCCCAGTCATCAGCGAAGCTAGAATGAAGGCAAGATGTGAAAGAACAAAATATGGAGAGCTATTTTACAGCTGAAAGACTTATGATAATTGAGAAAAGGGAATAATGCATGGACAAACAGACCGAGAAATGAGTTTAAGCTTTTCTTCTGTAGCTTTTTGGTAGAGTTTGTGAAGTCTCTTTTCTCGTGTACTGCGTTGTCTCACTGTGCCTTACATTCTCTCTTCCTCTAGATGTCTGTGAGAAGTTAATTACCAAATTATCACACAGCAAAGGGACAGAATCAGACCGATAACAGTCAATTTGTACCTCAGTCATGCAAATAAATCTAATATGCATGCAGATTTAGTAATGTCAGGCTTGTGGTGTTCGAGTTTATATATATATATATATATATATATATATATATATATATATATATATATATATATATATATATATATATATATACATACATATACAAATACACTATATTGCCAAAAGTTTTGGGACGCCTGTCTTTACATGCACATGAACTTTAATGACATCCCATTCTTAATCCGTAGGGTTTAATAGGGAGTTGGCCCACTCTTTGCAACTATAACAGCTTCAACTCTTCTGGGAAGGCTTTCCACAAGGTTTAGTAGTGTGTTTATAGGAATTTTTTTACCATTCTTCTAGAAGTGCATTTGTGAGGTCAGGCACTGATGTTACATGAGAAAGCCTGGCTCTCAGTCTCCACTCTAACTCATCTTAAAGGTGTTCTATTGGATTGAGGTCAGGACTCTGTGCAGGCCAGTCAAATTCCTTCACACCAAACGCACTCATCCTTGTCTTTATGGACCTTGCTTTGTGCACTGGTGCGCAGTCATGTTGGAACAGGAAGGGGCGATCCCCAAACTGTTCCCACAAAGTTGGGAGCATGAAATTGTCCAAAATGTCTTGGTATGCTGAAGAATTAAGAGTTCCTTTCACTGGAGCTAAGGAGCCAAGCCCAACCCCTGAAAAACAACCCCACACCATAATCCTCCCTCCACAAAACTTTACACTTGGCACAATGCAGTCAGGCAAGTACCGTTCTCCTTGCAACTGCCAAACCCAGACTCGTCGATCGGATTGCCAGACAGAGAAGAGTGATTGGTCACTCCAGAGAACACGTCTCAACTGTTCTAGAGTCCAGTGGCAGCGTGCTTTACACAACTGCATCTGACGCTTTGCATTGCACTTGGCTATGTAAGGCTTGGATGCAGCTGCTCGGCCATGGAAACCCATTCCATGAAGCTCTTTACGCACTGTTCTTGAGCTAATCTGAAGGCCACTCGAAGTTTGAAGGTCTGTAGCTATTGACTCTGCAGAAAGTTGGCGACTTCTGCGCACTGTGCGCCTCAGCATGCGCTGACCCCGCTCTGTGATTTTTACGTGGCCTATCACTTCGTGGCTGAGTTGCTGTTGTTCCTAATTACTTCCACTTTGTTATAATACCACTAACAGTTGACCGTGGAATATTTAGTAGTGAGGAAATTTCACGAATGGACTTATTGCACAGGTGGCAACCTTTCACGGTACCACGCTTGAATTCACTGAGCTCCTGAGAGCGACCCGTTCTTTCACAAATGTTTGTAGAAGTGTCTGCATGCCTAGGTGCTTGATTTTATACACCTGTGGCCATGGAAGTGGGTGTCCCAATACTTTTGGCTATATAGTGTACATACATACACATATAGGCCTACAGATGCAGATAAAATAGCAAAACAAATGAGTGGTGCTTGCCACACAAATGTGACTGATTCAGTAACCAATATAAAGGTCCACAAAAAAAAGTTTTGGTAAATCTTTTTATATATATATATATATATATATATATATATATACACTCACCTAAAGGATTATTAGGAACACCTTACTAATACTGTGTTTGACCCCCTTTCGCCTTCAGAACTGCCTTAATTCTACGTGGCATTGATTCAACAAGGTGCTGAAAGCATTCTTTAGAAATGTTGACCCATATTGATAGGATATCATCTTGCAGTTGAAGGAGATTTGTGGGATGCACATCTAGGGCACGAAGCTCCCGTTCCACCACATCCCAAAGATGCTCTATTGGGTTAAGATCTGGTGACTGTGGGGGCCATTTTAGTACAGTGAACTCATTGTCATGTTCAAGAAACCAATTTGAAATGATTCGAGCTTTGTGACATGGTGCATTATCCTGCTGGAAGTAGCCATCAGAGGATGGGTACATGGTGGTCATAAAGGGATGGACATGGTCAGAAACAATGCTCAGGTAGGCCGTGGCATTTAAACGATGCCCAATTGGCACTAAGGGGCCTAAAGTGTGCCAAGAAAACATCCCCCACACCATTACACCACCACCACCAGCCTGCACAGTGGTAACAAGGCATGATGGATCCATGTTCTCATTCTGTTTACGACTCTACCATCTGAATGTCTCAACAGAAATCGAGACTCATCAGACCAGGCAACATTTTTCCAGTCTTCAACTGTACAATTTTGGTGAGCTCGTGCAAATTGTAGCCTCTTTTTCCTATTTGTAGTGGAGATGAGTGGTACCCGGTGGGGTCTTCTGCTGTTGTAGCCCATCCGCCTCAAGGTTGTGCGTGTAGTGGCTTCACAAATGCTTTGCTGCATACCTCGGTTGTAACGAGTGGTTATTTCAGTCAAAGTTGCTCTTCTATCAGCTTGAATCAGTCGGCCCATTCTCCTCTGACCTCTAGCATCAACAAGGCATTTTCGCCCACAGGACTGACGCATACTGGATGTTTTTCCCTTTTCACACCATTCTTTGTAAACTCTAGAAATGGTTGTGCGTGAAAATCCCAGTAACTGAGCAGATTGTGAAATACTCAGACCGGCCCGTCTGGCACCAACAACCATGCCACGCTCAAAATTGTCTAAATCACCTTTCTTTCCCATTCTGACATTCAGTTTGGAGTTCAGGAGATTGTCTTGACCAGGACCACACCCCTAAATGCATTGAAGCAACTGCCATGTGATTGGTTGATTAGATAATTGCATTTATGCGAAATTGAACAGGTGTTCCTAATAATCCTTTAGGTGAGTGTATATATATATATATATATATTAAAACACAAAAATTATTATGATGGTCTAACCACCAATTAAAAAAGTAATAAAATAATTTCCTTACACATTTAAAAACCTTAAGTATTTTGATGATAATAATGATATATAAATGATGATAATAATAAAAAATTGGCAAACTATTTAAGGTTTTCTTTTCAAGAATGTAATTATTTTAATTTGTTTAAATTAATTTATTTTTATTTATCAGGACATGTCTTCCTGACATTTTTGACATAAGGCCACAAATATTATATTTTATATTAGATTACATTCAACTCTGTTTCACCAATGCTCAACAAGGCTGCATTTATTTAATCAAAAACAGAAATATTGCAAAATATAATTATTAAAATAACTGTTTTTTTTATTTATTTCAATATATTTTTTAATTTGATTTATTTCTGTGATGCACAGCTGAATTTTGAGCATTATTACTCCAGTCTTCAGTGTCACATGATCCTTCAGAAATCATTCGAACATGCTGATTTGCTGCTCAGGTAACATTTCTTATTATAATTATTATAATGTTGAAAACAGTTGTGCTGCTTAACAGAATTCTTTGATGAATAGAAAGTTCAGCATTTATTTGCATCTATTACATTTATCAAAGCATTTATTAAATAGAATTCTTTAGTAACATTATAAATGCCTTCACTGTCACTTTTGATCAGTTTGATGCATCCTTGACAAATAAAAGTATTAATTTCTCTCTTTTTTTAATCTTACCACAAATGTTTGAATGGTGTCAGTGCTTCCTCAAAAAAATGTTAAGCAGCAAAAACTGTTTTGTGAAATTTACTTCATAAATTAACAACATGAATTAATTTCAATGTATTAATTGTAAGCGAAAAGTAAAAACACAATCAGCAAAAATATTGTTCAGATGAGTAGTAATGATGCTTGCTAGCAAACACCACTAATAAGCCATTCTTCCACAGGACTGAACGACTGCCATTCTAACACAGATCCACAGCGGAGGAGAAAGGTCAGGTTACAGTACTGGCATCAAGGTTGCTTTGTGTAGGGTTAAATCACCGTCCATTAGGTATTTGTTAAGGATTGTTAAGATTCATTAATTGTCAGTGCATATGACACACTTGCACCTCAGGCATCTGCGCTTTCAAGCACGTGTCTTCTTTTAGCTCCTGAGGCTAGCATTGTTTAAAGGTTGTGTGTATGTTTGTACACATAAGCAGAATGTGTCTGCTTAACTGTCCTGAAGCTGAAAATGTGACCTTTTTATGCACAATGTAACATATAAAAGGCAACATACAAAAATCTCAAACCAAATAATCTAGTTTTATGTATACATTTATGACATAAAACATTTAATGACAATGTGCATGCCTGAAGGGTACAAAATTTGTCAAAATAAACCTTTTTTTATAAAACATTTATAAAAATAAATACATTTATATGACTTTAAAACAAAACAAAAACTATTACAAATCTGCGATCATACACTTTCTTTAAGGTGTGCCTGTAATGTTAACCACAGATCTTTTACTCGTAAATTGAAAACATCAATAATAAAAATAAAAAAAAGGAAATTCCAGAGTGAAGTCATGTTGAATTGTAATTCAATTATAGTTTTCCAGGTTGGTCTACAAACTGCCATCATGACTGAACAGCTTTATTTCGTTTAGTCCACCACACCAGCTTTGACATGATGTCAACTTATGCTTCTCATGGAGGTCAGATATTGATCGATCTGTTCTGAGTTTGCTACACAGTCCAATTTTAATCTGATGTTACACTTTACATTTAGTGTTTCCTGTTCAAAATCTGATTTTTTTTTTTTTTTTTTTGCTGGATATTGGAAAATACATGACCATTATATATATATATATATTAGTCAGTGAATGGATTTAGAAGACAGGGAGATGAACAAAAATATTTTATTGTTAGCAATGTTAGCTATTAAAGGCAGAGGAAAAAATGCAGTGCATAACCTAGCATCAGTCAGTATTGCATTTGACTTAGGCTATTATGTTAAATGGGTAAATCTCTCAGGGTGCCACTGTGTGTGTGTGTGTGTGTGTGTGTGTGTGTGTGTGTGTGTGTGTGTGTGGGCCTGTCAGTTTTAATTCAAGCGGAATCAATTAAAATGCAATGCGAACTGGAATTTGATGTAGGCATATCCATTTGTTCAATGTAAAAAAGACGCAGTATTATATAGTGCATTTATTTATATATATATATATATATATATATATATATATATATATATATATATATATATATATATATATATATCTATATCAATGTTGAAACAGTTGTGTATACATTTTTTTCCAGAATTATTTAATGAATAGAAAATTCAAAAGAACAGCATTTATCTGAAATATAAAGCTTTTGCAACATTATAAATGTCTATACTGTCACTTGATTAATTTAATGCATCCTTGTTGAATAAATGTATTCATTTATTTAAGTTCCTATTCATCAAAGAATCGTAAAAAATAATAAATGTTTTACACAACTGTTTTCAACATTTATAATAATAATAAATGTTTCTTGAGCAGCAAATCAGCATATTAGAATGATTTCTGAAGGATCATGTGACACTGAAGACTGGAGTAATGATGCTGAAAATTCAACTTTGCATCACAGGAATAAATTACATTTTAAAATATATTCAAATAGAAAACATTTATTTTACATTTTAATAATATTTCACAATATTACAGTTTTTATTTATTTATATAACATAAATGCAGCCTTGGTGAGCATAATAGACTTCTTTCAAAAACAATCAAAATAGTACAGTTTCCAAACTTTTTACTGGTAGTGTATAGCAGTATTATTATATTATAGGCAACGCGTTTGGCACGGCATATCATGGAGTCTGTTTACAACTGTTGGTCGCATGACAAGCATCATGTACAAATCCATGTGTTTTTTCTCCCTCTACGTCCGTCCGTCCATCCAACACAACATCTCCGTTGAATCCAGATTCGTAGCGCTTTGCACAGTGTTAATTCAAGAGTTTAGGTACTTTTCCAGGGGTAATGCTTAGTTTCATTCAAAGTCAGATGTGGGATATTCCTACTCAATATCTTCGACTATCGAACACAAAGGCGTTCCGTTGCTTTCGTTAGTTTGACAGGTGTTCAATAGTAAACAAAGAAGTCTCTTAGCAATCAAATCGCGGAGGGTAAGCTATAGTTTCCAGCACTAGCTTTATGTGCATTTGCGATAGTAAAACGGTTAATCAATCATCGTATAAGCCAGAAACCTAACTCATAATACATGTATTTGCCTAGAAGTGAATGTTTATCATTCACTTTGTGCATCTCAGTGGGCGCAGCCATGTTTTAAATGACGTCACACACCCGCGTGTTGACAAAATCAGAAGAACTGTGGATTTCTGCACGAGTTTCGAAGTTGTAAATCCGATTTTGGTGGCGTTCCATTGTACTTCCTAATACAACGTTGGAAATTCCGAGTTGAATGCAACACATAACAACTGAACCATAACTACATATTTGTGAAAATGGACTTTATTAAAGAGGAGAGAGAAGACGTGGGTTATGAAGAAGCATGCAGAACGAAAATTGAAGATAGAAAGGAAGAAAGTGGTTTGTGTGCTTCCTTTATTTTTCATTAATGATGAATATTAAGGTAATTTACAGGCAGTGCGCGAGAGTAGAGGGAGAATGTGCATGTCACTTTGGATACTGATGTAATTTGATTTGATCTGATTCTGGATTTAAATAGTAACTCCTGATTTGGTGAATCATTTTAAATGTGTCAGTACAAATTTAAAATGGCTCAGTAATTTGGTTTTTAACTACACTAGCTACGCTGTGTTTTTGATTCACCAAAAAGAACCGGTTTAAAAGAGTCCGTTTGTCTGTGATCCAAATGCAGCGGTGCAGCCCATGACGATGACTCAATAAAAGACGCATTTTCTTGTTATTATTTTGTTGAGCACGTCCCTTTTTGTATTATTATTATTTTAATTTAGACTCCAATCTGGTGTGTGTTTGTAGACTCGGGGTGCAGATGCAGAATCAGATTTAAAGCCGCAACAGTGTAACAATTTAATGACTAAAATTAAATGGAAATGGAAACATTTTCCTCACACCTTGAATGCATATGAGTGTACATATCTTAATCTTAAAAAAAAAAAAACTACATTAATTTGGAGGGTTAATATTTTAAATTACTATTTCAAAATTATTATTAAAGGGATAGGTCACCCAAAAATGAGTATTCGTCATTTAGTCACGCTCGAGTTGTACCAAACCTGTATACATTTCTTTGTTCTGCTGAACACAAAGGAAGATATTTGGAAGAATGTTTGTAACCAAGCAGATCTCGGCAGCCATTGACTACCATAGTGGGGAAAAAAATACTATGCTAGTCAATGGCTGCCGAGCAGGGGCGTGTCTAGAGGGGTGGCACCAGCCCCCCCCTGGAATATGATTGCCCCCCCAACATCATTGGACTAGATTTACTGTCAACCTGAAAATGCCCACCACCATTCGATCAGAGCGCTGTCAATCACTGCTTGATTTGCGTCTCGCAAAGAGGAACAGTTAGTTGCACGTTTTTCAAACAGGAGGAAAGAGACACCACGACACGTCCGTGTTTACAGTATGTACACACTCAATTATATATTTTAAAATATTTAGGCTGATACTTTCGTGTGTGACTGACCAAGCTATTGCATGTAGCTAGTAACGTTAGATTAGCTAACGTAACTTCGGCGGACTACTGAATAGAGATGACTTTGTCAGTGTTATTCAGCAGCAATGCACACCACCACATAAATATAAAATAGATAAATATTACTTTATCTGTTGTTTTAAAGACTAAAGGCACAATAATATTTTTCTAAATAGGCCGTGGCCTGGTAAACATTGAAATGTGAGAACGTTAACTAACACTATAGCTACATGCAACTCTGTGTAATTTAGATACTTAAAGGAATAGATCACTTAAAAATTTAAATTCTGTCATAATTTACTCATCCTAAAGTTGTTTGAAACCCGTATGAGGTTCTTTCCTCTTGGACCTCAAGGTATATTGACAAATGTCATATTTTACTAGTTTTTACATTTTATTTATTAGACTATTTGGTAGCCAGCACAAAAACCGCAGAATACAGCTGTTTTGAGGCAGAGCATAGCATAACACATCATGTGATGGTGCAGTTAACCCACATGAACAGACACAGATTTCATGCTAAGAACGTTCACAAACACACACACACACACACACACATTTAATTTTTGTGTTGACAAAAAAAGCATGTTAAATTACTAATTAATGCCTGTGTGATTTTTTTTATTTATTGGAACAAAACCGTGTTGTCCAATCCATGCAAAATACAAAATGATTTTCAGGCTCTTGCGCAGTGCCACATTTAATACCATCTATATTAGGGCACAGGGCATTGCACAAGATTTTGGAAATTGTGCTTAATATTTTCTAAACCAGTATTTATTTTCAGTTGAATTTTCTCATGGGGGCCCCCCTGACTGGTTCTTGGTCCCCCCTGTGCCCCCCCCCCCCCATTTATAAAATCTTGGAATCGCCCCTGCTGCCGAGATCTGCTTGGTTACAAACATTCTTCCACATCCAGGTTTGGAACAACTTGAGGGTGAGTAAATGATTCATTTTTGGGTGAACTATCCCTTTAAGGTTTTAGGGAGTCACACTATGTGACATTTTCCAACCTGAACTAACTTTGCTTTTTCATAAAAATATAACATTTTGTGATAGGGTCTGCAGGGGTTCTCTCAATTATATAATTAATTTTAAGACGTTTTCTGCTTGTTTGGTTGCACCATATGCCCGGATTTGGTGGCCAAATGTTTTCAAACATTAAAAAAAGTTAATGTTTTAAGTGTATTGTGGCAAACAGGACAGAGCCGAGAGCTGTGGGAATGGAGCGAGGCCGGTGGTGCGAGTGTTAATGAGCGTCACCTGTGTGCCACATCGGTCTCGCGTCCCACAGAGAAGCTCTGCAAGGATAAAAGGAGGACAGTGAAGGAAGAGAGAGAACCAGGCCTGGACTTGATGTTGTTGTTTGTCATTAAAGTTACATTGATTGTTTACCTTCTTCCCTTATCAACAAACCTTTGTTACATTGGTGCCGAAACCCAGTAGGAAGGAGGAACGCACTGTCCAAGAGCCCTCGCCGCTGTGGGAAATCCACGGTGCCATCGAGCAGGGCTGAGTCTGCGAATGAAGGTTTTAGAGGAGCGGCTGCCATCCAAGAGGGGACGAAGTCGCCGCTGCCATTTGCCTGAGGCCAGAGCCTGCTGCCGTCCGCCATGATGGGGAGGAGCATGCCGGATGCCCGAAGCCGCAGGAGCCTTCGCCGTCCACTGAGGGGTATCCAGAGTCACCGCCAGGCATCGCAGAGGAATTCACCCAACTGGTGGATGACCGGCTGGCAGTGAGTTTTGGGAACCGGATCCAGATTTGTTTATCCTTCCAGAGCTCCTCTTTGGGACTCGAGACCGGTGTGGTGCGCAGGTGGCGCTCATTAGTACTCGAGCCACTGGCCTCACTCCATTCCCATGACTCTTGGCCCCACCGTGCTTGTCACATGCATGTTTTTCAAAAATCATATATCGGTATTTTTTTGGCTGACTGTGGATATACAATATATCTCAGTATTTTCTACTTTTTTCTATTTGGATAAAAAAAAAAAAAAACTTTTTTTATTCTATATTAAACTGTAATTTCACATCCTGCCCAATGTTGTCCTGCAAACAATGCAACAAACATTGCAATCTAAAAACAAGCTTTTTAAAGAAGTTAAAATAAATAAATAAAAACAGAAGCACAGACTAAATGTTTGTGTTATTAGCCCACATTTACCCCTTTACAATAGTCACTTTACAGTTACTGCTATCATAATCACATCTTCCTTGTAGGTTTAAAATTCTACATATGACACATTTCATGTCAAACAAAAACTATTTTAGCAAAATGTACATTTTGGTCAGAATTATTGCGCTCCTATTCTATTGTGCTCCGTCTGTGCGGTGGTGTTCAGCGGAGACTCGCTTGCATCAGGCTCGTCCACTTCTGACAGCAAAATGCAGGGCGCACTGCGCCATATCGGGTGGAGGAGATTAGGATGATTTTCACCCCCTCATCCCATAGCTAGGGGGCTCAGAAACCTCAGCGGCGCCTCTGGCAAAATGGAAATATTTGCATGACCTCTAAATGAAATGTGAGTTATGCACTGAGGAAAACACCAATCCTCAAATGCATTAAACGGCACACGTATTTGTCAGAGCATCCGACAAGGCAAGCCACGTTAAACTATGCACGTTAACTTATTTTGAAGACCTTAATATGAAGCATGTCTCATGTTCAGGACAAATTGGATTATGCACTTTCCCCACAACAGCTCCCTCCACTATTTTTCAGATGTGCTTGCAATATCAAACTACTGTATATCGATATAAAGGTATTGCCTTATCCTATAGAATTAAAAAATATATACTGATATATCGTAAAAACTTGATATACCACCCGGACCTATGTCACAGTAGGCAGAAGTTACTGCGGTTACACCCAATGAGTGACAGGTAGATTGATTGGCATTTTATTGATATGAGATTGTTATTATTTTTACACACTGCCG
This sequence comes from Rhinogobio ventralis, assembly GCA_039654625.1. Taxonomy (NCBI): domain Eukaryota; kingdom Metazoa; phylum Chordata; class Actinopteri; order Cypriniformes; family Gobionidae; genus Rhinogobio; species Rhinogobio ventralis. The sequence continues at coordinate 35,162,776 of CM077206.1, forward strand.
AAAGCTACAGAAAATAGAAGCAAAATGTATTGCTGCAATTCTCAGAAACAACTGGAATCCAGGCAGCTGCAATTCTGTGTTATGCATGTTGAATTTTGTGATGAAGTCATACCCTAGGTTTTGTATTGTGTTGACTACTCATCAATTGGATATTTGGCATATTATATTCTAAGCCTTGTGTTGTACAAAGGAAAATTGCTTGTTAGCCAAGACAATATAGATAGACATTTTTTTAGATGGGACAAAAAATATTGTCTCAGTATTGACCCAAATGCTCCCAACAAATGTTATTTGTGGATGTGAAATCATCTTGTGGTCCCCTGCAAGTATTTACCAGATTTGATGACATTAACTTGACCTTTTTTATGAATCTTAGGGGGCTTTCACACTGGGCAAGTTTGCCACGGTCCGAGAGAGCGGATTGCAAGCCATTCATTTGCCGCTCTGATAGCACTCACTCTGCACAATTACACTGCAGGCTCACTCTCACTCAGATCCAAGGTAAATCATCACCACTGTCATCCCTCACATGTTTTGTTTAATGTCCCCCTGTAGTCAATAATTTATTCCCTTAAAACTCATATTTGATCACCAAAATTACATATTTAAAAGTTTTTTCCTGTGTGAAAAATTTCTTTATGCCTTAAAATAGCTTGAATGCAACTCTACACCCTTGCGTCATTTATTATATGCTGAATCATGAATATGCAAATGAGCCCCGCCTCCACTCATACAGGCTCATCTATGTATGAGTCGATGTATCAGAATGGTAATGCGATTTGTATCGCTCTCTACAACGTCGGACCATAGACTGTTAAAAAAATATTGATGTAGTGTCCGTGGCGTCACCCGTAGATTTCTAAAGAGAGTTTTTGAAGCCTCAAAGTCGGCCGTTGCCATCTTGGCAGCGCATCACTCTTGGATAGATGAAAATGGGCAAAGAGGCGGGACGTAGCTGGAGCTGAGGTGACGTGATGACTAACAGACAGCAGACAAACGGCTATCCACCTGTCACTCAAAGTGGCCACGTCCTTAATTATGAAGAACTTAAGGCTTAATATAATTTAAATCAATTACATTTTCAAAAATCATATATCGGTATTTTTTTGGCTGACTGTGGATATACAATATATCTCAGTATTTTCTACTTTTTTCTATTTGGATAAAAAAAAAAAAAAACTTTTTTTATTCTATATTAAACTGTAATTTCACATCCTGCCCAATGTTGTCCTACAAACAATGCAACAAACATTGCAATCTAAAAACAAGCTTTTTAAAGTTTAAAGAAGTGGGTGGTTGCCGCTTGCGTCGGACACAGTGTTAATTTTGATTTAGTTTTAGTCATATTTTAGTCACCTGAATTGTTTTTAGTTTTAGTCTAGTTTTAGTCGACTAAATATCATAAGATTTTAGTCGACTAAATCTACTAGCGCCCATAGTTTGGGACGGGGTGCCAGATTGTCCCGTTCGCCTGGGATAGGAGGTCTTTCCTCAGGGGAATTGGCCATGGGGCTGCTGATAGCAGCTGAATCAACTTGGGAAACCAATGATGGGTCCGCCAGAGTGGGGCCACTAGCAGGACTGTGTGCTCGCTCTCCCTGATTCTTTTTAAGACTTGGGGCAGGAGCGGGACTGGAGGAAAAGCATAAAGCAGGCGGCTGAGCCATTCTTGGATATGAAAGTAAGTATCTTTCAGATTTCAGATTTCAGATTTTAACATGCTGAAAGGCCGTTTGATAAGGGCCTTGTTCAGATGTCTGAGGTCTAGGATGGGCCTGAGGCCGCCATCTTTTTTGGGAACAAGGAAGTAGCGGCTGTAGAATCCTGACTCGCTCTGGGCTGGAGGCACCACCTCTATAGCCCCTTTTTCTAATAGGCTCGTGACTACGGCTTTGAGGACGTGACACACATTGCTCTCCACGAAGTGTGTATTATACCCGCAAAGCGGGGTGGTTTGCAAGCGAATTGAAGCGAGTAACCTCGTTGTATTGTGTTTATAACCCATTGTGACACACCGTGGATGGTCTTCCAAGCCTCGGCCTGGTTGCACAGGGGTTTTATAATGTCGAGAGGTGGCACACTCTGCACTCAGCTTCGCGGGCTTCGCACCGATTGGTTCGCGCAGTTACGCCGTTCTGCCATTGATTCATGCAGTTCCCACTGGCCAGCCAATAGTGTGTGAGAGTCCCTTAGCACTATTAAGGCTGTGCAGTAGCACAGTGTGATTTTATAAAGGCTTCAGTATCTCGAGGTAAAGGAGTTTACCCCAAGCGTCTAACGACGCAGTAAGACTGACCGATCAAAAGGGACTGTTTTTTTATTTAATTATCGTCTCGTTTTCATCAGTGAAATAAAGTCGTTGACAAATTATGATAAATTATTTGTCAACGAAATTAACACTGGTCGGACACATAAAGGTAATTAATATGATTAGCCTTTGGCTTGACTACGTTATCAAACAGCTAATAATGTGTTGCTAATGTTACACAAACCCTGTTCCCGTTCTCCATCTCAGGGCATTTTCACACCTGTAGATCGTTTGTTTTGTTCCGAAACGGGGACTTAATTTGTTACAATGTTGCATTTTCTTCTTAGTTCGGTTTGCTTTCACAATCAACCTTTCAAAGTCTACCAAAATGTGTTCACACAAGTCACATGCGAGTGCAACTGTCCTCTTATTGGTCAGAGTTTCCTGTGCATCATCCATCAAGATGATTGACAAGTTCGCTGCATGAGCTTATTGTGGCTTTATTTGTAACTGTCGAGACACACGCAAACACTATACGAATGTAGCCGTCATTCCCGCTGTTAAATTATATACTACATTCGTATTAATACTGCAGCAAATTCAATTTGATCTGTTTTGGTGTGGATACGAGCGTGATTGCTGTGTTCACATATGCTTAACCGAACTGAGCCAAGGGAAAAAACGCACCAGGTTCCAAAACAAACGCTCAGGTGTGAAAGCACCCTCAGAGTCAGACAGCTGCCTTCTAATAATCAGCTTTGAACAACTTAGAATGTCAGTGGAGAAAAGCATATAGTTCATCATAACATCATAATCATATATAGGGGTGTGAATCGCCACTGCTCTCACGATTCAATTTGATTACGATTAAAATTATGTCATTTAATCAATTCAATTCGATATCACGATTACTGCACATGGCTACATTTTTGTCAATGAGTATAAGCAGTCAGATATATGAACTCCATTTTTATTTTATCAGCTCCAAGAAAGTACACTTCCTGAATGTAGCAAACATCAAACACAACTTAAGTCTGAACACAGCAGACGACAGGACCATTTAGAACTAACACTAGTAAATACTAAAAGCGCATGAAACGGTCAAGTAGTGTACTTAAGTTACAATAACGCTCACACACTCGCGCGCACACAATGCATGCACACGCATGCCGCCTCACACACACACACGCGCTCACACGCTGTAAATGTTAAAATAGTGGGTGCATATTTTATTATTCGCTTTTGTGTTTCGCCACCCTCCGCCATTTTACGCTAGCGCATATGTGACATGTCAGAGAAACGTCAGTAGGCTATAATCGATTATGGTCTATTACTTGCAACGATTAATTTCAACACCCCTAATCATATACATAATTCATCCGCTATATTGTTAAATGTACCCTATTTTTCATGTCAACAGAAAAATAAACCGGGACAACCTGTCTTCTCTTGAGACCACCGCCTGCTTCACAGCATAAAGCCCACCCGCACGTTGATTGACGTGATTGGTTACAAGGTAGTTTGTGACATAAGAGAAACTGGCGTTTTTTTTATTCTTTTTTTTCCCACTGCATTTTTAAGAAGAAAATACTCAGCAATGGTGTTGACTTATGAATTTGCACATGGTTTGTCTTAAAGCATATAAAAAACACCACATAGACATGTAAACAACATTAAAAACTTGATTTTCACCACAGGGGGTCTTTTACGGAGCCCCGCACATGACATGCAGCAAAAAAGTAGTAGGCTAAATTTACACGATTTACTAATTCATTCCCTCGATTTGCTAAATCGTGCGCACACTTTATAAATCGAGGGAACAAATTAGTAAATCGTCCACACAATTTCTTGCACGTCATGTGCGGAGCTCTGTAGTCTTTAACTAATGATGTAGTCTAAAACAAACTTACTTGACAAGTGCACGCCCGAGTCTGAGTTGGGCACTGTCCCAAATGGCACACTTCATGTGGACTTACAATGGCTATTCTATTTTTACCGTAGGTGTTTTTTTTTCTTTAACTTTTCAAGCAGCAACACAGGCATCAGCCAATCAGATGGCCTATGCAGCGTCAGGGTTCCATTTGGGGCAGGGCCTTTCTTTCACATTCACGCAAATCATGCCACAGTTCCAGTGCAACCGAAATCAGACAACCTCCTACAGGTAGTCTCGTGTTCGGTACGCCATTGCGTTCCCTGCTCCGTGTGATAGCTTTCAACTTTATACATTTTTCATGCGAACTGAGAAATTGCCAGTGTGAAAGCACCCTTTGGTAAATAAAAAAGTGAATAAATAGATACTGTACCACTTTTATTTAGCTTTTTACATTTGTCTTTTTTTAACTGATTTGTATTACAATTTGATATTCTATTCTAGATCTGATGGGAATTAAAGAGGAAGAACCGAATGAAGTGGATGAGAAACATCAACATCAGAAACCTCATCATTTCACAACTGGAGAAAATTGCTTAAAAACAGAAGACAAAAAAACATCTTTCACCTGCCCTCAGTGTGAAAAGAGTTTCCCTACTAAAGGAAACCTGAATGTGCACATTAGAATTCACACTGGAGAAAAGCCTTTCACCTGCCATCAGTGTGGGAAGAATTTTGCCACTAAAGGAAATCTTAATGTGCACATTAGAGTTCACACTGGAGAAAAGCGTTTCGGTTGCCTTCAGTGCGGAAAGCGTTTCCAGTTCAAAGGAAGACTTGATACGCACATAAGAATTCACACTGGAGAAAAGCCATTCACCTGCTCTCAATGTGAAAGGAGTTTCCAGTGTAAAACATACCTTAATAGGCACATGAAAATCCACAATGAGAACCCTTTCACCTGTGCTCAGTGTGGAAAGAGTTTCACCATGAAGGAAGGCTTGAAACGTCACATGAGAATTCACACTGGAGAGAAATCTTTCAGCTGCTCTCAGTGTGGGAAGGGTTTTATACACAAGAGAAACCTTAATTCGCACATGAAGATTCACACTGGAGAGCGATCTTCACCATGTGTTCGGAAAGGAAAGAGTTTCATTTGTACAGGCAACCTTAAGCGTGACACTAATGTAAATGCATGCTCTGAGTGTGGGAAGAGTTTTACAGATAAAGAAAGCTTTAATGCGCACATGAGAATTCACACTGGAGAAGAGCCTTTCGGATGCCTTCAGTGTGGGAAGAGTTTCCCATGTGAAGAATATCTTAACAGGCACATTAAAGTTCACTCTGGAGAAAAGCCTTTCACCTGCTCTCAGTGTGGAAGTTGTTTCATAGAGGAAAGAAGCCTTAAGAATCACATGAGAACTCACATTGAAGAAAAGCCTTTCAGCTGCGCTCCTTGTGGAAAGAGTTTTACACGTAAAGAAGCCTTTAACGTGCATGTGAGAAATCATAATGGGGAAAAGCCTTTCACCTGCTCTCAGTGTGGACGTTGTTTCACAGAGAAAAGAACCCTTAAGAGTCACATGAGAGTTCACACTGGAGAGAAACCTTTCACTTGCACTCAGTGTGGGAAGAGTTTTATACATAAAGAAACCTTTAATGTGCACGTGAGAAATCATAATGGAGAAAAGCCTTTTGTATGCCTTCAGTGTGGAAAGAGTTACCTGTACGAAACGTGTCTTAAGAGGCACATTAAAACTCATTCTGAAGAGAAGCCTTTTGCCTGCACTCAGTGTGGAAACAGATTCACAGAGAAAGGAAGCCTTAAGATTCACATGACAATCCACACTGGAGAAAAACCTTTTGAATGCTCACATTGCGGGAAGCGTTTCAGACGTAAAGGAGTGTTAAATGAGCATGTGAGAATTCACACCGGAGAAAAGCCTTACACATGCCACCAGTGTGGAAAGAGTTTCGCTGTTAAAGGAGGGTATAATCTGCACATGAGAACGCACACTGGAGAAAAGCCCTACCCTTGCCATCTGTGTGGGAAGAGTTTCATACTTAAATCAATACTTAATATGCACATGAGAGTTCACACTGGAGAGAGGCCTTTTGTGTGTGTTCAGTGTGGGAGGAGATTCAGACGTAAAGTAAACCTTAATTTGCACATGAGACTTCACACTGGAGAGAGGCCTTTCATATGCCATCACTGTGGGAAGACTTTCACATGGGCAAGAAGTCTCAAAGAACATGTGTCACGCTTCTGTAAGAGCAGGATCTAACTCTGATCAGGATGGTACAAATTTTAATTGGGCAACAACACTCTTAAAATTTCATGCAAATGAGAAGCCTATTCTTTGGGGAAAGTGTTTAAAGTGCCCCATTATGCTATGTTAAAGTCTCGTACAACAGGTTTACATGCATCAAAGGTCAAAAAACATTTTCTCATAATATACATTGCACATCACCACATTTTTCAATGATTCATTTTTCCCCTCCCTGGAGACCCTCTGCTTTATTCTAGCTTCATGGGTTCTTTTTTATCAACACTTGAATGTGGGTCGGTTTCATTAAAAAAGCTGAGAAAATCAAGTTTTTTGTCAGACTACATACAGATGGGATTCAGAAAGATAAAAACACAGATGGATTAGATTGAGTCCATCAACACCCCCAAAGCGTCACAGTCCTATAGCTCGTCCTGGGTCGACATTTCATTCAATAATATAGCCGTTTTGATTTATATGCTGTTTAATGTTGATGGTCACGTTATTTTACATACGCATCTGCTTATATGAGATCGCTCGATTCTGCTTCTTCATCTTTTGTGTTTTGATCAGGAGATTCAGTACTCGTTCAGGAGATGTGTAATAGCGCCCCCTACCGCATAACAGTGAAAACACGGAAAGCCGGAAAATTGGTAGGGAATTTTCTCATAAAAGATGAGATAACAAAAGACAAAAAAAAAAAAAAAAAAAAAAAAACGCTAACTGTTCTTGACTGAATAAGTTTAATAAAGGTTAATCTATATTTATACAGTGAAGACTATGAAGTGATATTTTAAAATTGATGACTATTTCTGTAGCCTACCTGAAAAACTAGTTTAGACCTACATGAAAAACCTGAAAAGAACTGTTTGTTCAGTTGTATTTATGTACAATGTATGTATTTTATGTATATACTCTATTTTATATATACCTTTCATACAGAAAGGCCGTAAAAACTGCTAGATCTGCTTTTTTCTCGACTCTCTTAGAAGAAAACAAACACAACCCTAGGTATTTATTCGATACAGTGGCTAAATTAACCAAAAATAAAGCTTCAACTTCTGATGTCTGCCAACAGCACAGCAGTAATGACTTTATGAACTTCTTTACTTGTAAGATTGATAATATTAGGAAAAAAATTATAACCATGCAGCCGTCTACTACTCTATCACATCAGACAGTGCATTGTAGTGTCACTGAGGAAAAATTACATTCATTCACTGCTATAGGAGAAGAAGAATTGGCTAAACTCGTTAAATCATCTAAATCAACAACATGTATGCTCAACCCTATACCGACTAAACTACTAAAAGAGATGCTTCCAGAGGTCATAGATCCTCTTCTTAATATTATTAATTCATCCTTGACATTAGGATATGTACCGAAAACTTTTAAGTTGGCTATTATTAAACCACTTATTAAAAAAACGCAACTTGATCCTACAGAATTAGTCAATTACAGGCCAATCTCCTTTCTGTCAAAAATACTAGAAAAGGCAGTGTCCTCACAATTATGCTATTAACTCCTTTTTAGAAAGAAATGGTATCTGTGAGGATTTCCAGTCAGGATTTAGACCGTATTATAGTACTGAGACTGCTCTCATTAGAGTTACAAATGATTTACTCTTATCATCCGATCGTGGTTGTATATCTCTGTAAGTGTTACTTGATCTTAGCACTGCATTCGATACTATCGACCACAACATTCTTTTGAATAGACTTGAAAATGATGTTGGCATTAGTGGAATTGCATTGGCATGGTTTAAATCATACTTATCTGACCGTTATCAGTTTGTAGCAGTAAATGAGGAGATGTCACACCGATCACACGTTCAATATGGAGTACCGCAGGGCTCAGTGCTAGGACCGTTGCTTTTCACCCTGTACATGCTACCACTGGGAGATATCATTAGGAAGCATGGCGTTAGTTTTCATTGTTATGCTGACGATACTCAGCTCTATATTTCTTCACGCCCTGACGAAACTTACCAATTCACAAGATTAACGGAATGCATAGCTGATATAAAAAATTGGATGACTAGTAATTTCCTGCAACTTAATTCAGAAAAAAATGAATTTTTAATTATTGGACAAAAAAACTCCACATGTAGTAACCTAGAATACTGTCTAACACTTGATGGCTGCTCTGTCAAGTCCTCGTCGTCAGTTAGGAACCTGGGTGTACTCTTTGATACCAATCTCTCATTTGAAAGTCACGTTTCTAGCATCTGTAAAACTGCATTCTACCATCTTAAAAATATATCTAAATTACAGCATATGCTTTCAATGCAAAATGCTGAACAGTTAGTTCATGCGTTCATGACCTCAAGGCTAGATTATTGTAATGCTCTACTGGGTGGTTGCACTGCTCGCTTAATAAATAAACTGCAGCTGGTCCAAAACGCAGCAGCTCGAGTTCTTACTAGAACCAGGAAGTATGACCATATTAGCCCGGTTCTGTCAACACTGCACTGGCTCCCTATTAAACATCGCATACATTTTAAAATCTTGCTAATTACTTACAAAGCACTAAATGGTTTAGTTCCCCAGTACTTGAGCGAGCTCTTAACGCATTATACTCCATCACGTCTATTGCGGTCTCAAAACTCTGGCCAGTTAATAATACCTAGAATATCAAAATCAACTGCAGGCGGTCGATCCTTTTCCTATTTAGCACCTAAACTCTGGAACAGCCTTCCTAGCATTGTTCGGGAAGCAGACACACTCTGTCAGTTTAAATCTAGACTAAAAACACATCTCTTTTCTATGGCATACACATAAAATATTTTTAATTTATATTTTATTCAAATCAATTAAATGATTGTTAGGCTGCATTAACTAGGTCAGCCGGAACCGGGAACACTTCCCATAACACCTGATGTACTCGTTACATCATAAGAAGAATGGCATCTACGCTAATGTTAGTCTCTCTGTTTATCCCGAGGTTTACCGCAGTCAGTCTGTATCCAGAACAGATGGTGGACCTGCGCCTGGACATGACCAACGCATCCCTGAAGTGTCTGCAGAGACCGTGTCAATTAGTCTACCCTCTGAAATTGCTCATTGACATGGCATCCTCAATAAATCTCCGGCGTGATGACTCCGATATTTTGAATATTCCTATTTAATAGTTTAATCGACACGCCATCCTCAATAAACCCGTCTCCGGCGTGATGCCTCTGATTTTTCGGATATTCCGATCTAATATTACTTCTGACCTGTAAGGCTGCCAAAATAATAATCATACACTGTTTGTTAATTGGCCAGAGGAGAACTGGCACCCCGACTGAGCCTGGTTTCTCTTTCTCCATTAGGCCACCTGATGGAGTTTTGGTTCCTTGCCACTGTCGCCTTTGGCTTGCTCAGTTGGGGACACTAAATTTTCAAATAAATATCCAAATAAATTTAATTACTAAACTAAATTAACTATGTCAACTACATTACTTGAATATATATGATAATTGAAATGAGCTGGATGACATCACCGTTTTCTCCAGAGCGGCTGTACAGCCGAATCAAATTTGGTTGCATTATTTTCCTGTTTAACACTGTGAAGCTGCTTTGAAACAATCTGCACTGTAAAAAGCGCTATATAAATAAAGTTGACTTGACTTGACTATAAGCAGATGCATATGTAAAATAACACGATCATCAACATTAAACAGCATATAAATCAAAACGGCTATATTATTGAATGAAATGTCGACCCAGGACGAGCTATAGGACTGTGATGCTTTGGGGGTGTTGATGGACTCGATCTAATCCATCTGTATGTAGTCTGAACATTTTTTTTTTTGATTTTCTCAGCTTTTTGCTCAAAATGTTGCTTTTTTAATTAAACTGACCCACATTTAAGTGTTGATAAAAAAGAATTCATGAAGCTAGAATAAAGCAGCAGGTCTGTTCTTTCTTTTGATATATTGCATGTTCAGATACTTACACAAGATATTCTGTGAGCCATGAAACTTGTGAAAATGACACTGGCGGTGACTGGCAAATTTCATGTTTATGTTCACTTAAGACATAACCGACTAGGCCTATGTTTACTAAGTTTACTAAAGACCGGCATTTTGACAATTTTGTGTGAATATTTGCGCACCCTGAGGCATGTGGGCGCACGTTCATATTAGTGGCATATCTGCGGTATATACGCAGATGCCGATATATCTGCGACAGGCTCATATCGGCCGATAAAAATCGTCAGACCGATAAATCGGTCGGGCTCTAATCAATAACAGTGCATATGTTAGCCGAGCACTAACATGAATGTCACCAAAGAACCCATACAGTACAAAAACCTCACAAGTGCTCATATTGTGGAAGATTTTAACCCATTAAGGATAACTGAAATGTGTGCTTGAGTACTAAAGAGAAGCCAAAGATGCCATTTGTTTTTGTAAATAAAGATCCAGATGTATACACAGTGTATTGAGTGTAAGTTGTTAGTATGTTATTAGTTTTGCTTGATTATACCACATATTTAGTCATTTAATTTAATCTTTTGTGGAAAGTGGTATAAATGTTTGTTTTTTGTGTTTCAAAACCATATGAAATGAACATGAACACTAAGACTACGTCCGAAATCACATACTCTCTTTGCAGGTACTTATTTTGAACATGTACTTTGCGACCGCTAAAAAGTATGGTCTATATATAGTATAAATGTGTGTTGCTATGTTGTCATTATCATGTGATCTACTAGCGTTAATTGTGTTGTTTCACTGCCATTCACAAATCTTCTCCTGTGGCCTCATGGGATAGTAGAGTGTCCATCATATGCACACTTAAGAATTTCAGTGGAAGTTGTAGGTCATCTGGGTAGTTTTTGCTGACTTTTACTGTGAATTCGGACATACTAATCTTGTCACATACTGTTTTTTGCCTGCTATATAATAATAAATTTAATAATAATAATAATAAATTTTATTTGTAACGCACTTTATATTTAACAAAATCTCAAAGTGCTACAGATTTAAAACAAAAAGGACAAAGATAAAGATAAAGAAGAAGTGACAAATCAACCAAAAGCTCTGCTAAAAAGGTGGGTTTTAAGACCACGTTTAAAAGCATCTATAGTCTGTGGGATCCGCAAGTGGTCAGGAAGAGCATTCCACAGACAGGGCTGTTGAACAGAAAGCCCGATCTCCCATAGTATGGAGTTTGGTCCTGGGGGTTTTGAGAAGGTATGCTGAATCAGAACGGAGGTTACGTGGGGATGTTTGTGTGGTGAGGAGTTCCTTGAGATGGGGGGTGTGTCACCATGGATGCACTGGTGAGTGAGGAGGGAGATCTTGTACTCAATCCTGAGTGAGACAGGAAGCCAGAGTGTTTTGAGGATAGGGGTGATATGGTCATATTTGCGCACCCTCATCAGGATCCTAGCAGCGCTGTTCTGAATATACTGCAGCTTCTGGAGATTTTTGCCAGGGATCCCGATGAGGAGCGCATTGCAGTAGTCCAGCCTGGAGGAGACAAAGGCGTGGACAAGCTTTTCCGCATCTGCCAGTGTGAGTATGGGACAAAGTTTGGCAATATTTCTGAGGAGGAAGAAGGAGGTCTTACACAAATGTTTGATGTGAGCCTCAAAAGTAAGTTGTGATTCCATCCTGACACCCAGATTGGTGACTGATGTTGAAAGTGGAATGTCCTGATCAGAAAAAGTAATACTGGTAATAACGGATTTCCGGACCTGATGTGGAGGCTGTTATATGACGTAATTTTGTTTTCGCAGCCCTGGTTTGGGAGTTCTCGCAGCTTGTTCTCGACACATCATCTGAGCAGAACTTTTTTCTTGTGGGTGTCTGAGAACTATTGTGTGATTGGTCAGAAATTTAAAGTGGGCGGGGTTAATGCGTAGAAACGGAGATGTTCGGCACCTGCTTTTCTCGAACTTTGTTCTTGCCACCTCGAGAAAACGAACACATTTCTTTGTTCTTGCAGAGTATGTACCAAGCTTTAGAGCTGTTTAGCTGCAGAAAATTTTGCTTCATCCACGCCTTTATCTCATCCAAGCAAGTGGTCAAAGTGGATGATGTTAGGTCAGCAGAGGGGGTTGAATTTGTCCTTAGATAGAGCTGAGTGTCATCAGCATAGCAGTGAAAAGAAATTCCATGCCAGCTGATGACACGGCCAAGGGGAGCATGTAGAGGATGAACAGGGTGGGGCCGAGCACTGAGCCTTGAGGGACACCGCAGGTGACGTTGTGTGAAAAGGATTTAACTTCTCCCAAGGCAACATGCTCAGTTCTCCCAGTAAGATGGGAGGAAAACCAGTTGTGGACCGAATCAGTGAGACTGATGGTGGAATGTAGACGATGAAGGAGGATGTTGTGGTCCACTGTATCAAATGCTGCAGTTAAGTCCAGAAGAATGAGAAGGGATGGAGAACCAGCATCTGCCGTCATCAGTAGGTCGTTTGTGACCCTGACCAAAGCTGTTTCTGTGCTGTGTCCGGTGCGGAAACCAGACTGGAATTTCTCATATAAATTGTTTATAAAACCTTTCCCAGGTTCAGGGATGCTTCACAAAAACAATATGGAACAACCGTCATTTCAAACAGAATCAGTTAAATGGACGGTAGACATTTGCCTAGTCCAAGACATTAGCGATTGCAGTTGCATATCGCAATACTAGTGCAAACAGTCGAATACAAACAGAACCATAACATAGTATTACAGACAGCATGGAAAAGTGGGCAGTTGAAGCATACGCCAGGTGCATATATTACTGATCTGCCCGCATTGACACTATATGATAATTGAAATGAGCTGGATGACATCACCATTATAAATCTGATAAATCTCATTAGAGTTCCGTCTGTTCCTAGCGAATTATGCTCTTTTACAGTGTTCACATGGTTAAATGTGATGCATTGTTTCTGGTTTGGAAAGGACTATTATTCTGCATCGCTCACAAATCAGTTATCTAAGTAAAGTGTGATTAGAGCACAGTCTGGTAATATTATACATTTTCATTGTCAGTCAACTAAACTAGCAAAATCTCATTTAGGTTATGTTTAGGTTAGGCTTTCATTAGGTAAATTCTGCGATGGAACTTCCAAAATAATGCTGTGTTCTGGGCTAAATGCACTCTCTGTATGTGCATAGGTACATATGATGATATATGATGGAGCTGACAGCTCATGAAGAGCTTATAAAATGTGTAAAGGAGTCAAAACAGTGTCAGGAATCCCTCTGTCACACACACAAACCAGATCTGCGGTTCTGATGCACCGAACTGTGATGGGCAACATTGCAACTATGACGAGAAAAAATGGGTATGCTTGAGCATTCTGTCCTTTTAGGCCAATATTTTCTGCCTGCAATACCGGAGGCTGCAATTTTAAGACTGCCCGCCGCAGTTTCAGGACTGCATTTCTTAGACCCTACTTTTCTGTGACAGCACCATCTAGCCAACTGTACTCCAACAGTGGAGACCTGATTCAAATTTTTTCCACCTTATTTTTAACATAACAACAGGCACGGCCATTTTAAACCTAATTAATTAAATTAGTTTAAATATTTCAACAGGGTTACCAATGGGTAGGGGTTGGTTAGGACAATATATCAATTAAACGTAATCATTGCTAGGGTCCTCAAACTGCGGTCCTGAAAATGCTGTCCTGAAATGCAGCCTCCGGGTTTGCAGGCAGATACTACTCCTTTTAGGGTTGCATCTTGTGACATCATGCCCTGTTTTTCATTCCTTTGCATGTCTTCGGTCCATGTTGCGTTCATATTTCAGTCGACCGCACCAGAGTATGTTTGGAGCGAGACCCATCTTTTCAGCGGTCTTGGTCTGCTTGTTTGGTGCACACCAGGGTTCGGTTCACTAACAGAGCAATCGCAGCAAAGTTCCTTTTATTTGAACCAAATCTGCCAAGTATAAACACACACTAATTTCTGATATTTGTTAGTAAATGTATGTAAAGTATATACATACTGTAGCTATACATATCGGTTTTAATATCAATTATAAAGAGGGGAAAACAAAAGATAGCCTAAGTAAAAATAACAGGACGAAAAAACCTCATACCATATCCATATTTATACTTCTCACGTATTGTAATAAAAAACATTTAAGAAGTGAGTGTTTCAAATAAGAGGGAGTTTTTTGTTTGTGCACAGTTAAAATGTACCAAATAAATACATCGACAACATATTCCAATTATCTCTCTGATACTATGTTAACAGATCTTAAAGGACTAGGTAATTTTTTTTTTTATTATAATTTTTTTATTATTGAGGATAGAACAAGTAACAAACATTAATTGGCGACAGGGGATCATAATATTTTAAACATGTTAATAACTTTTTGTTTTTTTTACAGTTTCAGAGAAGACACAAAACAGTCAAATTCCACTATAAACACCTGAATTTACATACTTTAGTTTATGTATATAAAATTTTGTATAAATAAGTTAATAAATAAGCAGTATAAATAAGTTAATGTAATGTATTCAAGACCTTTGTTAACATTGTTTTCATAATATACAATAATATCCTTTAATTTAAAATAGTAGCCTATTTAATCTTTACTAAATTAGGGATAAATTCTGCCAATTCCCTGCAAAAACTATATATAATTTCCCGAAAAAAAAAAAAAAAAAAAGAGCATAAATCATCAATATCAGAATATCTTGAAATGAATGATTTAACAGGGTAGATGATTCCAAATTTTAAACTGTATTTATTTAATTGTATTATTAATACAATATTTAAAGGGGATTAACCAAGCTGTCTTCCAATTATTATTATTAATAATAGAGTTCCAAAACATACCACACCTTCAATATTTTTTATTTATTTTAGAATTCAACTGACAAACATTCAGTCATCACAGTCTGTGAACAAAGATTATACATCAAATAATTGCAAATAACATAAAATGAAAAACAAGTATTAAATTAATTAATTTTTTTTTTTTTAAAAGACTTACAAACTTCGTTAATGATAAGGGTAACATGAATTTTTCATTGAAAAATTTTGAGTATATATCAGTTATTAACATAGCTTTCTTGTTTTTTTTTTACCAAATTAAGAGACTCAAAATATATGTCAGTTTCAAAACCACGCCTTCAATATGACGCATCGTCAACTGTGGCGTGACGTCATTACAACATGGCGGCAGAGATGCTAAACATTCCAGCCGGAGATATAAGTAGATAAATCCAGTTTCTGGCTTTGAATGGAAGTCTTTTTGTTCCACACTCTGAAGTGCGTACGTTATTTTAACTGCGTTGTTACTTTTAGTGCGTAGTATAAGTATGCGAGTTGGAAGTCAATTCCAAGCAATATTCTTACTCTGAACGTAAACACACACTTCGAAACAAACAGAAGCTGAAATCTGTGACATACTATTGAAAGATGGCGTTTATTAAAGAGGATAGCGAAATCACAAGTTACCCAGAAGCAAGCAGAATGAAAAATGAAGATTCAAAGGATAAAATAGGTTGGTGTACATTTTTGATTCTTCATTAATGATCCCTGATAAATTATGGATATTAAGTAACGTAACAAAGTTTCAGGGAACTTGTGTCACTCAGTATGGGCTTTGTTTGGGACAAAATGGTGGTCTGTAGTTCATTAATGTACCCTATATTTACCATAAATGGAGTATAAAATATTTTTTTCTTACAATAGCTTGTAACAGGGTTTAAAGATGATAGAATGGTATTAATTAGAGAAATGCTGTATATATATAAAAACTGTAGAAACTGTAGAAATTTGTTACTTATTGGGTGTCACAATATATATATATATATATATATATATATATATATGGTCACAGAAAATCCTGTGGTAATGGTTATGCAGCACAACATATGGGATGTAGCATAATATAAGGCTTTTGGAAATTAAAGTTGTTTTTAATTGTTAATTTGTACTTAAACACTTTATGACTAGAGTACTGTTACTATATTATTTAAACTGTGATACAGTAATTGAATACAGCTAAATATGAGACCAATATTAACGGGGTGGTATAAAGACATGATGATGTATATATTGTTAACAACAGTTTTATGTTAGATAATAGTTTATCAAACATATCTTGGTCAATGACAAATAAGAGTGTCTAATGAAAAGGACATATGTGCCAAGTTCTTGTGTTCATATGGTTTTGAAAAACTATTACTTCAAAAAAGTGTCATGTGGTGTAACCGTCAAGCAAATATTTATAACATTTTCCTTCCACCTTGAATACAAAAACATCTTAATATTGTCATTGACCCATTTATTGGTTTCAAAACATTCGCTTAATGTACCTCGGCCAGATTTCGTGTAGATTTAAAGAAATTCACAGAAAAAAGACTGATGCATTTAAAATGCCCAATTAATACGATCAACACTTTATGAACATAATAATGGGAGCTATATGGGTCCATTCTACAGGATTGGTTCAAAGTCAGAGTCACACAGGCAAAAAAAAATATTTTTCCACAATTTTTGTATGCAAATTGTATAATATCCAAGGTACACAGTAATTGTGCAGTTAATTCTCATATTGTTTTTTTTTTTTTTCTCCAGAAAGTTTTTGAATATTTTTCCACTCCCCAAATTTGTCACTACCGAAACGCTATAATATATAATTGAATAAGAAGGGTTATATTGACCTATTAAGATTTAGTTTACATTTACCTTGTGTGTGTGTGTGTGTGTGTATATATATATATATATATATATATATACACTCACCTAAAAGATTATTAGGAACACCTGTTCAATTTCTCATTAATGCAATTATCTAATCAACCAATCACATGGCAGTTGCTCCAATGCATTTAGGGGTGTGGTCCTGGTCAAGACAATCTCCTGAACTCCAAACTGAATGTCAGAATGGGAAAGAAAGGTAATTTAAGCAATTTTGAGCGTGGCATGGTTGTTGGTGCCAGACGGGCCGGTCTGAGTATTTCACAATCTGCTCAGTTACTGGGATTTTCACGCACAACCATTTCTAGAGTTTACAAAGAATGGTGTGAAAAGGGAAAAACATCCAGTATGCGGCAGTCCTGTGGGCAAAAATGCCTTGTTGATGCTAGAGGTCAAAGGAGAATTGGCCGACTGATTCAAGCTGATAGAAGAGCAACTTTGACTGAAATAACCACTCGTTACAACCGAGGTATGCAGCAAAGCATTTGTGAAGCCACAACACGCACAACCTTGAGGCGGATGGGCTACAACAGCAGAAGACCCCACCGGGTACCACTCATCTCCACTACAAATAGGAAAAAGAGGCTACAATTTGCACGAGCTCACCAAAATTGGACAGTTGAAGACGGGAAAAATGTTGCCTGGTCTGATGAGTCTCGATTTCTGTTGAGACATTCAGATGGTAGAGTCAGAATTTGGCGTAAACAGAATGAGAACATGGATCCATCATGCCTTGTTACCACTGTGCAGGCTGGTGGTGGTGGTGTAATGGTGTGGGGGATGTTTTCTTGGCACACTTTAGGCCCCTTAGTGCCAATTGGGCATCGTTTAAATGCCACGGCCTACCTGAGCATTGTTTCTGACCATGTCCATCCCTTTATGACCACCATGTACCCATCCTCTGATGGCTACTTTCAGCAGGATAATGCACCATGTCACAAAGCTCGAATCATTTCAAATTGGTTTCTTGAACATGACAATGAGTTCACTGTACTAAAATGGCCCCCACAGTCACCAGATCTCAACCCAATAGAGCATCTTTGGGATGTGGTGGAACGGGAGCTTCGTGCCCTGGATGTGCATCCCACAAATCTCCATCAACTGCAAGATGCTATCCTATCAATATGGGCCAACATTTCTAAAGAATGCTTTCAGCACCTTGTTGAATCAATGCCACGTAGAATTAAGGCAGTTCTGAAGGCGAAAGGGGGTCAAACACAGTATTAGTATGGTGTTCCTAATAATCCTTTAGGTGAGTGTATATATACATACATACATACATACGCACGCACGCACGCACGCACGCGCACACACACACATACGCACATACATACACACGCACACAAGGTAAATGTAAACGAAATCTTAACAGGTCAATATTGTGTGTGTATTAAAGTTTTCACATGTAAATTAACAATTACAATTTTAACAATATTTAACAGTAAAATGTATGAGATTTATTTTATATCCAGTCTTTCTTTGTAAAAGGCATAAAGTTAGTCATATACTGATTTTAAAGTTAAGGATTCTGTAGTTTGAATATACTTTGAACCACACACTATCATAACATATTTTTTGACAAAACATCCTATGTTTCGGTCGTGACTTCGGTCGCATGTTTTGGTAGTGACCACATCACCTTACAAAATTTTAACTTGCATACTAAACATTACTAAAACATGCTAAAATACTAATGATTTGCATACCAAAACAATGATGTCACAACCGAAATTTCACCACGTTTTGGTCGTGACAATTTTAGATACTTTTGAGCCTTGCTCTAAGATGCTAATCAGCACATGGTTACCTAGCACAGTTCTGAACAGCTGCCCACACATACAAACTAAAATTTATGGAATAACACCCAAAAAAGCTTAATGCAGAAAAAATGTGTTTGGTAGTGACGTTTCTTAAAGTTACAGATTTTCAGACTTTTGAACACATTTACCTCAAAATGATGGGACCTATCTACTCACCAAAAATTATTTCAATATTTTCATAAGTTGAAATTTAGGGGTTAGGGTTCGGGACAGCCACCTCCCAATTGAAAGTACCCATAATAATGATTTTATTTTTTTATATATATATATATATAAGCTTACTGATATTTTAAATATTATTGTGGGTTTTAATAGATAATAGAAGGATTTTCGTAAACATCTAAGACACTTAAATGCGTTTTTGGTTGTGAGATCAAAAGTTTGCACCAATTCTGTAGAATGGCCCATATAAAAATAGATACCGGGCTAATTTAATTTCAAATTTACTTTAAGTGATATTTACAAGTTTATTTATTTTTTTAGATCTAATGGAACTCCGAGAGGAACTTCAAGAACTGAATGAAGTGGAGGAGAAGCATCAGTATCAGAAACCTCATCATTTCACAAGTGGAGAAAATATGAGCTGCTCGCAAACCGAACAGGATTCCTCACAAACAATAACAGAAGCCAACAAATCTTTCGCCTGCCCTCAGTGTGGAAAGAGACTCACTACTAAAGGAAACCTGAAGGCACACATGAGAATTCACACTGGAGAAAATCCTTTCAACTGCACTCAGTGTGAGAAGAGTTTCCCGTTTAAAGGAAGACTTGAAATGCACATGAGAAGCCACACTGGAGAAAAGCCGTTCACCTGCCCCCAGTGTGGAAACAGTTACCAATGTAAAACATACCTTAATAGGCACATGAGAATTCACGATGAAGAGAACCCTTTCACCTGTGCTCAGTGTGCAAAGAGTTTTACTGCAAGACAAAACTTTAAACGTCACATGAGAATTCACACCGGAGAAAGGCCTTTCACATGTTCTCATTGTAGGAAGAGTTTCTCATGTGAACAATATCTTAAAAGGCACATGAAATTTCACACTGCAGAAAAACCTTTTGCATGCTCCCAGTGTGGACAGAGTTTCACAGTGAAAGCAAGCCTTAAGTATCACATGTCAATCCACACCGGAGAGAAACCGTTTACATGCCCTCAGTGTGGGAAGAGTTTTACACGTAGAGAAGCCTTTAAGACGCACTTGAGAATACATACTGGAGAAAAGCCGTACACATGCCATCACTGCAAGGAGGGTTTCATACATAAAGGAAGACTTGAGACGCACATGAGAATCCACACAGGAAAAAAGCCTTTCACGTGCCTCCAGTGCGGGAACGGTTTCACGCGCAAAAGAACCTTTACTGCGCACATGAGAATTCATACAGGAGAGAAGCCGTTCACATGCGAACAGTGTGGAGAGAGTTTCACACATAAAGTAAGACTCAATACTCACATCAGAATCCACGCTGGAGAAAGGCCTTTCTCGTGCCAGCAGTGTAAGAAGAGTTTCACACAGGCAAGAGGTCTAAAAAAACATGTGTGCGCTCACTCGCTCTTGAATTGTAATCAGAGTGGCACGAATTTCGCTTTAGCGTCAGCCCTACAAACACACAGCGATGTTCATGAAAACGAGCCGTACTCATGTTCACTTTGGGAAAAAAGTCCTAAAAACCAGCAGAAATCACATGTTGGTGTACGTGCTCATGTCTGCTTGGAATGCGGGAAGGCCTTTTCGGCCACCAGTGATTTGGAACGGCACCAAAGAATCCATACTGGAGAAAGACCTTTTCAAGTGTTCATATTGTGAAAAGGGTTTCACACAGTCAGGAAGCCTGACAACACATGAGAGGCTGCATACCGGAGAGAAGCCATGCCACTGCACATCATGTGGCAAGAGTTTCAATCAGTCATATACTCTAAAGATTCATGGAAGAATGCATTGCTCAGATTTGTCGCAGTGGGAAGATTGCATGTAGTCTGTGAGTACGTGTCGTGAATGGTGTTTGCTGTTGGGGATCAAATTTATTCCCCCCTCAACAGTGATCAGTGGATGAATATTTGAATGCTACTGATCCGAATACTGACGTGATGCTGCTTGAATCATAATCACATCGTGTTCGTTCATTGGCCAGAGGAGGACTGGTCCCCCGACTGAGCCTGGTTTTTCCCAAGGTTTTTTTTTTCTCCATTTTGTCACCAGTTTGGATTCCTTGCCACTGTCGACTCATTTGTCATTTGCTTAGTTGGGGACACTTAAAGGGTTAGTTCACCCAAAAATTAAAAAAACTCTCAACAATTTATTTTAGCCTGTGTCAGATTCTTATGCTGTTGATGTAGTGTAAACAGTGCAGCGCTTCCAGAATGCCGGCTTACCATTGGTCAACGCTGTTCACGTGAGCACCATGACGCATGCGCACAAGTCGTGCTCCTGTAGCGCTGCACGGTTTACACTGTCAACAGCATAAGAGTCTGACACAGGCTAGAAGAAATTGTCGTAAATAAAGTCGTAAATTTTGTTAGTTTTTTGCGCACAAAAAAGTATTCTCGTCGCTTCATAACATTAGGGTTGAACCACTGGAGTCACATGGACTATTTTAACGATTTTACTACCTTTCTAGGCCTTAAAAGTGTTAACTAAATTGCTGTTTATGCTGTTTATAAAAATATCTTAATTTGTATTGTGAAGATGAACGAAGGTCTTACGGGTTTGGAACGACATGAGGGTGAGTAATTAATGGCAGTAATTAATTAGTTCATTTTTGGGTGAAATAACCCTTTAATATTCAACAATATTATTGATCTGACTGTACTGGCGCTGTTATATCTGAACTGATCTGGGCGATGACATTATCTTTTGCAAAACTTCTTTATAGATGAATTAAAATAATTTAATAATTGATGATCTTTACAACGGAGCTGACTTCAGCTGAACAACAGCCGAAATGCATCATTTTCCTGTTAACACTGTAAAGCTGCTTTGAAACTATCTGTATTGTATAAAACGCTATACAAATAAAGGTGACTTGACTACTTCAGATCATATAAAATCTCTCTTTCTCTCTCTCTCTTTATTTATTATATATATATATATATATATATACACACACATACACTCACCTAAAGGATTATTAGGAACACCATACTAATACTGTGTTTGACCTCCTTTCGCCTTCAGAACTGCCTTAATTCTACGTGGCATTGATTCAACAAGGTGCTGAAAGCATTCTTTAGAAATGTTGGCCCATATTGATAGGATAGCATCTTGCAGTTGATGGAGATTTGTGGGGGATGCACATCCAGGGCACGAAGCTCCCGTTCCACCACATCCCAAAGATGCTCTATTGGGTTGAGATCTGGTGACTGTGGGGGCCATTTTAGTACAGTGAACTCATTGTCATGTTCAAGAAACCAATTTGAAATGATTCGAGCTTTGTGACATGGTGCATTATCCTGCTGGAAGTAGCCATCAGAGGGTGGGTACATGGTGGTCATAAAGGGATGGACATGGTCAGAAACAATGCTCAGGTAGGCCGTGGCATTTAAACGATGCCCAATTGGCACTAAGGGGCCTAAAGTGTGCCAAGAAAACATCCCCCACACCATTACACCACCACCACCAGCCTGCACAGTGGTAACAAGGCATGATGGATCCATGTTCTCATTCTGTTTACGCCAAATTCTGACTCTACCATCTGAATGTCTCAACAGAAATCGAGACTCATCAGACCAGGCAACATTTTTCCAGTCTTCAACTGTCCAATATTGGTGAGCTCGTGCAAATTGTAGCCTCTTTTTCCTATTTGTAGTGGAGATGAGTGGTACCCGGTGGGGTCTTCTGCTGTTGTAGCCCATCCGCCTCAAGGTTGTGCGTGTTGTGGCTTCACAAATGCTTTGCTGCATACCTCGGTTGTAACGAGTGGTTATTTCAGTCAAAGTTGCTCTTCTATCAGCTTGAATCAGTCGGCCCATTCTCCTCTGACCTCTAGCATCAACAAGGCATTTTCTCCCACAGGACTGCCGCATACTGGATGTTTTTCCCTTTTCACACCATTCTTTGTAAACTCTAGAAATGGTTGTGCGTGAAAATCCCAGTAACTGAGCAGATTGTGACAACAACTTCAATGCATTTAGGGGTGTGGTCCTGGTCAAGACAATCTCCTGAACTCCAAACTGAATGTCAGAATGGGAAAGAAAGGTGATTTAAGCAATTTTGAGCGTGGCATGGTTGTTGGTGCCAGACGGGCCGGTCTGAGTATTTCACAATCTGCTCAGTTACTGGGATTTTCACGCACAACCATTTCTAGAGTTTACAAAGAATGGTGTGAAAAGGGAAAAACATCCAGTATGCGGCAGTCCTGTGGGAGAAAATGCCTTGTTGATGCTAGAGGTCAGAGGAGAATGGGCCGACTGATTCAAGCTGATAGAAGAGCAACTTTGACTGAAATAACCACTCGTTACAACCGAGGTATGCAGCAAAGCATTTGTGAAGCCACAACACGCACAACCTTGAGGCGGATGGGCTACAACAGCAGAAGACCCCACCGGGTACCACTCATCTCCACTACAAATAGGAAAAAGAGGCTACAATTTGAACGAGCTCACCAAAATTGGACAGTTGAAGACTGGAAAAATGTTGCCTGGTCTGATGAGTCTCGATTTCTGTTGAGACATTCAGATGGTAGAGTCAGAATTTGGCGTAAACAGAATGAGAACATGGATCCATCATGCCTTGTTACCACTGTGCAGGCTGGTGGTGGTGGTGTAATGGTGTGGGGGATGTTTTCTTGGCACACTTTAGGCCCCTTAGTGCCAATTGGGCATCGATTAAATGCCACGGCCTACCTGAGCATTGTTTCTGACCATGTCCATCCCTTTATGACCACCATGTACCCATCCTCTGATGGCTACTTCCAGCAGGATAATGCACCATGTCACAAAGCTCGAATCATTTCAGATTGGTTTCTTGAACATGACAATGAGTTCACTGTACTAAAATGGCCCCCACAGTCACCAGATCTCAACCCAATAGAGCATCTTTGGGATGTGGTGGAACGGGAGCGTCGTGCCCTGGATGTGCATCCCACAAATCTCCATCAACTGCAAGATGCTATCCTATCAATATGGGCCAACATTTCTAAAGAATGCTTTCAGCACCTTGTTGAATCAATGCCACGTAGAATTAAGACAGTTCTGAAGGCGAAAGGGGGTCAAACACAGTATTAGTAAGGTGTTCCTAATAATCCTTTAGGTGAGTGTGTATATATATATATATATATATATATATAACCAATTAAAACGCTTCAATATTCACGTTTAGATTTCACAATAAAATCAGACTTTCACTATTGGCACTCCCGCTTGTGTGATGATAGATGACACTGCGTTTAATGCTGTGAAGACATGCTATCGGAATTATCGTATATTAGTTTCCTAGGTAAAAATTGCACATGAACGCCCTCTGATGTCGTGTTTACCACTGGGAAGTTCGGAAATGATTTTGATACCCAATTTCCCGAGATGGGCGTGCCATAAACTTTAAACATGGTGGCGGAGAGAACTACTGCTGTGACAGATTTATGATTTATTAGTTTTTTCCCCAAAATGGCTAGATCGTCTTGTCTTGTCATTAATGTAGTGCATATTTATATATACGAGTAATCATTTGAAGCGTATTATGTTGTATACACAGCAAAAATAGCCTGCATTTGACCAAAATTACAGAATCGGCAGAAAGCAGTGGCATGGCTGTCAGTACATGTGACACTAGGCTACATATAATTTTGGTTTTATTAAGATTTTACAAATAAGGCAAAAATAAACCTGGTGTCCTCCATGATTCCTGTTCATTCCGACAACAAAGCACTTGAATGCAACAAGCTCGTAATCACGACTTCTGAAGTGGGAATTATGAAATTTCCGATAGCACGTAAAGGCAGCATAAGTTACAATCCTGGTTCCAGTGGCCTTAATGCATGCACAGTCACATAATAGTCTATTTCAACATGAAATCTACAGATAGCCAAATTAAAGACAAGTGAAAATGATTCAGATCAGCATATCATCATATTTTACAGGACCCTAGCAAAAATCCTAGAAATATTACAACTGAGAATGAGACTGCAGGAGCCACTGTTTTAGGATGTTGGATTCCCATGCTGACTCGAGCGATGTGAGGCATGTAGTATGTTTTTTTTTTTTAATGTTTACAGCAAATTGTGCTATTGCGTTTTGTGGTTATTTTGTATGAAACATTTAAGTTTAGGCCAAGTGGCACTATACATTGCTCTGAAAATGTGTTTTGTTCTGGCATGTTAAATAAATTGGCGTTTGACGAACACGCCGTGATTGTTTTTTCTCATAACAGCAGAACTTAAAATACTTTTTGTCTTTTTTGGTTATATAGATAAGATTAAGTCATCGAAACTGTAAAGGATACACTCACAATAACAACAAAACGTTGTACTTTTGTAAAATAAAGAAAACAAAAATGCGCTTTCTGCCATCTCAGTCTCCTTTCTGGAGCGTGTTACAAAAATGAACCGAAACTTAGCGTATACGTGCCTCAGTCACAATAAGAATTATAAATGTAGAAAGCTTCAAATATGAAATTTAAATGAACCAATTTAAATAAAAACAAATATTCTTTATGTAATCCATATGAAACCAACAAGATCAAACGTAGATAATGTGTATGAGGGCCCCCCCCCCACCACCACCTTCTTTTTTTCACAAATCGCACCCTGCTTGACATAGTCTATGATATCATTTCCTGTTTTGTTGTTTGTTGAATTTTGTCGCACAAAAAAAAAAAATCAAAAAAATTGTTCTTATTTTTTCCTAAAAAATCCCAAATAAAACATTATGCCAAACTGCTTTTCTTAAAAAGAAATATCATCCATTGAGTTTTTGACCTTATGCCTCCTAAAGGTTTAGAATGAACTAGTTCTGATTCTGAATCTGCTATTTAAAATGTGTACAGTTGTGGTCAGAATTATTGGCACCCCTGATAAATATGATCAAATATGGCTGTAAAAATAAATCTGCATTGTTTATCCTTTTGATATTTATTTTTTTTTATTGCAAAAATCTAACCTGATTGAAGTAAAATAATTGAAAATGGGGGTAAAATCACATTATGAAATGTTTTTCTCCCCCCCCCAAAAAAACATTTTATTTTTTAATGGGGCAGGGGGATGCTTTTTTTGGGGTGTGTTTTGTTCTCCTGGACACTTAGTAGCTCACTGTTTCCTGTGTTTTCTTTCTTTTTTCATGTTTATATTTGTTGCCATAGTTACTCGTTTCATTGTATTGATCCACCTGCTCCTTGTTTAGCTCTCTAATTACTCTACTCTAAAGCCAAAGTTTTGTTAAACGGCTGAAATGCTGTCGGAATGAAAGCACAACAAGAGCCATTGTAAAGGTTAGTGGGAAAGTTATATTTATTATTTTTGTTGTTTTGGGAGGCTCTTTGTCTTTATAGGACAGTGAAGCAGAGACAGGACAGCTTTACCTGGCTTCAGCATCTGCACAGTCCACTGTGCCACAGCTGTGACAGTGTTATACTTATTCAACAAAATAAATGTAGCAAGGAAATTAAGTTTATGAAAGTAGGTTACGTTGTTGTTGCATTGCTACAATTCTTTTTATGAATGCTTTTCTTTTATGGATTAAATCAGGGATGGCCAACTTCTGTCCTGGAGGGACACAGTCTTGCATAGTGTAGCTGCAACCCTAATAAAAACTCACATGCCTATAGATTTCTTGTAATCCTGAAGACATTGATTAGCTTGTTCAGGTGTGTTAGATTAGGGTTGGAGCCAAACTCCAGGGTTGGCACTCCAGGAGTCGTCCATCCCTAGTTAATGCCTGCTACAGACTGTGCTATTTCAGCAATCCTATAAGATCATTACAAATCACACTGTACGACATGGATCTAATAAACTTGGGTACGACATGTATGTAGACTGTACAATAATGAGAATATGGATGCAGTCATGGCTAGGGAAGAGAGGCAAACTTGACATGCCAGTTTTGCAAGTGGAGTTTGAGGTAAGTAGATGTGATACAGTAGTAGACGGCTGCATGGTTATACTTTTTTCCTAATATTATCAATCTTACAAGTAAAGAAGTTCATAAAGTCATTACTGCTGTGCTGTTGGCAGACATCAGAAGTTGAAGCTTTATTTTTGGTTAATTTAGCCACTGTATCGAATAAATACCTAGGGTTGTGTTTGTTTTCTTCTAAGAGAGTCGAGAAATAAGCAGATCTAGCAGTTTTTACGGCCTTTCTGTATGAAATCATCCTCTCTTTCCACGAAATACGAAAAACTTCCAGTTTTGTTTTCTTCCAGCTGCGCTCCATTTTTCTGGCTGCTGTTTTAAGGGCCCGGGTGTGCTCGTTGTACCACGGCGTTGGACTATTTTCTTTAATCTTCTTTAAGCGCAGAAGAGCAACTGTGTCTAAAGTGCTGGAAAAGAGAGAGTCAATAGTTTCTGTTGCAACATCGAGTTCCTCTGAGCTATCTGGGATGCTGAGGAGATGAAACTGATGAGGAAGTTTATTTATAAAGAAATCTTTAGTCGCAGCAGTGATAGTCCTGCCATATTTGAAGCGAGGGGACGGCTTTGCAGCCTTTGCTAAATTAAGTATACATGATACTAGGTAATGATCTGAGATGTCATCGCTCTGCTGCAGAATTTCAACGGTATCAACATTTATTCCATGTGACAATATTAGGTCTAAAGTATGATTACGGCGATGAGTGGGTCCTGATACATATTGCCTAACTCCAATAGAGTTTAGAATGTCTCTAAATGCCAATCCCAATGCGTCTTTTTCATTGTCTACATGGATATTAAAATCACCAACAATTAGGACTTTATCTGTAGCCAGTACTAACTCTGATAGAAAATCAGCAAATTCTCTGGTAAAGTGTGTATTGTGCCCTGGTGGCCTGTATACAGTAGCCAACACAAATGTTAAACGGGATTTATCAATTTCACTACATAATGTTACGTAAAGCACCAAAACTTCAAAAGAATAATATTTTAAACTAGACTTCTGAGTAATAGTTAGCCCTAGTTAGTCAAGGTTTAGCTTTAAGACTATGTGCCAAATTACTAGAGAGAAGAGCGGCACCACCCCAGGAGGGATGGATACCATCTCTTTTTAACAGGTCAGGTCTGCCCCAAAAGCTTTTCCAATTGTCTATGAACCCTATGTTATTTTGTGGACACCACTTAGACAACCAGCCATTGAGTGATGATAGTCTGCTAAGTATCTCATCACTCCTTTTAACGGGGAGGGGACCAGAGCAAAAAACGCTATCAGCCATCGTACTTGCGAGTTCATACACCTCTTTAATGTTAATTTTGGTGATCTCGAAGATGAACATCATTAGTGTCGACATGAATAATAATCTTAGAGAATTTACGATTAGCATTGGCCAGCATTTTTAAATTTGCTTTGATGTCAGGCGCTCTGGCTCCCGGTAAACATGTGACTATGGTGGCTGGTGTCTCTATTTTCACGTTCCGTATAATAGAATCACCAATAACTAGGGCACTTTCAACAGGATTCTCAGTGGGTGCATCACTGAGTGGGGACAACCTGTTTGATGTTCTAATCGTAACAGAAGAGTGGTTTTTTGATCCGCGACTATGCCGTCTCACCGTCACCCAGTTGCCCTGCTGCACGGGCTCTACAGCCGGAACCAAACAATGTACAGATTTCACTAAGCTAGTCGCATCCAAAGCAGTGTCTAAAGCTGTTACGTTCTCACTACTCTCAAATAAAGTCTGGATGCGTGTCTCTAATTCTGAAATCTTCTCCGTCAGCCTGACTATCTCCTTACATTTATCACATGTGAAGCCCTGTTCACCAACGGCGACAGATATACTAAACATGAAACATGTAGTGCAGGTGACAATAAAAGGAGAAGAAGACATGGCTTACCGTATTTGTTGATTAATCCAACTTACCACAGTTGTTTGATGGAGTCTACTTGCTAATCCAATTAATTCAGTTGTGTTTGTTGACTAATCCAACTCACCACAGTTGTTTGATGGACTAGTAAAGGCACGAGAGACAAAACAGGAAACCCGGATGCACGTATGGCAGGCTAACAGGCTAGTGAAATGCTAACGCGTTGTGAAATGCTAACACGTTGTGATAGTGATTTCGATTAAAAGCTAGCAATGTCAATTTTAACGTGATAGGCAATATTAAACAACTAGTTAGGGCCCAGGAATCAGTGAGGGAAAGAAAGATGGCACAGTAATATTAAGAATAACTTAAGTATTAGTGCTGTTAATTTTTAACAGCACTAAAAGTATCTGGCAAAAGGCCAGAACAAAGTATCTAAACAAAGGCCAAAGCATTCATACGGTGCTTCATAACGTGTTCATTCATTTGGCCAGAGGAGAACTGACCCCCCATCTGAGCCTGTTTCTCCCACTGTAAAAAAAACTAGTTTCAACAAAAAGTAAGGGTGTTTTCACACCTGTAGATCGTTTGTTTTGTTCCGAAACAGGGACTTAATTTGTTACAATGTTGCATTTTCTTCTTGGTTCGGTTCGCTTTCACAAGGCAAATTTTTAAAGTGTACCAAAATGTTTATGCAAGTCACATAAGAAAAACTGCTCTTATTGGTCAGACTATCCTCTGTGTCAGAAAGTATCCTAATGTCATCCATCAAGATGATTGACAAGTTCGCTGCATGAGCTTATTGTGGCTTTATTTGTAACTGTCGAGACATACGCAAACACAATACGAATGTAGCCGCCATTCCTGCTGTTAAATTATATACTACATTTATATAACGCAATTACACAACATTTTAAGATGAAGAGGAGCTCTTTTGTTTTTCAACTGTGATGTGCTCACTCACAGAATCAGACACTACTGCTATTTATAAAGCACATTTCCGTTATGAATTATAATACCATTTGGTCCGTTAATCCGTTGGGTCGGTTTGCTTTCACACCTCAAGCGACCTGTCCCAGAGTTTGTTTGCAATCGGGCCGGGACCACCTCGTTCAGGGGGTCTCGGAGTGATTGTTTTGGTGCGGATCCGAGCGTGATTGCTGTGTTCACATATGCCTAACCGAACTGACCCAAGGGAGAAAACGCACAAGGTTCCAAAACAAACGCTCAGGTATGAAAGTGTTTGTGCTGCCTTAAAATTTTAAGTTTATTCAACATGAAATGTGAAGTTGTACTAAGTGACAACTTGGATATTTGAGTTGACTAAACTTACATTTTAAGGCAGCATGAACACTTTTTTAAGTTTTTAAGAAATTTTTTTTTACAGTGCAAGTTTTTTTTTTTCTCCTCTACTCTCTCCACCTAATCTAATGGAGTTTTTGTCGCCTCAGGCTTGCTCAGTTGGGATTTAAAAGGCAATTAATATGATAAACTGATGAACTTTGCACTGTTATTTTACTGAAATGGCTTGATCTGAATAATGACACTATTGTCTTCTGTAGAGCTGCTTTTCAGTTTCTGAAATTGAATTTTTCATAATTTATTAATTTTGACAACATTAGTGTGGATATGTTCATGATTATTATTGCTGTGAAGCTGCTTTAAAACAATCTTTAAAGCACTATATACTGTCAATATACATTTACCACTGTATTGTTTAAAACTTGTGAATTAGTTCTTACTTTTTTTAATTGACTTCTATTTTTTTTGATTATTGAAAATACACTTTTTACAACTTCAGTTTTTAATTATACAACTGAAAACTGATTGAAATATTTGCTAAGGAATACCAACACTTTCCCTGAAAGATTCACATTTCAATTATTTAGATTATTTAATATGATAAAAACTATATCATGTTAGACTAGACTTAGTGTAGACTAATGTGAGGCTGCAACAACAACATTTGAAAAGAATCAAGCGGTCTGAATACTTTCTGAATGTACTGTATTTAACAGAAAGACAAAAACAAAAAAAACACTATTTGCTTTCAGTGAATCACTTTACAAAGTCCTTTGAGAACGTTCCCAAAAGAAGGTTTTATGAGATTCAACTGGAGGCATTTGATAATTTTTGAGGGATTTCTTCAGCAGTTTATATGGTTAAAAATGTCAGAATCAGATTACTAACAGCAGTCTCACATACAAGGAAATAAATAAACCCAAAATAGACATTTCCATGGCGACACAGAGTTTGGTTTAATGAACTGTCCCTAATAGCTTCCTGTTTATGACTAACCGATTTGTACATACAATTCCCTACCCAGCCTCAGACATCCTTTCTGCCATCTTCCTCAGTGATCAGCACATACCTTCCACATTACAGGCGGTGTCACTCTGCCACTGAAACCCCTAGTGGCATATTTGGTGTGCTGTCCGAAGGGAGGGCTCTGAGCTGGGAATTTGGCCCGAACCTAGGTTTTTTTCGATGTTTACAAACATTGAAGGGGTCTATACCCTACCTTTAAGCCCCTATTGTAGGCTATAAAAGCTGCCTTGTGTCTAAAAGGTCTAAACACATGCATGCTAACATTCAGTACAGCAGCGCTCTGTTTTGTCAAGCTTTATACCATTTTCTTCTTATTTAAACCTACACAGAAAGTAATCAGCCATATTGGATCTCGCTCACAGTCTAGCTGCATAAACACACGCAATCAGATTTCAGCACCAGCAGCATGGACAGCTCTTGCAGTAACTGATGGCAGAGCTCTTCCTTCACTCTCTCACTGCAGTCAATAGCGCTCATTGAGCGGCCTGAAATATAGACATCCCCCCCGGTCAAATCATAATTACGCCACTGATTATGGAAATCCTTCATAACAAATCTATAACGGCTTCCTGACATGTTTTGTTTCCCCGTTGTTACTGTTCAATCATTCCTAACACCAGGAGGCCCGGGCTGAATCCTTATTAATCTAAGCTTCGTAAATTTAGAGTGTTCTATATTTTTCCAGACAATAAGTCGCATTTGTTAGTTCTCCTAACTCCACAGCAAATGCTTTAAAATTAACGGTATTTAGAAGAGGACAGGAATAATTATAAAAAATACAAGTATAAATAAAACATGAATGAAAAAATTATGTTCTATATAGTATGAGTGCAGACTGTCCTCCAAAAAAAACGACTCTATAGGTCGTTTTTCAAACACCTTATTACGACCTTTATTTACGTTTTAAAGGCATGCGCCCTCTAGCTGGCGTAAAAATAATAACAGTGTCGTGTTATGTCTGACGTCATGAAATGACATATGACTGTCGTTACCAATCAAAATGCGTGGTCATTTAAATGCAATGTGTGGACTTTTTACCACCATTTGTCATATTTCCATTTAGCAAAAAAAATGTTTTATTAACAACTACACCCACCCCACCCCACCCCTAAACCTACCCAGTGATTTATAGTGCATATACACTTTATATAGGTGTATTGGTTGGAGGATATGTTGTATGAGTGTGTGTATTATGAATGTAATCCTGACATATATTCGCCATGTTGTCATTATCACATGACCTACCAGCGTCAGTTGCGTCGCTTCACCGCCATTCAAAAATCCTCTCCCGTGGCCTCATGAGATAGTAAAGTGTCCATCATATACACACTTCAGAGTACTTTGTAATCGGACATAGTACATTTGTCACACTGATTTTCACCTACTATATAGTAGGGAAGTATGCGATTTCAGATGCAGTCAATGAGATTTTTTTAATGGGTTTTTGGTTAAATGCCTGAAATAAGGTCTCTGGTTACCATAAGCTCAAGATATTGTACATTTTATTCTATGACCTAAAATACATCAGTTATATCGAGTGGCTAAATGGGACTACAGAGGTTATAAACCGGAGGGTGCAAAAAAAAATCTAAATATTGAGAAAATCGCCTTTAAAGTTGTCCAAATGAAGTCCTAGCAATGCATATTACTACTGATAATACATTTTTGATATATTTTTGGTAGGAAATTTACTAAATATCTTCATGGAACATGATCTTTAGTTAATATCCTAATGATTTTTGGCATAAAAGAAAGATTGATAATGCAGATCAATGATGCAAATCGATGATGCAGAAAAATTAGTAAATGATTTATTCATGCGTTTACACATCATCTATAACAGGTGTTGAACACTGTAATGTGTACTGTAGTGTAAGTGCTGACTGGTGAGGGTATAGACCGCTGTCTTCTTTCAGTCTTTAAATGCTGTGCACTTGATGTGAGCTTCAGTGGAAGGTAAAACCGGTTCACATTATCACAGATCCCACACAGAACACAGGTCTGTGCTGATGAGTGAAAGGGCGCATAATGACAGGGTGAATTTGGATGACAGATGCCCTTTGATAAATGACATGTTCGGACGTTTCGTGATTACCTCTGCCCCGTAGACCCCCACTCACTTACCCCGGAACAGGGGGCTTCGGACGCCTATAAAAACACATTCGTACGGATTGCTTTTGTAGTGTAAATGCTCATGTGGTTGAATGCATTTGAACAGCCACAAAAGACCGCCTGCTCTCCACCTACTGACCTAATGCGCTAGCCAGATGGGATTTAAACTTTGGCAGCTGGAGACCCAAGTTTGGTTTGAAAAGGGAAAACGTATCAATCACAATGTTCTCTCATCATCTCGAACACAAACTCACAGCTTTCGGCTGCCAGAGAAAGCTGCTGCTCTCCGTGTTTTTCCGTCGTCTCCAGGCACGTTCATATGTAAATTTGTGACAGTTAAGTCAAGTCACATAAATAAATGAGGAGGGATCAATAACCACTTAATAACATATTATATTTCCCTTGTCAGAAGAGTATACAATTTTAGAACATTACAAAAGTCTTGACAAAATTACATGAAGCAGAGTTATCAATCTTTTCACATTTGGAAACAAGACCTTATAAATGTCCACCCAATATTAAAGTCCAAAGTTACAACAAATGTCCTTGGTTCATCACACCATTGGAGACGTTTAGGATGTTAGAAGTGTAATCCAAGTTCATCCAGCAAAGATTAACAAAGGAGTTCAGATATCATTCCAAATTGAAGAGAATAGCAAATCACAAACTTGAACCAGTTGAGATATCCTCAAAATCAAGTAGATACAAAAACCCTCTGGGCAAAACAAAACAAACAATACAACAAGCAAGCAAAATACATTTCCCACTATAAACCTCTGCTGGTGATAAAGAAACAAGTAAATCAACTCACATTGGGATGTAGAACACAAAGGTTCCTCAACAAGGGTTTTCCATATGAAAGCATGGAAAGAGCAAACACTCCCAGCTAACATGTTTACCTTACAAACACTTGCCTCTTCCTTTTACTCTCTGGCTTAGAGAAATCTCCCAGATAATGACTCCTTATGGCCAGGAGTAAAATTACAACTTGCATTAAACAGAAGACAGGTAACAGTTTACTGGACTTGTTACACATTGCGCAAGCTTATCTTGTCCATTAGATCGAAAGATCTATGCATACATTTAGAGGGGACATATTATGCAAAATTCACTTTTATAAGGTGTTTGAACACAGATGTGTGTCCACAGTGTGCATAAACAACCAGCCTATAATGGTAAAAATCCACCCAATACTTTTTTTTATCATCCCCATCCATCTTTATCACTCTCTCAGAACGGGCTGTTCTAGATTTCCCCCTACTCCTACATAAGAGTAGGGAAACCCCGCCTATGACTGTTGATGATCTGCCCTTTTAGCATAGACACACCCCTGAGTGAGAAGCACAGAGACCGCCATTTCTGTATCAGCTAGCTAGGGTATTACAATGTCTGCGGCAAAAAACATTTCAAATGTTCTGTTGTTGGCTGTACCAACGAACATAAGAGTCTCTGACTTCCGGCATCCGAGCAACTGAGGACACTGTGGTTGAATTTCATTTTTTAAGGAAATGTGGTCAGTACAACACTGGATTTGCGAAAAAGTTGTTTCTGAAGGATGGGTCAATACCAATGCTTTGTGCTCTAACTTTATATCCAGAACAATTAAGGATGGCACTTCATATTTTGTGAATGTTTGCAAATGAGCTTTCTAGAATTCTGTACAGCTAATCTGGCTAAAGTTATCATAGTCTCTGACTGTATTCACAGAGACTAGAGCTATGTCGTTAGTTTTATCCCAAAAACGCTCACCGTCTGCGTAATTCATAAACGCACGTTTATTACGCATTGTATAGTCAGGTGATGGACGTGTTTTACATTCCCACACGAGCACCTATACAACAATTTATAGATTAACATGACGGTACATGCTAGTTGATGAGTTCAATGAACGTAACTCCACAACAACTAACGTTACATAAATGTATTCACTAACACTAACCATTCAGAAACGTCCAGGTGCAGTCCAAAAGTTGCAACCTCTTCCTAAGTCTCTCATCTGTGTCCTACTCCGGTTCAAACATGCAAGGCTGCACTCCACAACTAGTTATTTCTGACATTTTAGAATGAAATTCGTTTTGTTGTTGACATTGTATCCGTAGCTCGTGTAAAGGATCTGCGCTCTTCTGGAAGGGGGGGCATTTGCATTTAAAGGGACACAAAACGGCATGTTTTTGCTCACACCAAAATAGGGGCAAATTTGACAAGCTATAACAAATTATCTGAGGGGTATTTTGAGCTGAAACTTCACAGACACATTCTGGGGACACCAGAGATTTATATTACATCTTGTGAAAAGGGGCATAATATGTCCCCTTTAACCGCCCATAGACCCTCTCCTCAAAGAAATCAGGACAGAAGTGATTGAAAGTGGACAAAAGAGATGGATTAAAGCTCTAGGTGTAAACGGGAATGTGTCTCCCTCGTCTACTTGTTATCCGATTGACCAAAACACATCTTAACACCAGCTTTAAACAGGGCCTGAAAGAGTTGTCGGAAGCTTAATGATGGTGACGTATGTTAAAGTCATGCAACCGTGATGTAGTTAGTTTATAGCCTACATTTACCTTTTAACTTATGATTGTTTAAGGCTTCACAATTCATAAAAGTTGTGTTCATCATTTGTAAAGATTATCATGAATGACAAAACATGTAAGAATCATAAACTTTTCTGCAATAATCCAAAAGCCAGAAGAAAAGGTTGAGGGAACCAGAGTGATGCCAACTTCCGGGTTGGCCTACAAAAACTGCAGCACTCTTTATACCCACTGTGAAATGCATGTATTTGGTGTTTATTTTATGACCTTTGTGAGGGATCAAGCCTTAATTAGAAGAATCTGACACTCCCAAACCCCCTATAATCCACAGTCCACACCCTGCCTTTCCTTCAGCCATTGTTGGTCAGACACAGATTGACAAATTACATGCCTGATTCAATCATTTTGTTTCGTGATTGGCACATTCATTAAATCAATGTCAATGTTATGCACCTTCACAGGCCGCACTGCAAAGCTATTTGCTTATGCTGTAGTCAGACATTAAAGAGGGTGTTGCAAATACTCTTGAGCTATGCAAATGGTTTCACAGACAAGGCTTAAACCTAGTCCTAAACTAAAATGCACGTTTGGGCTGTTTTAACTGAAAGCAACTTGCACTGACAGATCCTAAAATATGTCAGTGCCATTGTTTTGTCTCAAGATGCACACCACCAAGGCATGTTTATAAAAGCTAATTAAATATCCTAATTGAACTAAGGCCTAATCCTGGCTTAATCTAAACCCTGTCTGTGAAACCAGGCCTAGATATGAAGGAGTGTGAATACCTACAACACCAGTATCTCACTTCACAAAATCTCTCTGTTTCAGGCACATTAATCTTTGAATAAAATATCCAAGTGCTTGGCGAGTGTGTGTGAGGAAAAAACATACTCCAATTTGCCTCCCTTTTAGTAATCATGCAAATTAGAGTGACTAATATGCACTAATACATTCTTAATGACTTAATGAATAATGCATTGGAAGATCCATGAATTGTAAAATTTTAATATAACAACAATTTACTTGTTAATATGTGATTATCAAACTTGTGCACATTTTAAAATGCCCTAAACGAGACTAGAGGGACTAAAATGGAACAAAAGGAAGGTGACTTGTCTGATTTTCGTTCAAGTTTGATGTTCAGAGACATGGACAAGCCATTTGTAGGTTGACTTCTTCATGAGTTCAATACTACAATGTAGCTGCTTTTTATTAGTATATTTTGAGTTGCTTGTAGCTTAAAAACTGAGTGGCTCAGGTGACTACAAACAGATGTGTGTGTGAGTGTCTCATAGACTGCATGGGGGCTCTGACTACATAATTTTTCCCAAATGGCAGCTCTGCTACCCTTCCTTAAATACCCAGACCAGAACAAAGGGGTTGTAAATATTTGCAACACAAACACCTGGTTTTGGGGGAGAGGATCAGATATCTGAAGAGACCACTCAAAAGGAGAACAGAATTCTCATAAGTTTCAATCTTTCTCCCCTACCAGTGACAGCAGTGAAGTTGAGACCATTTTCCAATCGCACTGAGACCTTTAAAAAGATACCACACATGAAAGGGGAAAACAATAGATTTACAAGATACATCATCTGTGGTATATATGCATTCTGTGACTTGAATCAGAGGGAAGAGAGTCGGGCGAGTGAGAGAAGTTTCACTCTTTCTGTGAGATCTTCTCTCCAGATTAGTGAGTTTTATTGTTCTATTGCAGGGGGTTGGATCTTCAGCTTTGTCTTAGCAGTAAAACCGATCCTTACAGATGCAAACGTGTAAATCTTGAGCCATAAGAGGAAGCTATATATGGAGCTTGTTCAACAGATGTTTAGTCAGAGGACAGTTGTGAGTGTTGAGTTTGCTCTGCTGGAGTTTGAGCCATGTTTGTGTGAGTCGAGAAAGTCGTGACTCCAGTATCACACTGTGTCTATGGAAAGGCTGTTAGTCAGAAGAGCTGCCGAGTGAGTGAGTGTATGTGTGAGTGCAGTTCAACACAGCAGCTCAGCTTGATGGACACATTATCAAATGTCATCCCGTCGGCTCACAGTATGGTGGAAGAGCAGAGATAGACAGACAGAGAGAACATAATGCCAGCGGGGAAGACATGCAAGGAGAAAAAGATAAAAGTTTATTTCTTCAAAGATAAAAAAGTCTTAAAGTAGAAGATGCAATTTGGCCATTTTTTTAGTCAACACTGTGCATCAGCCGTGCATTCTGGAGCCATGAAGATGAAATATAGAAGTCAAATACAGTAATTACAAACTGAGCTGAAGAAAGAGAGAAACTTTTTCCATGCTTATATTTTAAAGTCGCATAACAGTCTCTTTGTAAAGCCTGAATTACACTATGACAGATTCACAAAACAATCTTGTGCTGAAATGTGCCTCATAAACTGCACAGGACTCAATTCCAGCTCTCCTTTGCCCACTTAATCCTTATCCTAGATGGGAGGGACAAGTTTTTGAACACTAAATATGCATTACTGGTGTGAAAATGTTAGGTGTCATATGTATTTTTTATTTTTTTTTAACTGGGTTGGGGACCCTTGTGAAAATGAAGTATCTTAATTGTATTGAATGTGCACTTGTAGTACTTAACATGTGCGTCACTAGGCCCTTTTTTAAATTCTGCCCAACCCCCCTAAAATTATGTGATTATCTCCCCTTTAAAACATACGAAACTGGCGGTAGGCTTCGGCTTCGGCTTCGTCCTGTCTTTTAATCAGCGCGTTCTTCAATCCGCAGCGGCGCCGAGCAGAGCGCACGTCAGAAGCAGAGTTGCGTGTGTGTGTGTTTGTTCATCTAAGCCTCATTGGTCGGTCACCGCTCTTCAATGTCAAAATATTTGAGAAAACCAATCAAATCAGAGTAGGCTGAGCGCGAATTTAGGATTTAAGTGGGTCTTAAGTTCGACTAATTGCATTTAACAAATTTAAACAATAGTACATTTTCATTTATTTGTAAATAATATGCTATTAAGTATCCTAAAACATTACATTCAGTTCAAACTTAAATATATTCTTTTAAAGCATATAATTGCTGTGTACTCTTTTTAAAAGTATGCTAAAGATTTCTACAAAGGGAGGAATTTTACAGTATAAAGTTACAGTATGTTTCATAGTACAATGAGGTTTTTATCTCAAAAAGACCAAATACAATATGATTCATCATGAATAAACATCAACTGAATTGTAAAGCAGCTCATGGAGTGACTTCACCCTGTGAATGTGTATGATCGTGTGTTTGTCCCTTTGGGTCTTTCGATATAAAGTTCACAGCTTCAGTGAGGAAAATAATTACATAAACACACTGTTCTGCCTCTGCTTTCACATTTGTATTAGTCATTTATGTGTAGAACACACAAAAAATGTTACAAAATCACCATGGATAACAATGTGTTCACAATACTTTTTTCTGGTGAAAGGTTTGGATCAGATCTAAGACGGCAGCCTGTGAGAAGTGAGGTGTCCACCATTTTTCACTTCCAAAGATTTTTATTTTTCTGTTAATCCATTACACTCAACAAGTCCCTTCCAATGTCTATCATATAGTTTCTCACTCATAAATACATTCATGTGCTCAGAAGTTGTATGATATATTTCCCGGCTCCACTTGAACGGCACATAAATGAAACGTCTCAGTAGCTCATGCAAGGCATTTCTGTTCTATCTTTATGCAATCAAAACATTCTTTAAACGGTTGATACACGGGAAGCTGTCACTGGGGCGGTACCTTTTTAAAAGGTACACTTTTGTACCTAAAGGGTGCATATTGGTACCTTAAAGGTATATTAGTACCTAAAGTGTACATATTAGTACCCTAAAAGGAACATAAGTGTACCTTTTGAAAAGGTAGGGTACAAATGGCTCCTTTGATTTTATTTTCTTCTAAACCACTAGATGGTACAAAAACTTGCCTCAGCACTTTCCAAAACATCCGCTTATCAAGATGCATGTGGAAATGTTTTGATCTTTGACATGATCGCGGGCAGTAGCATAAAGTTGATTCTCGAGACATAGGTCTTCTTAATGATTTTCAGTTTTGTTCAAGGTAATTAAAGCAAAAGTTTTCAATAACGGAAGAATATGTAAAAGTATGGCATTTGGGGTAAAAGGCACTCATATTGTCAGGGAGAAGGATACAATAATTAACATGATAATAAATAGTTAGCTGACTTTTCCATTTGTTGACATGACATGGTTATATTCAGATGGTAAATATCATATATTAAGTTGGGTGTCCACCTTAGAGATAATCACCATATTTATAATGAAACCATCATATTTTAAAAAAATATGATATTAATCATATCATATAATAAAATATAATTTAGTGTTACTACTGTAAATCTATATTACATTATTATGGGATCTCCTTCCATGCTTACAGAATCTTTACTTTACTTTACTTTTTACGTTTCTATATTTTTTAAATATATTTCTATATTAACATGTTTTAATGACAGCATATTTATTGAACAAAAATGAAAACAGAAAATAGTGCAATGCTTAAGTGATTGTTTTGAACAAGTATTAACTTAGACATATTATTTTAGCTGTAAATATATGTATTTGTAGTATTTGTATCAATACTGTGTAAACAAAATAAAACCACTTTTATGATTTATTTTCACACAAAATCCGTTGCTCCATAAATGTTCATTACAAACATATATATTTTTTCTGCAATCACACTACTGGAGTAATTTTTCTTAAGGTATGCCTTTAGCCCTGTTGTACCCTACCGTCCCAGTGACTATATATAGTAAATAAAATACACCATGCAAACAATTCATTATGGTTTAATCCTCCACCATGTCTTGAATGAAATATAATTGAAAAGCTAAAGAGACGTGAGGAGAGCTATGTGTGGAGTTATAGATTTTAATTGGTTTAGAGGAAATGTGAGCGGAAGGGCTCCTCGGGCTGTTTCAAATGAATCACGTATGAACCAACTGTGTGTGTGTGTGTGTGTGTGTGTGTGTGTGTGTGTGTGTGTGTGTGTGTGTGATCATCTTAAGCATCAGCTCGATGGACTGATTCAGTTGCCAGTTAGCACATTACAGCTAACAGATGGCCACTATCAAAAAGTAATTAAATTGTGTTCTTTTTATTAAGAGTGGACTGAAAATGCAATACCAGTATGCTCATCAGAGCAGATTTTTTTGCATCTATATTCGTTCACTTATTTGTTAACTATTATAACATCAATTTCCTAAAGCACTGATGCCAGTGGTGAAGGTCGTCAATCATGGTGTAGATGTGATGAGAGATAATGTGGCTCAGACTTAGACACATTCAGTTTCCTCCAATGGTCTGCAATACTTATAACTAATGACTTTGCATCACTGACTGATGAAGGTCTTTTTAAGTCTGGGAATCCTAATCATTGCCAATGAGCTAAAACCTCTAGCAATAGTGAGCTGTTATTCTTCTGAAACAAACAAAATAGACAAATTGCCAGTATATTAACCGTAAAAGTATTTATAATGCACACATAAAAAAATCGGTGTAACGAAGGCCAGCTAGTAGCAGCTGTGTGAGTAAACCTCACTACCCTGGCCTCAAGAGGCGCACTGGCCACTAACGCTATAGAGACTGTGATCTTTAGTGTCCTTGTCAGCATGCCTGCCTCACATGCTGGAGACGTCAGTTCGAGTCCCACTCAGAGCGGGAAGAGTAGGACCGGAGGGGTTACATTGGTGCCGTGACCCGGATGGGAGTGAGATTTAAGGGGGTGAGTGTAACAGAGGCCAGCTAGTAAGAGCTATGTTATTATCCTCACTCCCCTGGCCTTTAGAGGCACACTGGTGACTGGCGCTGGAGACTGCGGTCTTTAGTCACACTTAGGTCTCTTTAGGTCTTTTCACACTTGAAATCAGGGCCATCGCTAGTGGGGTGAAAGGTGATTCTAGGGGCCCCCGGCCATAGGGGGGCCCCCGCAATTTCATTTGAGAATAAAATTGGGGACAGTCTCGGAATTAAATTTTAATTTAATTCCCCAGAACGCGGTTTCAACTTAGGGGGAAACCCAA
The DNA here is from genome assembly GCA_039654625.1 of Rhinogobio ventralis. Classification (NCBI taxonomy): domain Eukaryota; kingdom Metazoa; phylum Chordata; class Actinopteri; order Cypriniformes; family Gobionidae; genus Rhinogobio; species Rhinogobio ventralis. The sequence goes on from CM077206.1 coordinate 35,204,561, forward strand.
CACATCCGGAGAAGGGTTTCATAACCCAGGGTAAAAAGCGGTGCTAATCCAGCTTCTAAATTACAAGTGTGAAACCTTTACCCAGGGTTAAACATCGATAACCCGGGGTTAAGCGAAGTGTGAAAAGCCATAACTACTATGTACTTATTTCATATTTTTATACCATAGATGCAGAAAATCCCACTATAGGCTCACAGACCTTAGAACCTTCACAGATCCAGAATCAGTTCACATAATAGGGCTTTTCACACTGCGCTTATCCTGGGTTAGCATCGTTCTAAACATCGCTTTTAACCCCGGGTTAAGGAACGCTTCACACTTGTAATTTAGAAGCGGGGTTATACAGGGTTATGAAACCCTGCTCCGGAGCAAGGTTAGCAACGCTTTTTCAGTGTTGACCCAGCATTGCGGTGCCAAACTTATACAGTGTGAAACGATGCAGTGTTAGAATGTTAAAGCTAGACGCTTAGCAACAGACAACCAATCGCGTACATATTTGCATGCTTTGTACAGTCACGGAAACACTGCACATTGTATATAAACAGTAAATTCAGCATTTGAGAGGAAAAATGTCAAATGCTGACAAGAGACGAAGAGACTGTTTAATCTTGATAGTACAGTCGGCAATATGAGGATGCGTAATGCCAGAGCCTTTATGCAAACAGGTCGCTTGCTGTGTTCATCCAATCAGTGATACTGACCCCGCAAATATGCAGATAAGTTAACATTAACCCAGGGTTTAGGAATGTACAATGTGAAACGTCATCTTATGAATACCCAGGATTAATTGTTAATGAGCAATTTGAAACGTGAAGCAAGATAACTTAAAGGATTTAGTTTACCTGGGGTTTAGAATGACCCAGGGTTATTTATTTCAAGTGTGAAAATCCCTAATGTCTGTCTAGATGTAAGAAATACTTATTATCCAGCAAAGTCACTTAATTTACATTTTTGTGATTATTAAACTTAAATTTGTGTCTGGACATGGTTAAAGACATATCAAATCAAATGTAATGTAATGACATTTAATGCAACCTCAATTAGCAAACATAACCATAGAAGATGTAACTGTGAAAAGAGCTGTATCATGTACATGTTTTCATGTTTTTGTTCAGGTCTACCGCACATTACTACTGTACTGGTCTCTGCTATGATACTTTCCCTCCAGGGACCATTTCAATAAATATTGTCTGAAAAGAGGCTGAGATGAAGCCTGCAGTGCAGTATGATTTCTTTGAGGCTGAGATGGGAAGGAGATGTTCGCTTGTTATTTGGCGGTAGGTCGGTCGATAAAAATAAAAAGGAAATATATTCTCTCCTGTCACACTGCACTCCAGACAGCCACTGACAAGAAAAGAAAGGCTGTAATGGAAAGATTGTGTTATTTTGTTTAAAAATTGACTTAAAGGGTTAGTTCACCCAAAAATGTAAATTCTGTCATCATTTACTCACCCTCATGTTGAATAGATTTAAATTAGGCTTTTATTCACACATAAACATCCATCAGTTCACACATCAGATATGGTAAACGGAAGCTTGTTTGAGCTTTGGCGAGAACCAATGAGGTTTGTTTTCATGTCACAGCACCATTGAGCCAGAGCCATTGAGAGAGTTGCGTCAATGGATATTCTCATTTTACCACTTCCACCACAAACTCTAATGTTATATTTAACTAATATTACCCCCCACCCCCCAACCCGCAAAAGAACACATTTAGGCCCCGTCCACACGGAGACGCGTTTAGCTGTATACGTAAAAATGTTGTATCATATCAGCGTTTTGTCCACACGTATCCGGCGTTTTAGGAGCCTGAAACTGATATTTTTGGAAACTGGGTCCCAGAGTGGATAAATATGAAACCGACACCCTTGCGTTTTCATGTGTACAGCCAATCCGTATATTTTGTGAAACGGTGATGTCATCACACCACGTCCCGCGCGGTAAAGACTAGAAGGAATACAGCTACGGACACTGGGCATGCGCACATCAATATTGCATCATTTAATTACTGTATTTGCATTATTGTAAGGGTAGGTTTAGGGTTGTGGTAGGTGTAGGCGTTAATAAAACACAATCTGGTAAGTAGCAAATTTATTTATTGTTATTTTATCGTGAGATTTTGCCTTACTTCCATTGCTTTACCCCTTCTAGACACAACTCTTCTTCTCCGTTTTTAGTGTATTTCTATGGCAGAATTACAGCGCCACATACTGGCCTGGCATGTATACTACATAGTTTTGAGTCGGTTTCAGTGGTTTTGTGTGTACACAGATATTTCTTGAAACGAGGGGGGAAAAAAGATCGGATAGGGAAAGCTCTGGCTTCGTGTGGATGTGGCCTTAGAGGCCTTTTTCTCTAATTACACAATTATGGGTGAATCTGCATTAATAGAACGGATTTTACAATTAATAGGCTGTTCTGGTTTGTTATATGTTGCTTACTTTGTACAAGTATAGCCTAATCTGTTATCTGATAACACGCCCTAAATCTACTAATTTAGTGAAGAATAATCTAGTTAATTTGTTTCAGATTTACTGTTAATATATAATATTATTCGTTAAACAACTTAATTTTAAAAAGTCCATCACAAACAGTCTGTTCTGAAGCAACTCTGCTGTGCCACATGCACTCTAAAAAACACAGCAATCCAATTTTGGTTGTTTTGAACCCAAGGGCTGGGTAAATAAAGGACAGAACACATGATGGGTTAATTTTACCCAGCATAATGGGTTGTTTATTTAACCCAGCATAATGGGTTGATTAGTTTTTACAATAATACAAGCATTTTTTCTTTTCTTTTTTTTACTTCATACATGAATTAATGTTTACAGATTAACTTAAATCCTCTAAACTTTTTTTTAAATACTCCACACAACCACTGGTTTGCATGATAATTCCTTTATTTTGATCACATTTTACAGTATAGCATATATTATATTATTTTAATACATATTGCATACAGTTAAGCTCATTTAACAGTAAAAGTAAAAATTAAACATTTAGAAGTAATTCAAGTGTAATCGACCGTAACGGTGCTGGATCTCGTGCTGGAGCTTGTATCATGTTCAGCGGAGGAACTTCTAACTTCAGATCGCCGCCCTGCGTTTCTCTTGTAGCTGAAATATGCTGTGACTGACTCCATAACATGTCCATAAACAATCAGTGTACAGTTCCGAGAACATATTTTAACATCATAAGTATTTATATTCTGCATTTTTTTGAACAAAATTATAAAACTTTCTGCAAGGCAAAAAGGCAGACGCGACTCTCATTTAGGTGACTCATCTCACGCTCCTGTATGTTGCTTTGCATAAAATTAAACAATATACAGCACAATAACAAATTTATAGATAAAATAAAATTTACACAATCCTGTATTTTACCGAAGACATGCACCAATTTGACGGAGCTGAGAACTGCTCTCTCCTGAGGAGGTCGCAAAAAGCAAGCGATAAATAACTCAACACCTGGGTTATTATGTCTGACCCAGGATCTGTGTAACACAAAAACTACCCAAACACTGGGTTGTTACGTCTGACCCAGGATCTGGGAAACACAGAAACTACCCAAACACTGGGTTGTTACGTCTGACCCAGGATCTGGGTAACACAGAAACTACCCAAACACTGGGTTGTTACGTCTGACCCAGGATCTGGGAAACACAGAAACTACCCAAACACTGGGTTGTTATGTCTGACCCAGGATCTGGGAAACACAGAAACTACCCAAACACTGGGTTGTTATGTCTGACCCAGGATCTGGGAAACACAGAAACTACCCAAACACTGAACCCCCCTGTATAAAAAATTACCCAAAAGGCTCAACCCAGGATTTGGGTAGAAAAAATCACCTAAGATTGTTTAGAGTGTGTATTTACTGCTAACTATTGAAAGGCTCCATGATTCGCATTGCTGTATAAAAAAATAAATGGTCCATTTTTAGTGAACGGGGTTGACGCAACTCTCTCTCTCAATGGCTTTGGCTTGAGTTTCCACAAGAACCAATAGAGTTTGTTCTCAAGTACAGTTGAGCTTCTGTTTATTTTCGCTGATGAATGTATGATTATATGTGAATAAAAGCCTAAACTCAATCGATTCATCATATAAAGTGATCTAGTCTCTTCAGACAATTTGGACTAAACCGCTCTATCGATATGGATTAGTTTTATCTCTTTATAAACTTCTTGAAGCGTCAAAGTGGTAGTTACTTGGACTGTCAATGAAGGGACAGAAAGCTTTAATTTTTCTCAAGGTTTCATTTAAAAATATCTTATTTTGTCTTTTCGAAGATGAATGAACGTCTTATGGGTTTTGGAACGACATGAGGGTGAAAAAATGATGACAGAATTTTCATTTTTGGGTGAACTAACCCTTTATGTCTCATCTTTAAATATATGATAACATGTTATAGGCAGTTTTATGTACACTTCATTTTAATGTCATATAATTTAAAAATGTACTAAATATGTTGACTTCTTGCTATTTTTTTTATTTATTATACATAATATTCAGTGTAGAGAGATATTTTTCTGTAATTTTCCATCTTTTATAGTCTGCAATTACAGACTTAATGACTCTCTCAAAGTCTCTTAAAAAATTGTGTTTAGTTTAAGTGGGGAAGGATGAGTCCATAAAAAGATCCTTTTTGTTTGATAATTATAACTTTTTCAAATTTTGGTCATGAGACTGAAAACCTCTTGTTCTCTAAGGTCACAAATTGCGCACATATAAATTTCTTCATGATTGCATTCTTAATTATTATCATTTTCTTTCTCTCTGTGATCTCTAGATGGAGGTGGAGGAGAGGAAACAGAATATCTGCATCTCTTTCTCCCATTCCCTCAGGGCAGCAGACAGAGCCGCTTCAGATATGGATGGATGAAGTGTTTCCACAAGAAATCCAACAACCTTCTCAAAGTGCTGTTTATTGGATCTTTTTGATAGTGTTGTCAAGTCACTAAATAACACACATTCATGTTTACACGTTATTTTTCGTCTATAGCTGCGAGATGTGGCATTTCTGAGAGCAAACAGGGCATGAAAAATATGAGTAATGCAACATATGCAACAACACTAACAGCACATTTCAGTCTAATAGTGTGTTTCATTAAAGCCTGATGCATTGCACACTAACAAATTCACACGTTTGTGCTGTTGCAATGGTGTCCTATTAGTTTATTTGTATAAGATGTTTGTATTTATAAGATGTTTGATATTTTGCATTCTGCATTTCTGATTTCAAATCTCAAATTTGACACCTGAAACCTAATGATCAAACAATTAGCTTATTGTAATTCCATGTTTATATTTTGCAAATGCAACTTATCAAGTGACTAATAAAAAGTAAAAATGTTTCATTTGATAACATGAACTAACATTTAACAATACTTCTACAGCATTTGTTAATATTGTTAATAAATGTAAATATTAACATTTACCAATACATTTTTAAGATCAAAAGTTGTATCTGTTAACATTAGTTAATGCACTGTGAACAATTAAGGTTAATAAATGCTGTAAAATACACTCACCTAAAGGATTATTAGGAACACCTGTTCAATTTCTCATTAATGCAATTATCTAATCAACCAATCACATGGCAGTTGCTTCAATGCATTTAGGGGTGTGGTCCTGGTCAAGACAATCTCCTGAACTCCAAACTGAATGTCAGAATGGGAAAGAAAGGTGATTTAAGCAATTTTGAGCATGGCATGGTTGTTGGTGCCAGACGGGCCGGTCTGAGTATTTCACAATCTGCTCAGTTACTGGGATTTTCACGCACAACCATTTCTAGAGTTTACAAAGAATGGTGTGAAAAGGGAAAAACATCCAGTATGCGGCAGTCCTGTGGGCGAAAATGCCTTGTTGATGCTAGAGGTCAGAGGAAAATGGGCCGACTGATTCAAGCTGATAGAAGAGCAACTTTGACTGAAATAACCACTCGTTACAACCGAGGTATGCAGCAAAGCATTTGTGAAGCCACAACACGCACAACCTTGAGGCGGATGGGCTACAACAGCAGAAGACCCCACCGGGTACCACTCATCTCCACTACAAATAGGAAAAAGAGGCTACAATTTGCACAAGCTCACCAAAATTGGACAGTTGAAGACTGGAAAAATGTTGCCTGGTCTGATGAGTCTCGATTTCTGTTGAGACATTCAGATGGTAGAGTCAGAATTTGGCGTAAACAGAATGAGAACATGGATCCATCATGCCTTGTTACCACTGTGCAGGCTGGTGGTGGTGGTGTAATGGTGTGGGGGATGTTTTCTTGGCACACTTTAGGCCCCTTAGTGCCAATTGGGCATCGTTTAAATGCCACGGCCTACCTGAGCATTGTTTCTGACCATGTCCATCCCTTTATGACCACCATGTACCCATCCTCTGATGGCTACTTCCAGCAGGATAATGCACCATTTCACAAAGCTCGAATCATTTCAAATTGGTTTCTTGAACATGACAATGAGTTCACTGTACTAAAATGGCCCCCACAGTCACCAGATCTCAACCCAATAGAGCATCTTTGGGATGTGGTGGAACGGGAGCTTCGTGCCCTGGATGTGCATCCCACAAATCTCCATCAACTGCAAGATGCTATCCTATCAATATGGGCCAACATTTCTAAAGAATGCTTTCAGCACCTTGTTGAATCAATGCCACGTAGAATTAAGGCAGTTCTGAAGGTGAAAGGGGGTCAAACACAGTATTAGTATGGTGTTCCTAATAATCCTTTAGGTGAGTGTATATTGCTAGTTCATGTTAGTTAATGCAGCTGTCAACAAATAAGACCTTACTGTAAAGTGTTACCAAAATGATGTAGATCTGCAGTGTATAACAAGAAATTGTTGCAAGCACAAGAAATAAATCACTGTGTAAAATAAAGTCACAATTGCAATAATTAAAAGAATGATGTGTTGGTAACACTTTACAATACGGGTGCACTAATATGCATTAATTCATGCTTAACTAATGCACAGATAATCATGAGTTAATGTATGACTCAATTGTTAAGTAATATGTCATTGTGGTTATGAGTTTTGTATTAATTTTTAATTAGTTAACAGTCATGTGCCTCAACAAGTAAAGTCATAACATAATAATACCTTTGCAAATCGTTAGCTAATGATTAATTAAAGCAGACAACTGGAAGTTGAAATGCATGGCTTTGACCCATTGTGGTAATTAACACATGAATTTACACTATTAGTTAATATAATATGTTATTAGGGAATTAATACAATATGACACATTTAACTAATAACAATTTAATGATTACTTAATCTATTAATCATATAGAATCTTCATTAGTTGCTGATGCAGCAATCATTAATAAATGGTTTAGTTCTTCATGAGTCACACATTAACTCATGATTATCTGTGCATTAGTTAAGCATGAATTAATGCATATTAGTGCACCCGTATTGTAAAGTGTTACCGATGTGTTTAATACATTGACACAGTGACAACAATGATGACAAAACCAAAATAATGCATTCCGAATTAGCCATAATCTATATCAGCACATCAGTCACCTTTCTCTAAAATGAATAATGTGTGTATTTTTCAAAAGTTTTACTTTTCTTTTTTTCCACTCTCAGTCGGATACAAGGCCGGAGGAACAGGAACATTAATATGAGCACACTGAGCTGAATTGAAAGAGAAGAAGTTTGCAGAGTCATGCGGAATTTGTTGCTGATGTTTCTGTTCTCGTACTGAAAGTTAAATAAATGAAACCTCCAGCTTGTCACTTTTTCTATTACTTTCTCTCCCCAGACAAACATGAGCTTATCATGTTTTTTAACTCTGTTTTCCAATATATGCAATTATCTGTCTGCTACATATTGAGCTGTAGCTTTGGAAACATTAAATGTAATACTCCATGCAGCAAAAGATGCAGTTTAGCACAAACTAGTTTTAAGAAATATTGTGCAATGCCACTTTTTTATATTTTTATTTGCAGAGGCATAACATTATGTCTCGACTTAGTCAACACTATGACTTATGATTGTGTTGGTCCCCCTTTTGCTGCCAAAACAGCCCTGACCCGTCAAGGCATGGACTCCACTAGACCCCTAAAGGTGTGCTGTGGTATCTGGCACCAAGATGTTAGCAGCAGATCCTTTAAGTCCTGTAAGTTGCGAGGTGGGGCCTCCATGGATCGGACTTGTTTGTTCAGCACATCCCACAGATGCTCAATTGGATTGAGATCTGGGGAATTTGGAGGCCAAGTCAACACCTCAAACTCGTTGTTGCCCTATCCCTGAACCATTTTCAATAAAAAAATGCATTCTGTGTAAATGCATTAATTCAGATACGAACAATAATGAATAATGAAGATACAAACTTAAAGATGGCGTGTAATGTCCTGTATCATGTGTCGAGTTTATTACATTTCTGAATTTTGTAGTACAATTCAGTTTTTAATTTGTGATTGTGCATGAGCCAGTGAAGACAGTGCAGATTCTCATAACATGAATATCTCATTTACCATCTGAAGCTTGGGTGACGTCAACACTCATGTCAGGTGCAACATGGACAGGAGTTTGGAAGGAGTCAATATTAAATTTGCACATGACACTGTTGAAAACATGGAAGACGTCATCAATTCAGTCATCATTGACTTCTTCAGGGTTACCAGTGATAGGTTCCTCTGCAGTAGGGAGGACTTCAGGGTCACCGGTGATATCCTGAGAAGACGTCTGGCCTAAAGAGGGTAATGACATCAACATTACCGTGTTAATAAAATACTTATATTACTGCATCTAAGCTTGCTATAAATTATAAAGTGACTTTTTGGGGGAATTCACACTGGACACATTCTTTCCACTTTTTCAGTAGCCAATAAATGTATACATGCAATAAACAAACATCATGTAATTAAAATTAATGCGCATATTCACCTTGTCAGGCAATATACAGACTCCAATAAAAATTCTGAGGTAATACATTTAAGTTTCTGTGTAATTGCTTTCATTCATGAATATACGAAAGTAAAGATGCCGTGTAATGTCCTGTATCATGTGTCGACAAGTTTATTAAGTTTCTGAATTTTGTAGTGCAATTCATTTTTGAATTAATTCTTGCTTGTGCATATATGTATGTTGTATGTGACACATTGGCACATTTTTTACATAAAAATAAGTGTAGAGCCAGTGCAGACTCCAATAAACAAAAAGAGTTACATATTCTTATAACATGAGCATCTCATTTACCATCATTACTCTCCACAGGTGAACATCATCACTCTGGTCCACATTTTCCTCTTGACCTGAGTGGGTGTTGTGGACTTTTTTCCTTTCTCTCTGGAAAAAAGCGTATAGTCCTAGTAAAGTGAATACCACCATTTTCATGCCTTAATTAGGCTGCAAGTAGACTGCAAGATGTGCAGTGAGATCAACGGTTTGTTATTTATCGGTGCTGATTTAAATCGTGTTAAAAACAGTTAAAACAGTTAAAAATGGTGTAATATTAGCAAGTCTATTGCGCAATAAGTTATGTATTCAAAATGCAAGCAAGTTGTTGTGACTCAAGCATGAACCAAGTGAGAAACACTAGAATGAGCAACTAATAACTGCAAGTTATGCAGATTAAGCAAAGTCGGCTCATTTATACCTGGCTGCTGTGACGTCAAGTTCTTGATGAAATTCCAAAGCTGCAGAGAAGTTCCTGCGTGATTTGTCTATTTTGCGCTGTGGGCGGGGCTTCTGCGTAGCCGCTTAACTCGTAGAGTACTTTCTCTTCCCCTCCTAAAGCTGAGCTTTGACTTATAGTCTTTTTATTTTCATCTGTGTCAGTGAAGAAAGTAAACATAGAGGGTCAACTGACATTTGTATGTTTTATGAATAGATGGCTGCAGTCCGTAAGTTTTGCCTCTTTGTCGCCATCTCTATTTGAAACCTGCAATTGCAGTTATTTGCGGAATTATCATCTTTACGTGGGTTGTGCATCAGCATGGCTCCTCAACGCGGATGAATCTAATGTTTTAAGGAGTAATGTGTGGCTTTCAGTCACTGCAATGGTGTGGATACTGTACTTCAGAATCACAGATTCTACATCTTGGAAGTATGACCAAAATAAGAATTTATGTCATAAATGTCAAAATGTCATCTGAGCAAGTAACATGTCTGCCACTTTTGTTGTGCTACCAACAGTGATTAAATCTAACGATTGTTTAGCTCATATCACATCAAACTGTGCAAATTATTATTATTGTTATACTTTGTTCTCAAATTGTTCATGTTAACAACATCAGCATTGCATGACTACATGTATTTAGTGTGTATTAGTGTTACCTGTAGATTTCAGTTTCTTTACAGTCTAATCTTTTGCGTTTGACTACAGGTGAATCTCCAGCTGTCACTTATGATTGTCGTTTGGACCTTTCTGGATTACATTCTGCCATCAAAATTATAAATGTAATTATTCCAGCTGCTGTGAGAAAGGCTATAAATGATCCGCCACCTGCAGCATCCACACACGCAATACTACTACTAGCCGGACTCCTTTATGTATACAGACATGATATAATGACGCAAAGACATGCTCGAATTTCCTGTGGAAATCCACCAGTACCACTCAAAATATAATTATTATTACAAGCTTTTTGAATTGTGAATCGGGCTAAGGTAAGGATATGGTTTTAAACACTGACTGGTTATGTACTTGCTCAAAAATTTATTTTGGATCATTTTTAACAAAAAAAAGTTACAGACTGCAGCTTTAATTTACTGAAGGCTACCCGGAAAGCTAGGTAGCCTAACTAAGTTTATTAAATTCATTCAAAATATGTACACATTCATTATTAATCTTATGCCTAAATATGATGAAAACGGCTTCATAAATGTTTCTTGTCCCATCACATTGACAGTTGCTAATATTTACATTACATAAATCGCGTAAATTATAGGCCTAATTTCAATTCAAAATTAGAAAATTAGCCCTGCTAATATTTATGTGTATATTAATTCAAATTATAAAAATAGATAAAATGTAAGCAATTAATCTCTTACAGCCACAGGTATAGATTTTAAATTAACAACATTTTTAGGTACCAAAAACTGTGTTAAGACACATTTTTCCAGAGTGTTTTCATTTTCCCAGAGTATAAAAGTTTCTAAGAGCATTAAACATTTGAATTACAACTTTATTTTAAGATTCACAGAACGTTAGCCAAAGTTCTGAGAATGTTCCCTGTCTGCTAAATGCCACCATAAGGCATGAAGATATTAAGATAATGATTTTCTGTAAAACTGCTTTGAAACATTGTAAAAAGCATTATTCAAAAAATTCTAAAAGGTTGGAAAAGCAATGCGGAGATGGCATTTTTATTTTTATAAGTAATATTTGTATTACTCAAAGGGCGAGTAAGTATTTTATTGAACAGATAAATTGCCATATGTAGCTCTCTAACAGAGTTTATTGTAAAACATTATCTATTGTGAAGGGTCGTTTCATCATGGGATGTTGTTGTGCTGCTGGAATTTATTTTCAAGGAAGTACCGTGTCTATTAATGGATATATAGCTACAGTAAAGTCTTCAGCTAGTCAGCTTGAGATACTTTCCATCTAAACTGGTTATATCTCTTAAGCAGTGAATATTTTATGTCACAGTCACGCAGAGCCAAATCACAACCAAAACAATGCTATTCTGCAAAATGCATGCGGTTTTGTTTTTTTACCTGCTGGAGGGCTAAAAGTTACATAGTGTACCTTAAAAAGTGAAAGTGACGTGTAGCCAAGGATGGTGTCAAATTTGTGCTCTGCATTTCACCCATCCAAGTACACACACACAGCAGTGTGTATTGAACACACACACCCGAGCAGTGGGCAGCCATTTTTTGCTGTGGCGCCTGGGGAGCGATCAGGGGTTAGGTGCCTTGCTCAAGGGCACCTCAGTTGTGGGTAATGAGAGTGGAAGAGAACGCTGTTCATTCACTCCCCTACTCTACTGGCATTTCCTGCCGGTACTGAGACTCAAACCCGCAACCTTTGGGTTACATCTCAGTTCCTGAGTGTCTTGAATGGTCTCTAACCATAGGCCACAACTGCCCCAAGGGTTAGTTCACCCAAAAATGAATAATTACTCATCCTCATGTTGTTCCAAACCCGTAAGACCTTTGTTCATCTTCGGAACACAAATTAAGATATTTTTGATGAAATCTGAGAGCTTTCTGATCCCCCCATCCCCCATAACAGCAACGCCATTACCACTTTCAAGGCACAGAAAGATAGTAAAAACATTGTTAAAATAGTCGATGTGACTCCAGTGGTTCAACCTTAATGTTATGAAGCGACAAGAATACTTTTCTTGTATAAAATACGCAAAAAACAAAACAAAAATAACAACTTTATTCAACAATTTCTTCTCTTCCATGTCTTACTGGTTTGAAACGACATGAGGGTGAGTAATTAATGACAGAAATTTCATTTTTGGGTGAACTAACCCTGTAAACATTTCTTAAATAGCATATTTTGGCTTCAAGAGGTGGCGACTTAATAGTTAATGTGAATATTATAGTGCTGTCAATCAATTAAATTTTTTAAAACTAATTAATCGCACATTTTCTGTAATTAATTGCGATTAATTGCACCTAACATTAATGTTTTTATATTGTAATCATTTCACATTTAATCTCCAAATTGATGTAGAAACAACAAAGACAGTAGCCTATATTTTAAATATTTGTTTAAATATTTGTCTTTTTATGAAAGAAAGCCAGTATCACCGATAACAATACTTCTACTGATGTCTCTATGACATTTAGCCATTAATTATAGACATTCAGCATTACAGTATAATTAAAAATTATTTTTTTTTAAAAATTTAAGTGAACTTAAAACAATCTTCACATAAACCCATTATAATAAATGTCACATTTACCTGTGCGCTTCAATATATCAGGGTTCAATTGTTTTCTGTTGGCGCAGTGAGACCAGTTCAGATTTCTACTTGCCCTGTCAAAATGCACAAAAAGTTATTGTTTTTGTATTTTTTACCCATGAAACCTTGTAAACTGTGCTTTAAGATTTTCAGGTATGTCTAACAGGTAGGAAATATACAGAAATTGAATAAAGTTATCAAACAAATAACAGTCTTCACTGCATAAATTATTAATTAAATATAGATTAATCATTATTAAAGATGCAAATGTTATTCAGTCAAGAGCAGTGAGTGATTTGGTTCTTGTTCTTTGATTAACACTAATGACAGACAGCAGCAGGTCTATTAGGCTTTAAGACCTGCCGCACATGATGCGGATCTGACACATCCCATTTTCTCACAACTCTTTACATCCATTTAAGACTTCATTCAACTAATTTAAGACTGTGCTTGCGAGGATACTCTACAAAATGGGCATTTTGGCATAATTTTGTGTTTTTGTCTGTTCAAGCGCTGTTTGAAGCGGCTTTCTGTGTGCACGAGTCGTGTGTGAGTCACATAGACAGGAGATTAACAGATGTGTGCCAGTTCTGCACTGCGTTCTCTTGAATGATTTGAAAGCATTTGCATGAATAAGAGCGTGATCATATAATGTAACGCTAGCCAGAGAATGGGAGGGGGGGGTGACAGGTGCTGTGTTAATTGCATTAATTTTGACATCACTAATATGTTATAATCATAATCAAATGTAAAAGTAATATTTTTTTTGTCTTGTGGATGTTGCATTCAAAATAGGCATGATAGTTCTGGATATGCAAATTTAATAGCAAGTTAGTAGCCACTATTGTGTATCCTTGAACACTTTTGTATTTATATATTAGATGTATGTCTGATTTCCTATTAATCCACCTATAAAAGAGAACTGGTTGTTTTAATGTCAATCAGATGACTGCTTCCAGCATGAACTCATCCTTCAATGTTTTTGCTGCTCTTTGAATGTGTGTGTGGCCATATATACTTCCTCTCCAGAGGGACACGAGCACTACATGTGCATTTCCATACACCCAGCTGCTCTATGAATTCTGTTCTCACGGGCAAATTATTTAATTTGCTGTAGTTCAGCCCGAGGATCTATGTGACATTAGCCCTAAATGCATCCCACCGGCTGAGCTACCCCGTGTCATATTAGGAATATCATGTTCCCCGCACACATACGGTTTGCAAAATATGTGCTCTCATAATTCGAGCATGAAATATTGCCATTTCACATGAATAATGCAACAGCGGCAAAAGCAGTAATGTCGGCGGCTTTGTCCACTCTGCGTTCGGTGAACCGTACAGGCCCCCGGGGAGACGCACACCATCACGGATATCATTTCGCTCCATCTGCATTTGATTTACTATGTGTTCCAGCAATAAATGGCGGTTATTGATGGCTGTAATCTTGAGTTATAACGCAGAGGTCATTACAGATAATTTCACTATGGTTTCATACAGTCAATTAGACTACACTCTTCTGCGTGGGACTCTTATGAGAGGCCTAACACCTTTTGCAGCTGAGAGATTTATTAAACTTTAAGGGTGGAGAAGGAAAATTATTATTTGAATTATTTATCCAAAGCGTAAAAGATGGTTTCCTCTTCATATTTCTTGAGGCATGTGATAAAGATAGTAGACACAAAACAGAGAAATAATTTATGCTATAAACTCTGACGATAGTAACTGTAAGACATGGCCCAAACCTATACCATGAATATGTCAACTGCTATATAGTATTCGGTTCTTCTGGCTTTTGCAGATTGAAGTAAGAATTCAAATATTATTGTAATGTTAAACTGAAAAATGAAAGTAAGGAATAATTGAAGACGGGCCGTTTAATTATTGAAAGTTACATGCGCACCCGCGGTGGTAATGCGACCACAACGAGAGGAAGGTGTGCATTAGGTTTTCAATAATTTAACAATACAGAGTAAATTATTCCTTAAACCGCAGTTACCACATGTTTCTCTCAAAGCTATATTTTTGGATTTTGTCCCTAAAATGTTCTTTCAAATGGAACCACTTGCCCAAAGTGCAGATTTAGTGCTTTTAAACAACCCAAGCCACCGTTACTAGTTTGAAATGCTCTTTGAAATTCATTTGAAATTTTGCTTTCCCTATTTGCATACCATCCATCCTGATTTAGTGCCTGTCAAATAATTTGTTAAAAACAGTATGCCAAATGTGCTAGTGGATTGTCAAAGTTTATGTTTATTCATACTTTTTGCCTAATACTGATCTTGAGCAATGAAGAGTTTGGAATAGTTAACAGGCAAAAAGTGCAGAGTAGTGTGAGGCTGATGTCCCCACAATTTTTTTTTAATGCATGACCCTGCGATGAAATTAATAATGAATTTTGCTTGACCCTAAACACTTACACACTAGGACTGCACGACTGGGTGACTGGATGAAGTATAGGTCATAAAGCCCGCCCCCTCCATGAAGTGTAATGGGACATACACCGATCAGGCATAACATTATGACCTAATATTGTGTTGGTCCCCCTTTTGCTGCCAAAACAGCCCTGACCCATCGAGGCATGGACTCCACTAGACCCCTGAAGGTGTGCTGTGGTATCTGGCACCAAGATGTTAGCAGCAGATCCTTTAAGTTCTATAAGTTGTGAGGTGGGGCCTCCATGGATCGAACTTGTTTTTTCAGCACATCCCACAGATGCTCGATTGGATTGAGATCTGGGGCCAAGTCAACACCTCAAACTCGTTGTTGTGCTCCTCAAACCATTCCTGAACCATTTTTGCTTTGTGGCAGGGTGCATTATCCTGCAGAAAGAGACCACAGACACCAGGGAATACCGTTTCCATGAAAGGGTGTACATGTTGTTGTGCAACAATGCTTAGGTAGGTGGTACGTGTCAAAGTACCTGTGTATTCTGACACCTTTCTATCTGAACCAGCATTAACTTCTTGAGCAATTTGAGCTACAGTAGCTTGTCTGTTTGATCGGACCACACGTGTCACAGAACGGAGAGAGGACCCAAATGCAAAGGTGCAGAATAGTAATGTCTATTTAGTCACAAAGGAACTAAGGCAGACTGCTGATTACAGGAAAAGGTGATGCAGATCTGGTGCATAACACAGGAATCAAACAAAGAAGAACGTCTTTAGTAACCGGCAGATGTCCTGTGCTCGTAACGGGAGGCAGAGGCGAGGAGAACAGCCCCAGTAAAAACACACAGCACCACAGACAGCGTCCGGAAGGTCAACTCACGTACAGCAGGAGACTGGACAGAAAACAGGTGAGACCAACATGACAATACAGATCCGACTAGGCAAGGCAAACGGCTTCTTAGCAAAAAGTGTAGAGCAAACGAGAGATGTGAACATGAGCGAGACGCATACAACAATAATCTGGCAAAGAAGCCAAAAACAGGTAGGCACTAAATAGCCCGAAAGATGAACAAAAAGAGGAACAGGTGCGGTCTCAATCAGAGAGCACGCTGATTGCAATAGCAAACAGGTGGGAAGGAATATAGTGGGAAGAGCGAGCGAGAGAGAGAGAGAGAGAGTCAAACCTAACTCATGACAACACGGGCCAGCCTTCACTCCCCACGTGCATTAATGAGCCTTGGCCGCCCATGACCCTGCTGCCGGTTCATCACTGTTCCTTCCTTGGACCACTTTAATAGATACTGACCACTGCAGACCGGGAACACCCCACAAGAGCTGCAGAGGAGAAGATGCTCTGACCCAGTCGTCTAGCCATCACAATTTGGCCCTTGTCAAACTCGCTCAAAACTGTAATGCAGTTAGAGAAAATGAATCGACACCAAACGTTTGTCAACCAATTGGAATTCAGCAGTGCCTTTGTATAAAGCATAATTCTCATGATTTGCAGATTTGCATTTAGTCTAACTACAGATGTTCAGGACTCACTCTGTCTCAAAGAGCCTCATAAGCACCTCCAATGCCTATTCTGAATATATGATGTGCACTGAACAGCAGTTAACAGGTGTTGAATCTCAGAAAGAGAGTTTAATGGAGTCACATGGCTGGAGCTTCGTACATCTCCTGGAAATCTCAGCGTGGTTCTCTAGACAGTCTACACAGGACAATATCTAACCAACACAGATGTTCGGCCAAAGTAAAACACTGAACATCTGCTGATACTTGTTTGACAAATTGCTTTTTATGCATGCCACAGATGCTTCATGTCTTCAGTTTGTAAATCTGTTTTATTTCGACAGGACCATTTTCTTTTTCAAAAGAACATGTTGTTCTTCACTTCTCCACTCCTATTGAATATGTTTGGATCCAAAATAAAATCCCTGAGAACTTGAACTTGCTTGCTTATTCCACAGAATGTGCTGTTTGCACCAAAATGTAACCTAACCGTTGTGACTTTAAAATGCCTTTGGAAAGTCGATCCGTTTGTTAGGCTTTTTTTTCTAAAGCAGCATCAAACCATATGATTTATTACTTGTAGTTCTACTGATGTTATTTATCTTTGACTTGTTTTTTGGTTTGCAGTATATTGGCAAAGCTAACAGACAGCTCCATAGCCAGATTAATGGACATCGAAGTACCATTAGCCGTGGTGACCTCAAACTCCCTGTGGCAAGGCCCTTTCAGTTTGTAGCATCAATACAGTAGCCCTTTCCTCTAGATACTCTAATGTTTGAGAATAGATAGGAAGACAAACCCTTTTGCTGATTTTCAGGTCTGATCTGCATTCCAGGAGGCATTTGGTGGAGGTTATGGCAGCCAAATAGTCATTAAATCCAATGGTTCACATACTTTTCCCACCCTACACTGAATATTTGCATGCTGTGTTCAGTAAAGACATGAAAATATGTAATTGTTTGTGTGTTGTTTGTTTAGGTAGAATGGGTTTCTTAGACTTAACTGGATTTAGGATCGGTTTTAGAGAATCTTATCTCTGGTCGGTATCTCAAAGAGGGCTTTCTTTAAATGTCATGTTTTATCACCAGCCGTGTTCTTGCTAGACGGTTCAAGCTGTTTCAATTCTTCTTCCTTCAGCAGTTCTGCCAACCTGCTTAATTTAATGTTACTTCCCACATTCCTTTATAATAAGGAATACAGCCATGTTAACGGCCTGCGAAACAGCTCGTGCTAAGCTTCAATGACAGCATCATTAACAGGGAGGTGATGATGATCTTCTGTTGTACATCACAACCTCTCCTTCTGATCTCTCTCTCGCTCTCTGTGCCATGACATTGCCTGATTTTGATGTGATACTGTGAAATAATTACATTGAAAACTAAAGTCTTCTTTCATAAGAGATGTGCATGTATTGAAAGTGCACTTGTGACTCTGTCTAAAGAGGTCTATAATACTTGGAGAAAGCTATTGATTAGCATTCACATTCAACTCAAAGGCAGTTGCTCTGTTGGCACCGTAGACTCTAAAAAAGGACGACACACCTTCACTCTCTTGCACTGTAGAAAAGTGAAGCCGCCAATGTCCCAATATGGCACTGATATCTTGCGCTGATTCGGAACCCGAGTCAGTAGTGATCGTGAAGAGGAGCCGCGGTATCAAGGCCCCGTCCACATTTCCGCATTTGTTAGTACAGTTTACTGCAGAACAACTCATTATGTCGGTGTGAAATAAACAGTTATGGAAATGTAAAAATTATAATTAAAGCTCCAATCTCCTCCCGAAAATCCCCCAAAAAAGCCTGTTGGTGCGTCAGTGACTACTTCGTTCAGAGAAGCGAGGCCGATCACACGAAAATGCGTATCAATAATACGAGTGTGCAATGTTGTGGAATGCAAACGCCAAAATGAGTTTTGTCGTGCATATGGTACGCAGTTTTTCGCGTGCATATGATGCGCACTTTATGGATATTTTTCTGGTGCTATAAAAAATCAGGTAGATTTAGCAATATAGTGGGTGAATTATGTATATGATGTATATTATGATGTTATGAACTATATGCCTTTCTCCACTGATGTTCTAGTTTGTTCAAAGCGTTTCTAAGGATACTGACTAATACTGAAGGCAGACTGAGATGGCAAACAGGAACATGGTTTGTGTAACATTAGCAACACATTATTACCTGTTTAATAACGTAGTCAAGCAAAAGATCATCATATTAATTACCGTTATGTGTCAAACGTTGTAAAGAGTGCCATTGTGGCCTTTATAAAAGTAAATAATGGGGGTAAATATCACAAATATGCAGATTTAAGTAGGGGAGAGCAGGGCACAACCTAACGCTTTTTGACTTTCTCAGTTTGTGTAAATCCACTTGTGGTTCAGAGTATTTATTTTTTCCCACATTAATTTCACACGTCTAGTACAATTATGTGGTTTTGTTTCATTAATACAGTGTATACTTTTTTCTTGATTTACCCTGAAAGAATAGAAGTGAAATGTGACAACATGCCCCATAGGTGGGGCACATTGTAACATGACCTTATGACAGCTTAAAATGTTAACTGATATAATCAAAAAAATATCCAAGACAAACTCAAATATTTTGTCAATAAAATACAATTATTATCTTTTTTAAATAAAAAATATATATATTTTTAGTTCATTAAAAATAAACTAATTTTTGAGTTTGACAACAAACACATCGCTAAATACAGTTATACAGCATAGTTCAAAACATCATAATTAATTTCTTAACATTGACTCTCAGTCTTTATTCACCTCTCAATAGAATTCATAAAGGTATAGAATATAATATCATAGTTCTAATAGGGGCTCATTGTAACGCAGTGTGACAACGCACCCCACCTGCACAACTGGGATTTAACTAGGATTAAAGCTCGTGTCTTCTGCTGGTTAGATCAACATTAAAGAACTATCTCAATTCTTAAATAACAGATATAAGACTGCAATAATATCAGATTTGTCTTATTTTAAATAAACACAAAAAACAAATAAACTTAAGTAATACATTTACTTTTGCTATGGTTAAATTAATGGTCAGTGATATCTTCCAAAGATTTTTTAATTTTGGCGCAATTTTTTCTCTAAATAGTATTGATATGGCAATTAGTAAATACAATAAGTTTCGTCATCCTGGCATGTATGAAAAGTTTTAAACCATGTGTGTTACAACTAACCCCTCGTTAGGTTGTGCCCCGCTCTACCCTATGTAAAAGCTGATGAGAATATTGCTTCAGAATAAATATATTTATACCACCAATACTGTACCTGATAGGCCCCAAGTTAATCAATATCAAATCTAATTGTGAAATTTGTGTCAGTACCCTGTCAAATTTGTATCAATGTTTTTTTTTACGCAAATGTTGTCTTTTCCCTTTATTTTCTTGTCAGAGTGCACCAGAATGTTTCGTTTACATGTTAAAATCAGAAACATTTTCTACTGGGGGGCAATGCCCCAGACCCCCCTACTAGTGCTGGGCGGTATACCTGTTCAATACCGGTGTTTATTTTTGTTATGATATGAATTTTGATTATACCGCAATACTGGTATATGTCGCTTAAACAATGTTGGGAACGCGGTGCAGCGACACTGTTTGAGAGGGGTCCCGTTTCACTGTTGCACTGTAGTGAGGACACAGCTGAGATGGCATTACATTAATGAGAATTCAAACAACAAGCGGCGCGCACAAGAGAGCGGTTTCTGCGCGGAGCGCCGCAATGAGCTTAACAACGCTCACCACATGGATCATATAGATCAGATACAGACCAGAGCGAGCGCGTTTAAGTTTTTTATGGACATATTTCATATACTTTAGTGCTCTAAACATGAACCAGCAGCGTGTATGCGTACATATTCTTCAATTGAAATATATGCAAACAAGGACACTGATACTACAGCCATATGTCTGATCGCTACCGCGATGACACGATGGATTATTCTACTACACCAAAGACAATGATGTAAGTTAATAAATAGACTGACAATTCAAAGAAGAATGGGCAAAAAAGTAACTGCTTTATTCTTTCTGTGTTAAACTTACATGTGTCATACTTAAATGTATTGAAAATATCTTTTGACCTTTTACATTTTCTTCTGCGGGGATGGTGTCACCACATTTGAATAAGAAACAATATCGAGTCTACAAAACACAAAGTACAACAAGCATATCGGTGAGAACACTCGTTTAAACAACATACACACCGGGACATTTGACTGCACATCACATTTTTGACATTGTTGATCCTTCTTGCAATCGTAATGCAATGGACTATGGCCTACATTAAATCTGTTTACACGGTCATATACACTCACCTAAAGGATTATTAGGAACACCATACTAATACTGTGTTTGACCCCCTTTCGCCATCAGAACTGCCTTAATTCTACGTGGCATTGATTCAACAAGGTGCTGAAAGCATTCTTTAGAAATGTTGGCCCATATTGATAGGATAGCATCTTGCAGTTGATGGAGATTTGTGGGATGCACATCCAGGGCACGAAGCTCCCGTTCCACCACATCCCAAAGATCCTCTATTGGGTTGAGATCTGGTGACTGTGGGGGCCATTTTAGTACAGTGAACTCATTGTCATGTTCAAGAAACCAATTTGAAATGATTCATGCTTTGTGACATGGTGCATTATCCTGCTGGAAGTAGCCATCAGAGGATGGGTACATGGTGGTCATAAAGGGATGGACATGGTCAGAAACAATGCTCGGGTAGGCCGTGGCATTTAAACGATGCCCAATTGGCACTAAGGGGCCTAAAGTGTGCCAAGAAAACATCCCCCACACCATTACACCACCACCACCAGCCTGCACAGTGGTAACAAGGCATGATGGATCCATGTTCTCATTCTGTTTACGACTCTACCATCTGAATGTCTCAACAGAAATCGAGACTCATCAGACCAGGCAACATTTTTCCAGTCTTCAACTGTCCAATTTTGGTGAGCTCGTGCAAATTGTAGCCTCTTTTTCCTATTTGTAGTGGAGGTGAGTGGTACCCGGTGGGGTCTTCTGCTGTTGTAGCCCATCCGCCTCAAGGTTGTGCGTGTTGTGGCTTCACAAATGCTTTGCTGCATACCTCGGTTGTAACGAGTGGTTATTTCAGTCAAAGTTGCTCTTCTATCAGCTTGAATCAGTCTGACCATTCTCCTCTGACCTCTAGCATCAACAAGGCATTTTCGCCCACAGGACTGCCGCATACTGGATGTTTTTCCCTTTTCACACCATTCTTTGTAAACTCTAGAAATGGTTGTGCGTGAAAATCCCAGTAACTGGGCAGATTGTGAAATACTCAGACCGGCCCGTCTGGCACCAACAACCATGCCACGCTCAAAATTGCTTAAATCACCTTTCTTTCCCATTCTGACATTCAGTTTGGAGTTCAGGAGATTGTCTTGACCAGGACCACACCCCTAAATGCATTGAAGCAACTGCCATGTGATTGGTTGATTAGATAATTGCATTAATGAGAAATTGAACAGGTGTTCCTAATAATCCTTTAGGTGAGTGTACAATAAAAGAGCCTGCACAGCGACAGGAAATAAAAATGAACGCAAAAAACCTGCCTACCTTACCAGAGCTCCACTCATGAACCGCTCACCGGTAAAACCACGTGCGCTCAACATGAAATTTCTCTGTACTGTAGCCTGCTATACTTGTTGTATAGTAAAACATGTATTTAGTTTCATATGTTTAAATATTATAATGTTATTTTTTTATTTCATTTACGTTGATTATGAAAAGTGAACAGGACACATTATAAGATGTGCAATATGTCAGAAGACATCGGGGTCAAAAATGATTTTGACCACTTCATTAAGTTTAGTTTTGTTGAAAGCTTTTCTTTAAAGTGAATTTCGTTTTGTATAAATTGTATCTTACTTTTAATCAATGTTTTATCAACCAATTGCCTGGATTTAATAAATAATAAGCAAATATAGCAGACAATGACATGGAGCCGCCGGCGCCGTGTGAACAACGGGTTTTGGCCTTTTGGCTTTTGGCTTGCTTAGTTGGGGACACTTAAATTTCAACTATATTACTGATCTGCCCGCAAACAATTGGCATTGTAAAAAGCGCTATATAAATAAAGGTGACTTGACCTTACTTAAATGAACAACTACTAGAAAAAAACTTTAGTTGGGGGCAACCCTAGCTACTTATTTCAGTTAGGCCTATATTCGAACCAGCATGTCACAAAAGGCATTCTGGGTTGAGCGCGCGGCGCTGAGCGGAACAAGCTTTAAAAAGGAATGGAATCCTCAGAAATCTGCAACACCCACACTTCCCGCATCCCTGCATATACCGCAAAACCGGTAACATTTAGAAAAATACTGTGATAGAAATTTTTGGTCATACCGCCCAGCACTACCCCCTACAAGTATTTAATTTGGAAACATGTCACCCTTTTCACCACTTTTGAGTTTGCAGGTCTGATTAATTACATGTAGAGGGCGAGGTTCATGACCTATACTGGGTCCAGCCACCTGGGGGCAATCAAACCGTTTTGGCTTCACTTTTCAGGACCTGTGTGGCACACTTGGTTGGATCCTCATTTGTGCTTTTAAGAGCATTATAAGTAATATAAATAATAAAATACAAACAATAATTGTAACAAGGTATGTTGATATGAGAAGAAGGAGGCGGCAACCGGCGAAGCCCCTCACGGACGGCTGTCAAGAACACGCATAATAAAACATAAACAAAACACAGCATAAAGTCCAGGCCTGGTCCTCTCTCGTCCTTCACTGTCATCCTTCACGTTATGCGCTCTAGTTATTTTATCTGCATACAGGGCTAATTTTGAATGGCAGATGCTTTGTTCCCCCAGAATGATGTAGTTATGGCCTCTGCCAGCAGGGCCTAAAAGTCAAGCATCCACAGCTTTCTCTTGCTGCATGCATTTTTTCAGTATAGACAGAAAAATAGGGCCTGGATGGTAGCCTATAATGCAGTTACTTTACATA
Organism: Rhinogobio ventralis; assembly: GCA_039654625.1. Lineage (NCBI taxonomy): Eukaryota > Metazoa > Chordata > Actinopteri > Cypriniformes > Gobionidae > Rhinogobio > Rhinogobio ventralis. Next base: position 35,228,336 of record CM077206.1, read on the forward strand.
CATATTTCATTATTTTCCACCAGTTATTCAAAAATACGCCCTTTACATATAACTGTATGTTGCGGTAAACTACACTTTTTAATATACTATTTTTGTATATTAAATGTATTGCATGATTGATAAAATGTTATGCAATTTTTTTTTTCCTGACAACATCTAAGGAAAGTGCTTTGTATTTCCATGTGGCCCAATTTTTGCACAAGTAAATTGTTTTCACTGCAGCTTTGTATGGGCTTTGGAGAGTGTTTTTTACCTGCATAAGAGATTTATAATGAAAAGGTGTGCCTTTGTGACAGTATCAGATAGATGGAAGGATGTTTTACAGGAAGTGTCTATATACATGCATTTGTGTGCATAAAGATGGCCTTCTTTTGTTTGATTAAATAAGCCGAACATTCTTCATTCTGTTATTGTCTTTCTGCAAAAATCCAGGAGAAAAATCTCTTACACACCCTGCTGATGTATGCCTCTTGTGGTTTCACATACACCATCATATTTAAAAAATCTCACCACATCATCAAAAAACTGAAAACTACACCCAGTTTATTTGTATTATAATCTGATTAAGGAACATGGCCCCTTAGATGTTTAAGCCAAATGGATTTTTAATGCAAATTTTTAAAAAACACCAAAACATAAAAATATGAAATTTAAATAGCATTTTCCACAAGTAGGTTGAGAATTGAACTCCTTGCACAACAATAATAGACATTACACAGATGCGTCTTACACTACTTAAAAATATTAACTATACTAAATAAATAGTTTTCTTCTGTAGTTTTACTTATTACTATAGTAATTAAAGTACAATAACTGGGTAATAACTAGGTACTAACCTAAAACCTAACCCTTAACCATGTAGTTACCTTACTCAGGATTTTCTTGTGTAAGTGCACTGTAAGTGCATGTACAGTAAAATAAGTAAAAAAATTTCTGGCTACACTTTATTTTAAGGTGATGTTTTTACAGTGTAGTTACACAAATAAGCATTGAGTAATATTAATTAACTACATGTACTTACTATAGGGTTAAGGTTTGGTTTATGATTAGTTTCTTGTAATTATGCATAATTTACTGGTATTACTACAGTAAGTACTTGTAACTTGTCTAACTACATCAAAATACTTTGCTTACCACGGCTACTGGTATGCCTTTGAAAATAATAATACAAATAAATATAAAAAAATTGTCCCTCTTACAAGAGCACAAAAACCACTTAAACCTTATATCTGCATATCAGCCCAGTGACCAATGTGACATAATTTTCTTCATCCCTGATGCCATTAAACATGCAGTTGATAATATCCTTGATATCCTGTTTAATGGCGGCCATAAAATATAATACCAATTACAGCAATACTATCAGCAGGGGTAATAATAATAGTAATAACTACTATCGATTCAGTGGTTTTGAGGGCTAATATTGCAGTTGCCCCATTAACTGCTGGCACAGTCACGGCTTCGGCTCGGAGCGCCTGAGAATTAAATGTTAATTTTTATTGATGAAAAAATGTCAGCAGGAGGCAGAAACTATCTGCTTGGAATGAGACATTCACACGATGCACTGGGGCATTGATAATCCATTCAAGCCTGCCAATGTGGTGGGAGATTAAAATCACATCTGGATTAGATGACTTTTTGTTGCATTATGTGTGTGGCTCATTTCAAATGGAAAGCGTAAACAAGTCTTAAGCCCAGACACAGATCTGATCCAAAAGCTATTGAGCTGCCCCGCTGTCTACAGACAACATAGACAGCTGCCTTCTAAGACAACTGAAATGGAACTGTGTAAGTGATTGATTTGGAACACTCTACATGCAGCAGCTCTGTGAGGCATGCAAATACATTTAACATTTAATCATTTAGCAGACACTTTTATCCAAAGCGACTTAAAAATGAGGAGAACAATAGAAGCAATCAAATCAACAATAGGCCAACAGTATGCAAGTGTTGTGACAAGTTCCAGTCAGTCTAGCACAGTACACATAGCAAGATAGATAAAATAGATAGAATAGAAATATAATAGAATAGTAAGTGTTAGTATTAACAGGTCAAGTGATGACAAAAAAAAAAAAAAAGAAAAAAGATGCATCTTCAGCAGTTTCTTTAAAGTGGCTAAATACTCAGCAGCTCGGGTTGAGTTAGGCAGGTCATTCCACCAGCAGGGAACAGTCCAGGTAAAGGTCAGGGAAAGTGATTTTGTGCCTCTGGGATGATAGCAGCACAAGGTGCCGTTCACTTGCAGAACGCAAGCTTCTGGAGAGCACATAAATCTGAAGTAGTGAGTTTAGGTATGGGGTGCAGAGCCAGTGGTCGTTCGGTAGGCAAAGCAGTGCCTTGAATTTAATGTGAGCGGCTGTTGGCAACCAGTGCAAATTGATGAAGAGTCAGTTGCAGAGGTTTGACATTCCATGCTGGATGGCCTACCAAGAGAGCATTACAATAGTCCAGTCTGGATAGAACAAGAGCTTGGACAAGGAGTTGTGTAGCATGTTCCGATAGGAAGGGCCTGATCCGCCTAATGTTGTGTAAGGCAAATCTGCAGGACTGGGCTGTTCTAGCAATGTGGTGTATGAAGTTTAACTGATCATCAATCACAACTCAGAGGTTCCTGGTTTTCCTGGAAGGAGTTATGGATGATGAACCTAGCTGAATGGAGAAGTTGTGATGAAGTATTGGGTTGGCCAAGATCACAAGCAGTTCTGTCTTTGCAAGGTTTAGTTGAAGGTGGTGGTCATTCAATCCAAAATGTCTGTAAGGCAGGCTGAGATGCGTGCAGCTACCATCAGATAATCTGTCTGAAATGAGAGGTAGAGTTGTGTGTCATTAGCATAGCAGTGATATGAAAAGCCATGTGTCTGAATGACAGGTCCTAATGATGTCATGTAAATGGAGAAGAGAAGTGGTCCAAGCACTGAGCCCTGGGGCACCCCAGTAGCTAGGTGTTGCTACTTAGATACCTCAAGACACTCTGAAGGACCTACCTGAGAGGTAAGACTTGAACCACTGGAGTTCAGTTCCTGAGATGCTCATTGACATTGTCGTGTCTAATTGTTTACCTGATTTGTGAGTAGCCGCAGAAGACATTCACTTGAGGTCAAACGAGGCAAGCAGATTGTGGAAGTTGGGAGACTTGATTTACAGTTGATTTCAGTAGAGATTGTATGTTATTTTACTAAGCATAAAAACAGTATGTATATATATATATATATATATATATATATATATATATATATGTATATAAATGTTTTTGTTATAGTAAACTATTAGCAACATGTTTCAGTAATGAATGAATTCTAACATTTTAAATAAATCATCTTTAAGTGTAATATCAAATAACACACTACAGTAAAAATGATACTGAAACTACCTTACGTGTGCTTTAGTATGTTAGCAAACTTGTCCCTTTTAGACAAGTAATTTCCATAGACTGTAAAAAAAAGGACGTAGTGTCTGTGACATTACCCGTAGGTTTCTGAAGAGCATTTTTTAAGCCTAAAGTTGGCCGTTGCTATCTTGGCAGCGCGTCACTTCTGGATAACTGAAAATGGGCAAAGAGGCGGGACGTGGGTGGAGCTGAGGTGACTGGTTGCTGAAACCATGTCCGCCTAGCTCGACCATAGTGGCAATCCATCTGTCACTCAAGTGAACTTTAAGGCTTAATATAATTTAAACGTATGAGTTATAAAAAAGTCACCCCCTCACAGTTGTCATGAAGTGCAAAATTAGCCTTATAGACCAAAACCACTTTTTGTACCAGGCTGTAAACATATTTTTTTCTGCTGTAAAGTTGGCCATTTTAACATGGGGGAGATACAGATTTGACTCCCTTTTGGAGCCTGTCTCTAGCGGCCAGTCGATGAATTGCAGTTTAAGTCACTTCCGTGTTGGCTTCAAGAGAGACCACGGGAGGTTGCCGCTTGGTCATTTCACTCGGCGGCCATCTTTGAAATGCGAATCTTGAATCTTAATGCATGATCGTGAATCATGACAAAAAAATGCATTTTTCAGCCTGGACAAAGCTAATGTGCATGTAATGTGCATGTGCACTCAGAACACTGCTACAGGACTTATTGGGCAGTGCACTTTCTCCCATTCATAAGTAACCGGAGCGCACCATCTTCTTATATAAAGTCTTTGATATTAGTCAACACATCAAAATAAGTGTACTTCTTTATAGCACAACAAAAAATATTAAAACATAAAGATTTAAAATGTACTTTAAAGTAAAATGTTTTATTTGACATTATTACAAAAAGTGCACTTTTTAAAAATGTTAAGAAACAGTGTACACTTAAGTGGACTTTTATTTTGTTAATGTTGTGTTATCTGCAAATAAAAATATTATTTTAAATTTTGAAGTACTCATCAAAGTGCACATTAAGTACAATTAAGCACATTCATAAGTGTTCTTTATGACACTTATGAAGGAAAAATTAAATAAACAAATTTTTAAAAAAAAGTTTATTTAATTTGTTTATTCTTTTTGAAGGAAACATGTAATGCGGCTTTTGAATTTGGCCAAAATAGGACTCTTAGAAGACAATATAACTATTCCGCCAACATTTTTTAAACAGCTTCACATCGAGACCACCTAAAAATTCTGTCTACAGCTCACTACCTTTTCAGAGCTACGATATCAAGTCAACAAATTCCAAGTGTTAACCAGGAGCCAATCTTTGCCTGAGGATTCCTCCAAGACATTTTGAATTCCGTCTGTTTATTTAGTCTTCACCCCCAAATACTACCTCTCAGTTTTTCCTCAGAGTGTTCATCTTCCTGTCACTGTTGTTTACTGATCATTCATATTGCCTTTCAAATTCAAAGGAGGATTACATGTAGTAGATTTCCCAGCTGACATTAGTATTTGAACACAAAAGGCTCGGAGGCCAACTTCATTTTCATGAAAGTGAGATCTGCATACATGCAGCATTGCGGGGTTTAGCAGCGAGTCAGTGGGGAGAGAATGTTCTTCAGGCAGGAATGACATCCGCTTCCACTGTTCGGATGTAGGAAGCGCATGAGTGAGTACGTGTGGGTGGCTAAAGGAAAAGAAATTGTAGAAAACAGATGCTTTATATGAAAAGTTTTTTTTTTTCTTGTTTACATGTTTTAATCTGGAATGTCCTATAGCAATGGATTCATTTTCAAATAAGGAAGACCCATAGGTAATGAGGTAATGAGCTAATTATAATTGGTTAAACTGATGTTATAACCCTCCAAAGTGTTCATGAAGAATCCAATGTAAATATGTGGAACAACAGTGGCTCATACACTGAAAAGGCCATAGTATGGCCACACAAGCCCTACTGGGCCATAAGCTGTTGTTCGGAGTGAATCATTGTTTATCTTTACTCTGTTGGGGTGGTGTAAACCTGAAAAATCCCTTCTGACATGGCTGAGTGGAAGCCCAGAGCAATCTCTGGACCACAAGCAACCCTTTGACACGAAGGACCCTGGAAAGCCATTTCCTAAGGAAACAAGAACAGCATATTGCTTAGAATTGTGCTTCTGTAACTTGCTGTAATGCAAATCATTTTATATGGTCAAGTTGTTGAAAAACAATTGTAAAATGCAACAGTGCATGCACAATCCCATAAATCCCATTGTTGCAAAGAACAGAGAGTACATTTAACAATGTTCTCAGACAAAACAAATAACATTTCATTAACAATGTATTTGTGTTCCCCAAAATTGTATTTAATTATGCAAATGAAGCAAATTTAGTTCTAATAATAATATGAATATGTTTAGCATGTCTGTATCCATTTACAATAGCTTATAATTGATGGAAACAGAAACCATTTCATGATTTCTATCGAATTCTTCCAAAAAACTGTCACAATACAATTTTTATTCACATTCAAATCAAACAGAATAATTTCATGAAGTAACTAATAATTTATCATATAATCCTAGAAGTCACTCATATACACTCACCTAAAGGATTATTAGGAACACCAGTTCAATTTCTCATTAATGCAATTATCTAATCAACCAATCACATGGCAGTTGCTTCAATGCATTTAGGGGTGTGGTCCTGGTCAAGACAATCTCCTGAACTCCAAACTGAATGTCAGAATGGGAAAGAAAGGTGATTTAAGCAATTTTGAGCGTGGCATGGTTGTTGGTGCCAGACGGGCCGGTCTGAGTATTTCACAATCTGCTCAGTTACTGGGATTTTCACGCACAACCATTTCTAGAGTTTACAAAGAATGGTGTGAAAAGGGAAAAACATCCAGTATGCGGCAGTCCTGTGGGAGAAAATGCCTTGTTGATGCTAGAGGTCAGAGGAGAATGGGCCGACTGATTCAAGCTGATAGAAGAGCAACTTTGACTGAAATAACCACTCGTTACAACCGAGGTATGCAGCAAAGCATTTGTGAAGCCACAACACGCACAACCTTGAGGCGGATGGGCTACAACAGCAGAAGACCCCACCGGGTACCACTCATCTCCACTACAAATAGGAAAAAGAGGCTACAATTTGCACGAGCTCACCAAAATTGGACAGTTGAAGACTGGAAAAATGTTGCCTGGTCTGATGAGTCTCGATTTCTGTTGAGACATTCAGATGGTAGAGTCGTAAACAGAATGAGAACATGGATCCATCATGCCTTGTTACCACTGTGCAGGCTGGTGGTGGTGGTGTAATGGTGTGGGGGATGTTTTCTTGGCACACTTTAGGCCCCTTAGTGCTAATTGGGCATCGTTTAAATGCCACGGCCTACCTGAGCATTGTTTCTGACCATGTCCATCCCTTTATGACCACCATGTACCCATCCTCTGATGGCTACTTCCAGCAGGATAATGCACCATGTCACAAAGCTCGAATCATTTCAAATTGGTTTCTTGAACATGACAATGAGTTCACTGTACTAAAATGGCCCCCACAGTCACCAGATCTCAACCCAATAGAGCATCTTTGGGATGTGGTGGAACGGGAGCTTCGTGCCCTGGATGTGCATCCCACAAATCTCCATCAACTGCAAGATGCTATCCTATCAATATGGGCCAACATTTCTAAAGAATGCTTTCAGCACCTTGTTGAATCAATGCCACGTAGAATTAAGGCAGTTCTGAAGGCGAAAGGAGGTCAAACACAGTATTAGTATGGTGTTCCTAATAATCCTTTAGGTGAGTGTATAACATTTAGATTTTTGAAGCATCATGCCGTTCACAAGGGTCTAAAACTCCAAATATATGCATCTCAGTATAAACTATAAAACTTTTATATCTCTCCTATACAGACCTTATGGTTGATGATAAAAACAATTCCATTTCTAAATGGTGACCAGCAAGAAGTGCTATTGACTCCAGCCATGTCAGATAGGGCTGGTATCATGGCTTCCTAAAGGAGTATCTCTCTCAAGCACTGATTTCTCATTCCTCTCCTGTCTCAGCATCAGATAAACGCATGATGAAGAACGTCTCGTCCCTGGAGGACTTCCACACTAGCTGTGTGCAGGCTATGAAGTTTCTGTTTCTGCACTAGTTACAGTAAAGTTTGAAGCGTTTCCATCGTCTCAGATGTTTGAAATGTGTGTGACTTGTAAAATAATTCAGAATTCCCAAATGTCTTCCTTAAGTCAGGATCAAAAGGAAGTTGGATCCTGAAATGGCTGTGCATTTGTGGTTACAGTATGTAGTGCTCACCATGTGGATGAATTCAAGAGTTATTCCATTGTATTATGCTCAAAAGAAGTCACCAACAAAGAGCACATATCTTTATATTTGTTTTATTATAGTGCTGTAATTGACCCATCCACACACACACACACATGGGTCAGAGCATCTCCAAAACTGCAGCTCTTTTGAGGTGTTCCCGGTCTGCAGTGGTCAGTATCTATCAAAAGTGCTCCAAGGAAGGAACAGTGGTGAACCAGCGACAGGGTCATGGGCGGCCAAGGCTCATTGATGCACGTGGGGAGCAAAGGCTGGCCCGTGTGGTCCAATCAAACAGAGGAGCTACTGTAGCTCAATTTGCTCAAGAAGTTAATGCTGGTTCTGATAGAAAGGTGTCAGAATACACAGTGCATCGCAGTTTGTTGCGTATGGGGCTGTATAGATGCAGACCAGTCAGGGTGCCCATGCTGACCCCTGTCTACCACCGAAAACACAAACAGTGGGCATCTCGTGCATATATTTTTAATATTGCGATGTGGCAATTTTCTTTATGGTCACGCAAAATGATGGAACAGTGATTTACATTTTGAGCACATAATTTCCCGTGATAACAAAATTAAGTTGGATAAATTATGAAATAAAATAATTACTAAATTATTAATTATTTAAATAAACAAGTAACAAGCTAAATTAAACTAGTTTGCTTAATTTCTGCGAAAACTTTGCTGATGCAGGTAGGCCTACAAAAAAAAAAAAGTTTACCCCCCCCCCCCCCTAATTCGAGAGTCAAATGTCGCCCATGCCTGTGGCCATGGAAGTGATTGGAACACCTGAATGCAATGATTTGGAGGGGTGTCCCAATACTTTTGGCTATATAGTGTAGTTCGATAATCTCCATTTAGTTTTCACACAATATTAGTTGTTTTCATGCCTTTTGCATAACATTGCACCATTTCATGCTTTTCATCTCCAGAAAGTTCTTTCTTCCTCCCTATATTGCATGAGAACAGTGACTTGCTTAATAATGTGGAACAAGTGGAACAACTTTAAGTAAGGTTTCCATTTACCTAAGTAGAAATGGCAAACTATTTAACAAACCTGTCTGAGATTGATACCAGTTATCTAAAAAGATATGGAGAAATAAAACAAACTAATACTTTCTTTGAAAAAAATACATCTGAATGTTTATTGTACTGAAATCCTACTGAAATGTCACTTGCATAATCATTTGGGAAATGGTGTATAAATTTAAAGTATTAATAAATATAATTTATATATTTTAACATGAAAAGGCCAGTATAAACATTTTAAATAGCAGGAGATACAGATCAACGGCCAAAGAGTTTAAATCCTATCTAATTTTGATGCATATAGTGCACAGACCATTCTGGCTTTCAAAATAACTGAATCAAGGATGTGTCTCTTATCACATTATGCGGAAAGAAAAAAAAATGCAGAGAAAGGTTTCTGGACGCCATTGGCAAGTTAAACACAGACCTCATTAATTCTGTGACTCTTATCAGGAAGCACCAAATACAGATAAAACAGTGGTTTATTTCAAACAGATTCACCTCAGACAGAAGATTGTTTTATTATAACATACTCTTGATATTTATTTTCAATAACCAGATTCATTTTAATGAATAAAGAATTATATCCAACACCTTTGAGCACAATGTAAGTGTGCAAACAACCTGCACAAATTAAAGTTTATTTCATTATTGAGTGAACTAGCCTATTTCTCTAATATTTAAAAGTATTGCATGAAATAAATCTGGCACTCAAAGCAAAAGGAAGTGTGTTTTAGATATATAGACCTTAAAAACTAATCAAAATGCCCTCTATGAACCAAAGTCACAAACATCTTTAAATCTTTTCTCTGCCTTTTTTGGACTCAATAATAGAAAAGAAAGGAACCCATCTGTTACACCTGCCAACAACTTTGCAAGCAGGTTTTAAGCAGGATCTTTTAATTTCAGAGATGTCAAAAGTATCTGATATGTCATGTTTGGATGGGGGGAAACAGTGTGGATTCAGGCTGCCTGAAGTTTGATAAGAAGTGCAAAATGCCAAAGAAGGAAGCTCACGCTAATTGAGACCGAGCTATCAGAGATAAGAGATATGGCTCAGGAGCAAAGCAAAAGACAAATGTCACTGTGTCCAAATACTGATAAGAACTAGAGAAGCACCAACAATGACATTTATTAAGCTTCAGTGGATATTCATATTCACAGCAGAATGAAAGTGCGATCAACACGCACACACACATTCTCTGTTCTCGCGTTAAAGGTCATGTTTAAAAGGTGTCTTGTTAAGTCTTTCAGGCAGCTCTTGGGTAGCTGTCAAATCTTTAATATGTCTCATAGAAAGTGACTGGAGGTTAGTTGACCACAACACTGAGATTGTTAACCTGCATAACAAAGCACTCATGTACAAGAACTTACATCATCTTGCTCATTTTCTATGCAGTGCTAGCTCAGTGCAGTGTACTTGTTACCCATGTGGCAGTCAGTACGGTGTGTGTGGAGGTGGAGAGTATTGAACTTGAACTGGGATTGAGAGAGTGGGAGGAAGCAGACAGTTCAAGGTTTGAAAGGATTGTGTGTGTGTGTGTGTGTGTGTGTGTGTGTGCGTGTGTGTGTGTGTGTGTGTGCGTGTACGTGAGCGTGTGCGTGTGTGTAGGAGGATATATATATATATATTTATACACCAATCAGGCATAACATTATGACCACTGACAGGTGAAGTGAATAACACGGATTATCTCTTCATCACAGCACCTGTTAGTGGGTGGGAGTTCGACAAGAACCAAATTGTGATGGCTAGACAACTGGGTCAAAGCGTCTCTAAATCTGCAGCTCTTGTGGGGTGTTCCTGGTCTGCAGTGGTCAGTATCTCATGGGCGGCCAAGGCTCATTGATGCACGTGGGGAGCAAAGGCTGGCCTGTGTGGTCCAATCAAACAGACGAGCTACTGTAGCTCAAATTGCTCAAGAAGTTAATGCTGGTTCTGATAGAAAGGTGTCAGAACACACAGTGCATCGCAGTTTGTTGCGTATGGGGCACCAGACCAGTCAGGGTGCCCATGCTGACCCCTGTCCACCGCCGAAAGCGGCAACAGTTGGCGTGTGAGCATCAGAACTGGATCACAGAGCAATGGAAGAAAGTGGCTTGGTCTGATGAATCAAGTTTCCTTTTACATCACGTGTGATGCTTTAGGCAATGTTCTGCTGGGAAACCTAGGGTCCTGCCATCTATGTGGATGTTACTTTGAAACGTACCACCTACCTAAGCATTGTTGCAGAGCATGTACACCCTTTCATGGAAACGGTATTCCCTGGTGGCTATGGCTCTTTCAGCAGGATAATGCACCCTGCCACAAAGCAAAAATGGTTCAGGAATGGTTTGAAGAGCACAACAATGAGTTTGAGGTGTTGACTTGGCCTCCAAATTCTCCAGATCTCAATCCAATTGAGCATCTGTGGATGTGCTGAACAAACAAGCCCGATCCATGGAGGCCCCACCTCGTAACTTACAGGACTTAAAGGATCTGCTGCTAACATCTTGGTGCCAGATACCACAGCACACCTTCAGGTGTCTAGTGGAGTCCATGCCTTGACGGGTCAGGGCTGTTTTGGCAGGAAAAGGGAGACCAACACAATATTAGAAATGTGGTCATAATGTTATGCCTGATCTGTATTTTATCTCATTGCCATTATTAAACATAAAAAAGCAAATTACAAACAATAGGACAAAAACAATATACAAAAAAAAGAATTAAACAAATTGCATGTGTATTCCTTGAACTTGATCCGAGCAGCGAGTGGTAGCCAGTGCAAAGAGATAAAGAGACAAAATGTTGAAGACAAGATGCGGCGCAGCGGTTTGAATCAGGGTAGAGGTTTGACTGCACATGATGGAAGTCCAGCCAGAAGCGCATTGCAGTAGTCAAGCCTAGAAATGATCAGGTCCTGGATGAGAAGCTGCGTTGGATGCTCAGTTAGGAAAGGTTTAATCTTCCTGATTGTTGTACAGCGCAAACCTGCATGACCGAGCTGTCTTTGGAATGTGGTCTTTGAAGGACAGCTGGTCATCAAAGGTTACTCCAAGATTTCTGACCGACCTTGATGGGGTAATCAGTGATGAACCTAGCTGGATGGTGAAATCGTGCTGTAGAGTCGGATTGGCAGATTGGCAGTCTTTGCCAGGTTGAGCTGCAGGTGATGTTCTTTCATCCATGCTGAGATGTCCACCAGACAGCTTGAGATTCATGCAGCTATTCAGGCCATGTGCCTGAATAATAGGTCCCAGTGATGTAGTGTATATGGAGAAGAGGAGGGGTCAAAGAACTGAACCCTGAGGAACCCCCTTGATCAGTTGATGTGCTTTGGATACCTGCCCTTTCCAGGCAACCCTGAAAGACCTACCTGTGAGATAGGATTCAAACCAGTGGAGTGGAATCCCTGTGATGCCCAGTGATGATATTACATTGCAATATTTTGTTGCTCTGCGATATATATTGCGATATAAAAACAATTTCACCAGATGATTTGAATAGCTCTATTTTAAAAGAACATCATTCTAGATTAATTGGGGTGATTTTGTAGGTGAGTGAATCTGCATAGAAAATAATAAACAAATTACACGCATAGATAAATACAATAGAAGAAATATAATTTCTGTCTGTGTGGCTCACAAAAAACAGTGCGCAAGTGTCCTCTTGAGCTTGATGCCTGACTCGACTTGCAAATGATAAACTTTCATTCTATGATGGTTAAATTTTGCATTTAATCTGCGAATCCCATATACGTTCTGAACCAGGGTACGTGGCATGGTTCAGCTGGCCCGTATGGATCACGGATCAACTACAGTCCCTTTACTTGACATCGCACATCCTGCGATGTGACCATTGCGATATCGATGCTGAAACCCAAGGTGGACAGAAGGATCTGATGATTCGCAGTGTCAAAGGCAGCAGACAGCACAATAAGGCCGGCTACACACTGGCTGCGTGGCGTGAGCGTGGCGTTTCTGTTGCGTGTCAGTTGCGTGGCGTTTTTTTATGTCTTTGCACACCAGAAACGTGTCTGACGCGGCGCTGCTGCTGCTAGGTGACGTACAGGGAAGACCTATACTTCATGTTAAACATAAATATATAGCCTACTGATACAGCAAAGACAACGTCTGCAGTATTGACGGCAAAATAGGCTACAGAATATTTCGTTCTGTATTGACAGGTGCAATATTTGAAAATCGATAATAATTTTTTTTTTTATTACAATTATATCTGTATTTGTCAAAACCTAGAGACTTTCAAACATCAAAATGTCATTTATTAATATGTATTCGTGTCAAAATGACATATAAATATCTTTTCCTATTTTGCTATTTTAATTTTACCTGGAAACGCTTCCAACACGCTTGCGTGTCACGTGAAAAATAGGCGTCGGTTCTATTTCTAGCATGCACGCATTTTCAGTGCCTGAGACGCGCGTCACGCAGGCAGTGTGCAAGCTCTAACCTGTTAACATGGGAGCCGAAATAAAAACGGACACGCCGCGCAGCTGACACGCTCACGCCACACAGCCAGTGTGTAGCCGGCCTAAGACGTAAAAGAGAACTGAATTTGCGATTGCATGCTGAGGAGACATGGCTTTCTGTGCATGTGCTTACGCTGTGTGTCAGTCAGCACATGCACCGTGTTGAGTACTTTTTCACTGTACTGTTTCACTTATTGTGCTTAATAACACTTTTTAACATCGAGCATGTCCCAAATTCGTGATCGCCTTCTGAGAGAAGCAGCTTTCTGGGCACTGGCCGTGTGCCAGTCAGTTCTTTTTCATTTCAAAATGTTAATTTCTTAACTAGTTAACTGGCAAAGATCTGAACTTAAATGGTTGTATTCATGAATGCTTTGTAATACAGACCTAAGGTTAGTCACTTTTTAAAGAAGACACTTGGCAGATTATTGCAGAACTGAACTTTAAACAAACTTCTAAATGAAAGTATAGAAAAGTTATAGAAGTGTAAGTTTACACTTCTAAACTTGCACACAAAAGTTGAGTCCACTTAAAGGCCATTTCCATTTTAACACAATGTCCAATTTTAAAGCAGGATGAACAAGGTGAATTTTGAGTGTTTAAGCTTTCAAATGATAGTGATGAGCTAATTGCAACAATCATTTTTCACATCCCTTCTTGCAAGTGAAGCAACGGTGACAATGCACACAAAGTAATTCTTTTCATTCATGAATAAGGCAAAGATGGCAGGAGTTAATGAAAATCGCAATTCTTTGTTGTGAAATACATTCACAGTCTGTTCACTGTATAGAAAAGCAAGCTTTTTTGACCTGACAAGCTGTAATTTGATTGGCCGACTACTGTATTCCATGCTCTCGAACAAGGAATTTAAACCCAGGGTTGGTCTAACAACCGCTGTCTCAACTAGATTTGTCTATCTGTGACATTTAATACATTTCCTGCTATGTCTAAAGGACAAATACTTTCTTGAACCTACAGGCCACTTGATTTCATTTTGAGTATGTCACACACTCTCGCCAGGCCGGGATTGATTGGTCTAGTCTGTCTAATTGCTCAGATCCCATGGAGAAGCCATTGAAGCTGGATCCTCATTGGCTGCCCTGTCATGCATTAAACTTTCTATCCCTAAGAGTAGCCCAAAGTAAACGATAAGCAATGATCATTACAGGGTTCAGTGAGCCCAAAAAGGTCCAGTGGTGTTTAGCACATTTACTAGAGGTGAGTACTTGATGTTATTTCATGAGGAATATGCATCATTTGTGTCACTATTTATATCCATAGGGATTTCGCACCATTATAGAGCACGTTTGAGTATAAGAAACAATTTCGTAAACAATATGACGTTTTTAAATATTACATTTATATTTTATAGTATGTCGTCCGTAGAGGTGGTTTCAGGCTAATTTTCTTCTTTCACATGTCCCCTGTACAATGAGTATTATAAAAATAATAGAAAAAATGTGTATATGTTGTATTTTTTATACACACTATATGAATATGCATTTGCAGCATATGCATTTAATAGATGTTTAATCTAATAGTTCCCATTCAGTGAGTCATGTTCAACGTTATGTTGATACTGATGTATTGGGGTCTCGCCTGGGAGCTTTTCTTTATGTAAATCTTCCATAAACATGCATGAACTAAACTTTGCACATAAAAAATATTAATAACTCACCCTCATGCCATTCCAAAGCAGTATGCTCTTTTTTTTTTCTTTTTTTTTATCAAGCACAAAAAGAGAAATGGCAGAAAAAATCTTTATCCAGCTCTTGCCAGACAATGACAGTTAATAGGCAAGTTCCAAAAAAGACACTCCAGTCATGTCACATATGTTTACTTATATAACACTTTATATAATAGATTGCTTTAAAGCAAGCAACTTTACAGTATTAAACATAAAAACAGTGTTGTGTCTCTTTCAAAAGAATGGTAGTTTGAAGGTGTTTACCAGCTGGAACAAACTTTTCCAGAGAGTTTGCTTTGACAAGCTGTTTTGAACTCCAAATGAATTTAGTTTTCTGATTTTGTTTGAAATAACGTTAAACTAGTTCCTTCTTCGACTTTACTTCGAAGTAGCCTTTATCGGGGCCTTAAGTCATATAATAACACTTCATGCTGTTTTCCCTTTAAGATACACACTTTAAAGTCATGATGAAATGGAAGTAGAGACAAGATCTTCTGTATTGTGACGTAACATCATCGAGAAAAAAAAATGAGGGCGGGGCTTGGTTCTATGCATCGGTTCTTGATTGGATGTTGAGATGTGGACGTGGCAATCAAAAGCGGAGGCAGATGAATGCAGGCTTGAAGGGGTGGGTTTAATCAGATTAAATGATTGGCGAAGTCCTGCATACATCACCAGAAAGAAGATGGTTAAACATTACGAGGTCAAAACATCAAAAATAAAAATGTATATATGCACAGAGGAATTGTTCACGACAAGATCCATAACATGAATTTAAAAATTAGATAGGGTGAATTTTCCTTTCATGCTGACTTTAAACTGCACGTATTAAATGAAAACTTCCCCTGCAAAATGAATGCCTTCTACAGAGGATAAAAATAAATTGCTGGTTTTCAAGAGGGTAATGAAATATCGGTGAGCTGAAAGCCCGAACTATCGAACTATCACTTACCCTTTTCCTAATGGTTTCTTCTCCTCACACTCATCCTTTCCTCTCTATTCTCTGGTCGTTTCCTTGCATCTCCTCAATGTCAGGTATGCCCAGGACATGCTGACTGATGTCAGACAGTTATAAAGGGTGCCTGCATTCCAACCAGCACCTGTCAATCAATAAATTACCACAGATTCCTTGACACTCCTGAACATGACGCCAAAGATTTTGAGGCTACAATTATTCAGAGAGACGCTAACATTCAGCATTGAATTCTTGGGCTTAAAGGTGTACTGTATATTTCTGCACCACTAGTCACCAAAAAAAGCTAAATTAATGGCACATATTAGTGGTATAATGAAAGCCAGTTTTTAAAATACTCCCCATTTCAAATGGATCACACCCTATCTTGATGCATCCGGCCCCACATTCACATACACACTATGCAACACAGGCACTGTGGTGAAATCTACTGTGCCTGCCGCCTGAGGGTATGATGTCGTCAATAAGTAAAAGCAATTTGTGTTGTTTCTTTTGCATATTCACTATCATTCATTAGTTTCCGGTTCCGGTGTGAACACTGAGCATGCCTGGCTGTCGCTTCACGCTTCAACGGCAATTGTTGTTTTGCCCGTCTTCTTTTGTTTGAGTCTCTCTCGCTTTGTTGTCTTTTGGAATACTTTCTGGCCAGCTGTGATTCCAACCAACTTTGTCCCTCTCCATCTCACCTTCGCTGTGTCTGCTGGATTATGGTCTGCCCGTTGGCCGCCTCGTCACTGTTAGTGAGTGAGTGTCCACTCTCTCTCTGACTCTCTCGTTTCCTGCTGACCATCTGATCGTCCGACACCTCTGGCTGAGTCGGTCTCCACTCTCTCTGCTGGCTGTGTTGCTGTTTGCGGACGGCGTCGTTGCTCCTCCGGCTGATGTTTTGGGTGTGTTCGCTGCCTGGCTCAGCTGTTTTATGAGTGACAATGCGTCAGATAATGCTGGCCAAAAAGTTAGTTTTTCTTTTCCTCGTAGTTAGTGGCATTTACAGCATGTCATTAACATACTCATCATCTGTTTTGCGGACCATAAACTGCCATCTGCATCTAGGGATTTATGAGTATTGTCGCTCGCTGGGGATTCTTTGCCGACCACGCTACGTCCATCTCTCTACGAGGCATTCGCCTGATGAATATTGCACTTCCGCACACTGTATTCCGTCTATCTGGACCAGTAGATGCGTCGTGCAAAGGACGCTGTCTTCATGTTGTTTGAGAGATACTGCTTCATTAAGGTCCCTCGCCAGGGAGAATTGTCACCGCTCTGATGTTAAATCTGGTGTGTGTCTGTCCCAGAACTTTTCACTACTAAATTGCTGTTTACTGACTGAAAAAGCATCCTTCCTCAATGATATAATTGCTAATACTCAATTGGATATGTTGCTTCTCACAGAAACCTGGCAGTCACCAAATGACTACTTTCATCTAAACCTCCTAATTCCATCTGGTTATAAATATTTGTCTAAGCCACGTAAGGGTGGTGGCCTAGCAGTTCGTGATGCTATGAAAATTGTCATGACTGAATTTCATAATGTAAAATCTTTTGAATACTTGGCTTTTAAAGTGCTTGCTCGCACCACTCTGCTGATCATATTAATATATCTTCCTCCTAAGTCTCTGTCAGATTTCTTCTCTGAACTCAATGAACTACTCACTCTGGCCTATGCTGTATCCTCCTATGTTATGCTGCTTGATGATTTCAGTATCCATTTTGACATTGTCTGCTCTAATGCCAGGGACCTTACATTAACTTTGGATAATTTCAGTTTTTCACAACATGTTGATTTTCCTACTCACTGCCGTGGTCACACGCTTGATCTTGTTTACACTGCAGGAATTAATAACGTCTCTCTCTCTGTCTCTCAAACTGGTATCTCTGATCATAAACTGATAACAGTTAGATTTGACTTTCCTCTTCCTAAACCTCTTCTCAAAACTACTATTAATTATTGCAATGTTAAATCTGTTGGTCCTCTGTCATTCTCAGACTCCATTAATCTCTGTCTTCTTACTCTGATTTCTCTTGTCCTTCTGCTGTTCTCTCTACTTACAACTCTGCTATCTCTGAAGCCTTGGACAATCACGCCCCTATGATAACTAGGCATTGGCATGCGTCACAGAATATTACTCCAACATAATTAACACAGCTAAAAGTCGACCTAAGACATTATTTTCAACTGTTAGCAAACATATTAACCCATCATAGCATCTTATTACTGGCTCAATTGACCTCTGCAACTCCTTCCTCCACTTTTTTGTAAATAAGATAAAATATATATATATGAAACATTTTCATCAAACTCATTAGAAGTCTCCTCTAACTGGTCCTCACCTCAGCCCATAAAATACATCCTCTCTAGCTTTATTCCCACCAGTCCATCGTCTGTTAACGACCTAATTGCTCAAACTAGCTCATCTACTTGTCAGTTAGATCCAGCACCTCACTTCTTAAAAACTGCCTATCTGTAATCTCATCTCCTATTGCTCATCTGATCAACTGTTCTTTTTCTTCTGTGTCTGTCCTGCTATCATTAAAAACAGCTGCGGTCACTCCTATTTTAAAGAAACCTGGGCTGGATTCTTCAGTTATGAATAATTTCAGACCTATATCTAATCTTCCTTTTGTTGCAAAGCTGCTTGAAAAAGTAGTTGCCTTTCAGCTACAAGCTCATCTCTCTGCTAACAATCTTCCTGATCCCGTTCAATCTGGCTTTCGGATATGATTTATATTATATCTCACTGAACTTCTGCACTATTATTCTCATTCTCTCCGGTCATCTGACTTAAAACTGCTTACTGTACCTCGTTTCCGTCTTTCAACTATGGGTGGTAGATCATTCAGTGCTGTGGCTCCGAAACTCAGGAATTCTCTCCCTCTTACTCTGCATGACACTGCCACTATATCCTCATTCAAATCTCAACTAAAAACATATATTTTCTTACAGTATTTCCAACCCTCCTCTGTTTAGTGTTCTGCTGTTTTTTTTTCCCTCACTGTATATTTGTGTGTATATGTATATCTATGTTCTATATTGATGCTGTATATGTGTTATTTTCTTGTACAGCGATCTTTGGAAAAGGCGCTATATAAATAAAACGTATTATTATTATAATAATAATAATTATTATTACTGTGATAATTAAGGTCGAATGTCTATTTAGGTCCTCTACTCCTTCGATGGCAAAGTCATCCCTTCCATCCCAAAAACAAGCGCAGTTTTCATGAACAGCTCCCTACATAACACAATAATACAAGTAGGATAACTACAAATGTGACAAGATTAAGGGGTTATAGCGATCACTAAAAGGGGAACGAAAAGAAAAAACATATTTGGAGTATGTTATCTCACTTTTCAGACATACTTTGGTAGCCGATGCTTGAAACCGGTAGTGGAGGAGGTTTAGACGTTCCAAGCTTATAATAATAATGCAAATGAACAAACAAGCGAAGATGACATACGAGCATATTAAGGTCTCTCCAGCACTGGAATGTTTCTCCAATATTAACGCAGCATTTTCAAACGAAAATGTAACGTCGCTGTCCCTACAATAACAGACAGGTGTGTAAAACTCTTAGACGCATTTTAAAGGTCACCTATTATGCAAAATTCACTTTTACATGGTGTTTAAACATAAATGTGTGTCGGCAGTGTGTGTACACAACCACCCTATAATGGTAAAAATCCACCCACTCCATTTTTTTTAATCCCCATAAATCATACGCAGTGTCTCAGAACAAGCCGTTTGCAGATTCCTGGGAAAGTGACGTCACATTTCACAGGCCCCGCCCAAAAGTGTTGATGGACACTGCCGTATTAGCATAGACCCTGTTTATCTCCTCGCTAGAGCATTTAACGGCAACATTTAAGCAAGAAATGTGTTCCTAATAAAGCTACTAAAGTTATTCAGTCAAGAGCAGTGAGTGATTTTCTGTTTATCTTCTGTTGTTTGATTCATATTAACAGCAGATATAGTAGTCGGTACTGTATATTACACTGCTTTCACTTCAGTAACGTTACACAGATCTAATATACACACCACACAGGATTTCTGTACTTGCTGCACAGACATAACCAACTGTGTTTGTTTGAACTTTGTGTGTTTCTGACATAACCTTGTGTGCATTTGACTTAATCGCAGTAACACATGAACTAGTCACGGACCGGGACACGCCGACATCTAGCTCTCGGTGCGCATGCGTCGGGTGTGTGCTCAAGTTGAGAGTGATAGGGCTTTAAAACGCATGCAGATTAAAATATTTCATGATGATGAAGAAATGCAATGTCACATGGGCGTGTCTGCGATAGAGATGATCATCAAAACAAACAGATATCATGTTTCAGTTTTCATCCGCGTGTTCACTGGTGTTCACAAGCTGTGAAGGCTCTGCCCTCTGGGGCCGGGAGCAGCAGCTCATTTGCATTTAAAGGAGACACGCAGAAAACAGCTCATTTTTCTCAAACCCAAAAATTGGCATTTTCAAAATGGTATATTAAATGATCTGTCAGGAATTTTGATCTGAAACTTCACAGACACACTCTGGGGACACCTGAGACTTATATTACATCATGTAAAAAGGGGCATAATAGGTGCCCTTTAAAAAACATACTTCACATACTTTGTGTATGTGTGTACACAGTGTTTAGTGCTCATTGTCACAGTTGGAAATAATACAGTTTTCTTCTTCCACGATGGGGTTTTGCATCACGGCATCTTTGTTTTCGGATCATTAAAAAACACAACACACGCGTCTCCTGGACATCCTGTAGAATTCTACCAATCGGATGACGACTTTGAAAATACTAGTGTTTCCAGTTAAGTGTGCCATATGCATCAGACGTTCAGCCAGTCCATTGGCGTGATGTCTGAGGCTGGGACTAATTAAACCCTAACTTACAGTATCAGTAGGGATTCGAGATTGTTAACTTTGCAGTAAAAACATATTATATTTGGAATGATAAATGGCAATTAAATCACCAAATTGTTTACATGAGCTATCAGAGCTTGGACCACAATAGCTGCCGATTTACTATTTGTTAAGAACAAAGGATGTTAGGGGTATCTGGAAAAATCCTGCAGATTTGCACTTATTTATTGCAGTTGGGATCCATGACCCTGTTGATATACTTGCATCATGTTTAACTGCACAGCTAATAAACAGGGACCTCTGTGAGATTAGTGTTAATCTCAGACGGCATGTAGTGATATCAGTGTTTATCTGGGAATTATTCTTTATCTATATGACCCAGCCCTCATCAGAGTAGGCTTTTCTCATGAGTGTGCAACTGTGCATTAACCAGGATAATTCAATTTAATTTGCAGAAGCCCAGTAATGAACCGCTAGACAGGAGACGGTGGGGTATTTCAATTTTGTAGTGTGTATGTACTTAACAGCTCATTTTTTATGGTAAAGGTGCACTTCGGTAATTTTGTACAGAGCGCTGTAGGGCCTTCAAATAATTAGAAATGGCCAAATAGTCCCCCCAATATTTTTAATTCTTGCACTGCTCTGCTGTACTCCATTACGCAGCGGTCTGTATGACAAAAAGGTTTAAAAGTTAAATTTTTAGTCTGGTCTGCCTCTGCGGTCTAACAGTGCTTGTCAATGTCAAAATGATTGAGATGGCCAATCAAATCAAAGAAGGCAGGGTTTACTGGTCACAGAAGCAGAGTGTGAATTTCTAGCGTGTGAGGTAAGAAGTGACAAAAACATTTGAAATGTTTTGCGATAGAAATGACAAACGATCGACAGTAACATCCAGTGATGCAAACTACTCTACTTTTTTCTTAAATATGGCTGTTTTGAATTGAAAATATGCATTTACGTGATTCATGATATTCCTGAGTATGAAGAGACAAGAAACGTCTTATGTTTCTGACATATTAGGCATAAACATAAAAATAAATATGTGCATATTTTAATGCAAATTAATTATTATTTGCAAATAGTTCAAAATTATTATTTCCCAAATAGATTTTGACCTAGAATTTATTTCATTGTTCTGGTTCTATAGGCTTTATATATATATATATATATATATATATATATATATATATATATATATACACTGTGTTTGACCCCCTTTCGCCTTCAGAACTGCCTTAATTCTACGTGGCATTGATTCAACATGGTGCTGAAAGCATTCTTTAGAAATGTTGGCCCATATTGATAGGATAGCATCTTGCAGTTGATGGAGATTTGTGGGATGCACATCCAGGGCACGAAGCTCCCGTTCCACCACATCCCAAAGATGCTCTATTGGGTTGAGATCTGGTGACTGTGGGGGCCATTTTAGTACAGTGAACTCATTGTCATGTTCAAGAAACCAATTTGAAATGATTCGAGCTTTGTGACATGGTGCATTATCCTGGGGATGGATAACAGAGGATGGGTACATGGTGGTCATAAATGGACATGGTCAGAAACAATGCTCAGGTAGGCCGTGGCATTTAAACGATGCCCAATTGGCACTAAGGGGCCTAAAGTGTGCCAAGAAAACATCCCCCACACCATTACACCACCACCACCAGCCTGCACAGTGGTAACAAGGCATGATGGATCCATGTTCTCATTCTGTTTACGCCAAATTCTGACTCTACCATCTGAATGTCTCAACAGAAATCGAGACTCATCAGACCAGGCAACATTTTTCCAGTCTTCAACTGTCCAATTTTGGTGAGCTCGTGCAAATTGTAGCCTCTTTTTCCTATTTGTAGTAGAGATGGGGTCTTCTGCTGTTGTAGCCCATCCGCCTCAAGGTTGTGCGTGTTGTGGCTTCACAAATGCTTTGCTGCATACCTCGGTTGTAACGAGTGGTTATTTCAGTCAAAGTTGCTCTTCTATCAGCTTGAATCAGTCGGCCCATTCTCCTCTGACCTCTAGCATCAACAAGGCATTTTCGCCCACAGGACTGCCGCATACTGGATGTTTTTCCCTTTTTCACACCATTCTTTGTAAACTCTAGAAATGGTTGTGCGTGAAAATCCCAGTAACTGAGCAGATTGTGAAATACTCAGACCGGCCCGTCTGGCACCAACAACCATGCCACGCTCAAAATTGCTTAAATCACCTTTCTTTCCCATTCTGACATTCAGTTTGGAGTTCAGGAGATTGTCTTGACCAGGACCACACCCCTAAATGCATTGAAGCAACTGCCATGTGATTGGTTGATTAGATAATTGCATTAATGAGAAATTGAACAGGTGTTCCTAATAATCCTTTAGGTGAGTGTATATATATTTTAAAGCTTTTACTTTAAAAGGCGGCTGCTAACAAGTGTCTAAATGGGACTACAGACATTGTTGGGTACATTAAACTAGGGATGTGCGATACCACTTATTTTGTTTTCGATATGATACCGATACTTTCAAGGCCAGTATCGCCGATATCGATACCGAGACGATACCTCTAAATCGAACTTTTAAATTATTACATTTATTCAATTATTAAAATTACTAAGAGTAAAATGGGTAAAGATACCCACTTAACATTATATTTGAAAGGCATTTTAACCTTCAATATGCCTTAATTGGAATTTATTAGATTATATTTTTGTTTACACATAGTTAAATGGAAATCTACAAATACTATAGATGAACTACGGTCACTGTAGTAAAACAGTATTGATGAGTTGTCAATACAATATATAAAAATACAATAAATAGGGTATGATTTTACCCCAAAATTCAACATATTGACACAAAATGATAACTGCACATCCACGTTTCACTGCCTGGAGTCCAGGTTTCCGGCTGACGGTGATGTCACATGCACAGTGTTGGGTTAGTTACTCGGTAACACCTTAGAATAAGGGTCCGTCATTAATAAGTAACTATGCAGGAAGTAATGCAGGACTAATGAGTAGTACTACATTAACACTTCAGCTACTACCATTAAATAATATAGAAACAAGCTTAACTAATCAGTAAGTAATATCGAATTTAGGACTAAGATAGTTCCTTATTAGGTAATCAATAATTACTGAATGAGATTGGTATCACTAAGAACTAATAAGTAAGTATGACAAATGATAAAGAATTACTAATTAATTACTAATCACAACATTAGCATGTCTGAGATGTGAGCAATTGTATTTGTTTTACTCTTAACGTGATCATAACATGCATCACTAATTACTCAAGTGTTACCTAGTCACTCTGCAGGAACTACTGGTGATCTGGATCATTATTTTAAAGTGAAAAAGAGTTTTTTTCACTTTAAAATAATGGTCCAGATCACTAGTAGTTCTTGCAGAGTGACTAGGCAACACTTGAGTAATTAATTAGGCATTTTGACTATATTCAGAGTAAAAAAGATGACTGATTATGTATCAGACACACAATAATGCTCTTTATAATTTGTCAGTTAGTTAATAGTTATTAATGAGGCTAATTTCATTCAGTAATTATTGATTAATTAACAAGGAACTATCTCCTAAATTCGATATTACTTACTGATTAGTTTAAGCTTGTTTATATAGCTAATAGTAGTAGCTGAAGTGTTAATGTAGTACTACTCATTAGTCCTGCCTTACTTCCTGCATAGTTACCTATTAATGACAGACCATTATTCTAAAGTGTTACCAGTTACTCTAAAAAAGTAATTCATTACTAGTTACTAATTACATCTTCAATAGTGTAATTAGATTACTGTACAAATTATTCTCTCCAAAAAGTATTTAATTACTTATTACTAATTACTTGCTAAAGCCTATATCAACCTCAACTAGATAAGTGATTCATGGATAGACATGGAACGGCTCTTTTAATTCATTCAAATCAATAATATAAAACTACATAAATTATTCTTATTTAACTGACCAAAGTATTACAAAGGTGAGAAGGATACATAAAAACATGCATTCTGAAGTTAGAAATGTTGATGTTAATTCCACTATTGTATTATATATAATTGTTCTACAATCTATACGCAGTATTTAGTTCAATTACAACAGAAGTAACTGTAATTAAATTACAGAAAAAATAAGAGTAAACCCTTACTTGTTCAAGGGAAAAGTAATTAAATTACAGTAACTAATTACTTAGTAACTAGTTACACCCAATACTGCACGTGCATAACCTCTATAGCCCTCATGGTTCCCTTGTTCTTTGTCAGTCAATGTTTGCTGTGGAAATCTGTAGCACTAGGGAGTTGAAGAGATGGCAGGCAGAGATGCAGATCTAGATTCAGGGGTTCTATTTGAACATAAAGCAAAACAACAAACGCAAGAACAATGGGAGCAGAGGCACGGACCATCTACACCAGGGGTGTCAAATCCTGCTCCTGCAGGACCTCTGTCCAGCAGAGTTTAGCTCCAACCCCAATTAAATATCAGTTCACATCAGTGGCGGAGGCAGAAAGTGAATGATGGGTGGGCCGGAATAGTTCGCATCACCCCATGTTTTTGACCCGGCTTAATTTGGAAGAAAAAATTTACGGACTGGTCCCTGTACGGCACTAAACGCGTCAAAGCGAATGGGGCATTGCCTCAAATAGTTGTGGTGCGTTATGTCAAAAAAAATGCTACCCGTGCAGATATGTTGGATAGATTTATAATAAACGAGACGATCACGTTCGCTCTAGTCTATAGACACATGCAACCAAATAATCCGTTAGTAATCGGATTGACGGCTCAGTCGGACTGAAATGCCTTCATGTTAACACCTTAATCGATCTGAATGAAATTTCGATCGAATTGAAAGTGGTGGTTTATTCCAGAGAACATGTATCACTTGATCATATTGAAAACCAAAACTGGAAAGGACTGGCATGTGCAATGACGTAAAATGGCGTAATGGTGTAAGATGCACGGAACAAGCTGTTGTTGTTAAATAAAATGCCCTAAATGAGTGTTATTCTAAAATTCTCCTACCACTCATCGTCTGTGAAGTCCCATCAGTCCTTACTACATACTCTCATCTACAGACACTTTATTTTGGGTGTGGGAATAAGAGGTGTTTTTACTGTTTGATAAATATAAACGGCATAAGGGTTCATGTGCTCGTCATCTCCTGATCAGGACCCGCGCAACAGATAAATATTACGGCTGCTCTTTAAAACAAAGAAAACAAGCAATGTAGGAGAATAGTATCAAAAACTTTACATACAGAAAGGGACTTTGATAGTATGCACAAACACTGGGAAACTGTATTTCTATGTATAAAAAAATCTATTTTGATTAGAACTTAGAAGCTTGTGACATATAAATGTGCACATCAACCCAATCACTTTATTTAGCCTTCATGTAAACACTACGTTTGGATTCATTTATTAAAAAAAGAATGTATTTCCCAGGATCTGACTAGGTGGGCAAGCTGTCAATCTGGGTGGGCCCAGGCCCATCTGTAGCTCCGCCCCTGGTTCACATATTTGGCATATTTGGTTCAATTAAAACGAACCCTGGTGCGATTGCTCTGTTAGTGCGGTTCAGTTGGATGTGTGAACGCTGCCATCTGAACCCTGGTGCGCACCAAACATGCGGACCAAGACTGCTTCCAAACCAACTCTGGTGCGGTTCGAATGAAATATGAGCACAACACGGATCAAAGACATGTAAACAAACCAAAAACAGATGAGATCCTAAAAAGGATAGAATGCTCACGCATATCGGATTTTTCTCGTCATATTCACGATGTTGCCTATCAGAGTTCAGTACAGGTATCAGAATCGTGTCTCCTCGCAGCAGATCTTGGTGTGTGTGTGTGACGGAGGGATTCCTGCCGCTGTTTTGACTCCTTTACACATTTTATAAGCTCTTCACGAGTTGTCAGCTGGTCAAAATACCATCATATGCAGGCTACACACATACAACAAGTGAATTTATCCCTGCACACAGCATTGTTTTGGATGTTCGGTAAGTTTCGTCTTAAAATAGGCAATACGTCATAAAAGCCGCTTATTAAGGTTGTGAACATTCCTATGGCTTTAGGTTCGGTATCTTTTGGTTCGATGATAAAAATGCCAATCTAAGCACTAATCTCAGCGCTTTTTTGTGTGTAAACACACCCTTAAACCAGTTAATCAAGGTCTTCCTATGCACACTAGAAACTTTCAGGCAGGTCTGTTGAGTAGTGATGTGAGGTTCGGCACTGAGGCTTCGGTTTTAAAGAAAAAACAGAAAAATCTCACATTGAAGCACTATTTTTCGTTTTGTTTTGCCATAACCACATGATCTGTGCTGTCCGAAGCTTCGTTTTCGCACACAACTACGTGACTGCTTCATATTCTGATTCAAAAATAGTGCAAACCCTTTGTACAGCTCAAGTGTCATTTGCTTCTTTGATAATGTAGCGTCTGGAGTCTCTCTGGACAGGATCAAAGATGAGTCGATTCCACTATAAATGTCAAAGCTTTTAGCCGTATATAAATTAGGTTCTGGTACCGAGGAGTCTGAGGAAGATGGCATCGTGGACAGTTTTGTGGCTTGGCCGAGGTAGAACAGACAGCACTGTTAGAATCCTGTGAGAACTTCAATCTGGACACAATCTCTCCCTCTATCACCCCCCCCCCCCACTCAAAAAGATAGGGGGGGGCCTAGACACACAGGCTCCTTCCAATACACAGACACAAACATTTTCTTTATGTAACTTTAATTAAACTATCCCAGAAGGTATATGATGATCCCTGTGTGTACGCATGCTCCCTATGTCATTGCCAACATAGTCATGATGTACGAACAATGTAAAGTCATTTAAGATGCTTGTATTCATGTGTAAGAATGTATCTCTGCTCTAATATCTCCCAGCCATACTGTGTTTGATATCTAAATATTCCTCTCTCTTTCTCTTAACCAACGGTGCACAGTAGATGATTATGAAATGCATCACATTATGTTACCCCCTCTTTGGAGTAGAAATGTACGGAGACAAAGAAAGTGTTCTCCCGCCTAAAACTCCCACATCTGATTGGTCATTTCAGAAAAGATGGGCGGATGTTAATGTTTCTTTAAAGGACAGTAACACCAGCATATCTTTGCTCAGTCGTCTTCTAAAACTCAGACGAGACAATCTTCTTTTCCTCCCCTTTTCGGCATTCGCTCCAACCATCTTCAAACTTCCCGCGGATCGAGAACGCTCCGGAAGGACCAAAAGAGAACACACTCCAGCTCAAAGAACGCTCTGAGAAGACTCACGCGCATTCTTTACACTCAGCACAAAACAACCCATGCAAGTATAAATTCCATCGAAATTTAGATGCGTTTTAAGATGTGTACCCCTGTTTAATGTTTGTGAAATTGCCATTCCTGAACCTTTCCTTCCTCTCTTTCATTCTCTTCTTTTCATTCTCTTTCGTTACTATTCGTTGTTCTGTATATACATGTATTCTTTGTTTAGTCGTATGTATTCGTAGTATCAATTATTTAATCCATCGTATCCACGTTCGATTGTCATTGTTGCCGCTCACAAGACATGGTCACTTTAATGTTCAGATCTAGCTACGAGCTCTCATAAGTATCTTTGAATACTTTAATTAATATCCTAATAATTCGGAAAGTTTATTCTTCGTGACCAGAAGGATAACATTCCCGAAGATTTGATAAGAAAGAATAAAACTTTGTGAGAATTGATAAAGGATTGTAGTACTGTTCGTTCGTTAACGGATCAGATGAATTTTGAATTCATTCTAATTCAAAGGTTATTCTGTAATGATTTAATATATATTCATAGTTAATTGCAACACATTGTCGTTAACTATATATATATTGCATAAATACCTAGGTTAGGTATTTCCCTTTTTGGGTGATTTGGAGATTTATAATTTAATCATAACCCGTTGCGATTAGTTATAAATAATTAAACATTAATAATCATAATTCCCTATTGAGCTAATTGAATTTATTATTATTATATGCAGCCGAGTCGCTACAATAAGTAAATCAAAATACGAATGTTTAAATGTCTAGTTTTATGCATGTTCAGTTTCAGTATTAATCCCCTTGCAAGCACTTCAACTGACCATTCCACAATAATCTTAATTTATTTTGGTCATATATTCCTACATGAGCATTGTCTATGAACTCATAGGTTTAGGGCTTAGGCAAAGGTTTATGTGAATAAGACTGCATGTGTTGGTCGAATCAGATCCCTAAAAACGGCTACAGTACACAATTGGTCATTTATTAATTTGTAAAAGACTCATGAATTTATTCTCATTTATTAATAAATTGTGTAAGTAATTACATGTGAAAGACTATTATATATATATATAGATTAAATATTTGTATTGCTAAGGTTTTCGTAGCACAAACTGAATTATTATTTGACAAAATCAGGCTAGGTCATCTGGGACGCAAAATGCAGATTTTCGACCTTTTGACCACAACATGTCCTTAGTGTGCACAGTGTTGAAAAGCTTTGAGTAATGGACCATTTTTCAATACAGTTGAGCCTCAATGCTTCGCAAAGCTTAATTCCACCATCACTACTGTTGAGGCAAGTTAGAGCTAAACTGCAGGACAGTGGCCCTCCAGGACCGAGTTTGGACACCCCTGATCTACACACATCTACAGCAAACATTGACTGACAAAGAAAAAGGATAACACAAGGGTTATATACACAGGGAGATAATTGGCTAACAAGACACACCTGGAAACAATGAGACTAATTAATGAGAAAACTACAAAGAACTACAAACATGACATAAGACAGGAAGTAGTAAGGCAAATCAGACGCACACCTTTTGAGGTGCAAGTTGAGGGAAAAACTTGAATTAAAGGAGAACAACTGCACACTCTCTTAAAGGGTTAGTTCACTTCAAAATTAAAATTTCCTGATAATTTACTCACCCCCATCTCATCCAAGATGTTCATGTCTTTCTTTCTTCAGTTGAAAAGAAATTAAGTTTTTTGAGGAAAACATTCCAGGATTTTTCTCCACATAATGGACTTCAATGGCAACCAACAGGTTGAAGGTCCAAATCAATACAGTTTCAAAGGTCTTCGAAGGGCTTCAGAGGGCTCTGCACAATCCCAGCTGAGGAATAGGGTCTTATCTAGCGAAACCATAGGTCTTTTTCTAAAAAGAAAAAATTATAATATTTATATACTTTTTAAACACAAACGCTTGACTTCTGTGTTCTGCTTCTTCACGACGTATGACGGCATCACGTCGGAAAGGTCACGGCCGCAACGTAGGTGGAAGTACCGACCCAGTGTTAAAACGAATGTGCAAAGACTAAATCAAACGCTCTTTACAAAAATAAAGGTAAAACAACGATGTCGGACGATTTTGAAGCTGGAGGAGAACATGAGATGGAGTTTTTCGGCACTGGGACGGTACTTCCACCTATGTGACGCATGACCTTTCCGACGTGATGGCGTCATATGTCGTGAAGAAGCAGAACACCCAAGTCGAGCATTTGTGGTTAAGTATATAAATGTTTATTTAATTGTTTTTTAAAATACAGATGGTATAAATAAAGGGGATAATCATACACAGGTGAGAGTAATGGCATCCAGATCATCCATAAATTAACTAATTGACTATTAGATTCTAACATGAAAATCTAAATAAGACAGGAAGTAACACAAAAGTCCAATCAAGACATGGGAAACATATAACAATTAATATAACAATAATGGCTGTTGTGTTGGATACATAGTGACACCTAGCGATGTGGATGTATTATCCCGCATATGTAAAATACAACAGTCAATCTAAAACATCAAAGTACCATGGCATTACTATTTGATTCCATCAATGTGTGTTTGTAATGGGATATTTACACCTTATCACTGGATATATTGTAATTGGCCTCTGTTAGGATACCCTCTCTGTGATTTATGGGCACCACAGAGCTGTCCTCTGGAGGGTGCCAGCCACTCGCTGTGTAATGGATGGCGATTGATGGAGTTCATTATTACCACAAGAGAGAGTCTAACCTGCCACCATAATGGGCAAATAACTGCTCTGCGTTCTCTCCTCCAGTCCACACTTGTTTGTCAGTAGTTTGGGAGCAATATTACGTATTGACTTTGTGTTATGGTGACGAGGGAGGCAGTGTTTCCTCAAATAGGCTTTGATTTGTTATGCTCTTCGTTTTTATTTGCTAAATCTCCTGACGATTAGAGTTGATAGTGTTTAGCATCTGGAAGATTTGAGAGCCAGCAATAATACTCATCCTAGCCTCCGTCTCTTATGGGAATGAAAAACACATACACACACTCACTAACTTTCTGTCTTCGGTCTTGCGTCTATATATTTATCCATCATCTCTCTGGAGGACTTTCTATCTTTCTTTAGCCTCAGGCTGTTCTGGCTCAAGGTTTCATGGTCATCGTGTTAGTCAGACCAGATCATCTAATTTTAAAGATATATTACATAAATATTATTTGAAAATGGTTTAATGGCTTGTGTCACTGGTAAATAGTTTTCCTGGATCAAGATCTTGTATTGATTCTGGAATAACATTCATGAGTTTTAGAAGGCACAGTATTCCAATGAAAGGGCATTGCAATAATCTATGTGGTTCATGAAAGCTTGCTCAAGATTTCCAGCATCTTTATGGTTTAACATTATGGCAGACGGTTACGCAGACAGTTAATGTAGGGCCTTGCAATTTCCGCAGTGTGAAAATCTTAAAATCCAGTCATAAAAGTGGATACAAATTTATAATGCAGAATGTCATGGAATTTGTCCATTTTTGGTGGAATAAGTATGGCTATACAGTGGACACTTAATCAAGTCGTGATATAGACTCGTGTCTGAATATTAAAGCGCATAAATTTAAGTCTGTTTTGCGTGTCTCTGTGTGAATGAGCGTCACAGTTTGGTCTACTAAACATATTTCTGTCAGGACCACTATCGTCAAAGATGATTGACTATTAGCATATAGTTTGGATTGGCGGTGTGGTTCTGTTCTGGGCAATAACTCCATGCACATCCATGCAGCCTAGCATGGATGAGAGCAGGGAGAGCAGCAATAACCCCCCTTAGGGTAAACAGAACAGAACCAACATAATGTATTGCAGATATCATTATTGTCAATATTTAATGTACATAATAATTCTGTAATTTAGTCTGATTCAAGGGGAATCAGAATACCAATTCCTGACTGGACGAGAGGAGGAGCTGGGCATGGAGGAGGGTAAATGAGCTCTGGAGAAACGCGATAGCTGCTGATAGTACTGAAGGAGTTTATATATGAATGCTGTGATAGACATCGTATTCCTATAGGTAGACGTGATCAGCTGACAGGCGAGCTTGACTAACGTGACCTGCCAGAACTGACGCTACGCTTGATTTGAGCACTCGTGATGCTTGTGGGGTGTCAGCGTCTGCCGTCTCAAATGAGGGCATGAATACATGAACTTCATCTCCAGAGCTGCTCTGAGTAGAGATCTGCACAAGCTTTAAACTGAAGCCCGAACCCGGCCCGTACCCGAGATCATTTAACCCGACCCGACCATTACATTTACATGTTAAGCCCAAACCCGAGGTCCGTTTCTCACAGCAAATACCATTTTTGCAATATGTTGTATTTAAAGGAACACGCCGACTTTTTGGGACTTTAGCTTATTCACCCCCAGAATTAGAAAAGTCCATACATCCCATTTTTATCTCCGTGCGTGCCATAACTCTGTCTGACACACCTACCGCTAGCCTAGCTTAGCACAAAGACTGGAGGTAAACGGCTCCAGCTAGCCTACTGCTCAATAAATGACAAAATAACTCCAACATTTTCCTATTTACATGTTGTGATGTGTATAGTTACATCATGTACTAAGACCGACGGAAAATGAAATGTTGCAATTTTCTAGACTGATATGGCTAGGGACTATACTCTCATTCCTGCATAATAATCCAGGAACTTTGCTGCCGTACCATGGGTGCAGCAGGCGCAATGATATTACGCAGCGCCTGAAAATAGTCCCCAGCACGCTCTCTGTGCAAGCAGGTTGTCACGTTGGTTATGTTGACGGAAGTTAGCCTATCTTCAGGCGCTGCGTAATATCATTGCGCTATCATTGACACAAATATAACCTTCTCAGTACGAGTTATGAAGGAAGAGAACGGCATCGACAGTTGATCATAATTATTCCAGAGTGCAGTTTTTCCTGCATCATTTGGAACTGTGATAAGTTTTCCCTCAGTATTTTTTTGCTTTATCGCACTCATGGTTAATGTTTGCTTTCTGTTGTCTGCTGTCTTGTGAACAAATGGCGCACGAGAGCGGTATCATATGCGCAAAACAGTTTTGTGATATAAATGATATAGCCTATTATAATGATAAAATAAAAATTAAATAGTAGTATCTATATCTTCCATGTTTTCATTTTAACAGTAAACCTCTGTTGTGCAGCACTTTGTTATCTCTGCATTTGGATCCTCAACCTCCGTGTCAGAGCAGTTCCATGACAGAAGGAAGGTTCACATGTAACATCAAGGTTATGCAGCCAAAAATACATTTGATAAAACACTTGGTCTTGGTAACTTCAGTGAATAGTACCTACCACACTCCCATTTTTCTTTAACTCTCTTTCCTCACTGTCATGCTGCTCTGATTAAACTCCGCTCTTATCCAAACAGTTGAGTATCCCATAAAGCTCCTCTCGTACCCGCTGTTGTTATTTCTTTAAACACACGTAGCCCCTGAAACAGACAGGTGAAGCGTTAATTGAAACTGCAGAGAGATGGACAGAATGAGGAGAGAGAAAGAGAGCGAGAGAAATCAAAGAGAATTAGTGAGTCATTCATCAGTGATAGTGTGATCGATGAGCCACTTTAATCTGATCTTTCTGTAGCTCTGGATGTTCAATTATGCATCTGACAAATGTTAAAATAGCAAAACAATACAGTGAAACTGCACAGTAAGGCAGAAGTGAGAATCCCCCAAAGCCTTGAGCTAGAAGGAAATACAGTAATCATTATGCACAGCACTCGCTGAGAAATTATTTATACAAAAATGATTAAAGGAATGTTCCGGTTTCAGAACAGCTTGAGCTCCATCAACAGCATTAGTGACATACTGTCGATTAGACTGGAAAATAATTTCACCTCAGTTTGTAAAAGCAAAAAATGTGTTTACATTAATGAACTTACAATGGAAGTCTGTGAGGTAAGGCACTAGCTTAAAACCACAAATGTGCAGCTTTTACTGGTAGTGTACTTATTAATTATTCTGTGCAAAAATGTGTGTTATTTGAGTAATGTAGTAATTTGTAATGTAGTCTAAATTAGGGTTATTAGCTTGTTTCTGCCACAGAATAAAACATTTTAAAAGATAATTGCGACTTTTTATCACAATTGCGAGATTACATTTTG
Source organism: Rhinogobio ventralis (assembly GCA_039654625.1). NCBI lineage: Eukaryota > Metazoa > Chordata > Actinopteri > Cypriniformes > Gobionidae > Rhinogobio > Rhinogobio ventralis. Next base: position 35,262,424 of record CM077206.1, read on the forward strand.
CAATTCTGACTTTTTTTTCTCAGAATTGCTAGATATAAACTCGCAATTGCCCGGCTTGTTATAAGTCAGAATTGCTAGATGTGAAGCCGCAATTGCGAGAAATAAAGTCAGAATTGTGAGATTTAAAAAATTACATTTACCTTTTTTATTTTTTATTCTGTGGCGGAAACAAGCTTCCATATAACTAAACCTAAAACCATAAAAAAAAAATTTCATTACCTAAAATAAAATATTTTAAAAAATTCCACCAAATTTATTTCAGCTAGTTGCCAAAGCAACATTTCTCATTTTAATGTATTTTACCTTCATGTACTAAAATAACTAAAACTGAATTAAAAATGTATAAAAACATTTTTTTTTTAAATCATTATTTACTCACTTTCGTGTCATTCCAAAACATGATTTGTAGCACACAAACTATTTACTCTCACAAGCATCAATCCAAGTCAAATACTGTTATGTTTTCTTCTTTTGGAAGAATTGTCATGTTGATCTTTTTCAACAACAACAGTTACCACGGCTTTACGTGTGACGTAATTTATAATTAAGTCATCTGATTTATGGTGATTTTTTTTCTTTCATATTTGGTGTCTGTTTAACAGTTGTGGTCACTATGAACTGTCGTTTAATGTAAAAAAGCTGCATGAAGATTCTTCAAACAATTAACAGGATACAGGAAGGATATTAGCAAGACTAAATAATTATAGAATTTTCATATTTATTAAAACCAAAAGTCAGTGAAAAAGGATTAGCTCACCCACCGCCATTCATTTTCTCAGAATGTTCCTTTCTTTTTTCCCTTCATTTATCTCTTTTTCTAATGCTTATCTCTCTGTAGTTCATTGCCAGTTTGCTCTTTGCTGGGAAAGGACTGTGTGAGTTAACGCAGCTCTGTGTTGACAGACAGGCAGTTTTTACATTGTTTGATGCTTTATCTCTCTCATGACAGTGTGCTGACTGCATTTGTTTGAGGCAGTTTGGCGGTGTTGACCGGGGAAACTGCAGAGGCGAGCGGTTTCATCTGAGCTCTATTCCCTGGCCGCTGGTGCCCCCTGTGTACAGACTCTGCATTAAGCACACACACCGCCCGTCACACTCGCTCATGCAGAAAGCCATGCTGCTGCTCGCCTGAATGAACCGCAACTTTTAATAATTCATCTGATTTGGTGAGGAGAGTGCAGAATGAGAGCAGTGGGAAGAGAGGAAGATTACGGTCTGGTGCCCGCAGGTGCTTTCTGTCAAAAACGGCTACAAAGTGGACTTTAGTGATAACAGAATGGTTGTTATTCTGGTTTTGTTTTACCAACTCTAAATACTGCCTTTATTCGTTTTTATCCAGTTACAGACCCCAGGCACTACAAATGAAGAGTTTGAGACTTCATGAAATCAAAATGTGGCTTTTAGTCCATGTTTGTTTGCTTTAAAGGGGTCAAAAATGGTCATAATTTAGAAATAAAAGGCATTTTTCCAACCCTGATTTTAGCCTCTGATTTGAACGCTCTGTTTTAAGGGACGTGTAAGCTGTGAGACTTCAGTGTAAACGCCCACTGCTGTGATTGGCTGACAGCTTTGCATATGAAATAGGTAAGTATTACATGTGGAACTCTCTCGAAAACTTTTAGCACATTTGAACTATTACAGCTCTCACAAGTGTTGATTATAGCATTATATTTAGATCTATAGCATTATATTTAGATCGTGGCATGAAAGGTTGCAGGGATGAGCATTGTAGCTGATCACAGACATGTTGAGCGCATGAACGCAGTGATCTCGTCATTGCAACTCGATTTCTGCACTCTCACCAATGCTTTCATCTAGGGCTGCCCCCTAATAGTTGTAAGGGTGGTTCGCCTACAGTGGTTCAGGCTGCAGGGTTGCCGAATGACTAAAGAAACGTTATCAGCAAGATGGTAGAAAATGATACATTTCTCGTCTATTACCACCCACTGCTACTTAAACCAACAACTGAAATAAGCGCAGTTACAATAGCAAAATATGTGGGAGAGCGTTGCTATACTGTGACTATATTGTATTGTTAATACCGAATCAAAACTAGTTAGCACATCATTTGTAATTGAAAGAATTGAATGAAAAAATCTGGTTATGGTTACACTTAAAATAGTTACAAAATAGATGTATGAGATGATAAAACTATTAATCGTACCCAGCATGAATAGAAGAGAGAAAGGAGAGAGAATGAAAGAGACAAAGAAAAGAGGAGGCCAAGGAAGAGAAGAGCTAAAGAGCAGGCCCCAAGAAAGAGAGAGTCAGAGAATAACAGAGCCAGAGCAACAGTTGCAATATTATTTTATCCCTTCCTTGACCATGTGACTGAAGCCCAAATGTGAGACATTCAAACTGACCAATCAGATAATTACATCTTCCTCCACTCTAAAGGTGTGACACACATTTTGGCCTACAGGTCTATCAACATCTCTTTGTCTAGGAATTCCAAATGGTCCTTGTGATAAGAAAGATGGGGGTTGAAACAATAAAGCAAGTGTCTTTGTTCAATTAAAAATATCTATGATTATTTTCAATCCTACATAGTCAACTAAACGTTAGTCGACTAAAAGATCGTTCACGACAGTTCTTTGTGGTAAACAGACAGGAAATCCAAACGTTCACCTATCATCCAATGACCTCAAATATGGCTTATCATTTGAAATATGTAAGTAACTTGGACGCTCGCTCTAACGTTAACCTAGATAAATGTGTGTTATCGTTTGGCACATATCCAAGTCTTTGTGCAGAGTGTGGAAGCTGAAGTTGAAACTGATAGGAAAATTATGTTCAGATTTTGTTATTATGTTATTTGTGTAAACTCACAATAAGAACAAAACATTGTGTTTTTGTAAAATAAAGAAAACAGCATGTGTCCCTGCCGTCTCGGTCTCCCTGAACTGCAGCGAGTCACATAAATGAACCGAAACTCAGCGGATAGGCTACTTGCTACACAGACATGAGAAGTATATCTATAGAAAGCTTGAAATGTCTCCTTTTAAACGAACCAATTCGAATCGAAAATAAATACTCTCTGATTATGTGATCCATATGAAAGGTGCATCTATAGGAGCGTTCACTATACTGCAGAGATGACGTCTGCATCGGTAAACTGACTCAGTAAACACCAGTTTATTAATAAGCAATTAAAATGTCTCCTTGCTATTTTTTTCAGACACATTCATAATCATTACATTTGCCAGTGCTTTGTGGCAAGCTTTGTGTGCACTTGAGCGCGAGGCATATACACCCCCCTCCCCAGTATAAGTCATTAAATTAATATAAACGTGTGATTAGTCGACTAATGGCTTAAATAAACGACTACTAGTCGACTAGAATTTTTTTTTCATTCCGGGCAGCCCAACTTTCATCATAACTAACAGTGCAAACACGATGTAAATAAGAGATGTGTTGATTATAACGGGAGTTTTGGCGAGAGTCCAGAACTCAGTCACTGATAAACTCGTATGAGGTGTTTCTGGATGTTTCTCCCTCCTATCTGCTTCGAGGTCTTGATAAATTGTGGCATTTCTTAGTTGTTTAGGAATCCAGTATTCGCCTAATTGTTTTGTCTCTTACAAATATAATAAGAAACCCTGTCTCATCTTCTGTCCAGACATACCCTCTTTAAAGAATGATCCACTTTTACGTACACCTGGTGACCTGTAAGTGAGAAAAAACTGTTTCCGTAATATTAATTTCATTCAAATTGTCTGAAAAACCACCTCATGCGAGCGTAAAAACTTTTTTGCGATATATGGGAGTTTTTGTGAAATTGACGTGTTTCCATTGGGCGTATATTTCAATTTGCGCCATTTGAAGGATAATGGAAACGCAGCTAGTGGTAGATTCCTTGCACAATATTATGTTATGACCTCAAAACATAGAGCATTATTTCTAAAGTATTACATTTTAATGTTTGCATCACATATGTTTGGCCTTTCTGACATAGTAAACTTGCTCGGTATCTCACCTTGTACAGCATTGCACTTGTGATGTAGATCACTCAGGTTTGAGTCCTGTGAAACACGAGTCATGGTAAAAGACGTAGAAGCAAGCAAAAATGGCATGGTTGCTTTAACAAGTGCAAATGCATGCGTGTTTGTTTTTGTTAACGCTATCGGTTAGGTTTAGGGTAGGGTTTAGTGTAGGTGCTACATATATTAAAACTATTCACGAGCAAGGACCACGCCACAACCATGAATGTTGAAGAATTATTTATTGAAGAAAGTTAGGGATGAATAGGGTGAGGATGAAGGGGAAGGTGGAAAGGGATGGTAATCAGGTTGATCTGGGCGTTTCAGAGTGGGGGCATCATCTTAGTACTGTATAACCTTCACTAACCCGACCCTAAACTTAAAGGGGTGGTTGATTGCCGTTTTTTACAAGATATAAAATAAGTCTCTGATGTCCCCAGAGTTTTAGCTCAAAATACCCCACAGATAAATTTTTTTATAGCATGTTAAAATTGTCACTTTTTGAAGGTGAGCAAATGCAAATGAGCTGCTGCTCACGGGGCGGAGATTCAAGAGCTTGTGTTAGCAGCTCTGATTACCTCATGCAAACAGGCAATGAAACTGTTCAGCCTTTTATGTTCAAACTGGAGTCGGACAAGGATGGAGAGACTCAAGAAGAAGTAACAACATGTTGAATGCAACAGGACGTTTCTGAATGGTTAGTTGATGAATTTATGTAGCTGGTGTGGAGTAAACTATCTTCAAGTCATTGATTAGCATATTCTGTCTGTCATGATAATCTATCAATTCTCAGCATGCGTGTTCCCGGGGGCAGGGTTTATGTAAATTTCAGGGTTAGTGATGTCACTAACCCAAGACGAATGCTGCGTCCGTAAGTTACGACTTAAAACCACGACTCACAACTTTGTAGCGTTCCAGGCAAAGTCACGCCAAACTGCCTGAGCGCAAGGAATTGTGGTAGCTAGATGTAAACAAAGCATTGTGGACCGTACGGTGCTTATGCTCATTTACAATAATTTCTATCGCCAAAGGTGCTTACTCTTTGCTTAATTGAGGGAAATGGAGGAGAAAAAATGGCGCATAAGGCAAGAGAAGCTGTTATACCTTTTATTTTACGTTATTTGTATATTTGGAAATGTATTTGGTACGAGTTCACGGGTGGGAAGTCACGGGTTTGAATGCCATTCCAGTGCACTTTCACGGGTAGAAGGCTGGAAAAACACGGGTTATGGGTTGCCTGGAACGCGGCAGAAGCTTGTGTAGTCCCTACCAGCCGTTTTTGTAGTCCTTAAAAAGTGATTTCTTTAAAAGAAAATATCTCCCTTTGTTGTTTATGCTCAAACAGCAATATTACACACTAACTAAAGTTAAAAAAGTGAAATCATAATCAACCACCCCTTTAACCGACAGAGATTATCATTTTGCAGAAATTTCACCACAAGCACGTTTTGATTTTGGTTTGGATTTTTGTCTAAATAAATGCTTTCTAGAATGAGGAAATCTCTAATACCACCTTTAACTGACTAGCTGGTAGGAAATTTACTGTCACGTGACCTACCAGCGTCAGTTGTGTCACTTCACTGCCATTCATAAATCCTCTCCCATGGTTTTTAATGGGATAGTAAAGTGTCCATCGAATGTGCACTTCAGAATCTCAACGGAAGTAGTAGTCGCCTACTGTTTGAATACTATGAATTCGGACATGCTTCTTCTGTCACACACCTTTCCACATGCCCCACCCAAACTTCCTGCTTTAATTGGAAATTGGTTAACACAGGAAAGAAAACTGCTCTCATCAAGCAATACTCTGTAAGAGTATGAATGAATTCCCTTTTTTATTAAAAATAAATATATATTGTGCCAGTACCATGGTACCATGGTACAATTATGCTAATCAGGGTTTTAAGAATTTAAGAAATGGCTTATACAGTAAGCATACTCTAATTCTGACCTTACAAAATGGGAGATATTAAATAAAAATGTAAAAAAAAAAAAAAAAAAACATACTTCTCAGTCAAGACTGTGTTCTGGTGTAAGAGAGAGAGAGAGAGAGAGAGAGAGAGAGAGAGAGAGGAGGAACATAAGTTGAAGGCAACATGACAGCATTCCCTTGATAACAGAAGATAGTGATAAATGATAAATGCTGTGTTTAATGCTGTGTTTATGCTGTGTGTGCCTTTCAAAAAAGCCCAATTTAATCCACTGAAGTTGACTACAAAGAACTGGCATTTTCTTGTTGGATTAACATGCAAGATCTGAGTTTCCACAAAAAAGACAAGACAAGACTTTAAAAAAACAAGATTTAGAGAATAAATATTTTAAATGTTTTTCATTAGTGCTAAGAGCACAGGGAAGAATTGATTACGAATAAGTTATATTATGTTAAGACAGTAGATCAGAACTATGAACATTATTGTTGTTGCACATGCATCACTGTCTGCATATTACTTGCTATTGTTAAAATTGAAATTTATGCATCAAAACAAACAACATGTTGCGATAAAAATCAAAATATTTTAGTGGTTTGCAGTTATTTTAATGGATTTTCAGAGTCATACATTTTACTTTTACTAATCAGATGGATAAATAAACATTTACTTGAACTTTAGCTACAAGTTTATAAAAAATTCGCATTTTAATTTTACTGTCAGTTCAACAAATAAACATTTACTTGAACTTCAAATTTACTGAAACTTCAGATTTAAATTTTACTGTGAGATGGACAAATCACTGAGTATGTGAAATGAGTGCGGATTCTCCAGTAAAGTGCAGATGTAATGTGTAAGCAACAGCTCCACCATAACAACCATAGCAATGTGAGTCATTTAAGATTAAGTCATTACTTTTACAATTAATTTGAATAGAATTTAAAAAATATATTAATACGAATATTTTTTTTTCTAGTAATCTTTGAGTCTGCATTTACATTGAATGTATATATTTTGACATGCCATATTTTTTTCCCCGGGCTAGTCATCAATCACCATGTCAAATGCAATTTCGAGAGTGAATCACGCATTTATGTGTAAACGTCACTTTCAAAACATTGCAGCGTGTGATTAGTCGTTGTTCCTCTTAGCAGCATGAAAAACAATACTTTTATTCAATGGATTATAGCTATAGCTATTATAGCCTTGAAAGAGCGCTTACTTTACAATCACAATTAAGCTGTCACTCACCTGAGTTCGTGACCTCACAGCGTTCTATTAAAATCAGAAAAGTTGACTACACTACATAATGACTCTTTTACTTACATCGTGTTTTGTTTGTTAATGAGATGATTATCAAAAACTAATTTGCAGACCCCCTGCAGTACCTGCAGTGTTCTTCATCATACGTGTACGTGTTTGCGAAGACACAAGATGAATTAAAAATTGCAGTCTGAAACCACAGTCTGAATCCAGATCCGGTGCTGGGGGTGCCGGGAACAATTGCACTCGGATTCAGACCACAGTTAATCTGCAGTGTGAAAATCGCCAGTTTTTGAAGCCAGCCTAATTAAGCAGCCTACCTGTTGGAACAGCTTATGGCATCATGCTTCAGAATGCTGTCTACATAGGCCGCTAGAATATTTTATACATGTTGCTAACAAACGTTGTTTTGTTGAGCTTTCTTAGATTCTCAAGTTTTTGTCGAAAAATTGTCCAAATGTTGTCCCAACTTTCCAAATTGAGTTATCTGAACAAACTATTATACATTGAACAATGTTGTGCCAGTTCCCAGCAATTAAAAAAAAAATTGTGGTAACTGTTATTAAAAAAAAATTATAATTGCTTTGCATTTACTGGCTTGATTTATGCTGCTACTTATTTAGCTGTCATATGGTTCAGAGTTCATATTTTTACTGAATTACGATCATCACCATGTTTGAGATTTGTGTGTTGAGGTAGTTGTGCATCTCATTGCAACTTTTGTACGCAATATATTTGCCCGGGTAAAATGGGTAAAATACTTCTAGTTTTAAGAGGCAATGTTCATGTCATGAAGTTATCTTTGAAAGTCAAACATGGAGATGAAAAACAAGAATTGTAGCTGCTTGCATTGCTAAATGCTAAGCATTCTATAGTTAACGTGAAGTTTCAAGTTCAAAAGACTACCTGTTACTCATTGGAGGAACACACGTTTTAAGGTTGGCTTAAATAGAGCAAATTAGTTGAGTTAACTTAAAAAGTTGAGTGTGATAGTGTAAGGCCCGCTCAATCGTCCCAACGACGGTTTCCGATAAGCGGGTGAAGGTTTCTACGCATTCGGTCTTTTCAGTGGGGCAAAGTAATTTAATTCCAATTTACTTTTATCTGACTCTATTTTACCATGACCTCGAATTTAGGTTAGAATGCCGATTGGTTATTTGGTCATTTGTATAATAGTTTAACTACACATTTGATTATTTTACTTTATTGAAATTATACCCGTTCATCCGGATTCCAAAAACACTTTGAGTCTCGCACCGGCCGGGTATACTCTTAATCACAAACTCATCAGTCTTGGTCATTAGACAGAGGCGATTGACTAATATTCTAGACGGCCGTACTCTACTTTACTCATTCTAGAATATACTACTTAGTCCCCAAGTCTGAACACACTTAATTAAGGTAAGACTATCTAACCAGAGGCCATGACCATTACCATAGAATCAAGCTGACCAACTTAACTTCCTCTAATGGTAACTTTGTATAATCATGCAGTGGTTTCTCACGTATACGTAGTTAGAATAATATTACAATAATCAGAGGTTGAGGCTCACCCTATTTAGATTTGTCTAACAACACATTTTTGCTCTAAACCGAAAAACCCACCTTTAGCCTCTACAGTCTAAGTATACGTAACTAATGCCAATGTGTTAGTCAGAGCTCTAAAACATCAGTCCGGTGTGCCCCTCTGCTTCACCTAAACTGTGTTCTAGTATGTTACTAACCTGAGCATAAAATTGATGGTGTTATAGATGTATTAAGTACTTGTTAAGGATGTAATCTACTAGAGTTAATAATTCCAGAGTAAGTCAGAATAAAATCAAATGTAACCATTTATTATCAGGTAAATGTATCATGCCAATTACATAATCAATTTAAAGATAATCAATACATAACATCAAATGCTCTGAAGTAAAGAGTAAAAGATGCGTACCTGACAATAGGATACATGCATAGCATTATGGGCTGATCTGACTACAGAATCGCGCCCAGAACTTCCTTAAATACCAGACCAAGACAGAAACCTCTTTCAAATGTAAACATGAGTTCACAATGGGAATTTGCATTAATCCAGACCTGTAGTGTACACCTTGAGGACAGGAGGTAATATGCATGAAAGACCAATTGGCAGAGGACCCACCCTCCACAGGAAGCAAAATATCTCTACAATTTTAAAACCTTTATTATCTTTGCACTAAGACATTTCAAAGGATACCAAACATGTATGGTGTTGTATGATAATTGTTCACATTAAACCATGTAGATTTTGGGTTAATTTCAGGTCATCTCAATATGTGGAGAGGAGAGATGGGGGAAGAGGCAGTGAAAGGGAGAGAAATGTAAATTAAGGCAGTACTTGGGTGATCAACTCAATGTGATTTCGTCTCGGATGGGGATGCTACTTTTGCAAGAGAAAGTTCAAATGTTAATTTCCTTTGTTTTCTCAGAGAGTCACCATCTCTTTTTAAAATAGTTTTCTATAGGCAGTGAGCGTTAAGCACGCTATTTATGAGCCTCGTGCGCCTCGTGCGCCTCGTGCGCCTCGTGCGCCTCGTGCGCCTCGTGTTTTTGTAGAAGCGCTGAGCGCATGAAGTTGAAAAAAAATCAACTCTGACCATAAAAGCGCCTGACGTCATCGCTTTTTTTTTCCATTGTCCAAACAAATGAATGGAATGAAAATTAAACCGCAGTGCACTGCTCTTTTCTAAATTAAAAAACATCAACCCAAAAAAGGCAGTGTGGTGCACCTCGCGTTTTCAAACCTGAAAAACGTGTTCTGTCTGTCGGGGGTTTACAATTCTTACAGTTTCTCCAGTCTTACAATAGGCTGCCTTATATAACTACTTTTTTTAGTTACCTTGACAAGAATTTTTAAGTTCAACAGACTACCTGTTACTCATTAAAAGAACAAAAGTATTTAAGTTTTTAAGATTTTAATTAGAGTGCATTAGTTGATATAACTTAAAAAGTTGAGTGTGGTAGGTTGCCTTATTTTTTTTTAACAGTGCACAAGATTTCTGGAACAAAGGCATAGTGTCATCCTCAATTGATGTGAGATTATTAACATCATGTTTTCTATACAGTGTTCGGCTTTCCCCATAGATGTACATGCTCAGGAACACTTTCGATTTCAGTGTGAATGATGTAAAAAAGTAAATGTAAATAGCAGGGTCCAGAGAAGAACGGAATTACCGTGTTTATACTGTTATTAGAAGTGGAATTGAATCCCATACTAATCTCAACTAATCAAAAGAGATGTGTTAAATTTGAAAGCTCATCAAACTCTCTCTATCACCAATACGCACATATGCATTTCCAGCATAGGGCAAGTCTGAACAAATTAACTTCTGTGTTAATTGGATTAAATGAAGCGCTCATTAAAATCCCATCCATGTAATAGGAAGATGTTTCCAGTTGGTTCTGAATGTTTCTGCCATCTAATTTTAGTGCATTTAGCACTAAAAAAAGCTGCATTAGTGCTGCATGTTAATTAGACGTGTGAGTGTTTCATAGCCTTAGTCGCTCATTAGCATTACATAGAGATCATGTGAAAACAGCCAAGACAGGCATTTCTGCTTTATAGACTAAGTATGAAGGTGTTTGACACATTCAGATCTGTTCTGAGAGGAATTGTGTTTGAAGAAATAGTCCAGCCAAAATTAATTTACTTTGAAAACCTGTATGACTTTTCTCTTCTTCGAAACGCACAAGTATTAATAAATAAATTAATATTAATTAAAAAAAAAATGTCATTATAAAAAGTTAAGCTAATGATCCCAAACCGAATACTGTGAGGAACACCAGCAGGTCCATGCCACTCATAATGAAAAAAGTACTGTTGAAGTACTGTGCAAGTGTCCCTGCCAAATTATTATTCTCCACACATTTATATCTACCTACCGCCTGAAGTGTCCTTGTAAAGGAAGAACGTAGCATATATTAAGTATTAATGTCTGAGGGAGCTCTGAAGGTGTTTGCATAGAAAGTGATGGTTATAAAACATAGTCATTTTGTAGCCAGTACAAATCATATTCCACCTGCTGTAACAAGAAGTCATATTATAGCAAAACTCCACCTAACCGTCTCTCATTACAGCCACACCACAAGCCTAATGGCAACTTAACACACGAAATTCACCCTGAGATGGAGAATGTGGGTGGAAGCTGCAAATGGGGAGTAGATTAATAAAAAAAAATTGGAGGTGGCACAAGGCTATTTACAATGTGAGCTACAGGTAATGAGAAATTTGACAGGAAAGCAGCGGCTGATGATCTGATTTAGAGTGAATGATGGAGAGACGGAGGAAAACAGGCTAAGGTTATATGACATAGAAAACTGATAAACTCAGTAATAAATGTCATGACTCAGAACTACATATTGTAGTTCATGTTTTTTAAAGTGCCCCTGTTATGTTATTTTAAAGGTTTATAATTTTGTTTTGGATTCTCCTTCAATAGGTTTACATGCATCCAAGGTCAAAAAACACTTTCATTTTCTCATAATATACATTGCACCATCACCACTTTTCTCACAGTCTGAAAAGGTTGGATAAATGATTATGTCTATCTAATTCCCTCCTTTCCAAGAGCCTACTCTGCTCTGATTGGTCAGATGGCCTAGTCTGCTGTGATTGGTCTACTCTGCTCTGATTGGTCAGATGGCCTAGTCTGTCGTGATTGGTCTACTCTGCTCTGATTGGTCAGATGGCCTAGTCTGTCGTGATTGGTCTACTCTGCTCTGATTGGTCAGATGGCCTAGTCTGTTGTGATTGGTCTACTCTGCTCTGATTGGTCAAATGGCCTAGTCTGCTGTGATTGGTCTACTCTGCTCTGATTGGTCAGATGGCCTAGTCTGCTGTGATTGGTCTACTCTGCTCTGATTGGTCAGATGGCCTAGTCTGCTGTGATTGGTCTACTCTGCTCTGATTGGTCAGATGGCCTAGTCTGCTGTGATTGGTCTACTCTGCTTTGATTGGTCAGATGGCCTAGTCTGTTGTGATTGGTCTACTATGCTCTGATTGGTCAGATGGACCAGACTGTTGTGATTGGTCTACTCTGCTCTGATTGGTCAGATGGCCTAGTCTGCTGTGATTGGTCTACTCTGCTCTGATTGGTCAGATGGCCTAGTCTGTTGTGATTGGTCTACTATGCTCTGATTGGTCAGATGGACCAGACTGTTGTGATTGGTCTACTCTGCTCTGATTAGTCATATGGCCCAGTCTGCTCTGATTGGTCAAATGACCCAGTCTGTGGTGATTGGTCTACTCTGCTCTGATTGGCCAGATGGCCCAGTCTGCTGTAATTTGTCAACTCTGATCTGATTGGTCAGATGGCCTAGTCTGTTGTGATTGGTCTACTATGCTCTGATTGGTCAGATGGCCCAGTCTGCTCTGATTGGTCAGATGACCCAGTCTGTTTTTATTGGTCTACTCTGATATGGTCAGATGGCCCAGTCTGTTGTGGATAGTGTACTCTGCTCTGATTGGTCAGATGGCCCACTCTGCTCTGAATGGTCAGATGGCCTAGTCTGCTGTGATTGGTCTACTCTGCTCAGGTCAGATTGGTTATAATTGTAATATTTGTTGTGAAATCTTTACTAATTTTTATAATGTAAACGTAATAACTTTTATATTGTTAGTAATATTTCAGAACAGAAGAACTTTACTTGACTATCCATACAACATTTTTCAGACTTTTGAGGAATGTTTATTTGTACATCTCTAAATCATCATATCTGTTAAGTTATAAATATCAACAAGTACACATCCGCTTTTCCACTGCACACAACATTCGCATACGATTGTCGCATTTCGCCCCCTATAGTGGCAGTCGCACAGAACTTTGAAATTGGTTGTGAAGCAACCGTTAGTCTTGGCTTATTCACCATGGTAAAATGAATGATTTTAATGAATGTAATGCATGTATGAATATATGATATCCACACTGTGAGTCGATAAAAGATTATTAAAAAAGAAGAACTGTACACTGATTGTTTATGAATTGTTTGTTTTATGATTGTTGACATGTTATGGAGTCAGTCACAGCATATTTCAGCTACAAGAGAAACGCAGGGCGGCGATCTGAAGTTAGAAGTTCCTCTGCTGAACATGATACAAGCTCCGGCACGAGATCCAGCACCGTTACGGTGGTAACGGGTCAACAGAGACTGTCGATTACACTTGAAATTCCTTCTAAATGTTTAATTTTTACTTTGAAAAAAAAAGCAATTATCATGCAAACCAGTGGTTATGTGGAGTATTTTAAAAAAGTTTCGAGGATTTAAGTTAATCCGTAGACAATGTATGAAGTAAAAAAAGAAAAGAAAAAATGCTAGTATTATAGTAAAAACGAATCAAATATGCTGAGCTAAATAAACAACCCAATTTGCTGGGTAAAATTAACTCATCATGTGTTCTGTCCTTTATTTACCCAGCCCTTGGGTTGAAAACAATCCAAATTGGGTTGTTTTTAACCCAGTGTTTTTAGAGTGTGGCTACGTTGTCTTCCTGTTAGTGTTGCAAGGGTCATGAGACCCATCTCACTGTGCAGCATATCTCTTCCCATTCTCACAGGCTTAAATCTGTTTGGATTACTGCCTCTGATCACTTAAGGAGATTGAGCATGTGTTCATTTGTAGTGGAGTGGAAGAAACTCTTCAAAGAGTTTCACATGAGGAAAACCTTCATTTAGAGTATACAAATGCCCAGAGTCAATATGAATTTTACAAAACAATTGGCGGTTGTCCATTTAGTCCTGTAATTTTTCTTAAAGGTATACTCCATTAAATTGTTCCAAACCTAAATTCCTAAACCTTTCTTTATTCCATTAGAACACAAAATGTCCAAGCTGTTGTTTTTTCATACAGTGAAACAAGAAAATAGCTGAAAACGAACAGCTTGTTTCACAGAGAAAATAAATTAATTCAGGTTTGGACTAACATGAGGACCGTTAGTTTAAATTAGTTATGGTAGCTTTACAGTTAAGAAATGCTGTGCTATGAATGCTCTGAGGGATCTGCAGCACAGAGAGACCAAGAGACAGCAGAGAATATTGAGAAAACTGTGTCAGAGCTGTCAGTACACAGGGATGATCCATCCTCTGTTTTGCTGACGCTGAATTTCAATGCGGTTTGTCCTGCTAGCCAAACTAACACATAATCCCTCAGGCCATATAGACATGGCTACTGTTTATCCTGCCAATCAAACACGCCTGTGCTTGTTGTACTGTCAGACACCTGTTTAGCTACATATGGCATCAAAACATCATGTCATGCCTTAAAGATCAAGGGCCAGATTTACTAAACAGGGCAAATTAGCCTGAGAGCGCAATTCCAAAAAAAGTGCAGATGGGAGTGGAAAGTTCTGCGCATGACCTACTGACAACCCACAATTTAAAAAACACAGACGCAGCCAGATCATTTCCATAATGACCAACGCAATCTACCAAGAGCAGCGCAAATAAGCGTCTGGTTTAAGACATGCTTTTTTGGGCGGTAAATAATGGCACATATACCAGTAAATTGACAAGCGCAAACCTTAGTAAATCACCTTGCGTGATTCATTTAAATACTCTCCTGCCATAAATTTTGCATCTGAAAGGGAAACTCCTACAAATGCATATGCAATAAGGTCAGACGCAAAAATAACTGTCCAAGCCTTCAGAACGGTTTCAAATACTCCCTCTGTCATTGGTCAGAGGCACAGATTACATGTGGCCTGCTAATAGTTATATTTTGATTTGTACTGAATAATTAATTAAAGTTGTGATAATGTGTGACCAAATTGTTATTAGTTTTTGGTTGTCTGAAATTCTTGACAGATAATCAGATGTTGCGTGAGGTTTCCTCCACTCAGGGATGTGATGTGGCATCTGTAATAAGTGGCAGGGTGGGTGACATATGGGGAGGAGGGATGAAGCAGACTCCAGAGGGTTGTGAGCAGAGGTGAAAGTGACTCATCTCAGGCTTTGAGAATTTTTAAACATGAGCCAAGAGACGGCATCTTATCTCACTGATAAATATGTGCCAGATGGCAAACTGGGAAGCAATGGCAACAGACTGAGATAGTTACCGGGTCTGAAGGGCAGGGGCAAACACACTGGAATCGTTCGTAATATCAGAGCTTGTTTATGAAGGTTTGAGGGGCCCCTAAAGACCAGTTCAATTAGGACATTAGTATTTTTGTCTTATGACCGTGGATGTCTTCCAGGAGCAATAATATCTTACTGAATCTAGCTCAGAAACTCACCTGCAGCTTTAACCTTTCAAACACATTAAACCATAACCCTAGCGATGCAGTTAATCTCATTGGGGAGACTGGGATCAAATAAGTCAAGGAGAAATGAGATAGAGGCAGGGTTATTATCGTTAACTAAATCTAAAACCATAAAAAAAAATCATTTCATTTTCATTACTTGAAGTAAAATCACCATTAACTGAAATAAAATATTTCACCTAGTCTGTTGTTTATTTCACCTTGTTGCCAAGGCAAAATTTCTCATTTTAGTTTCAAGGGATGTTGTATTATTCCAGGGTAGACCACCCTGATTATAAGATGACCCCCCTTTTTCAAGATGTACCTTTGGAAGAGGCTTTTTCATAAAGAAAATGCTTTTATTAGAAAACTTTCATACAGCATATTTTTCATACTTTAATTTTTGTATTGAAAGTATGGTAAATACTGCTAAAATGTACCAATAATCACATTAAAACTTTTTGGCATATCATAAAAATAACCTGTAGCCCATTTGAATTATATATCAATTAGGCTATCCATCCCATAGTGAAAACCATGTAGCCTACCAAAATTTCATTAACAGTAAAAGTGAAATCTGGGTACTGTCTTACACTGTCTTACACAAACAGGGGAGTTTGGTCTTAGACGGTAAGCTTTTCTATGAGTTTGCGTTCTTTTTTGCGCTCACAATCTTCTAACGTTACACTTTCACACACCATGGGCCAGATTTACTCACAGCTTGCGCCAGCGCAAACCCTCTTTTCGCGTTAAAAAAACTACTGTCAGGATTTACTAAAGACACGCAGTGATAAATTAGCACTGAAAGGCATGGACAGGGTTATGTTTGCAGCTGAACTTATTGCATATGCATTTGTAGGAGTTTCCTATAGACTGTAAAAAAATATGGATGTAGTGTACGTGGCGTCACCCATAGGTTTCTGAAGAGAGTTTTTGACCTAAATTACCACTATTACCTAAAATGTGTCTATTAATGCAGATTGTCTGTCAGTCTTAATACTAGTGAGTAAAGATAAAGGATGGAGCAAGATTTGTTTTACAAACTTTAATGTTACATCAGTCATTCACGTTAGTGCTCAGCTAACATATGCACCGTTATTGATACAGTTCCCGCATGTGCACCGCAATAAATTAGAAATATACACACCGGTTTGTTGATGGACATACTCTTGTTAATGCTGATAGTGGGGAATTACAGTTGCAACATCTCATAATGTACCTCAAAATGAGTAGCGTATCACTGAGAAACGTCCTGCTCAAGTCGTCCTTGCGATGGAGGTTCGGGTTGAATCACTAGTTCTTCCAATGTTTCATCATCGGACTCACGCTCGGACTGATATGGTAAAATCGACGTCATTGTTTCTTTACAGTTTGTACAATCGCTGAGGACTGAGGAAGCCTCGTGAGCTGAAGTTCAGTTATGGTAATGCATGTGTAGACCAATCATAACAAACTGGACCATTTGGCCAATCAAAGCAGAGTAGGCATGTGGAAAGGAGGGATTTAGAGAGATTGATTCACCTGACGAGCCATTTGAGAATCATTGAAAAATGTGGTGATGTGCAATGTATATTATGAGAAAATAAAAGTGTTTTTTGACCTTTGATGCATGTAAACCTGTTGAAGAAGACACAATTAGGAACCTTTAAAATAGCACAATAGGGGCACTTACATTTTTTATATAGGTTGCTGCATCCAGAATAAGCACTTAAGTACCATCTTGATGAATAATACAAAACACATGTATTCCCTCTCTGTTGTAAACAAACACAGTGTCAGCTCACGTGTGAGTTTGCTGCTGCGCATACGTCATACAAGTAGCATTTACTCTCCCTTTCGAGTGTCATGCTGGGAAATAGAAATCCCAGCCCAGTTTGAGTTAAATTTATGTTTGTCTAAATTTTTTTTTAAAAAGTTCATAAAACTCAATGAAACAATGAAACAATTCCGATTACTTAAAATGTGTCAAGTTTTGTGAACTCAAAAGAAAAAGAAAGTTCTAAAAACTCATAAAAGTTCATTTGATTGAACTAATTTGTTTAATTTTAGTTTACCCCACTCAAACCAATAGTGTGCACTGCAGAAAATCTTAAATGAGACTACCAAACCAGCCCAGGAAATATCTATATTATCTATATATCTATATACTGTATATATATTTAGATACTATATATAGATACTATATCGATATACACTCACCTAAAGGATTATTAGGAACACCATACTAATACTGTGTTTGACCCCCTTTCGCCTTCAGAACTGCCTTAATTCTACGTGGCATTGATTCAACAAGGTGCTGAAAGCATTCTTTAGAAATGTTGGCCCATATTGATAGGATAGCATCTTGCAGTTGATGGAGATTTGTGGGATGCACATCCAGGGCACGAAGCTCCCGTTCCACCACATCCCAAAGATGCTCTATTGGATTGAGATCTGGTGACTGTGGGGGCCATTTTAGTACAGTGAACTCATTGTCATGTTCAAGAAACCAATTTGAAATGATTCAAGCTTTGTGACATGGTGCATTATCCTGCTGGAAGTAGCCATCAGAGGATGGGTACATGGTGGTCATAAAGGGATGGACATGGTCAGAAACAATGCTCAGGTAGGCCGTGGCATTTAAACGATGCCCAATTGGCACTAAGGGGCCCAAAGTGTGCCAAGAAAACATCCCCCACACCATTACACCACCACCACCAGCAGCCTGCACAGTGGTAACAAGGCATGATGGATCCATGTTCTCATTCTGTTTACGCCAAATTCTGACTCTACCATCTGAATGTCTCAACAGAAATCGAGACTCATCAGACCAGGCAACATTTTTCCAGTCTTCAACTGTCCAATTTTGGTGAGCTCGTGCAAATTGTAGCCTCTTTTTCCTATTTGTAGTGGAGATGAGTGGTACCCGGTGGGGTCTTCTGCTGTTGTAGCCCATCCGCCTCAAGGTTGTGCGTGTTGTGGCTTCACAAATGCTTTGCTGCATACCTCGGTTGTAACGAGTGGTTATTTCAGTCAAAGTTGCTCTTCTATCAGCTTGAATCAGTCGGCCCATTCTCCTCTGACCTCTAGCATCAACAAGGCATTTTCGCCCACAGGACTGCCGCATACTGGATGTTTTTCCCTTTTCACACCATTCTTTGTAAACTCTAGAAATGGTTGTGCGTGAAAATCCCAGTAACTGAGCAGATTGTGAAATACTCAGACCGGCCCGTCTGGCACCAACAACCATGCCACGCTCAAAATTGCTTAAATTACCTTTCTTTCCCATTCTGACATTCAGTTTGGAGTTCAGGAGATTGTCTTGACCAGGACCACACCCCTAAATGCATTGAAGCAACTGCCATGTGATTGGTTGATTAGATAATTGCATTAATAAGAAATTGAACAGGTGTTCCTAATAATCCTTTAGGTGAGTGTATATAGACTATATAAATATACACTCACCTTAAGGATTATTAGGAACACCATACTAATACTGTGTTTGACCCCCTTTCGCCTTCAGAACTGCCTTAATTCAACGTGGCATTGATTCAACAAGGTGCTGAAAGCATTCTTTAGAAATGTTGGCCCATATTGATAGGATAGCATCTTGCAGTTGATGGAGATTTGTGGGATGCACATCCAGGGCACGAAGCTCCCGTTCCACCACATCCCAAAGATGCTCTATTGGGTTGAGATCTGGTGACTGTGGGGGCCATTTTAGTACAGTGAACTCATTGTCATGTTCAAGAAACCAATTTGAAATGATTCGAGCTTTGTGACATGGTGCATTATCCTGCTGGAAGTAGCCATCAGAGGATGGGTACATGGTGGTCATAAAGGGATGGACATGGTCAGAAACAATGTTCAGGTAGGCCGTGGCATTTAAACGATGCCCAATTGGCACTAAGGGGCCTAAAGTGTGACAAGAAAACATCCCCCACACCATTACACCACCACCACCAGCCTGCACAGTGGTAACAAGGCATGATGGATCCATGTTCTCATTCTGTTTACGCCAAATTCTGACTCTACCATCTGAATGTCTCAACAGAAATCGAGACTCATCAGACCAGGCAACATTTTTCCAGTCTTCAACTGTCCAATTTTGGTGAGCTCGTGCAAATTGTAGTCTCTTTTTCCTATTTGTAGTGGAGATGAGTGGTACCCGGTGGGGTCTTCTGCTGTTGTAGCCCATCCGCCTCAAGGTTGTGCGTGTTGTGGCTTCACAAATGCTTTGCTGCATACCTCGGTTGTAACGAGTGGTTATTTCAGTCAAAGTTGCTCTTCTATCAACTTGAATCAGTCGGCCCATTCTCCTCTGACCTCTAGCATCAACAAGGCATTTTCGCCCACAGGACTGCCGCATACTGGATGTTTTTCCCTTTTCACACCATTCTTTGTAAACTCTAGAAATGGTTGTGCGTGAAAATCCCAGTAACTGGGCAGATTGTGAAATACTCAGACCGGCCCGTCTGGCACCAACAACCATGCCACGCTCAAAATTGCTTAAATCACCTTTCTTTCCCATTCTGACATTCAGTTTGGAGTTCAGGAGATTGTCTTGACCAGGGCCACACCCCTAAATGCATTGAAGCAACTGCCATGTGATTGGTTGATTAGATAATTGCATTAATGAGAAATTGAACAGGTGTTCCTAATAATCCTTTAGGTGAGTGTATAGATACTATATATTTGGATACTATTTGAGGGGTTTTGGCGATGGATTCTGACTGCACTCTTTGTCTTGGACCCCTCTGTTGTTGTCCTATACAGGCTGAGCTCCAAGAAGGATTCTGTGAAGCTAATGAGGTCCAAGTCCAGGTCCTCCCTGTCCATCCCTCCCAGAGAAAGCCTAATCTCGTTAGCTGTGCTTTCTCACGGATAATCCCTCCACTTCCCCACCTGTCCTTGAGCCCTCAGCCTCTCTCTGGGATGACTGTCTTTTGCTGAACACTACAGGTAAATATTGTGCCTGCCAACATTAACAAGCAAGACTCTAAAATATTAATATCAATGTCATTTGATGTGCATACATGTTTATTTTTAGCATGGAGTTTTGTTAAGTGTTTTATTGTTGTTGTTTTCTGTATTTCTTTTCAAATTGTGTGGATTGTAACAACCAGGTCAATTAGGTAACGATAGTTAGTTAATGCATCAACTAAGATTAGCTAAAAAAAATTAGCAATGCAGGATTTATTATGGTAACACTTTATTTTAAAGTAACATAGTTACACATTACTACATGTACTTACTAGTAATAACAGTAAATTATGCATAATTACAAGCAACTAACCCTAACAGTAACTCTATAGTAAGTACATGTACTTATTTGAGTGAGTACAATGTAACCTTATTATAATAATTTTGTAACCCATTATTGGTAATTATACTGAGTAATTGAGTGATATTAGTTAACAACATGTACTTACTATATAATTGGTTTGTTAGGGTTAGTTGCATGTAACTATGCATAATTTACTGTTATTACTATAGTAACTACATGTAACTGTTACCATATTTTTCATTTTTAGTTCATGTTAACCAATGTAGTAAGCTAATGTCATTCATCATTTTGTATTAGTTCAAATGAAATTTTCTGGCATCATATTTACCAGGATCAGGGTCAACTGAATTTCCATGCAGTAAATATACAGAAATTAAACTCTGTTTTTAGAGATTATATGTAGACTTGAGTTGAGGTGGGTCACAGCTCATTTCTTCAAACATCAAACTCCTGACAGCTGGTTTGACTAGCAGTAAATCACCAGTTCATGAATCTACTCTGGCTCAGTGTTTTCACCCATCTGCTCAGAGACTGTTCTGCGTTGTGCATTTCACCCATAATCGCTGTTTTTATTCGTTTGGCTCAGTGTATTTGGGAAGTAATGTTTCAATTGCTTGCAGTGTATATGGGCTGGTATTAAAACAGATGCCGATCACTGTACCAAACCGGGTTGGGGAGTTTTATGTGAATGAATGATTTAAAATTTGCAGTAGTGGGAGTGTGGTCATGGTTTGAATACATGTCTGACAATGTACAGTGCAGTGTCTGAGCTGAAATGGAGGGTTTAGAGTGAGCAAATTGAGTTAACAGTAAGACCACCACAGAACAATGAAGTGCTCTACATGCGTCCGCGGCCTCGGCCTACATCTTTCTCTGCTCAGGTGTAAAGTGGAACAGTGTGGGCAGACAGGTACAGCTGGCTCGGTCTGTTTCCGCAGGTGTTCAAGCCAGGAGAGATTAGGGTCAGATGCATTTATCAGTGATTAACAGTGACAGGAGCCCACACACAAACAGCCATGATCCCTTTGGAGCAAAACCTCTGTGACCAAGAGCAAGAAAAAGTTAGATTTATTACAAATGGCATGTCAATTGGTTTCAAACTAGGTGCTGTAAGCAGTTTCAGCTGCTGTGTTAACTTTAACCCGACACCTTCTCTCCAAAATGTTCACCTCAAAGGCATATCGGCAAACTCAAATGTGCAAAATGATTGACAGTCTGTTAAATACATTCGAGTACATAAGCATGCAATGGTAGCTGGTTCACTTCTTCTTGCAGTATTGAATTTACTTTAAATTATCTCTAAACTACAGCTTTCCAGTCTGGCAGAACCATGATAATAAAATGTAAATTACACTTCAGTATTAATTATGTGACACCCCTTTAAGTGTGTATACACTTCTTTTGCCACATTGGTCACTGCAGCTGCTGTGCATGAATAATTATGCATAACAACATTAATTTACATTTAATGAAAATTACAGGATTTTCAAAATGTATTTTTAAAAATGTGATATTTTGTGGGCTTAAAATTAAAAAATGTCTAAGTATTGAGACTCTAATGCATAAAGAGGCTGAAATTATTAATAGTTTGGCATAATCTTAATTATTATTTATAGTTATTTCCATAGTTATTTCATTATTTCTCTTATACTTTAATCAGAGCTAAATTTTTGCTGACACAAAAACAATGAGGGTTTTAAAATCAATGAACAATCTCAGATAAAGTGACTTTTTATCAAAATCTATGATAAATACACCAGAAATAGCCTATGTAACTTATAAATGAGATGAAAACTGCACATAGTACAGGCACTGAAATCGGTGAATCATATTTTAATCTTTTAATTTACTGTACATGAACTGGCCGAACAAACTGATTCACTAGAATGACTTGGACTCCAACGCTGTGTGAGAGGGATAGGACCGTTTAGTACGAACAGATTCACTAAAATGGATTGGACTTTCCAATATCAGAGCGATAGGACAGTTTCGGACAAATTCATTAGAATAAATTGAGCTTTCTAACACTAACAGAAAGGGCTCTTTGGGATGAACCGATTCACTAGAATGAATCAGACTTTCTAATGCTTCATATAACAGAGAGGACTGTTTATGTTAAATCGTTTGATTAGGCACTAAAAACAGCAATGTAGCGTCTGGTCACGGTGCAATGCTACTCTGTGGGTTCGAACTGGAAACTACTGAAGTGGAGTCGCTACTTTTATTTAGTTACTCCCCAACACTTTTAAAGAATCTTTTTGGATGATTCTTGTTCATTATAGTGAACATCCTTATATGACATTGACTCTTGCTGTGTTAATCTGTATTTCTGACAGCATGTTTAGCTGGGTGATAAAAGTTGTTCCCCAGCCTCCAGAGTCTCCTGGGACACTGGGAGAGGAGGACCAGAACAATGCGTCCACATCAGCAGTGAGTGTGTGTTTGTGTAAATGTGTACATACACTGAGTCGCCTTTCACAGTTTAAGCATGTCTTCGCTCTCTACGTACTGTTCTTTAGGATGTGATGAAAAAAGAGGACGTAAAACAAGGTAACTCTATCAAAACAAGGCACTCGATCAGATTTTTCTGCAGTATTGATCAATGACCAACATTGACCCCACATCATAGAAAAAGTATTGTTCATACATTTTTCATGGTGTTATTTTACAGAAACCAACCCTTCCAAGTCAAAGGAGGAGGTATCAGAGGAAAACAGGTGATGTTTTGTTTGTGTGTGTGTGTGTGTGTGTGTGTGTGTGTGTGTGTGTGTGTGTGTGTGTACATATGTGCGTTCAGTGTCTCTGTAATCCTACCAGACCTAATTACTTCTCTCCTTACTTCTCTTAGCTCTCAGAATGGGGTTCTGAGTTGGCTTTCTCATGGGTTTAGCAGTGCTCTCCCTCAGCCAGTGAACGCCTCTAAACTGGGCAACGCTGAACTAAAGGTATTTTTATGACTCATGTTAAGTATGCTAACATAATAAAACGAAATAAATAATATAAATAATCAAACTAATAATAATCAATAGCCTTTTATCTTAAAGTTCTTGAGTAATTGTACTTAGACTTTTATGCTGTACTTTAGTACTATTGAAACTGAATACTTGCACTATTACAGTTCTTGAGTATTCATAATTCATTACTAAACTTGAGTATAATTTTTGAGTTTTTATTCTGTACTTAAAGGGTTAGTTCACCCAAAAATGAAAATTCTGTCATTAATTCCTCACCCTCATGTCGTTCCAAACCCGTAAGACTTTCGTTCATCTTCAGAACACAAATGAAGATCTTTTTGATGAAATCTGAGAGCTTTCTGTCCCTCCATTGACAGCTACGCAACTACCACTTTGACGCTTCAATAAGTTTATAAAGAGATCATAAAACTAATCCATATGAATTGAACGGTTTAGTCCAAATTTCCGGAAGAGACACGATCACTTTACATGATGAACAGATTTAAATTAGGATTTTATTCACATAAACATTTATCAACTCACACATTAGTTGTGGTAAACGGAAACTCAAATTCGCTTGATGTGCAAGAACCAATGAGGTTCATTCTCGTGTTACACAGCACGTTTGAGCATCAGCAAGAACCAATGAGGTTCACTGTCGTGTCACGCAGCACGTTTTAGCTTCTGCAAGAACCAATGAGGTTCATTCTCGTGTCACGCAGCACGTTTAAGCTTCTGCAAGAACCAATGAGGTTCATTCTCGTGTCACGCATCACGTTTGCGCTTCTGCAGGAACCAATGAAGTTCATTCTCGTGTCACGCATCACGTTTGAGCTTCAGCAAGAACCAATGAGGTTCATTCTCGTGTTACGCATCACATTTGAGCTTCTGCAAGAACCAATGAGGTTCATTTTCGTGTTACGCATCACGTTTGAGCTTCTGCAAGAACCATTGAGGTTCATTCTCGTGTTACACAGCACGTTTGAGCTTCAGCAAGAACCAATGAGGTCCATTCTCGTGTTACACAGCACGTTTTAGCTTCTGCAAGAACCAATGAGGTTCATTCTCGTGTCACGCATCACGTTTGCGCTTCTGCAGGAACCAATGAAGTTCATTCTCGTGTCACGCATCACGTTTGAGCTTCAGCAAGAACCAATGAGGTTCCTTCTCGTGTTGCGCATCACGTTTGAGCTTCTGCAAGAACCAATGAGGTTCATTCTCGTGTTATGCAGCACGTTTGAGCTTCAGCAAGAGCCAACGAGGTTCATTCTCGTGTTACGCATCACGTTTGAGCTTCTGCAAGAACCAATGAGGTTCATTCTCGTGTTACGCATCACGTTTGAGCTTCTGCAAGAACCATTGAGGTTCATTCTCGTGTTACACAGCACGTTTGAGCTTCAGCAAAAACCAATGAGGTTCCTTCTCGTGTTTTACACAGCACGTTTGAGCTTCAGCAAGAACCAATGAGGTTCATTCTCGTGTTACGCATCACGTTTGAGCTTCTGCAAGAACCATTGAGGTTCATTCTCGTGTAACACAACACGTTTGAGCTTCAGCAAGAACCAACAAGGTTCATTCTCGTGTTGCGCATCACGTTTGAGCTTCTGCAAGAACCAATGAGGTTCATTCTCGTGTTATGCAGCACGTTTGAGCTTCTGCAAGAACCAATGAGGTTCATTCTCGTGTCACGCAGCACGTTTGCGCTTCAGCAAGAACCAATGAGGTTCATTCTCGTGTTACACAACACGTTTGAGCTTCAGCAAGAACCAACAAGGTTCATTCTCGTGTTGCGCATCACGTTTGAGCTTCTGCAAGAACCAATGAGGTTCATTCTCGTGTTATGCTAAACTTGAGTATAATTTTTGAGTTTTTATTCTGTACTTAAAGGGTTAGTTCACCCAAAAATGAAAATTCTGTCATTAATTCCTCACCCTCATGTCGTTCCAAACCCGTAAGACTTTCGTTCATCTTCAGAACACAAATGAAGATCTTTTTGATGAAATCTGAGAGCTTTCTGTCCCTCCATTGACAGCTACGCAACTACCACTTTGACGCTTCAATAAGTTTATAAAGAGATCATAAAACTAATCCATATGAATTGAACGGTTTAGTCCAAATTTCCGGAAGAGACACGATCACTTTATATGATGAACAGATTTAAATTAGGATTTTATTCACATAAACATTTATCAACTCACACATTAGTTGTGGTAAACGGAAACTCAAATTCGCTTGATGTGCAAGAACCAATGAGGTTCATTCTCGTGTCACGCAGCACGTTTGCGCTTCAGCAAGAACCAATGAGGTTCATTCTGGTGTTACACAACACGTTTGAGCTTCAGCAAGAACCAACAAGGTTCATTCTCGTGTTGCGCATCACGTTTGAGCTTCTGCAAGAACCAATGAGGTTCATTCTCGTGTTATGCAGCACGTTTGAGCTTCAGCAAGAACCAACGAGGTTCATTCTCGTGTTACGCATCACGTTTGAGCTTCTGCAAGAACCAATGAGGTTCATTCTCGTGTTACGCATCACGTTTGAGCTTCTGCAAGAACCAATGAGGTTCATTCTCGTGTCACACAGCACGCTTGAGCTTCTGCAAGAACCAATGAGGTTCATTCTCGTGTTACGCAGCACGTTTTAGCTTCTGCAAGAACCAATGAGGTTCATTCTCGTGTTACGCATCACGTTTGCGCTTCTGCAAGAACCAATGAGGTTCATTCTCGTGTTATGCAGCACGTTTGAGCTTCAGCAAGAACCAACGAGGTTCATTCTCGTGTTACGCATCACATTTGAGCTTCTGCAAGAACTAATGAGCTTCATTCTCGTGTTACGCATCACGTTTGAGCTTCTGCAAGAACCAATGAGGTTCATTCTCGTGTCACACAGCACGCTTGAGCTTCTGCAAGAACCAATGAGGTTCATTCTCGTGTCACGCAGCACGTTTGAGCTTCTGCAAGAACCAATGAGGTTCATTCTCGTGTTATGCAGCACGTTTGATCTTCTGCAAAAACCAATGAGGTTCATTCTCGTGTCACGCAGCACGTTTGCGCTTCAGCAAGAACCAATGAGGTTCATTCTCGTGTTACACAACACGTTTGAGCTTCAGCAAGAACCAACAAGGTTCATTCTCGTGTTGCGCATCACGTTTGAGCTTCTGCAAGAACCAATGAGGTTCATTCTCGTGTTATGCAGCACGTTTGAGCTTCAGCAAGAACCAACGAGGTTCATTCTCGTGTTACGCATCACGTTTGAGCTTCTGCAAAAACCAATGAGGTTCATTCTCGTGTTACGCATCACGTTTGAGCTTCTGCAAGAACCAATGAGGTTCATTCTCATGTCACGCAGCACGTTTGAGCTTCTGCAAGAACCATTGAGGTTCATTCTCGTGTTACGCAGCACGTTTTAGCTTCTGCAAGAACCAATGAGGTTCATTCTCGTGTCACGCATCACGTTTGCGC
Organism: Rhinogobio ventralis; assembly: GCA_039654625.1. NCBI lineage: Eukaryota > Metazoa > Chordata > Actinopteri > Cypriniformes > Gobionidae > Rhinogobio > Rhinogobio ventralis. The sequence continues at coordinate 35,289,525 of CM077206.1, forward strand.
TTCTGCAAGAACCAATGAGGTTCATTCTCGTGTCACGCATCACGTTTGAGCTTCTGCAAGAACCAATGAGGTTCATTCTCGTGTCACGCAGCACGTTTGAGCTTCTGCAAGAACCAATGAGGTTCATTCTCGTGTTATGCAGCACGTTTGATCTTCTGCAAGAACCAATGAGGTTCATTCTCGTGTCACGCAGCACGTTTGCGCTTCAGCAAGAACCAATGAGGTTCATTCTCGTGTTACACAACACGTTTGAGCTTCAGCAAGAACCAACAAGGTTCATTCTCGTGTTGCGCATCACGTTTGAGCTTCTGCAAGAACCAATGAGGTTCATTCTCGTGTTATGCAGCACGTTTGAGCTTCAGCAAGAACCAACGAGGTTCATTCTCTTGTTACGCATCACGTTTGAGCTTCTGCAAGAACCAATGAGGTTCATTCTCGTGTTACGCATCACGTTTGAGCTTCTGCAAGAACCAATGAGGTTCATTCTCGTGTCACGCAGCACGTTTGAGCTTCTGCAAGAACCAATGAGGTTCATTCTCGTGTTACGCATCACATTTGAGCTTCTGCAAGAACCAATGAGGTTCATTCTCGTGTTACACAGCACGTTTGAGCTTCAGCAAGAACCAATGAGGTTCCTTCTCGTGTTTTACACAGCACGTTTGAGCTTCAGCAAGAACCAATGAGGTTCATTCTCGTGTTACGCATCATGTTTGAGCTTCTGCAAGAACCAATGAGGTTCATTCTCGTGTCCCGCAGCACGTTTGAGCTTCAGCAAGAACCAATGAGGTTCATTCTCGTGTTACGCATCATGTTTTAGCTTCTGCAAGAACCAATGAGGTTCATTCTCGTGTTGCGCATCACGTTTGAGCTTCTGCAAGAACCATTGAGGTTCATTCTCGTGTTACACAGCACGTTTGAGCTTCAGCAAGAACCAATGAGGTTCCTTCTCGTGTTTTACATAGCATGTTTGAGCTTCAGCAAGAACCAATGAGGTTCATTCTCGTGTTACGCATCATGTTTGAGCTTCTGCAAGAACCAATGAGGTTCATTCTCGTGTCACGCAGCACGTTTGAGCTTCAGCAAGAACCAATGAGGTTCATTCTCGTGTTACGCATCATGTTTTAGCTTCTGCAAGAACCAATGAGGTTCATTCTCGTGTCACGCAGCACGTTTGAGCTTCAGCAAGAACCAATGAGGTTCATTCTCGTGTTACACAACACGTTTGAGCTTCAGCAAGAACCAATGAGGTTCATTCTCGTGTTGCGCATCACGTTTGAGCTTCTGCAAGAACCATTGAGGTTCATTCTCGTGTTACACAGCACGTTTGAGCTTCAGCAAGAACCAATGAGGTTCCTTCTCGTGTTTTACACAGCACGTTTGAGCTTCAGCAAGAACCAATGAGGTTCATTCTCGTGTTACGCATCACGTTTGAGCTTCTGCAAGAACCAATGAGGTTCATTCTCGTGTTGCGCATCACGTTTGAGCTTCTGCAAGAACCAATGAGGTTCATTCTCGTGTTACGCAGCACGTTTGAGCTTCAGCAAGAACCAATGAGGTTCCTTCTCGTGTTGCGCATCACGTTTGAGCTTCTGCAAGAACCAATGAGGTTCATTCTCGTGTTATGCAGCACGTTTGAGCTTCAGCAAGAGCCAACGAGGTTCATTCTCGTGTTACGCATCACGTTTGAGCTTCTGCAAGAACCAATGAAGTTCATTCTCGTGTTACGCATCACGTTTGAGCTTCTGCAAGAACCAATGAGGTTCATTCTCGTGTTACGCATCATGTTTTAGCTTCTGCAAGAACCAATGAGGTTCATTCTCGTGTCACGCAGCACGTTTGAGCTTCAGCAAGAACCAATGAGGTTCATTCTCGTGTTACACAACACGTTTGAGCTTCAGCAAGAACCAATGAGGTTCATTCTCGTGTTGCGCATCACGTTTGAGCTTCTGCAAGAACCATTGAGGTTCATTCTCGTGTTACACAGCACGTTTGAGCTTCAGCAAGAACCAATGAGGTTCCTTCTCGTGTTTTACACAGCACGTTTGAGCTTCAGCAAGAACCAATGAGGTTCATTCTCGTGTTACGCATCACGTTTGAGCTTCTGCAAGAACCAATGAGGTTCATTCTCGTGTTGCGCATCACGTTTGAGCTTCTGCAAGAACCAATGAGGTTCATTCTCGTGTTACGCAGCACGTTTGAGCTTCAGCAAGAACCAATGAGGTTCCTTCTCGTGTTGCGCATCACGTTTGAGCTTCTGCAAGAACCAATGAGGTTCATTCTCGTGTTATGCAGCACGTTTGAGCTTCAGCAAGAGCCAACGAGGTTCATTCTCGTGTTACGCATCACGTTTGAGCTTCTGCAAGAACCAATGAAGTTCATTCTCGTGTTACGCATCACGTTTGAGCTTCTGCAAGAACCATTGAGGTTCATTCTCGTGTTACACAGCACGTTTGAGCTTCAGCAAGAACCAATGAGGTTCCTTCTCATGTTTTACACAGCACGTTTGAGCTTCTGCAAGAACCAATGAGGTTCATTCTCGTGTTTTACACAGCACGTTTGAGCTTCAGCAAGAACCAATGAGGTTCATTCTCGTGTTACGCATCATGTTTGAGCTTCTGCAAGAACCAGTGAGGTTCATTCTCGTGTCACGCAGCACGTTTGAGCTTCAGCAAGAACCAATGAGGTTCATTCTCGTGTTACACATCACGTTTGAGCTTCTGCAAGAACCAATGAGGTTCATTCTCGTGTTACACAGCACGTTTGAGCTTCAGCAAGAACCATTGAGGTTCATTCTCGTGTTACACAGCACGTTTGAGCTTCAGCAAGAACCAACGAGGTTCATTCTCGTGTTACGCATCACGTTTGAGCTTCAGCAAAAACCAACGAGGTTCATTCTCGTGTTACGCAGCACGTTTGAGCTTCTGCAAGAACCAATGAGGTTCATTCTCGTGTTACGCAGCACGTTTGAGCTTCTGCAAGAACCAATGAGGTTCATTCTCATGTTACGCAGCACGTTTGAGCTTCAGCAAGAACCAACGAGGTTCATTCTCGTGTTACGCATCACGTCTGAGCTTCTGCAAGAACCAATGAGGTTCATTCTCGTGTTACGCATCACGTTTGAGCTTCTGCAAGAACCAATGAGGTTCATTCTCTTGTTACGCAGCACGTTTGAGCTTCTGCAAGAACCAGTGAGGTTCATTCTCGTGTTATGCAGCACGTTTGAGCTTCAGCAAGAACCAACGAGGTTCATTCTCGTGTTACGCATCACGTTTGAGCTTCTGCAAGAACCAACGAGGTTCATTCTCGTGTTACGCAGCACGTTTGAGCTTCTGCAAGAACCAATGAGGTTCATTCTCGTGTTATGCAGCACGTTTGAGCTTCTGCAAGAACCAACGAGGTTAATTCTCGTGTTACGCATCACGTTTGAGCTGAAACAATGAGGTTCCTTATCGTGTTTAACACAGCACGTTTGAGCTTCAGCAAGAACCAATGAGGTTCATTCTCGTGTTACACAGCACGTTTAAGCTTCAGCAAGAACCAATGAGGTTCATTCTCGTGTTTTACAACACGTTTGAGCTTCAGCAAGAACCAACAAGGTTCATTCTCGTGTTGCGCAGCACGTTTGAGCTTTTGCAAGAACCAATGAGGTTCATTCTCGTGTTATGCAGCACGTTTGAGCTTCAGCAATAACCAATGAGGTTCATTCTCGTGTTACACAACACGTTTGAGCTTCAGCAAGAACCAACAAGGTTCATTCTCGTGTTGTGCAGCACGTTTGAGCTTTTGCAAGAACCAATGAGGTTCATTCTCGTGTTATGCAGCACGTTTGAGCTTCAGCAAGAACCAACGAGGTTCATTCTCGTGTTACGCATCACGTTTGAGCTTCTGCAAGAACCAATGAGGTTCATTCTCATGTTACGCATCACGTTTGAGCTTCAGCAAGAACCAACGAGGCTCATTCTCGTGTTATGCAGCACGTTTGAGCTTCTGCAAGAACCAATGAGGTTCATTCTCGTGTTACGCATCATGTTTGAGCTTCTGCAAGAACCAATGAGGTTCATTCTCGTGTCACGCAGCACGTTTGAGCTTCAGCAAGAACCAATGAGGTTCATTCTCGTGTTACGCATCATGTTTTAGCTTCTGCAAGAACCAATGAGGTTTATTCTCGTGTCACGCAGCACGTTTGAGCTTCAGCAAGAACCAATGAGGTTCATTCTCGTGTTACACAACACGTTTGAGCTTCAGCAAGAACCAATGAGGTTCATTCTCGTGTTGTGCATCACGTTTGAGCTTCTGCAAGAACCATTGAGGTTCATTCTCGTGTTACACAGCACGTTTGAGCTTCAGCAAGAACCAATGAGGTTCCTTCTCGTGTTTTACACAGCACGTTTGAGCTTCAGCAAGAACCAATGAGGTTCATTCTCGTGTTACGCATCACGTTTGAGCTTCTGCAAGAACCAATGAGGTTCATTCTCGTGTTGCGCATCACGTTTGAGCTTCTGCAAGAACCAATGAGGTTCATTCTCGTGTTACGCAGCACGTTTGAGCTTCAGCAAGAACCAATGAGGTTCCTTCTCGTGTTGCGCATCACGTTTGAGCTTCTGCAAGAACCAAAGAGGTTCATTCTCGTGTTATGCAGCACGTTTGAGCTTCAGCAAGAGCCAACGAGGTTCATTCTCGTGTTACGCATCACGTTTGAGCTTCTGCAAGAACCAATGAAGTTCATTCTCGTGTTACGCATCACGTTTGAGCTTCTGCAAGAACCATTGACGTTCATTCTCGTGTTACACAGCACGTTTGAGCTTCAGCAAGAACCAATGAGGTTCCTTCTCGTGTTTTACACAGCACGTTTGAGCTTCTGCAAGAACCAATGAGGTTCATTCTCGTGTTTTACACAGCACGTTTGAGCTTCAGCAAGAACCAATGAGGTTCATTCTCGTGTTACGCATCATGTTTGAGCTTCTGCAAGAACCAGTGAGGTTCATTCTCGTGTCACGCAGCACGTTTGAGCTTCAGCAAGAACCAATGAGGTTCATTCTCGTGTTACACATCACGTTTGAGCTTCTGCAAGAACCAATGAGGTTCATTCTCGTGTTACACAGCACGTTTGAGCTTCAGCAAGAACCATTGAGGTTCATTCTCGTGTTACACAGCACGTTTGAGCTTTTGCAAGAACCAATGAGGTTCATTCTCGTGTTATGCAGCACGTTTGAGCTTCAGCAAGAACCAACGAGGTTCATTCTCGTGTTACGCATCACGTTTGAGCTTCAGCAAAAACCAACGAGGTTCATTCTCGTGTTACGCAGCACGTTTGAGCTTCTGCAAGAACCAATGATGTTCATTCTCGTGTTACGCAGCACGTTTGAGCTTCTGCAAGAACCAATGAGGTTCATTCTCATGTTACGCAGCACGTTTGAGCTTCAGCAAGAACCAACGAGGTTCATTCTCGTGTTACGCATCACGTCTGAGCTTCTGCAAGAACCAATGAGGTTCATTCTCGTGTTACGCATCACGTTTGAGCTTCTGCAAGAACCAATGAGGTTCATTCTCTTGTTACGCAGCACGTTTGAGCTTCTGCAAGAACCAGTGAGGTTCATTCTCGTGTTATGCAGCACGTTTGAGCTTCTGCAAGAACCAACGAGGTTCATTCTCGTGTTACGCAGCACGTTTGAGCTTCTGCAAGAACCAATGAGGTTCATTCTCGTGTTATGCAGCACGTTTGAGCTTCTGCAAGAACCAACGAGGTTCATTCTCGTGTTACGCATCACGTTTGAGCTTTTGCAAGAACCAATGAGGTTCATTCTCGTGTTACACAACACGTTTGAGCTTCAGCAAGAACCAACAAGGTTCATTCTCGTGTTGTGCAGCACGTTTGAGCTTTTGCAAGAACCTATGAGGTTCATTCTCGTGTTATGCAGCACGTTTGAGCTTCAGCAAGAACCAACGAGGTTCATTCTCGTGTTACGCATCACGTTTGAGCTTCTGCAAGAACCAATGAGGTTCATTCTCGTGTTACGCATCACGTTTGAGCTTCAGCAAGAACCAACGAGGCTCATTCTCGTGTTATGCAGCACGTTTGAGCTTCTGCAAGAACCAACGAGGTTCATTCTCGTGTTACGCATCACGTTTGAGCTTCTGCAAGAACCAATGAGGTTCATTCTCGTGTCACGCATCACGTTTGAGCTTCAGCAAAAACCAACGAGGTTCATTCTCGTGTTACGCAGCACGTTTGAGCTTCTGCAAGAACCAATGAGGTTCATTCTCATGTTACGCAGCACGTTTGAGCTTCAGCAAGAACCAACGAGGTTCATTCTCGTGTTACGCATCACGTTTGAGCTCCTGCAAGAACCAATGAGGTTCATTCTCGTGTTACGCATCACGTTTGAGCTTCTGCAAGAACCAATGAGGTTCATTCTCATGTTACGGAGCACGTTTGAGCTTCTGCAAGAACCAGTGAGGTTCATTCTCGTGTTATGCAGCACGTTTGAGCTTCAGCAGGAACCAACGAGGTTCATTCTCGTGTTACGCATCACGTTTGAGCTTCTGCAAGAACCAATGAGGTTCATTTTCGTGTTACGCAGCACATTTGAGCTTCTGCAAGAACCAATGAGGTTCATTCTCGTGTTATGCAGCACGTTTGAGCTTCTGCAAGAACCAACAAGGTTCATTCTCGTGTTACGCATCACGTTTGAGCTGAAACAATGAGGTTCCTTCTCGTGTTTAACACAGCACGTTTGAGCTTCAGCAAGAACCAATGAGGTTCATTCTCGTGTTACACAGCACGTTTAAGCTTCAGCAAGAACCAATGAGGTTCATTCTCGTGTTTTACACAGCACGTTTGAGCTTCAGCAAGAACCAATGAGGTTCATTCTCGTTTTACACAGCACGTTTGAGCTTCAGCAAGAACCAATGAGGTTCATTCTCGTGTTACACAGCACGTTTGAGCTTCAGCAAGAACCAATGAGGTTCATTCTCGTGTTACGCATCACGCTTGAACTTCTGCAAGAACCAATGAGGTTCATTCTCGTGTTACGCATCACATTTGAGCTTCAGCAAGAACCAATGAGGTTCATTCAGGTTCAGTTGAGCTTCTGTTTATGTTCACTGATCAATCTTTATATGTGAATAAAATCCTAAATTCAATCTGTTCATCATATAAAGTAATCGAGTGTCTTCAGAAAATTTGGACTAAACCGCTCAATTCATATGGATTAGTTTTATGATCTCTTTATAAACTTATTGAAGCGTCAAAGTGGTAGTTGCGTAGCTGTCAATGGAGGGACAGAAAGCTCTCAGATTTCATCAAAAAGATCTTAATTTGTGTTCTGAAGATGAACGAAAGTCTTACGGGTTTGGAACAACATGAGGGTGAGGAATTAATGAGAGAAATTTTAATTTTTTGGGTGAACTAACCCTTTAAGTACTATTGAAACTGAATAGACTCTTACACTTCTTGCATTATTGTACGTAATTACTAACCTTGAGTGTATTTATGGAGATTTTGTACTGTAGCCTACTTAAATACTATGGAAACTGTATACTTGCACACTTCCTCAATTACATTAACATTTTTATTTAGACTGCCAATGTACAAAGTAAAATCTTTTTTTTTTTATTGTTTGCTTTTTTTTCTTTCTTTTTTGACAATTTTAATGAGGTTAGGAGACAATCAAATTTCACTCCCAGCTGAACCTTTATAGTCAGTGACATCTGTTTTGGTGTAAACCATGACAAAAATATGATTATTTGTCATTATTAAGAGACCCCTTCTTCAGTGGCTATAACTTTAAGATAAAACTATACATATTATCTCTGAACTTAACTCCGGTGTAAACACAGTCAGTGTTCAGTCTATAAACAAATATATTTAAGTGCCAAACAGCTGTTTATTGTTCAGGTGACAAGTTTCAGTTCAACATCTAGTGTGTTGTTCCCTGAAGTTTTACAAGATTAGGTTCCTGTAAGTGTTTGTAACAACAACAACAAAAAGTTACTTTAATGGGAAAATCTCTTTAATTTCTTGATTTAACAAGTCTGTTTCAGAATACTTTAGTAATAACGTTTGAAGTTACTGTAATGAGAAAGAATTTCTTGATTTAATCAGTCTTTATCAAGCCAATAAAATTATTTACCTTTTTAAATACTTGAGTACAATTGAATTAGAATTAAACCTTTTTTATTTGAATTTTAATATAGTGCAATTTTGAAACGGAATCCAAATATATATAATTTGTATTCGTGAACTAATTTCAAGCATTTAAACATCTGTTTTTTCAGTTTAAAAAAAAAGCCTGATATTATACATGTATAGGGCAAATGAGTTTGTCTGTTTTATTGTTGAACATTTTTTCATTTTGTTTACCACAGATTGAACAGCAAGATGGAAATGCAGTGAGCAACAGGTATAGTTTCAATCATATGGATTCAGTTTTATTCTGTATATGTATGGTTTATGGCATGTAGTTACATGGGAATACTTATGTGTTTCACATCTGTATCTGTGAGTTTGTGAGTTTTACACATATTTTCATCACTGTATCACCACGGATGGCAGTACCACATCAGACCAGTGAGTAGGCTTATAGTGGAGATAGCTCATGCACAAAAATGCGAAGCTTTGCTGCAGACCTGCATGGAGAATTTTTTTTGGGCATGCTACACACGCAAGGACTTTATTGCACTGAGCTGTATTTCCATATTAACAGCTCAAGGCAAAAGATCCTCATGCTGAACAGACATAAACTTTAGTATTCCAATATGCAGACTGGCTTCCATAGAACATAAAAAATAAATAAATAAATAAAATAAAATAAAAAATAAAATATATATATATATATATATATATCTCTACAGGAACACAACTGGAATGGAACATTTGTTTTATGTTTTATGCTAAGGCTACTGCTTCACGGGTGAGAACGGCCTATGGGCAGACCTGTTTGCTTTTACTGTCCCCTGCTGCCATCTAGAGTTGACTTAGAGCAAATCTGATTATTTGCATGCTTTCATATCCTCACTTACGCCCAGAGCAGCTGATGGACTGTATCTCTTCTTCCATCAGGGCTGGAATGATAGGATGGATTGTGCAGGGACTGGGAAAAGTGGTTCCACAGCCAGATGAGAAATACAAGGGTCACACTGAGCCAGAAGAGGTCACCGAGGTATAGACACACATATTTCACTAATCCAATAAGACGGCGAGGCTTTGTGCAGTGTGATTACTTATTTGGTTATTTACCAAGTTACTGGATTTACTGCCGTTTACTGCATAAACTTATTAGTTGAGCATTTTGAATTTGTGGAGCATATTAATGACTTGTTTCTAATGCTGTTCATGGACATTTGTATTTATGAGGAATGATCATCTGTGTGTTTAATATCCAGTGAATCCAGTAATTTCACATGAATTTAAATTCAGAATTTGGTCACTTCTTTAATTTAGGTGTCTTTAACAATTATGTACTTAAAAAAAACTAAGTTAGGTACAATGTACTTATTGTGTTCATGTTGTATTGAAAACACTCGAAATACGAGTACGGTTAGGGACAGGTTTGGTGTTCTGGGTAGGTTTAAGAGATAGGGGTAGTAATTATATATGTAATAACAAAAAATAATTACAGATGTAGTGATATGTAGTTAAATGCTGGTATCTTTAAATGTAAGTACAATGGAAAAACATACACAATCAGTGCATTGTATGAAATGAATAATTCAAATGTTAGTACATAGTAGTTAAAAACACTTAAAAGTGGGACAGAGAATTTTAAATAACAAATTATGAATTATGAAAACAAAAAAGTTTTTTTTTTTTTAATATATGGAAGCTTGTGTCCACCACATAATAATAAAAAATGAAAAAGGTAATTGTGACTTTTTATCTCACAATTCTGACTTTTTTTCTCACAATTGCAAATTTATATCTCACAATTTTGAGAAAAAGTCAGAATTGTGAGAAACAGACACAATTACCTTTTTTTATTCATTCCGTGGCAAAAACATGCTTCCATAAAAAATTTGATTAGATAAAAACTGAGGAATATTTTAAAACATTTTAGTTTATTTATTTATTTACTTATTTACATTAGATTTTACATTTTTGTTTTAGTAAATGTTACTTGAACATATAGTGACACTAACAGAGTTAATGGAGTTAACCTACCAGAGCATTTCAGGTCCACGGGCACCAGTCTCAAAGGTGTCTTTAGCTTTTCTAGGAGCTTCTGTGAGAGTTTTGTTTCATTTCCATTTAGCCTGCAGTTGTTCCAGTGGTTAAAGTGGATCCTCCAGTAAGTACAGTGTTTTTGGAGCAAGCTATGTCAGGATCATGCTCGCTGTTCCCTCCTCTGTCCCACAAATCAGCATTAAAGGGGCCATATTTTAGACTTTTCATCATCACATCATCAGGGCAGGACAAGCTGCTGAATAGGTGCTGATGTTTAAATATGGGTGGTCCGATGTTCTCAGCTCAGTTTCAGTAAATGATCTGTGAATGTTAATGGTGAATATTGAAAGATGTCTACATACGGTTTAATTTCAAAGATTGCACAATCATATGCCCCCTTTAAATATGAGGTGATGTACAGAGACATTCATTTGAATTACTTGTTCTACAAAATAAACCACAAGAGTGGATCAGCCCAAACGGATGAATATTAATGGCTTTATATATATAGTTCTGCTTGATTCCTCACAGCTATGTTATCATCGAATATAGTGTTACAACAAATTAAAGTTGTAAACACAAGCTGGCTGCTGCAGACAAGCCTGTCTGGACTGCTTTGGGTGGTTATAGGTTGAGTCTTTAAGAAATACTCATAATTTGAGCCTCATTGCATTTCAAATATCCTGCTATATATGTACATCACTATGGCATGACCTTGCTGCATCAGACATCTCAAATGCTTGCATGGCTAGCAGCTTAAAATGCACATACTTGCTTACTTACATAAGTTATATATGGGTGTTTCTTCAACCTTAAAGTTGGTGTTTCGATAGTCTTTTCTTTCCTTACTGTGACGTATATCCGAGTGAAACGGCTTCTCGAACAAGATCAAATGTTGGGTGGGACTTGATTTTGTCCATTGGGAATTGATTGGATGGTTGTGGTTTGCTATTGGTGGATCGCATGTGAGTGACAGGTTGCCCCGCCCTCGCGCCAGTTAACGCATCATCAGAGAAGAGAGGTCGCTGCAAGAGGGAGGGGAAGTTATTTTGATTAAAGATTATGAGGGCACATGAATTTTAATGATGAGCACGGATAATTCATTTATAATAAACACAGCAGTATTCTTTAAAAATATTAAAATTGTAAAAAAAAAAATTCATGGTGACCTTTATTTTTATTAAAATGAACACTTTGTTACATGAGGATTACATTAAAACTTCATGGTTTGTTTATTTATTTATTTATTGCGGTTTTTATGTATATTTTATTGTTTCACACACCCAGACTTTCGAACTTAAAAATATAATTCAAGTGTGAAATTTAGCATGTGAATATTATATGATATCCATTTTTTTACACAATCTGTCCAGCGTGAGATGAAATATGAGATACGTGTTAAAAAAAGTTTTATTTTCTACCGTTTCTAAGTTTTCTCAGCCAAAAGTCCACAAAGTTGAAGAAACACAGATATATTCCTAAAAACCTTGCAAACTCTTTTACAAATGAATGATGGGCTGCTTGACATAATATAGACAGAGAAAAACAGATGTGCGAGCCAATCTAGAGCACCTGGCCTCCCAATTTTAACACCAATATTAAATCAAAGGCCACACACAGTAAGCGTTCTTTGTGTTTCCGTCTCTTCACAGGTACAAGAGGTCAAAGACATTCGTGGTAAGTACAGCCTCTTGATAACCACTTGATCTAGAACTGTATAAACTTTGGAAACTATCATTTGAAAAGAATTTGCATTGTGAAGGGCTGATGAGAACGGAAAGGACACATGTGACATGATTCTCCCTCTCACCAGATGCTGAACCGCTGCCTCATATTCCTGTGGTGGATGTTGTGTCTGATGAGGAGCCAGACACTGCTAACGTGCCCTTCTCTCCCAGGTATATGTTAATGACCTGTCAGAAGCTAATCAGGTCTCTTATTCTGGCTGAGCTCTTCCTTTAATCTGTCTCTTTCTCTTTCAGGGTAATAGAATGGATTAAGCATGGTTTTGAAAAGGTAGTCCCTCAGTCTCCTCTCAATCTTCATCCCCCCACTGGTACGGAAACACCTGCCCAGAGGGCTGCTTCTGCTCCTGTGACACCCTGCAAACAAGAGCCGACAGGTAGAATTTAAAAAAAAAAAAATTGACTAGGCTTCCTTGGAGACAGAGTTCTGCATGTGACACTTTTTTATATTCAGCACCTGAACCAACACCTGCTCCTGCACCTCCACCTGCACCAGCACCAACACCAGCACCAGCACCAGCACCAGCACCTCCTCCTGCAGCTCCACCTGCACCTGCATCTGCGCCTGCAGCTCCTGAGCAACCTAAAGTAGCTGAGGATTCCAAAGGCATGAAGTAAGTGTCTGTCCCCTTCCCTTACAATGGCTATGTAAACCAACCAAACCTTGACACCCTGGTTTAATGTACATTTTTTGTATATATATTAGAGATGCACCGATGTATCAGCCAATAATCTGCATCAAGCTTTATTTTCATTCACTATCACGATCAGCCATTTGTTTAAAATGATTAGGGCCGATTATATTCTGTCAATCAAAAGGGTGCAGAAAAATGCGTCCGACTGCAACTCATACTATGTGTGTGAAGTAAATATCTTGTGTTGAATTTAGGGCAAGTTAATGCGACAATAGCGTATTAACAGTTAAAAAACATAGCTACATAAAAGCAAGCTCTATTTCACCCTATAAATCACCCCTTAGTTCAAGCCAGGGTTGCCAGGTCTGCAGTTTTTCCCCACCCCATACATTATTTGTAGCACGCAAATACCTCTGTGCTTTGTTACTTCTAAAAAGAAACAAAGTTTTGGCTTTTAAATTCTGTCCATTTTATTATGAAATTCAAACAATAAATGCCGTTTTGACGCTCTTATGTTTATTTCTTTCCTTTTATTAACCATGGCAAGAAAAATAATTTTTAAATGTTAAGTTGAATACCAACATTTGAAAAACCATACACACAAATATTATGCGCACAAAATAAAATATTGACTTCTTTTCAAATAATAGTTTGTATTTGCTTATTCTATTGATTTTAGTTTTTTTGTCAGGTAGCATTCGGTTATCAGTATGCTAGTATTCCATTCTGAACATAACACATATCTGAGAGTTTTATTGTTTAGATACATTTTAAGGATTTTTATATGTAGATAAGGCTAATGACATGCATTATGTTTTATTTGTTTTCCAGTATGGTTGGCTGGATTGTACAGGGACTTGGACGCATGATGCCACAACCAGTACTGAAATCAAAAGAGGTAAATTGTGAGCACAATGTCCCCTTTAAAGGGTTCATGAACTGCGTTGTTTTATTGTTTTATAGTGTTTCCTGTGGTGCACTTATAATGTTGGTATGATTTTGACATCAAAAATGGTCATAATTTAGAAATAAAAGGCATTTTTCCTACCCTGATTTTAGCCCTCTGATTTGAACGCTCTGTTTGAAGGGGCGTGTCCACTGCTGTGATTGGCTAACATCTTTGCATATGAAATAGCCTAAGTATTATATGTAGAACTCTCTCGAAAACCTTTAGCATATTTGAACTATTACAGCTCTCACAAGTGTTGATTGTAGCATTATATTTAGATCTATATCATTATATTTAGATCGTGGCATGAAAGGTTGCAGTGATGAGCATTGTAGCTGATCACAGACATGTTGAGCGCATGAACGCAGTGATCTCGTCATTGCAACTCGATTTTTGCACTCCCACGAATTCTTTCATCATAACTAACAGTGCAAACACAATGTAAATAAGAGATTTGATGATTATTACGGGAGTTTTGGCAAGAGTCCAGAACTCAGTCACTGATAAACTCGCGCTGTTTGTTTGACAGCTCCAGTGATTGCAAAGGGAGCGTTCTTTGATCGCTTTCTATAAATAAATTGATCACAGTTTAAATAACAGATTATTTTCATCCTACTAAAAGAAACAATGTGAAGTTGACCTGTTTAGCCACTGGTGTGATTTGCTGACACATAGACAAAGAACATCTTACTGTACATGAATCATTACATATCCAAAATCACTGGTCTCAGATCAGGCATTAGAATTAACACAGATACTTATATATTGTCACATTACTGTCCATATCATAAAAATCAGTTTTCAAAGCCTGCGCCAAAATTGCGACTGATTAACCAAAGAATCCACAGTGAAATGTATTGAATACAAATAAATAATGCTCAACTGAGACGTTCACATTGTTGAAAATGAATAACCACATTCCTAGTATTAGGATCCTTTGGAAGGTAATGTTATTTTTAGTCCTGTATCGCTCTTCACTCCTCATCATCTCACTAACACGCCAGTGGGCGGGGCCAAAGTTGCAATGATGAAGTAGGCGTTGATCTTTCACCTATCTATGACGTCATATAGGCACATTCCACAACGAGTCGCTGGGCTTGGTTACAATAAAATTATGATGACCTCTTATATGTCAAAAGAAAGTTTGATTTCTCAATTCATGACCCCTGTGTAATGTGTGTGAAAAGAAAAACACAAAGTTCACTACTAGTCTTCCATTTACCCATTTCCTTTGTTTATTTGCAGGGCAGCTCTGATATCGTTCAAAACGGTAAGTTGTTTTAAATCATCTTCGCACACATATATATAATAGATATAATGACTTCAGACAGTTTTACAGGACAGGGTTGTTTTATCCCAAAGATTATTTCTGAACATATCAGAGGCATTGCTATTCTCTCAAACTGCTTATTTGTAGGGTGGAGGTGTTAACTCAGCTCCTCTTCTCCTTCTGTTTCAGGGGAGAAGGTCGTTAAAGCCCCCTAAACATAAGGAGAAGACGACTGGGAGAGTCATTACCTCCACACTGAGACAGCGAGAGATGTTCAGACAGACACACACACATCAATATCCTCTAGTTCCATAGAGCTCAACACATATGAATGTGCTTTTTCATGTAAACTGGTGATTTCTGGTAACTATATTACATATTTGCATGCTGGCTTGTTAATTATTTAGTGCATTGGTGATTAGGCTACCTCAGAGAGACATGCAGTAAACACACAGTGGCCCAGTCAAGAGTTTACAAAGTCATTTGCTGCATAAGATGCAAAGTGCTCCGTCATTATCAATAAACGGGAATTCAACATTTCTGCCTTTGATTGATCAGATATTCCAGGCCCAAACTTGTGTGCAAGATTTCAAAAGCACTACAGACCCACAATGTAAACACTTTTTTGAAGAAATCAACTTAGTTGTCAATAAATATTAAACCAGAATATAGGAGAAAGTATTTTAACATAAAAAACCTTTTAAGGAGTACAGTAATACCCAATATTGTTGCCATAATCCAAAAGAAAAAGTTACTTACTCATAAATCCCCATGCCACTAAATGCGTTTGCCAATATCTACATGGCCTGCTATAAAAGCAACAGTTAGAAATGCTTTGAATAACAAAACCATTACCTGTTTTTTATCATGCTAAGCCTGTTAGCAAAGCCACTGTGCACAATTCTTCAATACCAGTCTTCAACAGGGTGGAATATTATTATGCTGTATATTGATGCTGTTTATGTTTTATTGTAAAAGGCTATTGTTTACACAGCACAGGCAGCTACCTTACTTCGTTCGCTGTATGAAATCACTAACAAATAAATGATTTATAAAAGCAGATTGTTTGTTGTGTGGTCAGAGCAGAAATGTGTACAATAAAATGCTTACTATATTGTTCTGTGTTATTCTGTAGTAGTTGTATACTATATAGTTTTGATTAATTTTTTAATGTATTTCTGTATCAGTAATTTTTTGTTTTTAATATAAAAAAATAAATAAATAAAAGTTATATTTTTGGCAAATGTAAAGGCCCTTTCACACAAAAAGTGAAATGAATAAGCCTCAGGCTGAAGGAAATGCATATCCACACATGTACACCTGTACAGTAGAGGTTGCAGCTCAAACAAACCTTTCAGCTGTGCTGCTGTTCTGGATTGCAGAAGAACATGATGCAGGAGAAGAAAGCTTAATATTCTTCAGCAATAAAAACAAAAAAGAAACAAATATAATGCTTATCTAAAGTATTTTTGCTTATTAGCATGGTTGAATTGGACCATCGAAGGTCAGCAGCAAAGACATTGGTTAATAAAAACATATTTGTGTAATTTAACATTTCATTATTGCAGGTTTGCGTAATATTCTGAGTTTGTATTTGACTGTTTATTCTTTCTGAGGAATACTGAATCTGTTTAATGCTCACATTTAGTTTAGAACTACAATAAGCATCATGTTCACACACAGAGCACACGCCTCTGAACTTACGATTTTTCTTAACATGGAGACAAAAGAGCTGTCAATAAATGGGAAAACTTGCGTTACTTATTTGAAAAAGTAACTCAAATATTATGTTGTAAATTTTAAAGTAATGCGCTAGTTACTTGAAAAAAGTAATCTGATTACGTACTCGTGTTACTAGTAATGCGTTACCCCAGCACTGCATATACTGTACACAGGACTTGACATGAACTTTTTTGCCACTCAGCATCTCATAATTGTTGTTTTTAAACAGGCTGTGTTTACACTAGGCATTAACATGCGATCAAGCAGATCGGATCATTAGCAAATCAGGACATGGCGCGTTTACATTTGTTCACATTAAGTGCCCTCTGTATCTGGATAACAGATCGAATTTCTGTTTCCCACAAAATATTTAAATTAGGTATGTGGCGCTTGAAAGGCAGAAACTTAAAATGGCTTTGTAGCTTAAAACATTTTCACTTTAGCCTCTATCAATGGCAGTGCACGCAGCACGGAATGTTTGTGATTTATTCAACAAAAATAACGTTACAATCGATCACAAATAGAGTACTAATCTACTTTTTTAGGTTTACCAACATTAATCTTGTATGATGAAAAGATTCATTTCTCCGATGCATTTCATGATTGAAGGAGCGCGCAAGCATTTATATTGTATGTGTAATAGCAGTAAAACACACATTACATTAAAGATCATTAATTAGAACTAAACAAGGGTATAGGCTATACGACACCAGATTAAGAGTATAGACGATACAAATTAAACAATGTCCCATTGCTTTCACTCACTCACTTTACTTTCCGATGCAGTCTCCAGTCTTAGATCAAATTAGGTTTAAATGAAGGAATACTTCCAGAGTTGATCATACAAAAATAACTGGGTTGATCATATTAAAAAAGTCACATCATCCGGGTTTAAGGTTATAGTGTGCAATGACTATATTGACAGAAATAAGAGATTAATAAACATGCTGAAACAATAAAATGGTAGGCTATGTATGTATGTTTTAAAGATTGACGTTTATTGTAAAGTTCAGATAAGTTTAATTTTCTGTCAAAACTGCGTCTGTCCATTATTTTCTGACAGCCACGTGGAGAGAGTGGGCGGAGATTTATATGACGTCGCCTTCTGAATGTAGATACGATGGCTGGATTGCGTTTACACTGAGATCCAATCACATTGCGCACTGAGATCCAATCACATTGCGTCCTCGACTATCTCTGGACCAGGACACGCTGATCAGATAACATTCCGATCAGAACCGCGTTTACACTTGTCTTTTCAATGTGCATGTGGACAACATCCGGATACAGGTTGCATGTTAATGTAAACGCAGCCTTCACTGTAAAATCCAACAGTGATTCTAACTAACACTTTTTAGTTAACTTTTTTGTTAATGTCTTAACTTAATTGTAAAAAATCTAGTAATCTGTACTATTCACATACTATTCCTTGCTTACTCAGAAAACCCAAGTTAAGATTAATTGATTGGTTTGAGTGCCATTTTGTCAAGAAAAAAAAAAATCACCATTATGGTGATCAGTGTTCACTTTGGTTGGGCACTTGGAACATTATTATAACTCCCTTCCTATTGATGCAGCGATGCAACAAGAAATCACAGTTGTTTGGTTTCAAAGGAAGAGAAGTAATAAATAGGTTGCTTTTAAAAGTTGACCTAGCTACTGACTGAATAATTAACTATAGTTAATGATTTAGTCAGAAATTAAGGTCACCTTTTAAAATGAATTTATGTAATATTTCCCTTTATGTCGTATAATGATCGTTTACAATTTTAGTGCTAACACACGTCATAAACACCTGTGAAACTTTTAATTAGGTTGATATAATCCCTCTATATTTGTAACAATATCTTGCAGTTGACCATGCTTGAGTCACACACACTTCACCATTTAGCATGCAAAACACAACAATGGTAACAACAATGGTAGCTATACTAAGTCAAGAGTAAATCTAAAGTAAAAGATCAAGTACTCTCTACAGTTCTTTTTTAGTTACTAGAACTCTTGTGTAAGTAAACTATACTAACTAAGCATTTGTTAGCACAACATACTATTCCTATTTCACTTTACTTGGTTTTTTAAGGCAATCGGTTTGCATGCTTTTTTTTTAAGTAAGTCTAACTAATTAGATTTTACAGTGTTAGGCTGCTTTCACTTTAAGACCGAATGCACGGATCCATTATCCTGTTACACATGCACTTTCTTTCTCAACTGTCTACATTCACTTAAAATATAACTGACTGTGTTTTCGTGAATACTTGGCGGGTTGGCGGGTTTTAATGTCAAGCCCTGACAGTATGGTAGGACAGGACGTTTTCTGTTTCATCAGCTAGATTTTTAAACGTTCTTACAGCTTACAAAATGTGCAAATTTAGCCATTGGGGTCTAAAATGTGTTGCTTTTCAATACAATATACAGACAATCACTGCAACTAACATTAATAAATTATTTAAATAAAACAAAACTGTTAATCCAGCCTAAACTGGTTTAAGCTGTATTAATTGGCCTAGCATGGCCAAGCTTTTGTTTAGCTCAGTGGTCTTCAACCCTGCTCCTGGGGACCCACTGCCCTGCAAAGTTGATTTTCAACCTACTTCATGTGTGTTTGATTAGGGTTGGAGCTGAACTCTGCAAGATACCCGGATGGTCTACTTTTTCCAGTTAGAATCCAAAGTGCAGATCCGTGTACGGCTAATATTGCCCAAAACCCATTGCGCGTTGGACGAAGATTCGATTAGAACTACAAACACAAATAAAAAGTGTTTAAACTACAAACATGGCGGATGTGCGAGTCTAGAGAGGTTTAGATAAAGGGCCTTAGTGATTATTAGTAAAAATTAGTATCTAACCTGACGAAAAGATATTTATTCAGTGTTATCCACATTATATTTCATCTGCAACAGCATTGAGAACTTTTGCAATGATACGTTTTGCCATTAACTTTTAAATGCCTCATCATATTCAAATTGCAAACACATGAGGAGGGTCTCGGTATGAAAGACCCACGACTGGCAGATCAACGTGCTACTACAATTATCTCCGTTACGGTAGGAAATTAAATTCAATTGAATGTGGAGGATTTTAATGGTGACAAGATGATTGACAGGGCAGTTTAAACGGTGACAGGATGCACGTAACTAAGCGACAGCTGTTTGTTAACGATGACGAAGTACTATGTCTCAAAGCTTGCCTACTCTTATGCTACACACTCTTTACAAAAAGAGTACATACTTTTAGGACGTAGTATAAATAGGTGAATTGGGCACGGCATGGGTCCCAAGGAGCAGGGTTAAAGACCTCTGGTTTAGCTAATCTGCCAGGTGGTCTCCCAGCTTGACCAGCTGACAATTGCCCAAAACCCCCATTACAACAAACCACTCTGGCCTCAAATGGGATCAATGTTAATATACTCAATAGAAAAGGAATTCAAAAGCATTTCTTTAGTGTTTGGTCCTCTGACCTGTGGTCTTTCCTGTTGTCGGTGCAGTCTGCATCCTGCAGGACCCGTGTGATATGGTGCTGGAGGAGGTGGACTCAGACTGGGCGGCCCAGCAGAGGGAGCAGGGCTCGGGCCAGGACGTCCAGGCTGAGGAGCAGGTGCAGCTGGAGAGCTCATCTCTGCTGCAGGTGATACCCAACATCCTGCCACACGTGCTGGCCATGCAGGAGCAGGAGGACGCAGAGACGCAGACTGAGCGTTGGACGCCTCTTATTGAGAGCATCAAGAAGGAAGCGGAGGAGACTGCCATAGCAAACATAGAAGACAGGTGAGAGTCAGTTGTTTGGATCCCATTGACCTTGTAGTGGATTTAACACTGTAAAGCCTGACATATGACATATTAGTCGGTCATATTAGTCAAGAAATCAGTTCATGAAGCAGTTTTTGAAACTTTAAACTATATGGCTCATACAGTATGATAGTGATAATATTGAGCTCATACTCAAGAAGGAAAAAACACCTACATTTTCCTTTTGAGCAAAAATATGTAATTTGGTACAGGGCCAAAAAATAAGATGAAATTCTGTTAGCTTGTAATGTAAATCAATGAGTAACAGTATAACAGACTACTTAATACTAATACTGCATATAATTATCAGTGTTCGCTCTATATCTCCAAATAATATGTCTTAGTAAGATGATATTTAAATGCTTATTTTTATGATCAAAGCTCTGTAGTTTTTATTGTGGGGGGTAAAAACATATAATGCTGTGCAATACAATGATGATTAAGAGATGAACAAATAAACATTCATCAGAAATCCTGGTTTATCACATTAAATGCTTGTATTTTAACATAATTTTTCTAAAAAGAAAAAAGAAAGAAAAAAGAAAAATTGCTTCAGTCCAGTAAATGTTCAACTTGAAATATTATAAATGTCTCCACAAAGATGGCAATATCTGAAATCCTTGACCTTGTGGGGACATTTTTGGTCCCCATTAGGAAAAAATACTATAAATCATACTAAGTGATGTTTTTTTTTTAAATATATGATGAAAATATATGAATATATGATAAAAAAAGAAGGTTTTCTGTGATGGGTATGTTTAGGGGAAGGAGATAGAATATACAGTTTGTACAGTATAAAAATCATTATATCTATGGAAAGTCCCCATAAAACATGAAAACACAACGTGTGTGTGTGTGTGTGTGTGTGTGTGTGTGTGTGTGTGTGTGCGTGTGCATGTTTATGTGATTTATGAGGACACAAATTTGTATAATGACATGGGTATTATACTGGTATTACAACGTAAACGTGGTTTATGACACATTTCCTGTGTCCTCATAGTAAAAATAGCTTTAAAAACATACTAAACAAAAATGTAAAAATGCAGAATGTTTTCTGTGATGGGTAGGTTTAGGGGTAGTGTAGTGTAGGGGGATAGAATGTACAGTTTGTACAGTATAAAAACCATTACGTCTGTGGAATGTCCTTATAATGATAGGTGCACCAACATGTGTGCGTGTGTGTATGTGTGTGTGTGTGTGTGTGTGTGTGTGTGTGTGTGTGTGTGTGTGTGTGTGTCATTATGGGGAAAAAATGTCCTCACAAAGATGGCAATATCTGAAATCCTTGTCCTTGTGGGGACATTTTTTGGTCCCCATGAGGAAAACATACTATAAATCATACTAAGTGATGTTTTTTGAAAATATATGAATATATGATGAAAAATGCAGGTTTTCTGTAATGGGTAGGTTTAGGGAAGGAGATAGAATATACAGTTTGTACAGTATAAAAATCATTATATCTATGGAATGTCCCCATAAAACATGAAACCCAATGTGTGTGTGTAGACTGCAGCAGGAACGCGTAGAGGCAGCTCGTATGGCGGAGGACCTGGCCCGACAGGCTGCAGAATTGGCCGTCAGACAGCTGGTGGAAGAGCACACCGCACAGATCATCATTGATGCGAAAAACGAAGAACCAGATAATGAGGATCAGTAAGTCACAAACACACTACAAACTGAGGAATTCAGTGAGCCTGTGTTACACTCTTCCTGCCCTGTTCTGTGTTTGTTAAAACTGAGATCTGGGGTGTGATAAACCACAAAGTGGCTACAAAACTTTTTGTCTCTCTCTCTATCTTTCAAATTCTTCCTTTCTCACACACACACACACACATAACCACACTGACAGTGTTCAGAATTCACCTGTTCACTGTTTGTTTTACAAAGACTGCCAAATATCCAGGAGGAAGAGAATGAAGAAGAACCAGAGTAAGTGTCACTCTCCTCTTCGCTGTTGCTCCTTGCTTTGTTTCTGCCAGGGTCCAAAATTAACATTGGCCAAACAACAAAAGCGAGTAACAACAGTCTTTGGCCTAGAATTATAGTTTTATAGTGTAGCTTTTAGTCCATTTCTATTAGCTTTGTGATCATCTATGTGCCTTATTACATTCAAACCGTCTACTGAAGAAAACATCTGTTGTGTGTCTTCTAAAGACTTTTATGTCAATGCAAAACATATATGTGCATATTCCTTGCAATAAGCCAATCAGATATACACTACTGTTGAACATTTTGGTAAGTAAGAAGATTTTTAAAAAAACAAAAAGATTATTATGCTCACCAAGCCATTACAGTAAAAACAGTAATATTGTTATATATTATTGCTATTTAAAATAACAGTTTTCTATTGTAATATATTATGTTATTTATTCCTGTGATCAAAGCTGAATTTTCAGCATCATTACTCCAGTCTTCAGTGTCACATGATACTTCAAAAATCATTCTAATATGATGATTTGCTGCTCAAAAAGCATTTCTAATTATTATCAATATTGAAAACATTTGTGCTGCTTAAAGTCCCCATGAAATCAAAGTTTTTTGGCTTTTAGTTTGAATACGTTAGCCTTACTGTTATCTATAAGCTAGTGTGCTCCAAAACAACGACAAAATTCACATTTAGAAGATATAAGCATTCAAAACTTACAGTCTCTCACTTCCACCAATAGGGATCGTTGATTTTGATGACATCACGCTGCACTTCAGCTTCTCATCCGATTTTTTTGTCCGATCAAATGCTCCCTAGAATCTGAAGCAACACCCCCTACATTATAAACAGACGCTGAAGCTGCGGCTGAAATCGGTCACTTGTTTACACATTTACTATTTTCTACATGGTGAATGGCACATAGTGCACTATATAGGGGATAGGGTACGATCCAGACAGTGTAAATATGCTTTCCATTGGGGCGAATGAAGTCTGGTTTCACGTTAGTGTCACGTGAAACGCCGCAGCTCCAGTCCAGAGACACGATAGCACAGAGCAGATCATATGCGCGAGTCAGCACAGACCAGAAAGCGTATCGGACCCATTTATATTCTGCACAGAATGCTATATTTTAAAGCGATATGGAGGAGATTAGGAGGAGAAACGGTTAGAGATTAGGAGGAAACTGCAGCTTTACCGAGCTCAACAGCTCTGGCCGAGCTGTGATATAAACGAACGCCATTGGCTATTTAAAAAAGGGGGAGGAGCTGTTCGATATGCCCCGCTCTGTCTTCCTGTTTCAGTGTTCATTACATCAACACATTGAATAATGCTTCGCGTTTCAAGACATTTCAGTGGGCCTTTAATATTTTGTGGAAACCGTGATGCATTTTTCAGGATTCTTTGATTAAAAAATGGGGGGAGAACAGCATTTATTTGAAATAGAAGTTTTTTGTAACATTATAAATGTCTTTACTGACACTTTTGATCAATTTAATGTGTCCTTGCTGTAAAAAAGGAAAACAAATCTTACTGACTTTTGAATCATATAAAAAATAAATAATATTATAAGAAAAATCCCAATTAAATTAAATTACATTACATTGGGATCCGAACAATTCTCTCTCACCTCTCTTCCATATTTGCTCTAGCAGTCTTCTTATATAATGTGGTCATTAATATGTGGTATATTTAATAATCCCAAATCGAATTCTATATTAATAGATTTTGCACTTTAATGGTCGGTAAAAAAAATGCATGGCTAGTAATTCACTGTGCATTCGCAGGTGTGACAAAAACTTAATTTTGGACCCAACCCAGTGCTGCAACTTTCCTCTCAGCAGAGTGAATGTTACAACTCACGATTTGATTGGATGCGAGTTCTTGCTTGCTTCTCTTTACTGCTGTGCCATTACTTTATTATCCTGCATGTCAGCTGAAGTGCTGTTTGTCCTCTCCGGCTTGCCATACAGGTTACAGCCGTTCTGTGAGGAGAGTGAGGAGGAGAATGAGGATAGTAAGATCACAGAGTAAGGCCTTCATCCTCAGAGCTAAGCAGCAAAACGCTAGCAGCCTTGGCATTACTTGTGATGCACTGATGGCAAGGTCCTTCAGTGGGACATATTATATTTCATCAAAGCTGCAGCACATGCTTTAGCAGCTGTTTTTATCCCCGCACTGCCTTTACAGCTCCTGAAAAACTTGACCTGAAATAAGTAAAGCTTTCATACATTCATGCAATGTTTTAAATTGTCTTTTGGGCTGGGCAATATATCATATATTGATTCTGTATTGAGATATAAAGATCACTGTAGTGTACTGTGTTGTGAAAGTCAGAACAATATTTTTAAGTATATGATATATATTTGATTTATAACCAGCCCTAAATAAATAAATTAGAGCAATTTAGTCCATATAGATACTTTTCTGTAGATCAAAGTAAACCTGTTCTGAATGCTGCTTCAGTCTCTAAAAAGACAAACCATTACAAATACAGAAGTGCCCCACTTTTGAGTTCTTTGTGTTATTTTGGGCATGATGTCAGATGCTTAATTTAGGCTTCATCCTGCTTTACCAAGTCACTATAAACCATCCTGTCTGAAAACCAGAACAGCTGATGCCAAAAAAGCTTTTAGGCCGAAGCACTTCAGTAGAAGTAGAGCAGTTTCAGACCTGCTGCTGCTGCATTTTGCAGTGCTGAATTCAGTAAACCACAAAAAAATCATGGAATAAAACTGAAATGTGCACTTTATATCAACATTTTGCAACCTACTTGACATCCCCTAAACAGCGTTGGCATGCTGGTAATGCTGTTTGTGGAGTTGTTTAATGAGATCTTGAGAGATTTAAGTCTTTTATCTTCAGTTGATTTAATCTAAGACTGTGGCTGAAGTCAGTTGTAATTCTTGTGTTTCTTTTTCCTTCAGTGATTCTGCTTGTTAACAGCAGATGTTCATCACTTCATCACTTAACTAGTCTTTTAATTATCTCGTTAACTTTAACACTGCTTCAGTGTTACTTTAACACTCTGTAGAGTGGGACCATATGTGCTCTGAGCAGTGTTGATTTAACACTGGGGATTTCACTGTATCTATCTATCTCAAACTGGGTTTGTCTAATATTATCTAACCAACTTGTAGAACACAAGGCTCATCATAACCCTTACAAAAAGAAGTGTGCTATTAGTATATTTCTTTTAATCTAAAACTAATAATGTATACTTTAAGTCTATTTTTTTTTTTTGTACTTCCCAGAAATATACTTATAAAGTCCCACTTAGGTATACTTGACTTATACTGACAGAAAAGTCTATGTATTGACTTGTAGTTGCGTTTACTCTTTTGATTGAGTAGCCTATTCAATACTTTTTCACATAGTTTTACATATGCTTATACATTTACATTGTTTAAAAATATTGATTTATAAAGGAAACAGATATGTTCCTAATTCTGAGTATCTGAATTTGTGTGTAGGCTAGTCCAATGGTAGTGTACATAGGATTTTACTTAAAATACTTAAAGTACAGTTAAAGGCATGTTTAAAGTATAAAACTGAATACCTAAATAGGAAATTAGTACTATACATGAAGTGCAAAATAATATATACATATTAAACTATAAGTATGATGTTAAGTTCACATAAAGAAAAATTAAGTGTACTTACAGTATAAAACTACTAAACTAGTAGTTTACTGAGAGTATACTTCAAAGTGTAGTTTCATAAACTAAAAAATGTACTTAGTATTTAACTAGTTTAACCACTAAACTATCTGTTCACTTGTTGTGTAGTTGCAGCAAAAATGAAAAACGTAGTTGTAAACTAGTTGTGTACTTAAAGTTAACTACTTTTACTCTTAAAGTGTACTTAAAAGTATACTTTTGTACACTAAAAGTGATCCAATTTAGTCCCAAGTAGTACTGAAAGAGTACATTTACAAGTATACTACTAGTACATTGATATCTACTTACTACATAAAGTATACTTTAAAAATATACTTGAAATTTACTGAAGTATACTTAATAAAATGAACTTGAAGTATACAAATATAAGATAGTAAATATTTAATTTCATTAAAATATTAATACAACATACACTCACCTAAAGGATTATTAGGAACACCTGTTCAATTTCTCATTAATGTAATTATCTAATCAACCAATCACATGGCAGTTGCTTCAATGCATTTAGGGGTGTGGTCCTGGTCAAGACAATCTCCTGAACTCCAAACTGAATGTCAGAATGGGAAAGAAAGGTGATTTAAGCAATTTTGAGCGTGGCATGGTTGTTGGTGCCAGACGGGCCGGTCTGAGTATTTCACAATCTGCTCAGTTACTGGGATTTTCACGCACAACCATTTCTAGAGTTTACAAAGAATGGTGTGAAAAGGGAAAAACATCCAGTATGCGGCAGTCCTGTGGGCGAAAATGCCTTGTTGATGCTAGAGGTCAGAGGAGAATGGACCGACTGATTCAAGCTGATAGAATAGCAACTTTGACTGAAATAACCACTCGTTACAACCGAGGTATGCAGCAAAGCATTTGTGAAGCCACAACACGCACAACCTTGAGGCGGATGGGCTACAACAGCAGAAGACCCCACCGGGTACCACTCATCTCCACTACAAATAGGAAAAAGAGCTCACCAAAATTGGACAGTTGAAGACTGGAAAAATGTTGCCTGGTCTGATGAGTCTCGATTTCTGTTGAGACATTCAGATGGTAGAGTCAGAATTTGGCGTAAACAGAATGAGAACATGGATCCATCATGCCTTGTTACCACTGTGCAGGCTGGTGGTGGTGGTGTAATGGTGTGGGGTATGTTTTCTTGGCACACTTTAGGCCCTTTAGTGCCAGTTGGGCATCGTTTAAATGCCACGGCCTACCTGAGCATTGTTTCTGACCATGTCCATCCCTTTATGACCACCATGTACCCATCCTCTGATGGCTACTTCCAGCAGGATAATGCACCATGTCACAAAGCTCGAATCATTTCAAATTGGTTTCTTGAACATGACAATGAGTTCACTGTACTAAAATGGCCCCCACAGTCACCAGATCTCAACCCAATAGAGCATCTTTGGGATGTGGTGGAACGGGAGCGTCGTGCCCTGGATGTGCATCCCACAAATCTCCATCAACTGCAAGATGCTATCCTATCAATATGGGCCAACATTTCTAAAGAATGCTTTCAGCACCTTGTTGAATCAATGCCACGTAGAATTAAGGCACTTCTGAAGGCGAAAGGGGGTCAAACACAGTATTAGTATGGTGTTCCTAATAATCCTTTAGGTGAGTGTATAACCAAGGGTATGATTTTACCCCCAAAAAATCAACATTTGACACAAAATGGTAACTGGAAATCCACGTTTCCCTGGCTAGATTCCAGTTGTTTCTGTGAATTGCATTTTCTGTAGCTTTTGACAGTCCATAAAAAGAAAGCTCCGATTTGTACAGTTGATCGCACAACTCTTCCATTTTTAAACTCCATTTTAGGTTTTTTTGTTTTAACAGCATTCAAGCTGAACACTTATGCTGCCATCCGTCTTTTTGCCACTCAGTTTGTGTAACCGCCGTGACTCCTCCTGCCTATTGTGACGTCATGTGTATACCCTCTATACCGCTACTGAGCGAACAGCTGAAAAGTTAGTAGCACTACTACTTTTAGTAAAAAGTTGACTCTGCGTGTCAACAATGCAATGCAAGAGGATGATTACTTTTTTCTTTCTTTACAAGCAAAAGTTGGGGAAAGGAGTACATAAACAGTCATGTGCTTTTGAGAACTGGGAATGTTTGTTTGTGAGACAATCAGCATTGACAAGACCAGCACTGTACCATCATGCAGTTTTAGATTTTATATGCTGGTCACCAGTGTCTTCTCCGGGCATTAGCTTGGTAAAACAGCTTCACTAGAAAAGACATGCTGGTTAACACAGATTTTTAGCATGTGACCGATGTGACCTCATTATTGAAGGTTGTTTCCGCCAAGGAATAAAAAAATAAAATAGGTAATTGCGACTTTCTCACAATTCCGACTTTTTTTTCACAATTCAAATCTTATACTTCTGACTTTTTTTCCCTCAGAAATGCGAGTTTATATCTTGCAGTTTGGACTATGAATATATGTGTGTGTGTGTGTGTACATGCACACACACGGTGTATATATATTATATGTAAATATAATAATATATATACACACACACACATAAAGTATATTATATATACACAAACTTAGATGCGATTAATCGATTTGACCACTAATATATTGCTTTTCTTGCAATTCCGAGTTTGTATCTCACAATGCTGAATTTTTTTCAGATAAGAACTCGCAATTACCTTTTTAATTTTTTTTATTCCTTGAAGAAAACAAACTTCCATACCACACTGAACCAGCTATAACCAGCATAATCTAGCATGGAACATCATTGAAATTGGTTTGAGCTTGATCAGATTCCCTTTTTTTTATTTTTTTTATTCAACATACATCTTCAGTAGTCCACATTGATAGCTGCATCTAATATAGCATTGATAGTAATGTTGCTATTTCATTAACCTTAATCTCTTTGAAAGACCTGAAATAGCATCATAAATTCACTTTGCAACTGGACCTTAAAGCATTCTGGTACAAATCTGATTGTCCATCAGTGATTGATTTTCATAATCCAATCACCATACGTTCTTGTCAGCTCATTTGAGTTTTATCTGGTCAACAGCTACAGATCTGATCGGTGGCTTACCAGTCTCTGAACGTTTGTGATGGACTGGTTGTGTTGTCATGACTAGACTCCTGCTCAAACCCTTTTCAGGAGCCTGGTGGACATCTGCCCGGCGGAGCCCTCACCGCACGAGTCTGAGGTTTCAGATCAGGCACCCCAAAGTCCACCTCCGACTGTGACCACTCAGCCTGAGCGTGCCACATCTTCACCTCCTGGTGCTGACCAGGTAACATTGCTTAAAACATATTAGCACACTACCATTCGGAAGTTTGGGAAGATATTTTTATGTTTTTGAAAGGAATCAATATTTCTTTTTACCAAGGCAACATTTAATTGATCAAAAACATCCATTACCATATTTTCCCATAATATAAGCCTTGTTTTTTTGCGATTCATAGTCAATTTATATTATGCAATTAATGATAAGCACGCAAACTGGGCAAAGTTTTGGAATCGTACGGGAAGTATGGGAGCCCAATTTAATTGTACAGTGTATTTAGTTTTAGTTTCGCTTTAAATTCGTTGTTGTTTATAATGAATGCACCTGTAGCTTATGTTTGTTTATACCAGTCTTTTTCATTCCTGTTCTAAATACCGTAAAATTTACCAGTATTACATTATTTCTAAATGTAATAGTAAAATGTGACATACACAGATGCAACTCAATAATGCCCTGGAATGGGATTTATTTCCCTCAATAATGCCATTTTGACCCAGTGCTACTTATGCAACTTATGGTAAATACACCGATCAGGCATAACATTATGACCATTGACTGGTGAAGTGAATAACACTGATTATCTCTTCATCCCGGCACCTGTTAGTGGGTGGGATATATTAGGCAGCAAGTGATCATTTTGTCCTTAAAGTTGATGTGTTAGAAGCAGGAAAAGTGGGCAAGCGTAAGGATTTGAGCGAGTTTGACAAGGGCCAAATTGTGATTGCTAGATGACTGGGTCAGAGCATCTCCAAAACTGTAGCTCTTGTGGGGTGTTCCCGGTCTGCAGTGGTCAGTATCTATCAAAAGTGGTCCAAAGAAGGAACAGTGGTAAACCGGCAACAGGGTCATGGGCGGCCAAGGCTCATTGAGGCTGGCTCGTGTGGTCCGATCAAACAGACGAGCTACTTTAGCTCAGATTGCTCAAGAAGTTCATGCTGGTTCTGATAGAAAGGTATCAGAATACACAGTGCATCGCAGTTTGTTGCGTATGGGGCACCAGACCAGTCAGGGTGCCAATGCTGACCCGTCCACTGCCGAAAGCGCCAACAGTGGCACGTGAGCATCAGAACTGGGCCACGGAGCAATGGAAGAAGGTGGCCTGGTCTGATGAATCACGTTTTCTTTTACATCACGTGTATGGCTGGGTGCGTGTGCATTGCTTACCTGGGAAACACATGGCACCAGGATGCACTATGGGAAGAAGGCAAGCCGGCAGAGGCAGTGTGACGGTTTGTGCAATGTTCTGCTGGGAAACCTTGGGTCCTGCTATCCATGTGGATGTTACTTTGACACGTACCCCTTTCATGGAAACACCCTTCCATGGAAACGGTATTCCCTGGTGTCTGTGGCCTCTTTCAGCAGGATAATGTGCTCTGCCACAAAGCAAAAATGGTTCAGGAATGGTTTGAGGAGCACAACAACGAGTTTGAGGTGTTGACAAATTCCCCAGATCTCAATCCAATCGAGCATCTGTGGGATGTGCCGAATAAACAAGTCCAATCCATGGAGGCCCCACCTCACAACTTACAGGACTTAAAAGATCTGCTGCTAACATCTTGGTGCCAGATACCACAGCACACCTTCAGGGGTCTAGTGGAGTCCATGCCTCGACGGGTCAGGGCTGTTTGGGCAGCAAAAGGGGGAGCAATACAATATTAGGTCATAATGTTATGCCTGATCGGTGTATGGTAATGTACTGTTTGAAATTAATGTTTTATCATGCAAGTTTATATCTCGCAGTTCTGAGCAATTGCAAGAATTAAGTTAGAATTGTGAGAAAAGTTGCAATTACAATTACATATACTGTAAATATACTGTATTTTTTTCAATCAATTAAATGCAACCTTTCAGAAATATAAAAATTATATTGTAATTCTTTTGAATGGCAGCTATATGCATTTTATAAACATTTAGACATGTGGAATTGGTCGTATTTGTCTTATGCATGTTTGCTTTTATTAATCTTCTGTTGCTACAGGAAGAGGAACCTCCTGAAGAAGGATGTGGAGGTCAGTGTGAACATGAACATATGTACAATGTCTATATAACAGTGTTGTCTGTATTCCATTACTAAGTAATTAATTACAGTAATTTAATTACTTTTACTTTGGAAAAGTAAGCGATTACTCATATTTTTTCTGTAATTTAATTACGGGTACTTCTGATGTAATTGCATTAAATACTATTTGGACTATAGAACAGTTCTATATAAATCAATAGTGGATTTAACAAAATTTAATGTCTAATGATCAAATGTATGTTTTTATTGTAACCTTCTCCCTTTAAATACTTATGGTCAGTTCAAGAATAATTTTTGCAATTTTATATTATTTATTTGAAATAATTAAAAGGGCAATTTAATGTCTAGCCTTGTATTGTTTAACTAGATGTTTATATGGAAATAATTAGTAATAAGTAATGAAGTACTTTTTAGAGAGCGTAATTAGTACAGTAATCTAATTACACTGGTGAAGATGTAATTAGTAATTCATTACTTTTTTAGAGTAACTTTAGTCCTGCAGATCTAATCAAATGAACATTACTGTATCTGTTGAGATCTAGTTTGTACATAACCAATGAAAGGTTATGTGCACGTCCAGTAATTGAACCGATCTACCTATCTGCAGTGCCCACTAGCTGCTCTGGCATAAAGAGCTGGGTTCTTCGCATCCCTCATGCTTCCGCATGTCTGAGCAACTTCCATCTGCTGAAAAACAATAATGTCCCCTTGCCCAAGATGCCCTCTGATCTCCTGCTGCTGTACCAGGAGATATCCCAGCTTCCAAAACAAGCCAACCAGTGCTTCCAGAACGTTCTCCATCGCCTAAACATCCTCACGCCCACGTAGAACGCCTCAGCAGCAGCACGTAGTCTTTGAGTTAGAATCTGTAGATAGTAGATTTACTTAAAATTCCCAAGAGACTCATCCCATGCTAAAGTGCCCTAAAATCCAGATCTTTCCATGCTTGACACCCATAGACACGGTTTCAAAGTGCCCTACAGTTACAGAAAGACAAACCTTCAACAATCTCTCAGGTGAACTGACTGTGCTAGATAGCGCTGTGCTGTGCTGTGCTGTCTGTTCTGTGCCAGTGTTTTTAATAATGCAAGTACCACTGTTATTGTTTGTGCTATTGACATGGAATATTCCCTCAAATCTTGCAGCCTATTGAGAAGAACTTTACTATTGCCTACATTTATGTTTTCGCCTGGTGGACAATAAAATGGGCGGAAAACCCCTTAGATTTTATTGACAGAGATTTGGTTTCTTTTGACTGCTCCTGTGTGTGGCCCCTGGGGGCCCTGCTATATCTACAGTGGGCAACAAAATATTATTGATCAGGTCTCGACAGTGTGAGTGTTTTACTTGCATTTGTAAATTGCGTAGATGTGTCCGAGCAGTAAATTTTTTTTTTTTTTGGAGCACATGTGCAAATAAAAAAGTCCTCAAGGGTCCTTAAAAAGTCTAAAATAATCAGTTTTATGAAATTTAAGGTCCCTCATCTTTTTGAATGAGCAGCCGACAAGTCAAAAGTGATGTCCGGAGGGGATATTTGTTTTCAATGACCCTACAATTTGATTAAACCATCAAAATAGGGGAAAATACTTACCAAACTACAGCTACAGGTCTTATTTTACTATGCATAAAAAAATTTAAAAAACAATAAAAAGCTCAGAGGAGCTCAGTGATTAATATTTAGTTGGTTCTCTCTTTGCATGTGTTCATCATTTCTTTATATGACAGCCTGGCAAAAAATTATGTCCGCACAATTTGGCATATTTCATTGCGTTATCACAAGTAAAACAACTGACTCCAAGCAATATGCTTACAAAATCTTTAATACATTTTTTGTAATAATATTTTAATAAAGGGTGAAGGTATCAGTTTTCCTAGGCTGGACATCACTTTTGGCCACTACTATATATATATATATATATATATATATATATATATATATATATATATATATATATATAGTATATAGTCTATGTGGGCCTTTAAATATTTACATAATTATTAAATATTTTTATAATTATTTAAACATATTTAAAAACCTAGTGCACTTCTTGCATAATAATAAATTAAGTCATTCTGCTTGTAAATGTCTTTGTATCTCTTTATTAAGGAAAAACACATTATTATTGTGCCCCTAACATTTTTTAATGCACTCTTGCATTTTTCAACTGAGGAGCAAATGTAAGGATATAGAAAAAACTGTCAGTCAGCGTCAGCATTGTGATTGCAAATTCAAATGTTCAACGCTAATATTTAATTGTGTGTGCTCTCAGAAAGCAGCCATGTGAAGCCAGCAGTGATGGTAGAGGAAGTGGAGGATGGAGTAATGACCGTTCCCAAAATCATTGTCGCATCAGAGTCAGACTCAATGACCCTCACTGATCTGAAAGCCTGCAGGTCAGTGTTTCACCATCTGATCTATTTATTATCAGCTAAATAATTTCACTGAAAGTCCAGTTTTTTTCCCCTTTCCACTCTCAGCAAAGTTGTGGAATCAGAGTATAGGTTGTTCTTCATCTAAACTATGGCTGCTATAGTAAAGGCTACGATTTGTCATACTGTATGTTGTTGTTCAATAGAATGCCTCTTGGTGAGGAAGATGAAGACAGTCGAATAGATATGAACGCAACTGATCTACTCAATCTGGGCGAGTGAGTCTTTAAAAAGCCAAATATTTCATATTTGTGGGGGGCTGTACATTGCATTTTTTTGCACACAGCACTGGTGCTACAGAGGTTGAACGTTTTATAGCACAGGTCAGCAATTGTAGCAATTGTAAGTATAAAATGTATGTTAAATCTCATAAAACAACCACAAGTAAAAGCACAGTCCGTCACTTAAATAGGCAGGTGACTGGTAAAAGGACTGATGTCTCATACAGGGCATGCTAAATTCAACCTTTAACAAGAAAACGTTTTCTTTCTTTGCCCAAAATGGCAAACTGCAGGAACGCAACACTTATCGCATAACATTGTCATTTTTGTTTATATAGCCCAATATCGCAGACTACAATCCAAACAACATCCATTTACAATTCAACCTCACAACAACATTAAACTTAAGTAAAATTCAATTTAAAGAAGATTTACATTTCTTAATTTAGATTTACGATTTTTTATAACCAGTAGATGGCTGCAGACGACCACTCATTAGCTCATTTGCACATAATTATTTTCACAGATTAAATGACTTTTATAGCAAACTTCAGTACTTTTATTATTCTTAAGTATAATGGCAAGTACAGGAAAAGTCACAAAGTCTCATGCCATTTAGATGAAGGGAACTGTTTTTTTTTTTCATTAAGCCCAGACCCCAACAGCCTAGAAGGGTTCATTATTTATTAACTACTGTGATTTCTTGAAAATACAAAATAAATAAACAATTTAATTATTAATACCAATAAAACCCTTGCTTAGACTCAAAAAAGGAATTTCATTGATGAACTTGATGTTACATGACTTTCTCCAATATGTTGTCATTTCCCGTAGAGGCTATGAGCGGCCCATGTCTGCTGCCAGTCAAACAAGCATAGTTGTGAATGAGCGACTGCAGGAGCTGGTCAAGCTGTTTAAGGGGCGAACAGACCGTGTAAGAGAGAAACTGACTGATCCAGACGACTCTGATGAGGAAAGCCCTTCGGCATGTGAGTAGACTTATATTTACTTTTTTTTTTTACTGTATTAGTTCAGTAATGATGTTCAGTGAGGTCAAGGAGAGATACTGTCGTTCCTTCATCCTTTGATATTTGAACCCTAGCTCCAGCCAAAAAGCCTGCCGACACCCCGCCTCCTCCACCACCTCCTCCAGAGGAAAAGAAAGACGCCGATGAGGCGGCTGAAGAGGAGGTGCAAATCTATGAGTTTATGGGATACAAAATGCCCCAGATTCCTGATTGGCTGAGAGCTATACTGGAGTACCGTTTCCCCTCCAGCATTGATCCCTACACAGGTGAGATCTACAAACATCTGACAGCTCTGTGAATCACAATGGGCCATTTTTATAATAATTAATATAGATGTAAACTACCTTATTTATGTGTCATATCATGAGAAATGTATATTTTTTGAATAACAGTTTTTTTTCCCGGTCCAAAAAGAATGTCTCATGAAAGCAAGCCAATTTTTTGTGAAAAATGGTCAGGAAACTTAAACTTAAAATGAACTAATCCCCTGTGGAAAAAGAAGTACACTCTAGCATACTTGTAAAAAGATTACTTATTATGGAATAAAATTTTTAAAAGAATATACTTAAGTGTGAACTGAATGCAATGTTTTCGGACACTTAAATGTATGTTATTTACAATTGAATGAAAATGTATTATAGTTTAAATTTATATTAAGTGCAATTAGTTGAACTTAAGAGTGCTTTATTGAAACACTTAAATGAAGTTTTAAGTTAAGGGCTTAAGTACATATTTATACGAAATTTCTTACATATAATTCTACTGTCATTGAAATATTGTTATTGGGTACTGCTGAATGTATTGACAAGCATTTATGTTGAACTAAAATATATTTTAATGGCAATTATTTTGACCCTTGTATGTCATGAATTAAAATATATTTGTAATTACACATTTGTAATGATAAAGTTGTGAGTTAAAATTATAATTAAGTACTTTACATGTGCTCTAGTATGTCAACACATCAGAACAAGTGTACTTCAAAATTACACAATTATTTAAAATGTACTTTAAAGTAAAACATTTAATTTGACATTACAAAGTGCCGTTTTAAAAGTCTAAGTGTGCTAAGAAACATTCAGGAAACTGTACTCTTTAAGTAGACTTAAGTGGCCTTTTATTTCAATAATACTATCTGCATATGTTTTTTTTTACATTTAATCAAATTAAGCACACTTATTTTTCTCATGGGATATTACAAACCCGATTCCAAAAAAGTTGGGACACTGTACAAATTGAATAAAAAAGGAATGCAATAATTTACAAATCTCATAAACTTATATTTTATTCACAACAGAATATAGATAACATATCAAATGTTGAAAGTGAGACATTTTGAAATGTCATGCCAAATATTGGCACATTTGGGATTTCATGAGAGCTACACATTCCAAAAAAGTTGGGACAGGTAGCAGAAACAGCTGGAGGACCAATTTGCAACTTATTAGGTCAATTGGCAACATGATTGGGTATAAAAGAGTGGCAGTGTCTCTCAGAAGTCAAGATGGGCAGAGGATCACCAATTCCCCCAATGCTGCGGCGAAAAATAGTGGAGCAATATCAGAAAGGAGTTTCTCAGAGAAAAATTGCAAAGAGTTTGAAGTTATCATCATCTACAGTGCATAATATCATCCAAAGATTCAGAGAATCTGGAACAATCTCTGTGCGTAAGGGTCAAGGCCGGAAAACCATACTGGATGCCCGTGATCTTTAGGCCCTTAGACGGCACTGCATCACATACAGGAATGCTACTGTAATGGAAATCACAACATGGGCTCAGGAATACTTCCAGAAAACATTGTCGGTGAACACAATCCACCGTGCCAGTCGCCGTTGCCGGCTAAAACTCTATAGGTCAAAAAAGAAGCCATATCTAAACATGATCCAGAAGCGCAGGCGTTTTCTCTGGGCCAAGGCTCATTTAAAATGGACTGTGGCAAAGTGGAAAACTGTTCTGTGGTCAGACGAATCAAAATTTGAAGTTCTTTATGGAAAACTGGGACGCCATGTCATCCGGACTAAAGAGGACAAGGACAACCTAAGTTGTTATCAGCGCTCAGTTCAGAAGCCTGCATCTCTGATGGTATGGGGTTGCATGAGTGCGTGTGGCAGCTTACACATCTGGAAAGGCACCATCAATGCTGAAAGGTATATCCAAGTTCTAGAACAACATATGCTCCCATCCAGACATCGTCTCTTTCAGGGAAGACCTTGCATTTTCCAACATGACAATGCCAGACCACATACTGCATCAGTTGCAACATCATGGCTGCGTAGAAGAAGGATCCGGGTACTGAAATGGCCAGCCTGCAGTCCGGATCTTTCACCCATAGAAAACATTTGGCGCATCATAAAGAGGAAGATGCGACAAAGAAGACCTAAGACAGTTGAGCAACTAGAAGCCTGTCTTAGACAAGAATGGGACAACATTCCTATTCCTAAACTTGAGCAACTTGTCACCCCAGACGTTTGCAGACTGTTATAAAAAGAACAGGGGATGCCACACAGTGGTAAACATGGCCTTGTCCCAACTTTTTTGAGATGTGTTGATGCTGTAAAATTTAAAATCAACTTATTTTTCCCTTAAAATGATAAATGTTCTCAGTTTAAACATTTGATATGTCATCTATGTTGTATTCTGAATAAAATATTGAAATTTGAAACTTCCACATCATTGCATTGTGTTTTTATTCACAGTGTCCCAACTTTTTTGGAATCGGGTTTGTATTAAGTGGACTTAACATTATAAATGAAAACATGTACTGTATGAAATGGCCTCTTTAAAATGACATGCTGAAGATGCAACTATGCTGATTGATTCTTTCAGATTTGATCTACGTGGTGTGGCTGTTCTTTGTGACGTGTGCGTGGAACTGGAATGTTTGGCTGATCCCTGTGCGCTGCACTTTCCCATATCAGACCTCTGAGAACATTCACTGGTGGCTGCTGATGGACTACCTCTGTGACACCATTTACATTCTTGACATCGTGGTCATGCAGCCCAGACTGCAGTTTGTGAGAGGAGGGGACATTGTGGTGAGTAAAAGCAACCTGCTGGATGAACATATCCAATAATGTGTGACAAACAGAAAGTGGTGTGTTTTGAACAGCATATCTACTGTTTTATATGAAAGCTTGTTTCCGCCAAAGTATATCTCACAGTTCTTACAATTCGAACTTTATAACTCGAAATTGCGGGATATAAACTCTTACAATTCTGAAAAAAGTAAATTGCAGGATATAATCTCGCAATTTCAAGTTATAAAGTTAGAATTGCGAAAAAAAACACCTTATTTGACTCTTTATTAAAACCCATAGGAAAATCATTAATAAACACAAATTTCCCATGGTGTGCCTCAAGGATCTGTTCTTGGTCCACTTCTATTTCTAATCTATATGCTTCCTCTTGGTCAGATCATCCAGCGTCATGGTCTTAATTCCCATAGTTACTCTGATGATACACAAATCTATCTTACCTTTCAGCCCAATAGTGCTTTTCCTCCACGTTCCATCACTTCCTGTCTATAAGATTTCCAAGTATGGATGGCTCAAAACTGAATACTGACAAAACAGAAATCCTGTTAGTAGGCCCTAAATCCCTAAATACCACAGACCTTGTTTTATTCATAAATTGGAAAAGACATTATTAAAAAAAACATTATTAAAACCCATAGGAAAGTCTTGAGGGAACCACTGGCAAATTCTCAGAAATAAAGTCAGAATTGTACAATATAAACTTGCAATTGCAAGAAAAGTCAGAATTGCGAGTTGTCTTTTTTCTCAGATGTTACATGCAATTGCGAGTTATATATCACAAATTCTGAGAAATGAAGTCAGAATTGCAGGATATAAACTCGAAATTCCGAGAAAAAGTCAGAATTACAAAATATAAACTCACAATTGCAAGAAAAAAGACATAATAGATAAAAGTCACAATTATCTTTATTATTTTTTTCTGTGGCGGAAGCTTCCATAGTTTTAATAGTTTTTAATTATTTTTTTATATTGAATTGTCTTGCTTGAAATAGTTTTTTTTTTTTTTTTTAAATAAACTTCACTAGGTTTAATATTATGTTGTCTAATGCAATAACATTCATAGAGTGTGTTGCTTTTACTTTGTTGATATCTGTTGATGTTTTGCCTATTTTTTCTTTCTAAGTGTGACAAAAAAGACATGAGAGAGCACTATATGCAAACAGAGCGATTTAAGGTAAAACTCTTTATTTTCTACTAAATCAGTGCATTGACACTGATCAAGTAACTTCAGTGTGTTATTAAAACAGCATCCTAACCTTCAGTGCATGCTGCATGTTTCAGATGGATGTAATCAGTCTCTTTCCACTGGATGTCCTGTACATCTTCACAGGTGTCAAATCACTCTTGCGGTTTCCTCGCCTTCTAAAGGTAAAAAACATGCAGTCCCTAATCTCTTCCCACTGTCACACACAAATATCCCTAATACTCACACTTATTCTGTGTCGCTTTTGCAGTACAATGCATTCTTTGAGTTTAATGATCGTCTGGAGGCTGTGATGAGCAAAGCATACATTTACAGGTAGGGCCAGAGCCACAGCTAGAGGCCACTATTACACAAAGCGAATACCATTTAAAGGCACAGTTCACCCAAATAATGAATATTTTATTTACGCACTGCCGTGTGATTCCAGGGTGATCCGTACGAGTGCGTACCTGCTGTACTCGCTGCACTGTAATGCCTGTGTTTTCTATTGGGGATCTGACTATGAAGGACTGGGTTCTACTAAATGGGTCTATAATGGCAAAGGAAACAGGTGACCTTATCCATCTCAATGCTTTACTGAGTGGTGTGTTGTGCACAGTGTAGATAATGTAATATAACGACTCGTGTTTGTGTCCTACAGTTATATTCGCTGCTACTACTTTGCTGTGAAGACTCTGATCACTATCGGAGGTTTGCCTGATCCCACCACTGTCTTTGAAATCGTCTTCCAACTGGTCAACTACTTTGTGGGAGTCTTTGCTTTCTCCATCATGATCGGTCAGGTGGGACTTATACATGACAGAACTTCTGGGTGAATCTCACTTATCATCAAAAACATGTCAAGGTTATATTTGTCAGGGCTGTAATGATGTGCACAACGAAGGAGTAGAGGAACAAAAACAGTCTTTAATCAATAAATCCACAACAGAAAACTCAGGAGATAGCTGGAGGAACAGTAAACACAACCACTTCTAACACAGACAATACCAAACAATGAAACACAGGAAACTGAGTGCTTAAATACACAGAGGATGATTGACTGAAACAGAAACAGTGTTAACTAATTAAGAACCAAGGAGATTTAAAAGGAACTAAGGAAAACAGGAACACG
This sequence comes from Rhinogobio ventralis, assembly GCA_039654625.1. Taxonomy (NCBI): domain Eukaryota; kingdom Metazoa; phylum Chordata; class Actinopteri; order Cypriniformes; family Gobionidae; genus Rhinogobio; species Rhinogobio ventralis. Next base: position 35,329,699 of record CM077206.1, read on the forward strand.
GAAACTAAACAAACAGAGCATACATGTGACAATATTTCACCCCAAACTCAAAAGAAAGAACAAAGAAATTCTGTTTTTATTCTTCATAAAGAATATGACTAATTTTATTTTCACAATTCCCCAAAAAATCTCATTACTGTAATACAAATGTATACTTCATGTATGATTGCAGATCTAATCAGGGTTATTATAGTTAACTAAAACCATAAAAACAAATTTGTTACTTGAAATAAAATAAACTTCAACTGAAATAAAATATTAAAATATTAAAATTACATTTCAGCCAGTTGCCAAGGCAGCATTTCTCATTTTCATTTAGTTAAATTGATGTACCATAATATCTAAAACTAAAACTGGAGAAAAAATTACTGAAAACTATATAGACAGTATAACAAAAAACTAATTAAAAAACACACAAAAAAATGATAAAACTTAATACAACTAGAATGAAACCAGCAAATATAAATCTAAAAATATGAAAAAATATGAAAAAAACTGTAATAGTATCTCAGTGATAGTATATATTCTGTGTGTATAGCCTATATATATACACTTTCCTAAAGGATTATTAGGAACACCATACTAATACTGTGTTTGACCCCCTTTCGCCTTCAGAACTGCCTTAATTCTACGTGGCATTGATTCAACAAGGTGCTGAAAGCATTCTTTAGAAATGTTGGCCCATATTGATAGGATAGCATCTTGCAGTTGATGGAGATTTGTGGGATGCACATCCAGGGCACGAAGCTCCCGTTCCACCACATCCCAAAGATGCTCTATTGGGTTGAGATCTGGTGACTGTGGGGGCCATTTTAGTACAGTGAACTCATTGTCATGTTCAAGAAACCAATTTGAAATGATTCGAGCTTTGTGACATGTGCATTATCCTGCTGGAAGTAGCCATCAGAGGATGGGTACATGGTGGTCATAAAGGGATGGACATGGTCAGAAACAATGCTCAGGTAGGCCGTGGCATTTAAACGATGCCCAATTGGCACTAAGGGGCCTAAAGTGTGCCAAGAAAACATCCCCCACACCATTACACCACCACCACCAGCCTGCACAGTGGTAACAAGGCATGATGGATCCATGTTCTCATTCTGTTTATGCCAAATTCTGACTCTACCATCTGAATGTCTCAACAGAAATCGAGACTCATCAGACCAGGCAACATTTTTCCAGTCTTCAACTGTCCAATTTTGGTGAGCTCGTGCAAATTGTAGCCTCTTTTTCCTATTTGTAGTGGAGATGAGTGGTACCCGGTGGGGTCTTCTGCTGTTGTAGCCCATCCCCCTCAAGGTTGTGCGTGTCGTGGCTTCACAAATGCTTTGCTGCATACCTCGGTTGTAACGAGTGGTTATTTCAGTCAAAGTTGCTCTTCTATCAGCTTGAATCAGTCGGCCCATTCTCCTCTGACCTCTAGCATCAACAAGGCATTTTCGCCCACAGGACTGACGCATACTGGATGTTTTTCCCTTTTCACACCATTCTTTGTAAACTAGAAATGGTTGTGCGTGAAAATCCCAGTAACTGAGCAGATTGTGAAATACTCAGACCGGCCCGTCTGGCACCAACAACCATGCCACGCTCAAAATTGCTTAAATCACCTTTCTTTCCCATTCTGACATTCAGTTTGGAGTTCAGGAGATTGTCTTGACCAGGACCACACCCCTAAATGCATTGAAGCAACTGCCATGTGATTGGTTGATTAGATAATTGCATTAATGAGAAACTGAACAGGTGTTCCTAATAATCCTTTAGGTGAGTGTATAGGCTATACACACACATAATTTTTTTTTTTTACATAAAAAAACTGTAATAGTATCTCGGTGATAGTATATATTCTGTGTGTGTGTATAGCCTATATTATTTGTCCATGTAAATTGTAATTTCTTATTTAGGTCTTTTGTTTTTGAGCTGAAAAACATCCTAGACATGTTTTTGTGAAATTCACCTTCTAGTTTAATATTACTGTTTTTCATATCATCAACAGAAACATTTAAAAGTGTGACTGCCACTTTAAAAAAGATCAATTCGTGAAACCCCATGCAGTCCCCCAAAGTTGTCCCTCTGTGCTGTGTGTGTACGCATAGATGAGAGATGTAGTTGGAGCCGCCACAGCAGGTGAGGCCTACTACAGACACTGTGTGGACAGCACCGTCAAATACATGAGCTCCTACAGGATCCCCCGCGAGGTCCAGAACCGAATAAAAACCTGGTACGACTACACCTGGAAGTCGCAGGGCATGCTGGGTAAGCAGAATCCGATTGCACTGGACGGTTACATGTATCAATTATTTTTTGGCTGTGTTTTATGATCCGTTTGTCTTCAGATGAACAGGAGTTACTTGTACAGCTGCCAGATAAGATGCGTCTGGATATTGCAGCGGACGTAAACTACAGCATTGTCAGTAAAGTGGCGCTCTTTCAGGTGAGTTTCTATTACCTCTTTCACTCTCATCTTTCTTTCACAGAATGACAAAGTCTGATTTAGTACCGCTGGAAAAACATCATTCCAGTTTAAGGTGGTCAAGCTGGTTTGTGGTCTACTAACTAATCAGTTTGACCAAGATGATTACTAGGCTAAAACAAGCTTCACAGACGGGTTGTCCAGCTGACTAACCATATACACCAGCTCGAACCATAAATAGACTAAATACAAATGTACCAGATTATAGCTGGATCACGCAGGGTCCATAGACCTTCATTTAAACAAATTTAAACTATTTACTAGTGGTTTAAATCAGACGTTTCATCTCCATACAATCCGACATAGATTCTCTTTTAGCCAGCCATACAATATTTTATCAAAACATGCTTTGACAAATGCAACCAAAATAACATTTAATTGAATCCTGTATCTCAATTGGGACATCCACAACAAAAAACACACTTTAGTTTTTTAAATGATATAAAATAATATAGAAAAATAAATAATGAAAAAAACTTTGAATATATATTGATTTTTAAAACATTGCATCAATACATAATATTTTTAGTCATTTGATCACTGAAACCAGACATAGCAACATATTGTTACACCCACTGATCTATATACATTTATATTTATTTTCTTAATACACAACAGCTAACAAAATATGTTCTAAGAACGTTTCACTAACATTCACATTAAGTTATGAAAATGTTATTTCTAAATGTCCAGATTTTTAAGTGTTTCAAAAATGTTTTCCTTCGTTATGCGAACATTAAGGAAACATTCAATTTCATAATTTTGCAAACATTTTAGGAACGTTACTTTTGAATGCTCTCTGAACATTCGAAAGAACGTCAATTGCTCTGAGAACGTTCCCTGTTAGCTGGGACACTCCAGGTCTGGCCTTGTACACATTTTACCATTAAAAAAAGTTTATCTTTGTCATTTTTCATAAAATGTAATAACTTGCTCAACCTCTGAAACAACACTCTAAAAAGTGCTGTCATTTTTAGAGTGAACTTTCCAAGTGCTGTTATTTTTCAACACGTCTCATCATATAGAGATCACTTCTCACCATCCAATCAGTTCCCAATGGATTAACTCATTTTGTTTCTCTTCGAACGAGTTGTGAAAGCTGTTGTTGACTTTAAAGTCTTTGACTCCTGTTCATTCCAGGGATGTGACAGACAGATGATATTTGACATGCTCAACAGGCTGAAATCTGTGGTATACCTTCCAGGAGACTCTGTTTGTAAAAAAGTAAGCAATACGCTACTTTTTTGTGACATTTTATTGTACATGTGCTTTGCTACTGGCTTGCAAAAACATTTTAAAACCTAAATAATCTCAGTATTTGGCCAGTATATTTGAAGGTTTTCTTAGTAAAGGTCTAATCAAACAGCCACCATGAAAGAGCCTTTTATCTGTTAGCGTTTTGAACTGACTCGGCTCTGGCGTTCAGGGTGAGATCGGCCGTGAGATGTACATCATCAAAGCTGGAGAGGTGCAGGTGGTTGGAGGGCCTGATGGGACGACGGTGTTTGTGACTCTGAGAGCTGGCTCTGTGTTTGGGGAAATTAGGTGAGTAATGATCATTATTGGAGAGCATTTACACCTCTTGTGAGACAAAACTACTGATCAGGTCAGTTTATATTATTGCCAACTGATTAAAATCCTATGTGACCTGATGGGAAAGAATACTGTCGCACAATACAATTCGCTCATCCATGTTGTGTAATTTATGTGTAATTTAAATGTTTGTTTACAACTCAGTTACATTATGTAAAAATTAATAGCAATTGAAGATCTTTTGGATGAAATCAGAGAGATTTCTGTCCCTCCATTGACAGCTATGAAACTACCACTTTGACGCTTCAAAAAGTTCATAAAGAGATCATAAAACTAATCCATATGAATTGAGCAGTTTAGTCAAAATTTTCTGAAGAGACTCGATCGCTTTATATGATGAACAGATTGAATTCAGGCTTTTATTCACGAGGTTCATTCTCGTGTTACGCAGCACGTTTGAGCTTCAACAAGAACCAATGAGGTTCATTCTCGTGTTACGCAGCACGTTTGAGCTTCAGCAAGAACCAATGAGGTTCATTCTCGTGTTACGCAGCACGTTTGAGCTTCAACAAGAACCAATGAGGTTCATTCTCGTGTTACGCAGCACGTTTGAGCTTCAGCAAGAACCAATGAGATTCATTCTCATGTTACACAGCACGTTTGAGCTTCCGCAAGAACCAATGAAGTTCATTCTCGTGTTACGCAGCACGTTTGAGCCTTAGCAAGAACCAATGAGGTTCATTCTCGTGTTACGCAGCACGTTTGAGCTTCAACAAGAACCAATGAGGTTCATTCTCGTGTTACGCAGCACGTTTGAGCTTCAGCAAGAACCAATGAGATTCATTCTCATGTTACACAGCACGTTTGAGCTTCCGCAAGAACCAGTGAAGTTCATTCTCGTGTTACGCATCACGTTTGCGCTTCAGCAAGAACTAGTGAGGTTCATTCTTGTGTTACGCAGCACGTTTGAGCTTCAGCAAGAACCAATGAGGTTCATTCTTGTGTTACGGAGCACGTTTGAGCTTCAGCAAGAACCAATGAGGTTCATTCTCGGGTTACGCAGCACGTTTGAGCTTCAGCAAGAACCAATGAGGTTCATTCTTGTGTTACGCAGCACGTTTGAGCTTCAGCAAGAACCAATGAGGTTCATTCTCGGGTTACGCATCACGTTTGAGCTTCAGCAAGAACCAGTGAGGTTCATTCTTGTGTTACGCAGCACGTTTGAGCTTCCGCAAGAACCAGTGAGGTTCATTCTTGTGTTACGCAGCACGTTTGAGCTTCCGCAAGAACCAGTGAAGTTCATTCTCGTGTTACGCATCACGTTTGAGCTTCTGCAAGAACCAATGAGGTTCATTCTCGTATTACGCATCACGTTTGCGCTTCAGCAAGAACCAATGAGGTTCATTCTCGTGTTACGCATCACGTTTGAGCTTCAACAAGAACCAATGAGGTTCATTCTTGTGTTACGCATCACGTTTGAGCTTCAGCAAGAACCAATGAGGTTCATTCTTGTGTTACGCATCACGTTTGAGCTTCTGCAAGAACCAATGAGGTTCATTCTTGTGTTACACAACACGTTTGAGCTTCAGCAAGAACCAATGAGGTTCATTCTTGTGTTACACAACACGTTTGAGCTTCAGCAAGAACCAATGAGGTTCATTCTCGTGTTACGCAGCACGTTTGAGCTTCAGCAAGAACCAATGAGGGTCATTCTCATGTTACGCATCACGTTTGAGCTTCAACAAGAACCAATGAGGTTCATTCTTGTGTTACACATCACGTTTGAGCTTCAGCAAGAACCAATGAGGTTCATTCTTGTGTTACGCATCACGTTTGAGCTTCTGCAAGAACCAATGAGGTTCATTCTCGTGCTACGCATCACATTTGAGCTTCTGCAAGTAACAATGAGGTTCATTCTCGTGTTACGCATCACGTTTGAGCTTCCACAAGAACCAATGAGGTTCATTCTCATGTTACGCATCATGTTTGAGCTTCTGCAAGAACCAGTGAGGTTCATTCTCATGTTACGCATCACGTTTGAGCTTCAACAAGAACCAATGAGGTTAATTCTCGTGTTACGCATCACGTTTGAGCTTCTGCAAGAACCAATGAGGTTAATTCTCGTATTACGCATCACGTTTGCGCTTCAGCAAGAACCAATGAGGTTCATTCTCGTGTTACGCATCACGTTTGAGCTTCAGCAAGAACCAATGAGGTTCATTCTCATGTTACGCATCACGTTTGAGCTTCAACAAGAACCAATGAGGTTCATTCTCGTGTTACGCAGCAACGCTTGAGCTTCAGCAAGAACCAATGAGGTTCATTCTCGTGTTACACATCACGTTTGAGCTTCAGCAAGAACCAGTGAAGTTCATTCTCGTGTTACGCAGCACGTTTGAGCTTCAGCAAGAACCAATGAGTTTCATTCTCTTGTTACGCATTACGTTTGAGCTTCAGCAAGAACCAATGAGGTTAATTCTCGTGTTACGCAGCACGTTTGAGCTTCAGCAAGAACCAGTGAAGTTCATTCTCGTGTTACACATCACGTTTGATCTTCAGCAAGAACCAATGAGGTTCATTCTCGTGTTACGCAGCACGTTTGAGCATCAGCAAGAACCAATGAAGTTTATTCTCGTGTTACGCATCACGTTTGATCTTCCGCAAGAACCAGTGAGGTTCATTCTCGTATTACGCATCACGTTTGAGCTTCAACAAGAACCTATGAGGTTCATTCTCAAGTTACGCATCACGTTTGAGCTTCCGCAAGAACCAATGAGGTTCATTCTCAAGTTACGCATCACGTTTGAGCTTCCGCAAGAACCAGTGAGGTTCATTCTCGTATTACGCATCACGCTTGAGCTTCAACAAGAACCTATGAGGTTCATTCTCAAGTTACGCATCACGTTTGAGCTTCAACAAGAACCAATGAGGTTCATTCTCAAGTTACGCATCACATTTGAGCTTCAACAAGAAGCAGTGAGGTTCATTCTCGTGTTACGCATCACGTTTGAGCTTCAACAAGAACCAATGAGGTTCATTCTCGTGTTACGCATCACGTTTGAGCTTCAACAAGAACCAATGAGGTTCATTCTCGTGTTACGCATCACATTTGAGGTTCAACAAGAACCAATGAGGTTCATTCTCGTGTTACGCAGCACGTTTGAGCTTCCGCAAGAACCAATGATATTAATTCTCGTGTTACGCAGCATGTTTGAGCTTCAGCAAGAACCAATGATATTCATTCTCATTTTACACAGCACGTTTGAGCTTCAGCAAGAACCAATGATATTAATTCTCGTGTTACGCAGCATGTTTGAGCTTCAGCAAGAACCAATGATATTCATTCTCGTTTTACACAGCACGTTTGAGCTTCAGCAAGAACCAATGATATTAATTCTCGTGTTACGCAGCATGTTTGAGCTTCAGCAAGAACCAATGATATTCATTCTCGTTTTACACAGCACGTTTGAGCTTCAGCAAGAACCAATGAGGTTAATTCTCGTGTTGCGCAGCACGTTTGAGCTTCTGCAAGACCCAATGAGATTAATTCTCGTGACAGATTAATTAATGACAGAATTTAAATTTTTTGGTGAACTATCCCTTTAATAGTATAGTAATGTACCAACTGACAGGGTTCCCTGTATAGTTTACATCTTTAGTTTAGTTTTTTTCTTAATATCCAAAGAAATCTGTGTTGAATTAAATCAAAATCTGAATGTAAACAAATCAAGAGCTTGTGTATCGTAATCAAATGATGAAATCTGTGTCAATACCCAGCCCTGTAATGGAGCCCCGCAGTGTGACATTGTGTTATGTGTGAAAAGCCAAACGGACTGTTTTTTGTGTGTGTCCACTCCATCAGTTTGCTGGCGGGTGGTGGTGGGAACCGACGAACAGCTAACGTAAAGGCCCATGGTTTTGCTAATCTCTTCATCTTGGATAAGAAGGACCTGGCAGATATCTTAGTGCACTACCCCGAGTCCCAGAAGCTACTGCGCAAGAAGGCCAAGTGAGGGGATCAGTGCTCAAACCTCAACCAAGAGCCCCAGCAATCCCTACACACGCACACACAAACACAAACACACACACACACACACACTTCATCTAGTGCTCGGAGCCATTTACAGCTCTCTATCACACTCACAGATCTCCTAGTGCTATAGATAGCCATAGCCATGTTTGCTAAATATTGTCTGTTTTCCCCTCATACTGCATCTCTTTCTTTCTGCATCCTTCGCTTACCCTCATTTATCTTTAATGGAAGGAGGAATTAGTGTTTGATTTAGTTTGGAGATAATGAAGAAGCATGATCTGTTGAGTCGCATGATCTGTTCACCCGTGGGACCAATTTACTCTGCATGTGTGTTGAATAATGTTATATAAATGCTTGAGACTGTCAAACCCTATGAAGCTCCACTTTCTGTTACAGTCTCAGCAATGCACATGCTAGTTTACAACTCAACGTCCTGTCATCCTAATGAGTTTGTCTCCTTCCATAGGAAAATGTTGACCAAAGATAAAAAGCCTGCTGATGAGAAGGTTAAAGAGACGGGTGAGATCATCACTCAGCGGCCAGAGACACCCAAACTCTACAAGGCTGCCCTGGAGGTTGCCACAGGACAAACGTTTGTCAAGCTGAAGGAGGCATATAAGGGAGCAACTCTAGAGGTATTTATGATGCTTTAGGCCAAAAACATACCCTGAAGCCAAACAACAGCTCTGATTGAAAAACAGATCATTAATAACTAAAAATATTGTCCTTCACCGTGAATCTCAAATCGGATACAGTGCCTTTGAATGCACTGTGATACTTTAATGACATCAAACATCATTGGTTCTCATGTGTCTTGAGACCAAACCTGAAGAGTCAAACCATATATGATTGATTTTCATTTAATAAGGTCATAAATGTCAACTTAAGAGTCTTTTTGATCTGCATGTGTTATTTAGGTTTGTCAATGGTTTAACTAACCTTTACTGATTTACTGATGGTTTAGATTGTTTGAAAGAGAAAACTGACCTTAGAATTACGAGCATTTCCTAGTTGTTTAGTGGTCAAAAAATCATTGAAATCTTAAAATCTAAAAAATTAGCAATACATGTTTTTTTTATTTTGTGGGTTCCATATACTATTATTTTTATAATCAACAATTATTATGATGTTTATGGGTCAAATTGGCCCTATATGGTTTTAATGAAATTCACCAAAAATCACAAAATTAAAATATTAAATAGTAACCACAATAGTGCACTGCCAACAAGGCTATTGGCTTTGACTTTAGGGACATTTTTTAACACCATGTACTTTATGGTAATTTAATTGTTGCACGTGTTGTTTAGTTGATTTTTTTTCTTATTATTCATATCTTTCCCTATATGGTATATTTAAGATGTGCGTGTGGGAAAATTACTATGACGGCTAAACTTTCAGGAGCGTTTAAAATTGTGTGCAAAACAATCCCACACCCTTGTTTAGGCACTGTTATTTAGTGCATACAAAACAGTATTACATAATTTAACATGAATAGCTATGTAGTATATTACCTCGAAACCAATAACGGTGCCTCTTTTGATAATTGATAACAAAAGTGCTCTGCTCCCATCCAGGTTAAGCTTCTTCATAATTGTGGTGTGCAACAGAGTAATCAATGTAGATTGCAGCCCCATGTTGTGTGAAAATAATCACCACATGATTGCTCTGGAATGCAATAAATCAAGCTTGTGTAGATAGAAGCTAGAAACGTCCTTAGTCATCTTTATTTCCCATAACCCTTCACCCCTGGCTGTATAATGGCATTTTGAATCATTTTAATCTACAGTAAAAAATGATTGTTGAACCCCGGTTTGTTGACATTTGACCAGTCATGCCCCTCACTTCTTTTGTCTATCCTCTCTTTCTCTCTCAGCCGTCCGACAGGGCCTCCACAGGTCCAGTGCCCCCTCCCTCCCCCATGCACCGCCGTTCACCCATTCCCCGGCCCCGCGTGCCAGATGAAGATGACATGGTATCAGAGACCACTGACAGCACCATGATCATCCGCATGACTCCCCGCGTTGAGGGAGAGGAGATCCTCTCCGTGGAGGTCGGTCCTGCAGAGGGGGTGGAAGTGGAGGAGGAAGAGGCAAGCAAAACTGAAGACAAATGAGAGAAAAGAAGAGGGCAAGGACAGAGCAGAGTAGGGTAGAAAGCCTGCAGAAAAGCCCAGTGCATACAACCCTAGTCATACTTTCTGTATTAGTGTGTTGGTGAAATTCCAACAAATGCTTTGCAAACAGGTCATGCCAAACATGTTTTCAAGACTCGTAGAACCCTTTGGAGAACCTCTAGGTACCTTTTCAAAAAGGACAGTTCCCTGAGGAACCCATACATTCCTGCTATAACTCTAAGGGCTATCAATGGTTCTTTAAGTAACCTCATCATAAGACAAAGTTTTTGAGGCATTTGAAACATATTGAAGCTGATACACGATATCTGATGCACTTCCATTTCGAGAGGTGAAAAATATTAAATTTTTATAACCACACTACTGTCTAAGTATTATTATATGAAGGCATCTGGGAGTATTCCAGAAAGAAGGGTAAACTTACTGTCATATAATCCCTAAACTCTCAGTTGATTAACCCTAACCTTTCTTACTCGGTTATCGGTTCCAAAAACTTGTCCAAGTTCAGTCAAATCAAAGTATGTTCACTGTAAACACACAAAGACATTCTCAACAGGAGTCACTCAGGAAATGGATGCTAAAAAGAAGCACGCATTATGCTGTTCACACCATGTCATAATTACCGTAGGCTCGAGATGACAACACGTGACATTCTATTCGGAGCTGTTCATGTCCTCAGACTATGAATTATGCATTTCTATAGCGACACTATCAACTATCCTAAATGAATCTGCAGAGGTCAGGTGGTACAGCGGTCACGTGGTACAAGTAAGAGCTCTCAAAAAATTCCCATCTTACAAGCTGTAATTACGAGTTCTACGAGGACACGAACGCTTTACTTATCCTTTCTTCTTCTTTTGTTTATTGGCAATTTACATTCTTAGTGCATATCGTCATCTACTGTGCAGTTGTGCAATCATTTTTTATGATCATGTTCTAATCTTTAATCAGTTTTTTGTTACTGCAAACAAGAATTATATTGTTTATTTGACGCTAAATTTATGAATTAAAAAAGAGAGACTGATTGAACTAAAAATCAGTACTTGCAAAGATAATATGGCTGTATGATTTTTTGGTTTAGCCATTTTGTTTCCACATTTGTCACATATGTATTTTTTATATTTATATTTTTATATTATAGAAATACATTATATAGAAAACCTTTTGAATGCAAATCCAAGATGTGTGAGATGAGAATAAAACAGTAAATTTAGAGTAATAAAATAAAATAGAGAATAAAATAGAGTACACATTATACAAGTTATAATAGTGCTTTATAATAATTTTTGTATAAGTATATAATATTGTGTGAAATCTGTCATGCCCCATCAATAGGGTATGCATGTGTTGAATACTTCTGAAGTAAACTAACCCTGAAAGTTACCTCAGTTTTTGGAACCGAGAGTTGAGGTTATATGTTTACTTATCTGTAAACTTACCCGGATATGTGACATAACCTGCTTTCTGGAATACCCCCTGTAGGGTATTGGGTGTGGCCAAGAGCCGTGAGAAAGGAGCGAGGCCGGTGGTGCGAGTGCTATTGAGCACAACACTGGTTGCGAGTCTCACATAGGAGCTCCGGAAGGATAAAATGAGGAGTGCCAACATTGCTCCATTCCCACGGATCTCTTGGCCCCACCCTGCTTGCCACCCCGCCTCCCCCCCCCCCCCCCAAACATTACTTATACTCATCTCCCAACTGCCATTGGAGAGATAAACGTCTCAAACTCCCAGTGTTGCTGTGTGAGTAATGTTTTGAAGGCTCCACAGTGTTTACATTTGTCAGTGGAATGAACCTGTTTGCTCACCTCTAGCTGTCACTGTATATTAAGGTGGGATAGGTAAAAGTATTTCAACATGGAAAAATTACACACATCACCTTTTACTTCCCTTTAAGGACTATGATTGATGTTTAGGACTGAAGGGCCATTAGGGTCAGCAGAACTCCCTGTGTAATGGAAAGTATTCTTGACTATTTTCAACAGCACATGCTGCTCTAACTCAAAGACTGCCTGCTGCTCTGCATCTTATTCCAACATCCTGTCTGTTATTGCCTTAGCGGATTCCCTCTGTACACATGCTCTTGTACACACATTTACACAAGGACCTTGTAAAGTTATTTCTAGTTAAATCAAATATATAATTTACCAAAAAAGAAAATCCTGGCATCATTTACTCAGCCCCATGTCCTTCCAAACGTGTTTTACTTTCTTCTGTGGAACATTCAAGTAGTTTAAAATATTTAAATATATTAAAACATTAAAATATTTTGAGAAATGGAAATCAGTGTTTGTTTGTTTTTTTCCTTTTTGTTTTGCTTTTACATACAATGGAAATCAATGGTCACCAAAACTGTTTGGGTGAATAAATCATGCAAGAATTGGCATTTTTAGGAGACTATCCCATTAACATTATCCTATTATTTTTTGTCTTGTCACATTAGATGCATATTAACATTTGTTGTGTTACATTACCATGTGGAGGGGATTTTCATGCTTTATTGAATACAAATGTTACATTTCTTTTAAAAGGTGAGTCTAGAAAGCTGAACAAATTTGTTATGGTCTCTCTCAAAAGACTTGTGAAAGTCACATGGTGAAAATTCCCCGTGTGCTTTGATATGTACTACGAGTACTAATCAATTATGAATGATTTTTTAGTGTTTCCAGGTCAGTTCATGCTGAACTACTAGTGTGAATGGACACCAAAGAATCTATAAATGGAAAGTTACTGTCTACTTTTAATTTGTATTTGTTGAGAATCCTTCATGTGCGTCTCAGACAGCCCTCATTTCTTTATAAGAGATTAGAAGGAGAATGGGCAGGAATTAGGTTGATTGTATGTAATAGCTGGTCTATTTTTGTATACAGACACGTAAACAAGATTGCCTGAGCCCTGTGACGGGCCCACTAACTACTCTTAGAGTATAGCTTATTTTTTAGTCCCAGGAGAGGGGGCCAACCCATAAAGATTTTGTCATGGCCCACGGCCACTGTGATAAAACCTGGATGTATGTGGAAAAAAAGTGTTTTTATAATCAAAAGTGAACTCTTGTAAAAGCTCTAAATGCTCCTGGAAATCCCTTGTCCAATTTAGACACAGACTGAGACATACACACTGACAGGAAGAGCACAGGAAGAATGAGGATTTTTTTCATTGTTCCTTTCTTGCTCCACAAGACCAGAGGCAGGAAATATGTAAAGGCGGGAATCTGAGGGACAATCCTGGGTTTGTTAAGTGACTGCTGAACAACTATGCCTACACTTTACAGCAGCATGCAAGGGCTGTTAAAGGGATAAATACCTCAAAATTGTAATTCTGTCATCATTTCCTCAAACTTTTTCTTCTGTGGATCAACAAAGAAGATATTTTGAAGAATATATCAGTGTTTTTATCTATACAATCAAATTCAGAGCATTTCAATGTTGTTTTGGACATTCTTGTTTGTTTGGTTGTTTTTGATATTCATTATATGGACAAAAACAGTTGAAACATTCTTCAAAATATTGTATTCCTGCAGAAAAAAAGGAAAGTTTGGTTTGGAATTACATGAGGGTCAGTTAAAGGAACACGCAAGTTTTGGGGACTTTTGGGACGTATCCCCCAGAGTTAGATAAATCCATACATACCATTTTTATCTCTGTGCGTGCCATAACTCTGTCTGACGCACCCACCGCTAGCCTAGCTTAGCACAAAGACTGGAGGTAAACGGCTCCAGCTAGCCTACTGCTCAATAAATGACAAAATAATGGCAACATTTTCCTATTTACATGTTGTGATGTGTATAGTTACATCGTGTACTAAGACCGACAGAAAATGAAAAGTTGCAATTTTCTAGACCGATATGGCTAGGGACTATACTCTCATTCCTGCGTAATAATCAAGGAACTTTGCTGCCGTACTATGGGTGCAGCAGGCGCAATGATATTAGCAGTGCCTGAAATAGGCTAACTTCCGTCAACATAACCAACGTGACAACCTGCTTGCACAGAGAGCGTGCTGGGGACTATTTTCAGGCGCTGCGTAATATCATTGAATAAGCTTAAGTCCCAAAAAGTCGGCGTGTTCCTTTAATGGTAACAGAATTTTCTTTGTAGGGTGAACTTTCCCTTTAAGATGTTTCAGTTGTTGTCATCTGTCTGAAAACAGATTTTGGCAGATTCCGAAATCGCCCCCTAAACCCTCAATCACTATTCCCTAGTCCACTAATACAGTTCACTTGAAGGAGTGAATGAAAACGAGTGAGTGAATTGTGTAGGCTACATCAGCAGTAGGCTACACTCATTATTGCGGTGCAATGTGGGATTGAATGAGTGCACTCGATTACGTCCACTATGGTTTCGGACACCACTACAAATGGCTGTCCCCTCAAATAATGCCCTATTTGGAGGGTATAGGGGGCGATTTCGGATTCAGCCCTGGTTATTTAAATCCACAAAAAAAAGAAGCTTTAGATTAACCTTTCATTGTCACAATAATTGTTTTATGGTTCACAGTTTAAACCCTTTGGAATACATTTTAATGTTGTGTATAGGCCCTTGTGTAAATGAAAAGAGAAAATATCATTGCTTTTATAATTGATGCGCTGTAAATTGTGGAGTCAGATAAGACTAATGAAAATGATGTTATTTCGCTTTATTTGCTAATTTAATACCAATTTGCAAAATATAAAAAAAGGTTACAAATCCTTTTTTTTTTATTGATTGATTGATGTAGAAATGCAGAATAATACATATTCTTAATCAAAACTTTTCTTTAACATTTTAAAATAACTAAAATGTGGGTTATTTTCAGGTTTAAATATTAGATTTTACAAAATCCCAGATTTATTAGTCTCAAACTTATACACTCCATGCATTGTATATGTGTATATACAATGCTTATCAAAAAGGGTGTCCAGCAACATGCCTCCTTAAAATGTATCCACAAACATGTTGTGTAAAATGCTCTTGATAACACACATTTTACTTGTATAGCTTCTAAATAAAAGACATTTATCCTACCCACAGTGACAGTTCTTGTGGTCGTGTGTATAATTGCATGTCTTTTTAACATCATCAGGAGGGATGACTGAGAGTTTGAGTTAATGAGGACTGAAAAGTGGCCTGTAGTCTCTAATACGATAGGAAACGCGTTCATTTTCCCTGCATGAACAGGAGGAGCGAGCGTTTGCGTCACTGCAGTCAGTCAGCTGTGTGCGCGCGTCTCGTGCTGCATGTTTCACTCAGGCGTGTTTATCTTCACTTCACGAGACACTTCCAAACTTTCAGCTCTTCAAACCGCGAGATTGAACTCTGCTTTTTCAACAAGTGGATAAAAGAGTGGAATAAAACTTGAAGGAAACCGTTTAAGGAGGAGCAGGGCGGAGGAAGAATTGTGTCGTGCTGGCCTGAGACGTAAGCACATTCTTTCACTTATGCCGCACATGCTTCATATTTTGTTATGAGGTATATTAAAGCGTTATGTGGTGAAACCATGGCGACTGTATACAATTAGTGTAAGACAAATGCAACTGTCGCGGTTATAGCCAATTCTGTTTTTTCGCCAGTGCTGTCAGTCCTGCAAACTAATTTAATAAAGTAAATATTAAGTTGCAAAACATCCTGAATCATAAACTAAACATTCCGTTTCTCTGTTTGAGATCAAAGTATTGGCTTGCCTTTTTTTTTGAAAGAGCAGCTGTATCTTCTCTAGTCTGTTATTATTATACCTCTATACGTGCCTAAGCCTTAAATTATAAGCTACACTGTGTTTTCATCGCACGACTGTTTAACTGGTAAATGACGGTTTATACAGCAGTATTTTGGGTGTATCAAAGTCCGGGTGTGCCCGGTACAAATCCAGCGGATGTTCACCGAACTAGTCATCATGTAATTTCGGAAAAGTCATATCAGTTGAATCAGTTTAGACTGGCTTTTATAAAAAAAAGGCCGTGAGCGGTTTCCACTTCCAGGGCTGCTTTAACGTCTTTGATTAGATAGTGGCTCAAGTTTGTGATTGAACGTGATCACGTCGAGTGTGAAATGTGTTCCGGACAGCGCGTGCTGTTTGTAAAAACGCTCCAGTTGTTTATGTCCGTTGGGACAGTTCACCCAAAAAGGAAAATTCGGACATTTACCCATGTTTACTTCATGTTATCCAGGGTTTTTCTCAAGCCGTACGGTAGATTTGTGTGAGAAACAGACCAAAATGTAGTTTATTCACTCATAATCTGAGCCCACTTTTTTTTTTTCTTCTTGCAACTGACAATTCAGACTTTTCCAATGCAATTTTGAGAAAAAACACGACAAGATATAGGCCTAGACTTGAACTTGAAATTCTGAATTGCGAGTTTAAAGTCCCCATGAAATCAAAATGGAAGTTTTTTGTTGTTGTTGCTTTTAGTTATCTATAAGCTAGTGTGCTACAAAACCGTGTCAAGTGTCAGTTCGCATTTAGAAGATATAAACGTTCAAAACGTAGTCACTTCCGCCAATATGGAGCAGTGATTCTGATGACATCACTGCACCTCAGCATCTCATCAGATTTTCTGTCCAATCAAATGCTCTCTAGAATCTGAAGCCACACCCCCTACATTACAAATAGATGCTGAAGCTGCAGCTTAAGTCAGTCACTTAAATCAGTTAAGACATTTACTATTTTCTATGGTGAATGGCACATAGTGCACTATATAGAGGATAGGGAACGATTCAGATGTAAATATGCTTTCTATTGGGGCGAATGAAGTCGTTAGTGTCACGTGAACCACCGCAGCTTCGGTGCGGAGATACAATAACACAGCGTCCGCAAAATGTATATTTTAAAGCGATTATGTATATTAAAGAGATTAGGAGGAGAAGCGGTTAGGAGGAAACTGCGGCTTTACCGAGCTCAACGGCTCTGGCCGAGCTGTGGTATAAACTAAACATTATTGGCCATTTAAAGAAAGGCGAGGGGCTGTTCAATATGTCCCGCCCTGTCTTCCTGTTTCAGTGGAAATTGTTAACGATTATGTCTGTGTGTTTCAAGGCACTTCAGTGGGCCTTTAAATCTCACAATTCGGAGAGACGTCAGAATTTTAATCATATTTGTAAGTTAGTCAGAAATAAATTTTTTCTTTTATTTTTATTCCATAGTAGGAAAAAAAAACAGAATTGCGAAATGTAAACTAGGCGTAAACTAAACTATTCCATGGCGGAAACAAGCTTCCATATATTTGGATTCAGAAGATGGTATATAGACCTATTTTATGTTTGCAAACAGCGATGACATTTTTTTTGTGGGCGGAGCCTACCTGGTTGCAGAAAATGACAGTTCTGCCGTAGCAATCTGTGGAAGCCACGGAATAAAAGACAAAAAAAAAGTTAATTTCGAGTTTATATCTCGCAATTCTTAGAAGGATAAACAGATTTGTGAGAGATATTCGTTATTCTCTCTTTTTTCCTCTGAATTGCGAGTTTATATCCCACAATTCTGACTCTCTTCCCTTCAGAATTGTGATATAAACTCTTTGTGAGTTATAAAGTCAGAACTGGGAGATATAAACACGCAAATGCAAGAAAAAGAGTCAAGAATTGTGAAATAAAAATGTTATAGGCTATGTTTAAAAGTTACCTATGTAAAATGTTATAGGTTTAAATATTATTTCATGCTGTAATTGCTATGTATGTATGTCCCCTATGAACTGCATATGTGAATATTATGTAGACTTGCTGTTTACATCAAATTCATGCTTTAATAGTACTAATCATTGCAGGTTTTATCAAACGTCTGTGTTTAGCTTTAAAGGGCATCTTCGACGGAATTCTATAAAAATGAAGACCGTGTTTTTTTTTGGCATTCTGATTCTGACATACAAAGGCACAACAAAACATTTTTCTCTTATTCTGTGGATTTTGCCCATTTTCCTCCACTTGTTACACTATTTTTCTGCAGCCTCTATGCGCGCGCAGCTGCAAGTGACATAGCTGTGACGTCTGCTCCAAATGGGTCTATAGCTTGTGTGTTATTTTGAAAATAATTTTATGGTGCTTTTGTTGTCAAAAAAACAAACTGAATGCAGGAACGCATCTTCTGTGAATGCCTCTCTACACTAAAATAGAATGTTTTTTCACTGTCTTGCGCCATGAGCAGTTTAAGCAAGATGCGTCATATTCAGAAACCAATGAAACTATCTGCTAGAAATGCGTAACTGCCATTACAATGCATTGCAGACAGCACTTTGTCAGTTATAATCCATAAGTTTTTCCGTGTTTGATGGGGTGTGATACTGAGACGTGTTGGGCCGCTTTGTCCAGTTTGTAGTCTATCATTCCCGAATATGCCCTTAAGTACATTCCTCAGTGAGGAGTCAGTGAAAACATGGCACTGATGCTTTTTGTCCTAGAGCTCTGTATGTGTTTGTTGTGATCAGGGGGGGAACATACACAGTCAGTTTGCTGTCAAAATGGATGCCTGTCATGTCTTGTCTTCCTCAGGCAAACCGAGCTGACCAAGGTAATTCCTATACTGCTGTTGTGTAGAGTGAAACATGCTCAGTCAGAAGCCATAGTGTGTCTGATTTGAGTGAATTGTTCATTTGAATTGGTTACCATCAGTCTGAATCAAAATTATTTTAAAAGACGTAACTACTAATCACAAACGACTAAAAAAATCAAGAAAAAGACAATGCATTCATCAAAAAGTGATGCTTTGGGGTAACATTAATTAACATCTATTAATATGAGCTCATAAATTGAATGTATAATAAACAAAGGACAAAAATGTTGTTTAAAATAGTTTTGGACCTCATGCATTGAGATGCTGCTGTCACTGCTTGACATCAACTACCAGTTATTATTGCATGACGCTGCATTTAAAATGACCATGTTTAAAAAGATAATGAGTGACATCACTCATGGTCTTACCTTAATTGTGGTTAGTAATATAATTAAAGAATATCCTATGTTACATTACCTTAATTTTCTTTTCCCTAATTATACATTAGTTCAACTTTGTAAACAACTGAACTCTATGAGACACCCTGTCACACCCCTCTATATACTGGCAATACAAGGAAGACTTCGTTACATAATTGCTGTGAATCACTGT
Source organism: Rhinogobio ventralis (assembly GCA_039654625.1). Taxonomy (NCBI): domain Eukaryota; kingdom Metazoa; phylum Chordata; class Actinopteri; order Cypriniformes; family Gobionidae; genus Rhinogobio; species Rhinogobio ventralis. Next base: position 35,348,935 of record CM077206.1, read on the forward strand.
CCTCTATCCAGGAAACCAGCTCACACCAACAGATGGTGCTGTGCTCCATGGTCTCTACATTTATGGGCCTGTATCTTCAATATGCCAAAGAAAGATGCAAAGCTTTTCTGTGGATACAGATGTTCTTTATTGGCAGTGATGGTTCCATGCAGAACCTTTAACATCTTCAATGCACAAAAGGTTCTGGAAAAAGGTTCTTTAGATTATAAAATATTCTTCACAGTAAGAAAAAATAGTTGTTTACTAAAACATTCTTTGGGGTACCAAAAATGGTTATTATATGGCATTGCTGCAAAAAAGAGCCCTTTTGGAACCTTTTTTTAAAGTCACCATGAAATCAAAATTGACCATTCTTATTTTTTATGGAATATTGCAGTATTTACTGTAAATGTTTTTTTAATTCATTTGCTTCTATAACGTCCCCGCCCTCTTGCAGCGACATCTCTTCTCTAATGACGTGTTTTGATGTGAGGGCGGGGCAACCTGTCACTCACATGAGATCGACCAATAATACCAAACCATAACCATCAAACCAATTCCCCACGGACAAAATCACACCCCGCCCTACATTTCTTTTCTAGTTTGAGAAGCCATTTCACTCATATACGTCACAATAGGGATGAAAAGTTTATTGCAACTTTCGTTTCATGTCGACTTAGTGTAAGAGAAAGAATCAGTTTCATTGGTCTAAAACATAATGTTCTTATTTTAGGCTAGACAACTGAGTTTAAACAGCCTAAAATACTTTTCTGGTTGAGGCATTGATTTATTATCCTTTCCTTTAGTATGCTCTGGCAGTCTCTGGGCAGAAGTAAACTTTACTAGGTGCTTCTGTAAAGAGTGTGCAACAGATGTCAGACACCCAGAACATGGCTGGCTCGCCACATGCGCGTACATATATGTCTGTACGCCTCAGTGGAGACTCTGACTCACTCATGAGGTCACTGCTCATTGGCAGTAGGTTGGGTAAAACCTTTGTTTCCACTGTTTGACTTTTCATAGTTTACACTGATCCTGACTTTTCTGACCTGGGCTGCCAAGACCAGTATTCTCTGAAGAAACCAGTTCCTTGAAAATGTATGCACTTAAGCTGTTTCTTCGACAAGAAGAAAAAAGTTGAGGCATTGCATCATACATTAGTGGGCATTATCCCTGTAATTTTGAGGTTTCCCACCCTTTTCTGTTACTCTGTAATTTGCTCCTGAAATAGCACACACTGAGGCCATTGTGTGTCAGCAATACTAAATTCATTGCTGCATGGAGACGAGGTTGTACACGTCTCTGCTGACTTTCCCTTTCTGAACTCACTGCCTCTTTGCATTAATTGTGAAGGGCTTGAATGAGAGTGGTGGCAGCTGTCAGCTTTTCCTAATCCCATGCTCACTTTGCTGAAATATTTCTGCTCTAAGCTGCTTAACTGAGGTGGTCGTGTTCGGCTTAGCCTCTTAACTTGAAGTTGCATACCTGTGTGTTTGCATAGCACCTGCACACACTTTATAATTCATTGATGGATCAAGCTAACAGTGAGATTCCAGTGAAAGTTTTGTGCAAATATTTGTCTTTCATGTTTTCTGTGGAGCTAGATCTACATCAAAAAGTATTTGGATACTAACACACTTAAAGGAACACGCCGACTTTTTGGGAGCTTATTTACCGTATCCCCCAGAGTTAAATAAGTCCATACATACCATTTTTATCTCCGTGCGTGCCATAACTCTGTCTGACGCACCCACCGCTGGCCTAGCTTAGCACAAAGACTGGAGGTAAACTGCTCCAGCTAGCCTACTGCTCAATAAATGACAAAATAACGCCAACATTTTCCTATTTACATGTTGTGATGTGCATAGTTACATTGTGTACTAAGACTGACGGGAAATGAAAAGTTGCAATTTTCTAGACCGTTATGGCTAGAGACTATACTCTCATTCCTGCGTAATAATCCAGGAACTTTGCTGCTGTACCATGGGTGCAGCAGGCGCAATGATATTACGCAACGCCTGAAAATAGTCCCCAGCACGCTCTCTGTGCAAGCAGGTTGTCACGTTGGTTATGTTGACGGAAGTTATCCTATTTTCAGGCGCTGCGTAATATCATGGCGCTGCTGCACCCATAGTATGCCACAAGGAGGCTAAAGGCTGCAACCTCTAGTGTAAGCTGCTAGAGCGTCTCTTGACATGAGGGGAGTTTACCTGCACAGCTCTCACTAGCTGGCCTCCATTACACTATCATGACAGATATATTTCAGAACCAGCCGCTATCAAAATAATCTGGCTGCGGGCGCGGGCCAGATATTATTGCTAGCAGGCCGCTTGTTGCCGACCACTGGTGTACATGCTCTGCAACAATGCTTAGGTAGGTGATACGTGACAAAGGAACATCCGCATGGATGGCAGGACCCAAGGTTTCCCAGCAGAACATTGCCCAAAGCATCACACTGCCTCCGCCGGCTTGCCTTCTTTCCATAGTGCATCCTGGCCCCATGTGTTCTCCAGGTAAGCGATGCACCCGGCTATCCACGTGATGTAAAATGAAACATGATTCATCAGACCAGGCCACCTTCTTCCATTGCTCTATGGTCCAGTTCTGATGCTCACGTGCCCACTGTTGGTGCTTTCGGTGGTGGACAGGGGTCAGCATTGGCACCCTGACTGATCTGTGGCTATGCAGCCCCACACACAACAAACTGCGATGCACTGTGTATTCTGACACCTTTCTATCAGAACCAGCATTAATTTGAGTTACAGTAGCTCGTCTGTTTGATCGCACCACCCGGGCCAACCTTCGCTCCCCAGTCCCCATGTGCATCAATGAGCCTTGGCCACCCATGACCCTGTCGCCGGTTCACCACTTTTCCTTCCTTGGACCACTTTTGATAGATACTGACCACTGCAGACCGGGAACACCCCACAAGAGCTGCAGTTTTGGAGATGCTCTGACCCAGTTGTCTAGCTATCACAATTTGGCCCTTGTCAAACTTGCTCATCCTTATGCTTGCTCATTTTTCCTGCTTCTAACACAAAATGTTCACTTGCTGCCTAATATATCCCACCCACTAACGGGTGCCGGGATGAAGAGCTAATCATAATTTTATGCCTGATCGGTGTATATCATATCATTTCATTGCATTAGATAACAAAATATTACACTAAATTGCATTTATTTAAAAACAGATACCACAAGCATACTATTAGCAAAATATTTTTATAAGCAAAACAATACCTATTGTTCAAAATGAAGACAGAAATGTGGCATTTTCTAGTTGTTGAATATTAGTTAATTGTTTATGTGATGATCTACACCTGCATGAAACATGATTTTTACAAAACTTCAGTTAGTTAAATGTCTATGCAAAAATTACTAAAAAAAAAAGTTAATTATGAGGAAAGGTCTAGCATTAGGTTTGATATTTAGTCATCTTAATATATTTGTTGCATTTTTTAAATGAATAACTCGCCCAAATATGAACATTGATGTTCCAAACCCATATAACTTATTTTCTGGGAACCCAAAGGGAGAAATTCTGAAACATGCACCGGCCTTTCTTCTCCATGCAATTGCAAATTAGTGGAGAGACTAAAGCCTTCAAGTTTCAAAAAGGATTAGGAGGAAGGAAGGAAATTCATACATGTTTGGAACTACATTGTGAAGATGTTGAGCCCATTTGTTTAAACGGCCTTAAAATGATATCCACTATTGGATTTGCATTGTTTTATACAGCAGCACTGCAGTCTTTGTGTTTATTGACCTGTCATATTTCATGTTTTTATCAGCTTAGCTCACATATCACATAACACACGTAATGCCAGTGAATGGAAAAATCCTTAAAGTAGTTTGCATTTGGAATCTTGGAAAGTTGAATCGCAACATGACCGATTTTAAACTAAATAGATGGTGTATAATAATATCTGAGTGAAAATCTCAAATTCTTCTGGGACAAAAGAACCTTTAGTCTTTTGGTAAACTAACTCTGCATAGATATGTTATTGATTGAACTAATTTATGTATCATTTCTAATGGAATTTATACAATTCTACAGTAATATAGTGTTATGGAGAATGCCTCATATAGTTTTCATTTGCATTGTGTTGCAGTTGGTTGGTTAAGTAAGGTGGCCTCTTGGTGACCTGTTTCGCACTTTGTCAACATTTATATTTATATGGTTCTAGTGGTGCCATATTCTTGGTTTATTATTTTTATTATTATTATTATTATTTCCACTGAAGTAGATTTCAGTCATATCTTGTATAACCCTGATCTGATTGTACCTTTTAATTGGTTTGCTCACAGACAGATTTTACTTATTGCTCTATTAAAATACTGCATTCATTTGCAGTGAAATTATTTTCGTTGTAAACTTTTTTTTTTTTTTCTTTTTTTTTCACATTTATATAGAACATTAATAAGATGTGAAATGTTCTATTTAGTCTGTTGAGTAGCTGCTGTATCGTTTATTTGGGTTAGAACAGGCATTCTTCTTGTTTGTCCTTGGTCTAAAGTATTTGACATGCCCCTAAAAAGGTTAATGAACCAGAAGGTCTTTTGTTAGTCCTCACATGCAGTGAACGTGACACTTTTTTTGTTTTTTTTTTCCTTAAGTTTAACCACAAGGCTGTAGTAATCCGTTATGACTACAAATCAAAATTCAGCCTTCAATATTGACACTGTCAGTTCTTACTGTGAGCCATTCTTTTGGTCGTCCATTTCCATGTTATTTTCTATTTATTGTCACACAGCAGAAGCATGATGGACAGGTTTGTAAGACGTAGTTCATCTAGGTCATCTCGCCATGGCAACGACCAATCAGGGACCAGCTTCTTTATCCTCAGTGGTGCATTTAAAAACTTTGAGTTCATTTTCCTTTTTTTGCATAGATGCAAACACAGTCGTTACATCATCGGCTAAGAGACGCTTCGCTATCTGTACTGCAGTGACAGATGGACACCATGAGAAAAGGGAGGGAGAAAGAGTGAAATGCATTTTCGCTCTCAGCAAAGGTGTGGGACTTCACCAGAAACACAGGAGCAGCCGGGCTGTGACTGTTTGGAGTTTGGAGTCATATGGACCACAAACTGGGATAAAGGCTATCAAAACCAGGCATTATGACAGAAGAAGTGGTCTGACCTGTGAGCGTTTTGTCCCTGCAAGCCAACGACTAAAAAATACAATAAAACCATTAGTGACGCAAGAGGAGGCAAAGATTTGTTTGATATCAGCTTGTGCCAATGGCGATTACGACACTGCTTGGATTTCATGATTACTCGAACTGATTTCTGTGGAATACCTTGGGAAGTTCTCCAAAGAAGAGGCATGAAGACATAAAAGATAAGGAAACCCAACATTCAGAAGCCTTTCCTGATTGGCAAACCATTCACTCATCTATTATTCCGCAAGTGTGTGTGTGTGTGTGTTTGCATTGGCTTACATGAGCTTGTTTATCAGGGTGTGTCTTTATAGATGTGCCCAGGTAGGTTAAAATGGCTTTGTGGGGTTTAAAAGCAGGTGCGCATTAGTCGGCCCTCCCTCATCCTCTCTCGAGTGAGATTGGGAGATGTGAGAGGCCATCTCATTTGCTGGTCAGATCATGGACAGATTATCAGCCTAAATGAGCATTAGAAGACGCTCTGAGGCATCGGAATAACATGTACTGAGTCTCACCATCTAGAAGGCGTTTTCCATGTGAATACAACGAAGAACTGGCGAGAAAAGAAGCAAAAAGGAAACTATTTTTTGGGAACTTTATTCCAAAACAGGTTGTTTGGATTTGTCCTCCTTTTTGGACTTCAATTTGACAGAAAGGCTCACCATTAAACATGCACAGCGCAGTAGAGCTGATATCACGACTGTAACTTCAACCAGAAGATAGTGTTCTGTGCTCACACTGACCCTGAAACGAGATCAGCCGGAATGTCTTTTAAAGGTTACTCCATCTCTGTCTGACTGAACGTGTTGTTGGACCCGTTTGTGACTCTCAGCACCACCATGTATGTGCTGTGCACCCTGGTGTTTCTGTCTCTCCACAGCCTGTTTAGGAGACCCAGAGACCTGGAATCCTCTGAACCCAAGGCGATTCAGGGCCCTGAGCAGCACAGACAGGATGTAGCTAAAATGGGACGCAAGAAGAGGAACAAGCACACCTTGCCTGGAAGTTCTGGAGCACTAGAGACCGCTAGAGTCTCTAGACAGCATGACTTTGAAAGATGCCTGGATGGACCCCACAGAGCAAGTAAAAGATCTTTTCACCTGGATAATGTGCAAGAGAAGAGGAAGAGAGCACAGGTGAGATTTGAAAATGGAGATCAGCACAGTTTGCGGTTGATCTTCAGTGCTGTTTACTTTGCTGATACATGATGAAGATCGCCATTCAATGAAGTTTATTTAAGGTTATTGTTGTTTTTACTGATCCGTTCAGGAGCTACTGTCTGCCAGCTACTGGAAAACCTCCATTTAATCCAAAATCCCATTATTTATTAGTGTTGTATTATTGATTTGGTGAAACATTAGATGCTTTACTGGTTTAAGCTGAGCTTCCTGTTCTGAGTAAGAATTTCCTCCGTTGCTGTTATTTCAGAATGTCTAGTAGAGCTATTTTAGCCAATTGGATGCGTTTCAGAACGTCTCATCCAATTGTTTTCAGTAGTTTGTTACTTCTAGAGTAATTCAGAATGTGAATGACTTATGAGTTTGTTCTTCTTGCAGAGTGTACATGGGGATTGTCGTTTACCTGGAATGATTATTATCGTCCTGTCCCGTTTCTAATGTTCTTTGCTGTCTGATAGATCGTTTTAGCAGATAAAATCCTGAGTGGTTATGTAAGCAGTGGGTTAATCAGAGAGCTCCCTGTCCTCTTTAATCGTAATTTAATTCATACGTAATGCACTCAATCTACTGTTGTTCCCTTCCCTCAGTGTTCTTTGCTTTCACTTGTTGGATCAGCAGAAATCTCTCCTTGCTGGAATTGGTTTGACAGAACGCTTATTTCACCATACCCTCAATTCTAGGAAAAATCGTTGGTTGCAGTGCTCCCCCTACCCTCACCCCCTGAAATGGTTCTTTTAAAATGGTTTACTTAAAGGTTTTTTTTGAGGAGCCAAAACATTTTCTTGTGTGGTATTGCTGCAAAAAAAAAAACACACACTTTGGAGCCTTGGGGCCAGATTTACTAACCGCTTGCGCCAGCGCAAACCCGTTAAAAAAAATACTGTCAGGATTTAATAAAGACACAGTGAAAAATTTATACTGAAAAGGCGTGGACATTTTTGCGGCTGACTTTATTGCATGTGCATTTGTTTCCCTTTCAGGTGAAAAATGTATGGAATGAGAGTATTTAAATGAATCACGCAAGGTGATTTACAAAGGTTTGCACTCTTAAATTTACTGGTGTTTGCGCCATTATTTACCGCCCAAAAAAAGCATGTCTTAAACCAGACACTAACGGGTAGATTGTGGAATTTATGGAAATGATCCGGCTGCATCAGTGTTCTTTAATTTTGCGCGTCGTCAGTAGATCACATGCAGATCTGTCCACTCACATCTGCGCTTTTATGGAATTGCGCTCTCATGCTAATTTGCCCTGTTTAGTAAATCTGGCCCCATATTTTTAAGAATGCAAAGAACCTTTTCCACTATAAAGAACCTTTTGTGCAATATAAAGGTTCCATGGATAGTAGGTGAAAGCAAACTCTTCTAGCAATGCTATGTCAGACCCACATTCATTAAGACGTTTTAGGGGTGTCAAATACAAATTTGAATTTCGAATATTCGTTGAATATAAAATAAAAATTTGAATGCAAAAACAGTGCATTGAATTTTAGGTGTGCTTCAGGCAGCCTTATTCGTGGCGCACGAGATATGATGGGAATGTAAGAGTTGTTACATTTTAATGTGCTATTTCTTAGCCAATCCAGTTGAAGCCACTTGATGCAACTCTGTGTTGTTTATTCAAAACATTGCAGAAGTTAAGCTCAATGTGGAGATTTTCTGCACTGCTTTTCCATTGTGTTCTATGTAAACATGCGCTATACGGACAGCTTTGACCATTGTACGCGTGTCTCATTCAAGAGCCACATGTTTAGAAAGCCATGTAAAGTTAAAAGAAGTTAAACTTTTTAAAAAACATGTCTCAAGATTTTGTGGGCGGTTTTCCATTCCACTGCATCTCATGTTTTTAAATGCAAAAAAGTGTGATTTGTGCTTCATCTCTGTATTAAACTATGCGTAAACACATGATGCTGTTTTGTTCGTAATTGTTTATGCAATTTACGAAATTATATTTGATTTATAAATGGTAGTTTAAACCTTTTATGCAGGTTTTTTTTTTTTATACAGACGGTCATGTTATTTCATTGCTTTGAATAAACAATTTAATGTGGTTCATTAATATTTTGCTCATTGCGTCCTCTTGTGGCCTCAGGAGACAAGCCAAAAGCTTTTTTTTCCCTAACTGAAATGATGCCTTTTAAATTTTAATACAATTTGAATATTAGTAATATTAATTAAGTATAAAATTCTAATTTTTCAGCCATTTTGACAGCCACAAGTGATGCTCTTGTTACTGTAAACGTCAGCTTTATGGAAAGTTTTGTCTTTTAACAGTAACCATTTGAAGAGGATCTTGCTCAGCAAGTGTTTATGGCTGGATATCAGAAAAACGTGGTTTTATATCATAGATATTTAAAAGGAACTATTGCTCGTTGTGTAAATCACAGCAAAACTGCACATTTTCAATGGGATAGTTCAAACAAAAAAAGAAAGAAAAAAAAAGAAATTAAATTATTTACTCAACCTCAAGTTGTTCCAAACCTGTATGAATTTATTTCTTCTGCTGAACACAAAAGATATTTTGAAGTAGGGAAAAACAAAAAAAAACACTAATGGAAGTCAATGGGCCCATCAACTCTTTGATTAACATCATTCTTCAAAATATCTTCTTTTGTGTTCAGCAGAAGAAATAAATTCATGCATGTTTGGAACAACTTAAGGGTGAGTAAACAAAGACAGATTTTAATTTTTAAATACTCAGTATCTTAGACTAAGTACTCAGTACTCACTTTTGCGATGACTTTCAGGGTGTTTAAGTTTGACTTGCTCAAAGACGGCGATCAGAATGGCAGTATTGCATTATCATTAACAGGGCTTGTGTCAATGCATGGAAAAATCCTGAGCTGACACTGAACTTGAAGACCTTAATTAGTAAACTTTTAACGACAAACAGCTAACAACAGTTTTTGTATGCTTTAAATGGATGGTTTTTACAATCCTTTGGAAATGGTTTCATAATGCTGACTTTGAGCATAAAACATATTGTGCTCAGTTGAAGAGCAACAGCTTTCAATCTTTGCAGAGTTTATCAGCTAGTTATTCATATTCCTAAACTGCCACATTCTCTATGTACCAGCTCAAGTTTGCATTTGTAACCCAGTTGCCTAGCAGTGCCTCAGAGTTTGGTCTCATGGTAGTTGCTTTGAATTTGATGCATGGAACATGATTTTTTTTTTTTTTAGAAGAAGAAATGTCTTTTTACTTAAATTTTACTAAAAATATTCAGATATTATAAAGATGATATTGTGATTTATTATGAATAAATATTCTAATAATTCCGCTTTATAGTAAGTTTAATTCACATGTGCAAAAACCATTTCTATGATCATATTTTTCATTTCTATTTTCACATTTTTTGGTATCAGAAATATCAGGGTGATACTAATCCCTATACTGATAACTGATGTCATAATTAAGAATTCATGAAAAATGTCAGCTTTGTGAAAAGAAAACTTAGGGCCAGATTTACTAAACTGGGCAAATTAGTGCGAGAGCGCAATCCCATAAAAGCGCAGATGGGAGTGGAAAGTTCTACGCATGATCTACTGACAACGCACAAATTAAAGAACACAGACACAGCCGGATCATTTCCATAATGACCAACACAATCTACCAAGAGCAGAGCAAATTAGCGTCTGGTTTAAGACGTGCTTTTTTTGTGTGTGCTGAATAATGGCGCAAACACCAGTAAATTGACAAGAGCAAACCTTAGTAAATCATCTTGTATGATTCATTTAAATACTCTCCTCCCATAATTTTGTGTCTGAAAAGGAAACTCCTACAAATGCATATGTAATAGGGTCGGGCGCAAAAACAACTGTCCACGCCTTTTCATTTTTAAATCCTGACCGTAGTTTTTTTAACGCCAAAAGAGGGTTTGCGACCCTCATGACAGTGTGTTAAGGTCAATACGTCTCTTTGAATAATTTGACCATTTAAGGTCAAATTAAATTTGATCATCTAAAGGAAATGCACTAAAAGATGAACACATTTAATGAATAAATTTTAAATATTTAATTGTTCCAAACAGTAGGCAGGCACAAATGTTAGTGCAGTGAAAAGCAGCACCACGCTACATTTGCATGCTAAAATATTTATTTCAGTGGCCAGGCTGGTGACGGAGAGGGAGGAGGGAACTCTGGGATAGGAGGGCAAAAACGGAGGGGGGCGTGATGCGGCTCAGATTCCACCGTTACCAAGAAACAGCGACAGGAAAAACAGTGCTGGTGTCAGTACGAGAGTGTGTGCGAGGAGAGGAGCTGCGTGTGTGTGTGTGTGTGTGACAAAGAGAGAGCGGCTTAGCTGAGATCGGCAGCGTGTGTATGTGTGTAAATGAGTGTGTGCTCACACTCCAAATAAAACCTAAAATGATGAAGGCATGAGCAACACCAGGAGACCGCAGGGACAGAGGTGAGTTCAGAGATGGAGACGATGCAGAAAAATTTGCTATTTTTGTTCATATTTCACTTGTCCTGTCTAAGGTACAGATTTTTTTCCTGTCTAATATTTAACACGCATTGTCTTTCATGAGTCTTGACATGCATGCTCAGGGCTGGACGCTGGACACTGCATATGGTGTTTAATGTCACTGTGTCCACCAGCACAGGCAGATTTTTTCTATGGAGGGATTTACAGGAGCGGAGGAAGGCGGTGATTTTACTCTTATGATGGGGGGGATGGGGAAGCTGTAATAACTGGATTCAGATTAATGTTTTATCGGGCTGTTCATAGCAGAGAAGTTGCATGTGCTTGCGTCCCTGTCCTTGTGTTTGTACAGTGATTTAGACAAAGCAATGCAGAAACAGGAGGCAGACAGACAGATGGAGAGACATACAGTACCCAGGGGGTGACTGCAGATGAATGAATGATACAGGAAAATCAGACAGCGACAGACTGTTGGACCCCAGGATTCATGAATCTGCTCACTGGTGACAGACTGACTGCATGTGTGCATGCATGCATCGTCTGATATGAATGACTTATGCTTTAAGCTACAGTAACAAACAGGATACATAGTGAGAGCTTTTGTTTTCTATTTCAATGATGAATCGAATTGAATTCAATCAAAAACCAGATACACACATTTACATCGCTACCAACATGAAGGCCAACATTTTGTATAAAGCTATTTTAAGTCTGTAATGCTACAGACTGACCAAAATCCTGACCCTTTTCCTAAAAAGAAACGCATGCATCTTAAATAAAAATGCATATAAATTCAAGTCTTTTTGGATCCATCAGATCAGATTTTAATTTAATTTAATTTAATTATTTATTATTATTATTATTATTATTATTTATTCATTTTTTGCTGACTTTGGGTATACCGTATTAATTTATACACCCCAATATAATGCATCAATACACTTCTCAGATTTTAACTGTAAGTTAGTAATTTAAAGCTTTTTATTAATACCCAAAACAGCTTGAACCTTCTTAAAAGGTCTGCTGACCACAGAACAGTATATGTAAGTATAAAATAATATTTGTCCTGTCTGTTGCAGTTGACTTTGTTCTTTTTGTTTAGGGTCTCAAAGACTCAAAAATGTCATGGTAAACCTACACGATACATCCTATACATTAGCCTATTATTTTTCCCTTCTTCATTTTTGTTCATTATAACTAATCAAAAACACTTTGTATAACAACGTGTCTGGCGTATTTCTGCATTGTGTACACTGGTAAGAGAATCATACATGTCAATTCACAAACATATGTACGACATTTGTCATGAAGGACTTTTGTAACGTTATCCAAATGAAACTAGTTGGAACTTAGTTTAAAATCTCTTACTTTAAAAGGTCATATAGTATGAATCTCTTACTTTAACTATATTGTATAGGTCTCTGTGTCTAACACTAGTGTGTTCAGGTGCATGTAGTGTTTTGAATGCTGTTTTAAGAGCAGTTGCTTTTGATTAGCGGATTTGTACATGAATTTATTTTTTTTGTCTCTGTGAATGTGGGTAGCAGAACTAAAATAGAAGCTGAAACACAGGGGAGAGAGAGAAACAGAAGTAGGCTAATGAGATTCACACACTCCTCTGTGTGTAAGTTTGCTGCTGAAGATGAAAACCACGTCAGTGTGACGGGAATAACCTAGCTCTTCCTCAGCTAAACCGTTGTTTTCAACCCAGTTTTTCTCAAGAGCTTGTGAAATGCCCATCTGTAGGACTGGATGAAATGAATATGTGTGGTGTGTGGTTTCATCAGGGGACTGAAGCTGATCAGTTGTTTCATTAAAGCAGTCTGTGTGAGATCCTCCCAGGAGACCACCATGAAACATCAGAAGGGCCTGAGTGTTGTTTTACCAATGACAGAGTGTAAATTGACCTTAAGGGAAGAGAGAGGAGGAGAGGGAAAGGCTTTGGGATAATTGAAATGTTGTAGTGTTTTGTTGTTTACTGTGACTTCTGTTAGATAATTAGTGGCTGTGTTTGTTTGTATGTGACCGATCATCGTCTCTGTCTGCACACCCCTGAAAATGTAATCCAATAATTGGTAAAGAGTGACTCACATTACAATCATGAGGTCTGATGTTAGTGTGTACAGCTCCCTCTGGTGGTCAAACACCTTTATTAAAGGGGACATGTTTCTTAAAGCCAGAATTTGAGAATTAAGAGTACACTTGTTTTCTATCCATAAAAGCACATTTCAGCTCTAAGGTTTCTTCTCAGGTGGAATAAGGGCTAACTTTGGGTTGATGGGAAGCTAATAGAGCTTTTCTCAGAGCTAACTTCACTTTTCTGAGCCATTTAGCAGTGATGTTTATACTACCTTCATGTGCTATTGGAAATTTCCTACTTCCACTTCTGAAGTCGTGAAGCTCGTCGCATTCAGGTGCTTCGTTGTTAGAAAGAACAGGAATCATGGACGACACCAGGTTTATTCTTGCCCATTTATTGGGAAAACCTTATTAAAGCCAAAATACCCGGTGGTAAATACGACTTGAGCGTATTCACACACATTTGTCTCAAAGTGCCTGCCTTTGTGAGTATCATAGTTAGGTTATGGCTTAAGTGAACATTAGAGAAAGAAGGCATGTGCATCGTTATATTGGATCTGTGCATTAGTCTTAAAGTGACAGCAGCCTAATATTCCTGCTGTCTGCGTTATTAATGTTAATCAAACTACAAAAGTCAAAGAAATCACTCCCTGCTCTTCACTGAATTTTTTTGTAACTTTACTAAGGATTAACCTCTATTTAATTTTAGGGCTGGACCAGAATATTCCATATTCATTTGGTTGGATGGTATGTTTACACTATAAGATCTGGCGAAATACAATGCTTTTTTATTTATTTTTTTATAATTGTCTTATAGCCTAGCCGTTTTTAATAGGATGGACAGTTAAATGGGAACTCAACCTTGTTATACTTAATAAATATATTTGCTAAATATATATATTTTTAGCTGTGGTATTGAAATTGGAATCGAGAATTGTTCATTTTAACTGGTATCTAAAATTGTGGGTGTCTTAACCTTATTTATTACAATACAAGGATACGTGGGTCAAAAACAACAACTATTTTGTTCATTTATTACTTCTTTTTTTTTTGTGGTGGTGCCAGTGAAAAATTTAATAATTGAAATATTCATTGAATCAAATAAAATCAAGAATTGAATCAAACTGAGATCTTGTGAATTGGAATCTAATTGAATCGGGACACCTGTATCATATCCAGCCCTAAATTTGAATAACTTATTTTTTGTGAAATGTTCTTGGTGCTTATACTGCCTTTTATTTTAAACAAATGGCACTTGGTTTAAAAAAAAAAAAAACTTAACAAATACTATTTACTATTTCAAGTAAATGCTGTTCTTTTGAACTTTTTATTAATCAAAGATTCAGAAATATTAAGCAGCAAATCTGTTTTCAACATTGATCATATTAAGAAATGTTTCTTGAGCAGCAAATAAGAATGATTTCTGAAGGATCATGTGACACTGAAGACTGGAGCAATGATGCTGAAAATTCAGCTTGGATCACAGGTATAAATTACATTTTAAAGTATATTACAATACAACATTTTAATAATTTCTCACAATATTACGGTATTTGCTGTAATTGACAAAATAAATGCAGCTTTGGTGACCAGAAGAGACTTCTATCAAATAAATCTTACCAACCCCACATTTTTGAAAGGTAGTGTAAGTTTTTGGCCACTGTAAGCATGAGCAACACCGTAACTGCAGATGTTTTCCAGTGAAGCTCCAGTGCAGGGATTGGACTTGGATCAGTCCAAAATGTCTGTCTTGCCATCACAGTGGAAAGAGGTCATTTGCTGTCAGCTTAAAGGATTATGGGTAAAATGAACTTGATGCAAGCTGTCTTATCTCTGTAGAGAGAGGTGGAGTCACAGGATGTCTTCACTAACCTGTTAGTAAACAGATTTTTTTTTTCTATCAATATGAGCATCATTTTGAAGATGTGGAGCGGTTAAGAGCAGTTTGTTTGTCGTTGTGACTGGAGAGGATGAAGATGTTGTGTTGGATGGGATCTCTCATTAACAAGGGCTGGCTGGACCGGGATCAGCCTGTGCATCCTCAGGACTGCAGGAAAGCCGGACTCATGGTACAGCAGGACTGTGTGCATGTGTGTTGAAGTCAGTGAGAGACCAGCGTGAATAGAAGCTGTAGTCCTCAAAGGGTTTTCTGTGCTCTAGAAGGATTAGTTTCAGCGTGACTAGCGTGTGTTGTTGGGTCGAGCTTATGCTGCTATTCAGTGGTCACCACTAAATTTCAGCCTCTGACTTTTTTTTTAAGCCCAGACATGTTAAATCAGCCAATGACCAGCCAGTGTTTTTCTGTTTACCGCATTCTAGCTCAGGCTTAATATTTGGAGAGATTCGTGATTATCCTATTAAAAGCTTTTTTTAAATTCATGCTGTAGTGCTGAAATGGGTAATGCCTAGGCTATATTTCATCACAAATTTGAAAGGTGTTTTTTTTGTTTTGTTGCATTGTTCTCTTATTTTGTATGACAATTAAGCACCCCATACATACACCCATTCTCATGATCTTAATAGTAAAAAGGCAATTGTAATGTGTGTTTTTAATGTTTTTGAAAGAACCAAGGCTGCATTTATTTAATCATAAATGCAGTAAAAATTGTAATATTGTTATTACAATTAAACAAGGAATTATTTCTATTTGATTATATTTTAAAATATAATTTATTCCTGAGATCAAAGCTGAATTTTCAGCATCATTACTCCAGTGTCACATGATCCTTCAGAAATCATTCTAATATAATGATTTACTGCTCAAGAAACCATGATTTTTTTTTTTTTTTTTTTTCAGATTTTTAAAAAAAGAAAGTTCAGCATTTATTTGAAGTGGAAATCTTTTGTATTTTTTTTTATGTCTTTATTGTCACTTGAATCAGTTTAATGCATCCTTGCTGAAAGAAAATATTAATTTCTTTTGCCACCAACAGTGGCTGTCTGTTATTGTCTGCTGGATTAAATAGATTTGGGTTTTTTGTGAGCAGGTGGGGTTTGATGTTTGTAGACACTATTGTTATTTTATTGGGTTATTAATTGGGCTATTAATAGTCATTGTGTGTCCAGGTTTTTTTGTTGTTTGTCTGTCTGCAAGGAGCGTAATCCTCTTCTGTCAGTGTGACCTGTAGCCCGTGTACTCTAATCTCATTTGTAATAACACCAATTGTGTTTATGGCCCTAAAGTTGGTAATTTGAACAAGTTCTGGTCATGTGACTGCAGGGAGATGTGGGCATCATGCAGAGATTTCTGCAGCGTTGCACCTCTATGGACCCTTTTTACTTTCCCAGGGTTTTTAGAAACTGAAGTTAAACTTCTAGAGTGAAATTTATATAAAATTATCATTTGTGTATTCCCATTTGCTTCAACAGCCAAAAAATGAAAACAATTCCATGATAGCATTTCTATGACTTTCCAAATGTGGAAAAAATTATAGACAGATTGATTTACGGTGCACTCAAAAAAAAATATTTAGGCCTAAATTTATGATTTTTATGCATTTGAATTGCATATAAAATTTCCATCTATTTAGGTTACACAGTTTTAGCATTAAAAAAAAAAAAAACTTATTAAACTTAAAAAAACTTATGGCTTAATTTGTCAGCCATACATAAATGAAATGGGTAATATTTCTGTGAAAGTACTTTTTTAAATACTCTAATATATATATACATACATACATACATACATACGATTTGTTTCAATCCCACATATTTTAACTAATTGAATATTGCTCAGCTATTTTCAACATAATGTTTAACTGTAATGGTTTTTTTTATGTGGATTCTAAGCAATTTGTATACATACATTTTTGAAAATATGATTATTTAAATCAAATCAAAAAGATGCAAATAGTTAATAATAAACTATGCCACGATCTTTTCAGTGCAGAAATCTTATGTATTTCTTACCAGCTTTATGTATGACTAGCACATATGCATCACATTAAGTTTATTATTTTATGTTAACTTCATATGCAACTCATTTGATTTTTTTGTTGTTGTTGTGCAGGCCAATATAGCAGTAATTTTGGACTTTATAC
This sequence comes from Rhinogobio ventralis, assembly GCA_039654625.1. Lineage (NCBI taxonomy): Eukaryota > Metazoa > Chordata > Actinopteri > Cypriniformes > Gobionidae > Rhinogobio > Rhinogobio ventralis. The sequence continues at coordinate 35,365,797 of CM077206.1, forward strand.
TGCACAATTAATTATTTATACTGTAAAATGTCCATGTAAAATAAACAGATTTAATTGACACAAAAGGGCTTTTCATACTTGAAATAGTTAACCCTGGGTCATTGTAAACCCCGGGTAAACGGAGTTATCTTGCTACATGTTTCACACTGATTATAATTTACCTGGGGTTAACAATTAATCTTGGGTATTCATAAACTGCCATTCCTACATTCTCAAACCCATTCTTATTTGCATATTTGCAGTGTCAGTGTCACTGATTGGACATTCTGTGCGCACAATATTTTTACATTTAAATGCTCAAGCTTTGCACATCCTCATATTACATATAGCCAACTTTACTATCAAGTTTATCCTGAATAGTATAAAAGTAAGAATGAGACTGTCTATTCTTCTCTCCAATTATCACATTTTCAGTCAGCATTTGACATTTTTCCTCTTCACTGTTTATGTACAATGCGCAGTGCAATGCAAATTATGTACAATTTCCGTGATTGTCCAAAGCACCTAAATATGAGGCACACGATTGATTTGTCTGTTGCTAAGTGTCTAGCTGTAACATTCTAACACAGCATCATTTCACACTGTACAAGTTTGGCACTGCAATGCGGGGTTAACACAGCATGGGAACAGGGTTTCATAACCCCGGGTAAAAAGCGGTGATACCCCGTTTCTAAAGTACAAGTGTGAAACGTTCCTTTAACCAGAGTTAAAAGCAGTGTTTAGAACGATGATCACCCGGGGTTAAGTACAGTGTGAAAAGCCGTAATTGTTCATTACTTGGGTATTTATTTGGTTTTTGTGTTTACAGCCGGTCCAGCGGAGTGGTCTGCTCGGCCCTGCGGTCATGTACAGCACACGAAAGACCTGGGACGTCGGACACACCCCCTGCCTGCAGGAGCTCTGGAACAAAGACCTCTCATTGGATGGTAAGCACTGTCACATGGGTGGACTTAAAAACCGGTGTGGCAACATATTTCAGAGGATAGTTTGAATGTTTGAGTGTATGTAGTGGGGTTAGAGAGTGGAAGGGAGAGATAGTGTGTGCGTGTGTGTGCGAGAGAGAGAGAGAGAGAGAGAGAGAGAGAGAGAGAGAGAGAGAGAGAGAGCCCTCTGTGGCTCAGTCACTGTGTTGAGCGAGAGGGATGCGGTCTTGCCCGCTAACAAGAAGCAGCAGAGATTCGGACTGAATACAGAACATGCTCTCTCTCCAGGTACAGGGTAAATCTCCTTAAAGACGAGAGGAGGGCTTGACCACTAGGACTATTGTGTGTGCGAGAGAAAATATGTACGTGTGCTAATGCGCTCTGTGCTGCACGGGACAATTACAATATAACAACAGGCACAGCAATTGTGTGAGAAACAAAGACTAAAAAGGAAAGCAAACAAAGAGGAAAAACAGGGAAATGTCAAGGCAGATTGCTGGCAGCTGGTTTTTGCAGTGATGCAGTGAGAGATTTGCATTCAGTCTGACACTCTTCCACGAAAGCGGCTCTACTGCTGTGTCATCGCAAACCGTTCCGGCGAGAGGCTGCATGTCTCATCTGTGTGAGTGTAAACGAGAGTTGTTTGACAAAAAAAATGGTAATTGTTTTTTTGGTAAGGTTCAGGGCCACATTGAAATCCAGGTTAATGCATCACTCGCAGCAGGCTGTTATCTTATCTTGTGTTACTGGTTTCTATGGTGCCCACAGGACCTTTACCAGATTGATGGATAATATTTTCACTGCATGTTTAGCTTGTAAGGATTACTTCACCAGTCATCATTTACTCACCGTCTAGTTGTTCCAAACCTGAAGGATTTCTGTTTCTTCTAAGTAACACAAACAGAGAAATTATTAACTTTGTTTTTTTTGTTTTGATGCAGTTATTGACTGAGGACTAAAGCTCTGAAGCTTCAAAAAGCACAATAAAAATATCGTAAGTTGTCCAAAAGACCAGGGACTGCAGGAAAAAACTTTTTGCAACAATCAACTCTGAGATAAATTTATAATTTCTAAAGTATGTCTAGCATCTATTTTGCACTTCTATAAGACTCTTCAGATCAAACCATCAGTGGCACATCTAGACACATTTTAAAAAGGAAATGACAAAAAAGCTACAAAATGGTCAGACATCTGTTCACATGAAAACAACATGGGCAGACACAAAAATACTGTGTAAATGGCTGCTTATTCATATGCTGTAGCTTAATTTTCTCAGTTACCTCACAACGTAGTCTTTTGTTTCAGTTGTTTCTAGGTGAATATCTACTTCATGTTCTCTGCTGTTTTTTTTTTTGTTTTTGTTTTTTCTGACTGAGAAGCCACTTCAGATGATTTCAGATGGTTCAGTCAACATAAATATGGGACATGCATAATAACTGCTGAAATATTTGCAGGGAAAACATTTCTCAGGTCATGCTTAAGTGTGTACGCGTCACTACTCAACACTCTTGACCTATGTTCTAAATCTTCTGAAATCATACGGTGGATTTATGTGAGGAACCGATGGGAATTGAAGCCGTTATTAACTGAAGATCTTGACGTTCACTTCTAGATCCCCTTGGTGTGTTCATTAGAAGCTGTCCAATGGGTAAACGAATCATCCCTTTGAGTCTGTTTTTCATCTAATTATATTTTAATTTATTTCAGCTTTACTAATTGATCACAAATGTTTTCAATAGTTTTAGCTATAGTCAAGTCACCTTTGTTTAAATAGTGCTTTTTACAATGCTGATTGTTTAAAAGCAGCTTCACAGTGTTAAACAGGAAAATAATGCAACAGAATTTGATTCAGCTGTACAGCCGCTCTGGGGAAAACAGTGATGTTTCAATTATCATATAGTGACCATGCGGGCAGATCAGTAATTTAGTTAAAAATGTATTTGAATATTTAGTTTAAAACTTCAGTTTCTTCCAGAAATATGTAATTTAATAATAATAAAAACAATATTTACTGGTAACCCTTTACAATAAGGTCCCATTAGTTAATGCATTAACATTAGCCAACCTTGAGCAATAATTTGTTACAGTATTTATTAATCTGTTAACAATAGTTCATAAAAATACTGGTCATTTTTAGTTAATGTTTGCTCAGGTCCATTAAATAATATTAACAGTTGTAAAAGCTCAAGGTTATATATTTATATTTATATATTTATATTTATATATATATATTTATATTTATATATATATATATATATATATACACTCACCTAAAGGATTATTAGGAACACCATACTAATACTGTGTTTGACCCCCTTTCACCTTTTTTTTAATTCTACGTGGCATTGATTTAACAAGGTGCTGAAAGCATTCTTTAGAAATGTTGGCCCATATTGATAGGATAGCATCTTGCAGTTGATGGAGATTTTTTCTGGGATGCACATCCAGGGCACGAAGCTCCCGTTCCACCACATCCCAAAGATGCTCTATTGGGTTGAGATCTGGTGACTGTGGGGGCCATTTTAGTACAGTGAACTCATTGTCATGTTCAAGAAACCAATTTGAAATGATTCGAGCTTTGTGACATGGTGCATTATCCTGCTGGAAGTAGCCATCAGAGGATGGGTACATGGTGGTCATAAAGGGATGGACATGGTCAGAAACAATGCTCAGGTAGGCCGTGGCATTTAAACGATGCCCAATTGGCACTAAGGGGCCTAAAGTGTGCCAAGAAAACATCCCCCACACCATTACACCACCACCACCAGCCTGCACAGTGGTAACAAGGCATGATGGATCCATGTTCTCATTCTGTTTACGCCAAATTCTGACTCTACCATCTGAATGTCTCAACAGAAATCGAGACTCATCAGACCAGGCAACATTTTTCCAGTCTTCAACTGTACAATTTTGGTGAGCTTGTGCAAATTGTAGCCTCTTTTTCCTATTTGTAGTGGAGATGAGTGGTACCCGGTGGGGTCTTCTGCTGTTGTAGCCCAATCCGCCTCAAGGTTGTGCGTGTTGTGGCTTCACAAATGCTTTGCTGCATACCTCGGTTGTAACGAGTGGTTATTTCAGTCAAAGTTGCTCTTCTATCAGCTTGAATCAGTCGGCCCATTCTCCTCTGACCTCTAGCATCAACAAGGCATTTTCGCCCACAGGACTGCCGTATACTGGATGTTTTTCCCTTTTCACACCATTCTTTGTAAACTCTAAAAATGGTTGTGCGTGAAAATCCCAGTAACTGAGCAGATTGTGAAATACTCAGACCGGCCCATCTGGCACCAACAACCATGCCACGCTCAAAATTGCTTAAATCACCTTTCTTTCCCATTCTGACATTCAGTTTGGAGTTCAGGAGATTGTCTTGACCAGGACCACACCCCTAAATGCATTGAAGCAACTGCCATGTGATTGGTTGATTAGATAATTGCATTAATGAGAAATTGAACAGGTGTTCCTAATAATCCTTTAGGTGAGTGTATATATATATATATACACACTCACCTAAAGGATTATTAGGAACACCATACTAATACTGTGTTTGTCCCCCTTTCTCCTTCAGAACTGCCTTAATTCTACGTGGCATTGATTCAACAAGGTGCTGAAAGCATTCTTTAGAAATGTTGGCCCATATTGATAGGATAACATCTTGCAGTTGATGGAGATTTGTGGGATGCCCATCCAGGGCACGAAGCTCCCGTTCCACCACATCCCAAAGATGCTCTATTGGGTTGAGATCTGGTGACTGTGGGGGCCATTTTAGTACAGTGAACTCATTGTCATGTTCAAGAAACCAATTTGAAATTATTCGAGCTTTGTGACATGGTGCATTATCCTGCTGGAAGTAGCCATCAGAGGATGGGTACATGGTGGTCATAAAGGGATGGACATGGTCAGAAACAATGCTCAGATAGGCCGTGGCATTTAAACAATGCCCAATTGGCACTAAGGGGCCTAAAGTGTGCCAAGAAAACATCCCCCACACCATTACACCACCACCACCAGCCTGCACAGTGGTAACAAGGCATGATGGATCCATGTTCTCATTCTGTTTACGCCAAATTCTGACTCTACCATCTGAATGTCTCAACAGAAATCGAGACTCATCAGACCAGGCAACATTTTTCCAGTCTTCAACTGTTGAATTTTGGTGAGCTTGTGCAAATTGTAGCCTCTTTTTCCTATTTGTAGTGGAGATGAGTGGTACCCGGTGGGGTCTTCTGCTGTTGTAGCCCATCCACCTCAAGGTTGTGCGTGTTGTGGCTTCACAAATGCTTTGCTGCATACCTCGGTTGTAACGAGTGGTTATTTCAGTCAAAGTTGCTCTTCTATCAGCTTGAATCAGTCGGCCCATTCTCCTCTGACCTCTAGCATCAACAAGACATTTTCGCCCACAGGACTGCCGCATACTGGATGTTTTTCCCTTTTCACACCATTCTTTGTAAACTCTAGAAATGGTTGTGCGTGAAAATCCCAGTAACTGAGCAGATTGTGAAATACTCAGACCGGCCCGTCTGGCACCAACAACCATGCCACGCTCAAAATTGCTTAAATCACCTTTCTTTCCCATTCTGACATTCAGTTTGGAGTTCAGGAGATTGTCTTGACCAGGACCACACCCCTAAATGCATTGAAGCAACTGCCATGTGATTGGTTGATTAGATAATTGCATTAATGAGAAATTGAACAGGTGTTCCTAATAATCCTTTAGGTGAGTGTGTATATATATATATATATATATATATATAACCTTGAGCTTTGAAGTATTAGATAGCTTTGATATTTGACCATTATTTACAATGACACTTGTAACACCTCCTTTTTCTTTTTAGATGTTACTCTGAGAATTTCGACATGTACTGCTAAATAAACCTCTTTTATAGTTATTCTTCATTTCTGATAGGAATGCAACACCATAATTTCTTGATGACTCACAGAAAGATGATTCTCTGCCAAGCCCTCAGTCAATATTCCATGATAATAATTCCCACCTTACGGTGAAGCTAAACTTCGGCATTCTGTGTCATAATACATTTATGCATCAGTTTATTACATATAATATCTGCATTAGGTCACAACAATAGAATAAGTTTTAAGGCAGAAACATTGTATTAATCTCATACTGTCACTATAGATTTATGGTCCGCGCTGACTTTATGAAAAGCTCTGCATGGATTGAGGCGCATGAAACCGGATCACGAATCCCAGACAGTCTCTAAGCGGGATCGATAACAGTTAAAGTCCATTTCTGATTGTATTGCTGTTTGTATTGTCATTTTGCAGCATTTTACTTGATGTTTTAAAAAATATTTTTATTTTTGGCATTTTATATGCTCTGTTGGGGGGAGGGGTATTTCTTTTAATTCATCAGAGTCAGGGATGCATAGACCAGAGGGTGGGAAATACCCCAACCCCCACCACCACCACAAATCGCACCCTGGTCGTAATGACAACCGTATTTACTGTGTTTTGTTGTTTGTGTGTTTTCTTCAGCGAGTTCCCTGGATATCCTGATGAGTGATGGTGAGGAGGAGAGCTCCTTCCTCTCGTTGCCCAACTCTGTCCTTCAGCGCCACTGTTTGACCTCTGACCTCTCTGAAACATCAACCTCAGAACAGCAGCAGCTGCTGATACAGGTACGACCCTGCGAATGGTGTTTGCTGCTAAAACAAGCACAACCATATGATTGTTCATATATCATACTAAGCATTCTGGGACTTTTGTCAGTACTAAAGAATCAGCTGCTTACTTGGCTAAAAATTCTGTATTAACCTGGACATATAATATTATTAGATGTACTCACTAAGGTAAGCATCACAATTATTATTGCTCATAACTAGATTTTAGGGATTTGTTTTAAAACCATGCAGCACACTTTATTAGCCTCAGTAGCAATCTACAAACAACACATTTTCTCTAGATTCTGTGTACTAGACCATTTACACTACCGTTTGGGGTCAGTACGAGAAATCAATGCTTGTATTCAGCAAGGATGCATTAATTTGATCAAAAGACAGTAAAGACTTTTTTTTTTTATTGTTCTTCTTGAAAAGAAAATGCATCCACAAAATATGAAGCAGCACAATGGTTTTCACCATGTTTATTGAGCAGCAAATCAGCATATTCGAATGATTTCTGAAAGATCATGTGACACTGAAGACTGAGCAGAAGAGACTTCTTTGAAAAACATAAAATAAAATGTTGCTGACCCCAAAATTTTGTAAGTGTGTGTTCATGTTTTTCTATCCCTGTGGGGACTTCCACCTGAATGCACACTGACTCATGGGGACTCGTGTCAAATTAAGGTCCCCATGAGGAAACAAGTTTATACATTACTTTTTTCTGAAAATGTAAAAATGCAGAACGTTTTCTGTGATTGGTAGGTTTAGGGGTAGGGTTAGTGTAAGGGGAGAGAATATACAGTTTGTACAGTATAAAAACCATTACGTCTATGGAGAGTCCCCACTCTCTCTGTGTGTGTTTGTGTTAAATTCTCAACCATCTGTTTCTGTGATAGTGTGTTGTGATTGAATCATCATCACCAGATCACTACATTCAGGAGCTGGTTTCTGTGTGACCAGTCTGTTCTATATCTGTGAGATCTTTGAGTAATTCGTTTTACAGGGTTAATAAGTCACATCTAGCAGGCAACGCTGCCTTTGTGTTCTGTGTTTAAACAATGTTATCGTCTTTAGGGCTTCTCAGCGCAGCTGGTTGCTCAGGCTGTCTGTAAGTGACCACGGGCTCTGTTTGTTTCAGTGTAAGATTTCCTCAGGGCAACATCTGCAGGCAAATCACATTTCATTTCGTTTATTAGATGGGCTTTAAATGGTTTATAAGAACATAATAAAGGATTGGACCACTGGTTGACAATTAAAATTAAATGTATACATGTTCTGAAGAAAATTTGAGTGGTATTTGCCCACCACGTTGCCACTGCGTGCCACCGCGTTGATGTGTGGTGGTTATTTCAATTTATCCTTGATTCTAACTTTTGCCTCACCTAACTAACAGTAAAAATATTTAAAAGTTTAAAATAAAAATATAAAAGTTTCCTTTGAAATACGATACTACTTTTCATGAATAACATAATACATATAAAATATGTAATAACATTCAGAAACTGCATTTGAAATTAATAAGGATAAATAAATACTGATGCAAAATTCTTTGAAATTCATTTATTATGACACAACTGTTTAGGAAGGGTTTGTGTTGAAGAGCCACTAACAAAGTCATTTGTTCTCTCTCTTAAAATGGAAATGAGTGTAAATGTCAACATCATGTATGTTTAAAGGGTTGGGTAAAACGAGCTTACTGCTGCAATTCAGTCAGTCTTCTGTTTTATTCTAGCCATTACTCCTGATCGTAGGCTTTCACAAATATTTAGTTTATATGTAGTTATGTTTCAAAATAATTTAAAATTTCAAAATATTTAGTAGTGCACAAGTTGTAACCGTGACCCTTTACGTCAAAACTAGGCTAGGTTGTAACTTACGCATTTTATCCCTGGTCTAAAGAAATGACTGGAGTTATGTAACATGATCCACTGTAAGTTAATGATACATTAGGAGTACAGTCCTCCTCTCTTTGATCTCCAGGGGTGGGTAAACCATCTCTGAAAAGGACAATCTAGAGTGATAGAGATTTGAGTGTGCTTGGGTTTCCAGTCTTTTCAACATACCATGAGCACAAAAGAGATCCGATTGGCTGGAGATCACATGTATGGTTTGTCCAGGCCACTGCTTTTCAATGCATTGACGCTCTTCTCAATACAAACAATAGTTTAGACGTGGGGTAGCTTTGTATGTGCTTCTCTAGATCTATCTGTGTTGACCAGGCAGTGTTACCTGTAAAGGTACAATGAGGCACTGCTTTCAGTAGTGAGAATTCCAGCCTAACCGATCACTGAAATACAGGATTTTAAGACATCGGATTTTTAAAAATAGCATCATCTCAAAGAGTTGGTATGTGAAAATGTTTTCCTGCGAAGTTTGAGTTCTTTTATGTGTCATCCATCAATGTCACATCACTGATCTTTTTTGTTTTTATGCTTTTCTGCTCCTTTCTTTCCTCTCATTCTTTATCTCTGTGTCTCTGCACTGCCTTCTCTCCATGTCACCTGCACAGAAGGTTACTTTGTCCTGTTCCTGGACATCTGCCTACGTAATTCCCTCTGATTCTTTCTTTGTGCTTAGCTGTGAGCTACTTTGCCTCATTCTGACGTCATCTTTACAAAACACACTGTACTGCTGTAAAGTCGCTTATGTTCATAGTTCTCCCTGTTTGCTTAAATCTCTCTACTAGAGTTTTTTTTTTAGTTGTCTGAGTTTCTGAAAACTGTATGCAAGGTAGTTTGTGCTAGTAGAAATAGTCACTTGCTCATTAAGCTTTCTTGTGAAGTTAAAGGAATTAATGTCATTTCAAAAGATGTTCTTGTTTTCTTTTGATCACATGATGAAGTATTTTTGCAAATGTCCTGGCTGCTCCAAAATCATACAGTATTTTTGTTTTCCATGGGTTTGGGTTGACATAAGTAGGTTGTGTAAATGACACATTTGAAGAACCTGAAGAGTTCTTCTTAAAAAGCACTTTCTCAGTAACCTGGTTGTTTCATTTTATTTTTAGAATTTCCTCCCACTTATCTGTGTAAAAGTTCTTCCTGCTTGTCTTCATTAGTTTGTGTGTAGTTCAGGTCGGACAGCTGGCATTCATGGTTGAATTTACACAGATTTCTTACGTGTTTGTGCAGACGCTGCAAGAGAGAGTTTGTGAGTTCCAGGCACGCTTGCGCAGCGAAGACGCAGCGAAACGACTCCTGCTACAGCGACTGCAGACACACGACCACCAGCTCAACCACGACAACCACCATAACGAGGAACATTCATCTTTTAACCAAGAACCTCAAGAGCAGCTCAGACTGAACGGCGTCCAGCTCAACCAAGCTGTGTCCCCTACAGGTAAGAAATGTGTGTATATTTGAGTGTTAAGATTGGGTAAAATGCATGTCCACAGAAGGTTGATAAAATGCCCAACAATGCAGGGAATGAGGAGAGGGTAGCATCTTCTGTTTCAAGTTTTTATATTACATGAGACAGAGGTGTGTGAATTCATGACAGCATTGATAAAGCACAACTCCCTCGCACCTTCAGCACTCACACATCCCTATATAAGAGCTTTACTACCACTAAACTTCAGGAACCACTTCTCACTGTACTCCTCTAGCAACACCATAACATTTTGGATGCTGTTAGATCCAAAATGATTGACTTGGTCTCATTAATCTAGAGTGTGGATATCCAGAAGTCTATATTTTGTAAATATTGGCCTTGGAAAAGGCTAATTTACTTTATTTTGCTTTGGGTACAGTAGGTAGTTCCAGTGTGGACAACCATGCATGTCACTTCTGCAGGCTGCAACTTACTCTGTGAGATGAACTCCCTCTTTTCATAGCTTTTGCTGGCTCTGAGACACTAAATAAAAGCTTAAAATTAAGGCCTGATTATTTTAGGGGCCTTGTCACAAGCCCATTTTAGTTACTTTTGCTATATTTTCACACTTAAAACAACAATTTGGTAATCATATTGTACCACTGTCCTCTTTTGTGCTAAGAAGTAATTGCTGAATTTAAGTTTCAGAGGGGGTGTACTTATTTATGCTGTGCACAGTATATATGTAGTGTTTCTTGAAAAAGAAAATGCTACTTATTCAAACAACCAGTTCTTTATTTACCCTTGCATTGCAAACAAGCAGAGATGGTCCAAACTGCATGTGGCACTTCATTCACGCAGGTGGAGTTATGAGGTTTATTTGACACTGTTATTGAACTGAATTGAATTCACATTGAACTGACTTGAGCTGAATAATGATACTGTGGAGCTGCTTTAAAATTGAATGTTTCATAATTGATTAATTTTGCAACATTATTTTCCTGTTTATTAGTGGAACGATCTGTATAAAGTGCTACATAAATGCAGCTTGACCTAAAACTTAGAAAAAGCTGTTTGCACGGCATAAAGTGTGTGTTTGTATGTGTGTCTGTGTAGGTGTGAGGAGCTCTAGTGCTTTGACACAGAGACCTCTGGATTTTCCCAGCGCTGTACAAGTGAGTAGAATTCACTCACAGGAGCAACTGCAAAAAGACGAGGGAGAAGAACTCGCTCTCATTACAGGGTTGCGCACACAGGTACGTTACGCACAAAGAATAGGGCTCAGTTTTCCAGCTAGACTCACAAGAGCACTACCAGATCATTGACATTCCTCAGCCGCCATGTATCGTGAGCATTTTAATGCACCGATTATTCATTGTTTCTGTCTGGTTGGATTAAAGTAGATTGATACCTTATAAAGGTGAATGCATGAAACTTGCTGACTCATTTTTTGTTTGTGGTTTTGTAGGTCAAGGAGCTGGAGGAGAAACTAGTGGATCAGACACAGGAGGTGGAGAGACTGCGCTCAGAGCTGGTGAGAGACTGAAACCGGATAGAGAGAGGAATTATTAGGGACAGGGAGAGTTGTCACAGTTGTGTGAAAAACAACACATTTCTATTGTTGTATAAAGAACACTGACCTGATTTAATTTTATGATGGGAGGGGGAGGGAGTGTTACCCTGGTGATTTAGTTTTGTTGATAGCAGAGAAATGTGTCCCTGATCTGATCTCTAATTTTCGATTGCCGTGGCTGTACTTATCTGTACTTTGACAAATTTGTCCCCAGAAGCTAAATATGAAGAATCACTCATCTCATTTGTGTAAAAAAAAAAAAAAGTAGTTAATAAAATAATAATCATTTAATAAACAATTTATTTAATTTGTTTTTTAACACAGAGCATTAAATTACTGTACCATTCAAAATTGTGGGGTCAGTAATATTTTACTTTTTAAGGAAATAATACTTTTATTTGGCAAGAACTCATAAATTGATCAATTGTGACAAATTGTAAAGACATTTATAATGTTACAAAAAAATAACTTTTGAACTTTCTATTCGTGAAAAAAATCCTTAATATTTTTGTGGAAACCTTGAAGCAGCAACTGTCTTCAACATTGATAATAATAAGAAATGTTTCTTGCAAATCATCATATTAGAATGATTTCTGAAGGATTGTGTGTCACTGAAGACTGGAGTAATGATGCTGAATATTCAGCTTTGCATCACAGGAATAAATGACATTTTAAAATGTATTCAAATAGAAAACAGCTGTTTTAAATTGTAAAAAATATTTCACAACATTACTGTTTTTACTGTATTTTTTTATTAAATAAAGATTTTATTTATTCAAATAGATGCACACTACCATTCAAAACATTTGCTCATATTAACTGATCAGAATTACAAAAAATGTATTTAAATATATTGAATCCTATCTTCCCCCAATTCTAAAAGTTTATTTTAGGGGTAAGGCTAGGCTTTGGGTTATAATTTGTCAATAGTAATTATAATAGTGTGTGTGTTCGTGTTCTTCTATCCTGGTGGGGACTTGAACTTGAATGCACATTGACTCATGGGGACTGGGTGTCAGGAAACAAGCTTTTAAATCATACAGAATGAGTTTTTTTTGCAGATGTATAAAGGCAGAAAGTTTTGTGTGATGGGTAGGTTTAGGAGTAGGGTTAGTGTAAGGGGAGAGAATATACAGTTTGTACAGTATAAAAACCATTACGTCTATGGAGAGTCCCCACAGAGATAGTGAACCACATATGTGTGTGTGTGTGTCTAGGGGGCGACAGATCTGGAGAAACAGCTCGAGGTGCTGGAGAGTGAAAACCAGCGGCTCAAACAGGAGCTGAGGGCCAGTCACACCCAGACCAGCTGCTCTGCCACCCACTGCCCGCACAGCCAGGTATACATACTTTTTTATAGGTTTAACAATCCAAAATCAAAATCTTTCCAACCAGGCTAGGAATCACTGCCAACCTCAAATACAATCCGATTGGTTAATTGATGCTTGAAATGCTATCAACTTTGTGATTATTCTCACAGCTGTTTATTCTCTCTTTTGTTATGTAATGCATCTGCCTCAGGATGTGGAGGCCATGCGTGGAGAGCTGTGTCGCAAGGACGAGGAATGCCGTGAGCGGGAGCGGCGACTGGCTGCACTGGAGCAACAGGTGCAGGAGAGGACGGGTGTAGTAGTTCAGCTGCAGCAGCAGTTGGAGGAGGCCGCGGAGCACAGGCAGGAGCTCCAGAAGCAGCTGGAGGAGGCGTCACTCCACAGGAGCCAGAGCGAGGAGCAGCTGACCTCACAGCTGCGTAACGCTGAGGAAGCTCTGTCTCGCCAGGCTGCACTGCCGCTGCAGGTCAAGGTGAGAGGGTGTAATAAAGCACATTGTTTGAGAGTGCTGTCAGGTTTTGATGATTTGAAATGTCGGTTACACTTTAAGGTGTCATTGTTGAAGTGTAATTATACAGTTAAGTACGGAGTAATATAAATTAGCTACATTCACTTACTTCAGGGTTAGGGTTTGGTTTAGTTGCTTGTAATTATGCATCATTTACTGGTATTACTACAGTAAGTACATGTAAAATATATAACAAGGACACTGTAAAATAAAGTGTTGCCGAAAGGTTTTATTGAAATGTAAGCTTGAACTTCTATCATATAGGCTTTTTGTGGATATGTCTTGTGAATTTGAGGATTTGTTTGCATTATTTTAAATCTTTGAGTTATTTAGCAAACACTTAAACACATGTAAGGCCCAAAAAAGATGAATAATAGTGTCACATTGAGAGATTATTCAAAAACTGAACTGTTATAACACCATACATACAGCAAACGTTTTGCAAAAAATAAATGCCAGTTAACTCAGAAACAGTGGAAAACACCTGACAGATCTGAAAATATTGACCTTTTTTGCCTCCAAAACATGATTTTAATTTCATAATGTTTATAAAACATGCAGATGGTTGCTCTGACCTTCAAATATCAGATCAGAGTCGTACTGTTTTTATCCACTTTTAACTTTAATATTTGGTATGTCCACCCTTTGCAGCAATTAGAGCAGCACTCTCTGGCATAGTGTCAATATATTTCCTCTGAGAACTTCAACACTAATGCTATCTATCCCATGCCTTCTGCAACTGAAGCCAAAGGCTTTCCTTTGAATGTACAATAGATCTGTCCACTTTATTTTCCAACTCGCTCCAAATGTGCTCGATGGGGTTGAGGTCCGGACTTTGAGGGGGCCAGTCCATCATTTTCAATGTTCCAGCAGATTCCTTCCGTCGCAGGTAGTTCCGGCAATAGTTAGAAGAATGTTTTGGGTCATTGTCCTCTTGGATAAATAAATCCAGGCCCAATAAAACGACTCCCAGATGCCAAGTGTTCTAATAATTTTGGCCACCACTGTATGTTTGTACCACTACTTGTGTGTATTGTAACTGTCACCCCCTTTTTGAGAATAGACATGAAAATGCCTTATCCAAACCGCTGTAATTCAAGAAAGCTTTGGAATATAGGAATATATAAGTTTGGTCCTGTTTTAAAGAAGACACTCTGCAGATTATTGCTGAAGTGAAAGCAATTCAAAAGATAAAAGTATGAAAAAGTTATGGAAGTTTAAATTTACTGTAAATTAAAAATACTATACTAAATATTTTGATTTTATATAAATATATATTTTTTTTTTCTTTAAAAATTACTATAAAATCAAAGCCATATGTCTAACCAAGTTGTGTTCCAAATTTGAAGTTGATATCACAAAAAATGAAGTTCCCATGAGATTTTGTTTAGGCGCTGTACCAAAAATAGCCACCGGGTGTCATCCACATTCCATTGATTTTTTTTATTAGATTTTTTTTTAATGCATTTTCCTGTAACAAATTACAACATTTCTGTCCAAATATCACTTCCATCACAAAACAATATTTTCCGTCACCAAATATGGAACCTTGAGACTCAGACCTTTCCGACGATATGCGTTTTGTCAAGATTAGAAAAGATTTTGATAATAAAGTAGTTAAAATAAATGTTGTAATATGAATAGCCCGCTAGAAGAATTGAGTACCGTTTCCATGGTAAAGCAACGATTTTCCGATTTCAAAACGGTTTTCACAGCATGAATTTATAGTTCGTAAGCTTTCGAATGATACCTAATTTATGATAATTACTAAAATATATGATACGAAAAAAAGGCGATTAAAAAAAAGAGAGCGCCAGGCGTCCTGCCAGTTAAGGGGTTTATGATATTGCTGTCCCCATCATGTTATTTGTTCATTGGTTTAATGATTTTTATACATTTTGTTATGGTAGATTCATGCATTTCATTATGTTATGTTAAGATTATGTTAAGAAGTGAACACAAGACAATTATACATGTTAAATGTGTATTTCTTTGTTTCTGTATAATCACATACATATTATAAACGGTCATACTTGCGTATTGGAACATGTTTCCCACAGTGGATTTAAAATGAACAGAAGTAGAAACAAAGTAATGTAAAGAGTGTCAGACAAATGTCCATAATAGTTAAAGTAATATAAGGCTAGCTGTATCAAAAGATCACAGTGGTTACATCTTAAAAGCAAATTACAAAAATACTGCAAAACAAGAAGATATGAGGTATTAATATTCCCAGATAGTCTAATAGAGACTTTCAGATTTTCCCAAATAAATTGAATTCATTATTGATCATTTCTTATGTACCACTCACTCAGGCAAACATCAAATGTTGATGCTGTGTCCAGTTTTCACCTCTAGAGAATCAACCTCTGTGTTAAAACCATACAGAAAGAGATTTCCCTCAGAATGGCATACACAAAATCCAGCTCAATTTTCATTTTCTTCCATATTTGATCTTGTATAGCCACCTCTACTACCCTACTACCTATATATATATATATTCTCCCTACATTTCAGGATACCAAATACCATGTGAAGACACCTACTCAGGGTGCTTGCTATGAGGAATGCACCTCTGTGTTGATTCTTAAGTGCTGATAAACGCCTAATTAA
Source organism: Rhinogobio ventralis (assembly GCA_039654625.1). NCBI lineage: Eukaryota > Metazoa > Chordata > Actinopteri > Cypriniformes > Gobionidae > Rhinogobio > Rhinogobio ventralis. Next base: position 35,381,678 of record CM077206.1, read on the forward strand.
AGTGATTTAATGTGTCTGTTTGTCACTCTTCCTGCAGTATGTGACCAAGACGGTTGAAGTGGAGTCGGCTCAGTGTAAGCAGGCTTTAATGGAGGCTCAGGCCCGTAACCAGATGCTGCAGGAGCAGCTGGGTGTGCAGAGACAGCTCCTCAGAGAGCTAGAACAGCAGCTCCACGAGTCCCAGAGAACCAGCGGTCAGCTCCGCCAGCAGGTAACGCACTCACTTCCTGTACGATCCGCTCTGATACATTCTTAGCATTTTGAGTGACCTGGATTATCAAGTGCTTCACAGATCTGACCCCGTTTGTGGGGACCGTGGTGATCTGTTGATATCACGTCTTCTCAAATCCCAAGCGTTTTGATTAAAATTTTAATAGGGCCCTATAATATCTGCCCCCCCAATTTCATGTTTTGCATTTTCATTTTTAATAATCTAAAGGATTTTTCCAGTTTATGAAGTGTTATTTGTTTCAGAAATATGTTGTCTGTTTTAGCTTTTCTTGATTCTATTTTATGATGTAGTACTAAATAAAATACAAAATTTATTATCTACCTAACAATTTAATCAATCTTTTAAAATTTAATCAAATTAAATTTGAACAATTCTTTTCTTTTATTTGGCAAAGTGCTGCACAACAGAATTCTACTTTTTTAATTAAAACATGGATGAAAAATTGAGATTATTTTGTGGTATTCTGTAAAAATAGTTTTATTAAACTATATTATTACTTTTGTTATTATTTTGAGAAGTACATGTAACTCTACACTAGTAATATAATTCATAATTTCTGCTTACATTTTTTTATTTATTTTTTTTGGACTGGTTGTGAAGACCTTTCCATTTCTGTGTGTGTCTGATGATAGTTTTCTCAAATTAAATGGTGAAGTGACTGTCAGAGCAACTCTGGAGATGAAGTCCTGATATTGTGAGACAGCAGACGCTGAAACACCACGAGCGTCACTCATGTTTGATCATATGTAGTAGACGAAACTGCGCCACTCATTCACACAGAGACACTGCAGACTTCATATTTTGCGGTTTAATATTCAAAGACACTAATCCATATCGCAATTTGATTAAGTTTGCAGACCTAATTTTATTTATTTATCCTTTTACCAGATTGCATAACATTCCGCACTGTAAATTCCATTTTAATGACTGGATTCCATGAATCTAGTTTAAGGCCTCTGTGATTGCGGTGTTGTGGAAGAGCAGGTTAACAGCTCTCTCTCTTCACTTGCGTTGCAGCTGAGGATGGACCGCGGCCGTCTATATGGTCTGCTCTCCAAGGCGGTGGGTGGGGGTAACACGGAGGTCACCCACAGGCTCTCCAAGGTCGGCCAGATTACTCTGCAGCCGGCAGGGGTCAAAGGTCAAAAATGTGTTATGGATCAGATTGCAACTTTGATTATAGGAAATTATTTTTAAGCACTAATTGCAAATGTAGATGCATGTTTGCTGATGCTCATTTTTGACCTATGAAACCCTGAAGCTTTGCAGAGTAACTAGCTCACATCCTCTTCAGGGTCATAATTTAGTGTTCTTGCAATAGTAATCCCATGATCTACTGTGAAATAGTTGATGTCACCCCGTTATGTACTGCAGATGTACAGTATTGATGGTGTGTGACCCCAGATGCCCTTCCCATGTGTATGTGACAAACAGCCGCCCCACCCCACAGGTCTACTTTCACTTAACCTAACTGCATTAAATCAGTCTAACAAATGACTGTGGTCAGTAGTAGATGACGTCATTAATACTGGTGGTGTTTGTGTTGCTTTGCTCAGAGATGTCAGAAATCATAACTGGCTTTACTTGAAGGCAGAATGCCGGTTTTCTCTGTGCATCTGTGCTCATCTGTTATGTGTACATCTGTATAGGGGTGTTTACACTGACAGTGACTCTGATATAGTTGAGTACAAACAGCTATCATCAACCAAGCATACAGTGAGTTGCATATTTATTCGCTGTCATTGTAAAAACTCCTTTAAAGGGACAGTTCACCCTAAAATTAAAATAGTTTACTCACCCTGGTGTGGTTCTAATGCTGTATGCACTTCTTTCTTTTACGGACCTCAAAAGGAGAATTTAAAAATAAATTTCCTGCTTGCCCTTGTCCTTATAATGGCAGTGGATAGTGTCCAGCATCAAGCTTTTTAAAAATGATGCAAAAGTATTACAAAATGACCCCATACAACACATGCCGAATATATTCCAAGTGTTCTGGGGGTATACAATAGGGTTTGGTGAAAAACAAACTGAAATTTAATGTATTATTGAACAAAATTCTTGACCTTGGTCATTGGTCTTCTGTGCACAGCTGCACGATGTGCGAGTTCGTCTAAGTTGTGAGAAATCAAGATGAAAAACACAACATGAAATGCAACGTCTAGAAATCCCCAAAAAATTATCCGTGTACTTTTCCAAACCCTATCGTATACCCCCAGAACACTTGGAATATATTTGGCATGTGTGGCATGAGATCATTTTGTGATACTTTTGCGTCTTTTTTAAAAAGATTGATGCTGGACATTATTCGCTACCTTTATTTGGACAAGCCTTTATATGGACATTTTTTATTGTTAAATTTTCCTTTTGTGGTCCATAAAAGAAAGAAGGGCATATGACATTAGAACAACACCAGGGTGAGTAAATGATGACTTAATTTTCATTTTAGTGCGAACTAACACTTTTATGTGTAAATTACCTTATATGTAACTCCTGATGTAAAACATTTACTGTTTCAATAGAGCTTATAACCTCAGTGTAACCTCAGTGTTGACCTCAGCATCAGATGTGTTGACAGCTCTATGCGTGTGTGTGTGTGTGTGTTAGATCCTGGTGTATGAGGGTGAGATGGAGAGAGCTCAGGGCCAGCTGGAGGCAGAGATGCAGAGTCTGGAGGAGGAGAAGAACCGAGTGATCGAGGAAGCTTTCATCAGAGCAGAGAGCGAGATGAAGGCCGTCCATGAGAACCTAGCAGGTGAGACAATGTGTGTGTGTTTGAGTGAAGCTCATGAAACTTGTCATGTCCAGGTTGCGTTTCACCAAGTAATTATAGTGTCCTTAATGAAAACAGCCCATTAGGGCCTTTTAATATGTTTTGCATTGTGACATTATTTTCATGACAATTCAGCCTCAATGCAAAACATAGGTAACACTTGTTATGCATTACATGTACTTAGTAGTATAACTAACTAATAAATTATGCGTAATTACAAGCAACTAACACTAACTCTAACCCTACATGTTTTTAATTAATATTACTCAATACTTATTTGTGTAACAAGGACACCTTAAAATAGTTTATATATTGTGTTATGTTATGTTGTGTTATGTTATGTTATGTAATGTTATGATGTACAATATTGTATTGTTTATATTATATTGTATTGTATTAATTATATATATATATACTTTTTTCTTTTAAATTGAGGCAGTAAAACAATTATATACATACTGTATATACATATACTGTATATTTATACATAATACATAAATACGTATATATTTACTGCCTCAATTTTTGTCTTGTAGTGACAATTTTTTTTTCAAATCAGAACTATCCATGCCTTCAATATGAAATATGAGCCTCTTATGCATCAACTTGAAAAAAACTCCTTTACACTTCTCATTAGACAGAGACTTTAACTAAACAACATCACTCAGTGCTTTTAGTCAAAACTGTGCTCATTTGAAGAAAACCTTATTGATTCTTCACCTTAATGAGAATCACCATTTGAGAATATTGGAAATGAAAAAGCCAAAAAATATTTATGGTTCTTAAATAGGCTTAATTTATGTTTTATATACATTTCAAATATTTAATTTGATTAAGTTTATTGTTTGTCTTTTGATCTTGTGGTGAAACATGAACACCAAGTGTATGACTGAATGCACATGCGCCTGCCTGCCTCTGATGGTCTGTGTGTGCAGGTGTGCGGATGAACCTCCTGACCCTGCAGCCGGCCCTGAGAACCCTCACCTGTGATTACAACTGCCTGAAGAGACAGGTGCAGGACTTCCCTTACATGCTGGAGAAGGCCATCACTGAGGCCAAGCAGGAGGTGAGACCACCGCATACAAGCACACAAACACACCAACCTGACCACAGACCGGACACACTGCAGCTAAATTACAATTGCTTTAATTTATCTTAAAATTATTATATAGTATGAAAATAAACTGTAGCATTTTAACTGAGGTCTATTTGCTCTTTTTTTTTTTCAAGAAACGTGAATATGTAAATTCTTGTATAGTTATCTAAACACCCCTTAAACCCACACACAAAAATCTATTTAAACTGAGATATGTAACTGAGGTATTTTGAATTTGCACCTACACCTGTGGTGGGTGTGTAATTGTAAATATCTCTGAGTTTTGTTACCATTCTGTGCCCATCATCCGTTATTTCCAACACTTAAGACACTCTTCTTTAAAGCATGATGATGTTTTATTTCACATGATGTTCTATTCGGTCTGCAACCATTAAAGTATTCCTAAAGCGTAGAGAAAAACATTGTTCACTCCTGTATTTAAATGTGGTTGTCACTCTTGAATCTTTTCAGTGTGTACGTGGTCAAAGATTTGAGCTTTTTCTGTGATTACAGATATGTCAGGTGATTGGAGAGGTGAGCAGTGCAAACCAAGAACTGCTGCGGAAATACAAGCGGGAGATGAACCTGAGGAAGAAATGCCACAATGAACTGGTGCGCCTCAAAGGTGAGACCTGGGAAATGTGTCTGGGACGCATTATCTTCAGAAAATGTCTAATTTCTTTTAATCAAACTAGACATTTACATTCTAATTACCTTTATCTTTAACTTTATCTTGTTTTTCAGGAAACATTCGTGTGTTGTGTCGAATACGCCCCGTGTGTGCTGGAGAAACAGATGCTGCTGACACCAAAAACCTAGTGACCTTTGACCCTGATGATGATGCTGTTCTCTACTTATCCAATAAGGGCAAGCTCATGACCTTTGAACTTGACAAAGTCTTTACCACTCAGGCCTCGCAGGAGGAGGTTAGTGCCTGAACTCATTGTTTCTCATATGGTTGTATTTCCTCTAGCAGTTATTATACAGTTTCTTCTCTTGTGATTGGACAGGTGTTCCAGGAAGTGCAGTCTCTGGTCACTTCCTGTATTGATGGCTTTAACGTATGCATCTTTGCTTATGGGCAAACCGGCTCTGGAAAGACCTACACTATGGAGGTATATTAACTGCATAACATCTCTTCTCGTTGTCTGTGGTGTCTGTCCCTTTCATATTTGTGAAATATCTAATCATTGCACATTATCAAAGTTGATACATATAGTGCAGTTCATAAATTTGCAGTAGGTAAGATTATTTTCATGTTTTTGAAATAAATCTTTTCTGCTCACCAAGGCTGCATTTTATTTTATCAAAAAATACAGTAAAAACAGTAATGTTGTGAAATATTATTATCAATGTTGAAAGCAGTTGTGCTGCTCATATTGTTGTGGAAACTGATGCATTTTTTTCAGGATTCTTTGATGAAAACAGCATTTATTTGAAATATACATCTTTTGTAACATTATACATTTCTTTACTATAATTTTTTATTTAATTTAATGTAATGTACAGTATATCGGTACTATATTGGTTATCGGCCAATATTAGACAATTATTATTATTTAAGAACACTGTTAAATGTATTATTTAAAAAATCTAAAAATGAATAATTATTCATACTGTCCATCATTATAATGTGTTAACTACATTTAAAAATAGTTTTATTTAAAAAAAAAATTAAAATGCAATTATATTTTAAAATCAGTAATTTATCGATTTATCATCTTTAACATAGGTTATCAAATTTTAGTGCCTAATGTGTAGTGCACTCATGTCTCTGTGTGTCCTGTAGGGGGTCCCTGAAAACCCTGGCATTAACCAGCGTGCTCTGCGGCTGCTCTTCTCTGAAGTGTCTGAGAAAAAGCCTGACTGGGACTATAAGATTACTGTCAGCATGGTGGAAATCTACAATGAGACACTTCGGTGAGAAAACCAGGCACAAGTAGAACCACACAGTGGAAGTAGGACGTAGAATTTGATGATGTTGAAATGTTCTCTAGATGGGCTGTCAGTGTGACTGCTGTGAGCACGTCACTGCAGACACACTGCAGCATATTCTGCACTCTTATATAATTGTCCCAGTATCTGTGTAACTGTGAAGTTTGTGTGTGCCACAGATTCTGCTGGTCAGCACTTATGTAAAATCAGATTAGATTTAAAATCTCTCAGGCAATCTGTAAGACATAATCAGATCACATATCACACATCCAGTTCTGCTGGCCCTGACTGTTTGTCACGCGGTCCCTCACTTTTCCCCTCCTGCTGGGTTGTATAACTCAAACAGTGTGTAGGTTCTGATTCTGCTTGCCTCTGTGCCCCAAATTCATATACCCTAGTAATCTTTAATTAAAATAACTGATTCTTGCAGCAACATCTCTTTTCTTCTCTGACGACACGTTTACCTGTCACTCACCTTAGATCGACCAATTGCAAACCACAACCATCCAATCAATTCCCAATGGACAAAATCAAGTCCCACCCTGATTTTTTTTTTCTTGTTTGAGAAGCAGTTTCACTCAAATATATGTCACAATAGGGAAAAAAACTTCAATTTTATGCCAACTTCAACATGAAGAGATTGTTGTTGAGTTTCAGCAATGCTTCCTAAAACACCAGCTAGTTTGGTTTTATTAATTTGCATTTATCTTAACCTGTTTTTAGGAACCTGTTGGGTGACAATCCCAATGAGAAGCTGGATATAAAGATGTGTCCAGACGGCAGTGGACAGCTGTATGTGCCAGGACTCACAGAGTTCACAGTGGAGAGCGTGGAGGACATTAACAAGGTGAAAGCTCACAGCATCCAAGCCACCTGTTGTCACTCCACGCTTGAGAACCAGCTTTAGTCCAAATAAATTAATGGACTTCACAAATATAGGAATGTGACATTAGATTTGGACACACTTTATACTAGGTGTCTTAAACTACTATGTACTTGCATCATAATAAAATTAGGTACAGTGTACTTATTGTGTTAATGTATTGCAAAACACTTGTGCTGCTCTTGAGGTGAGATACAGGTACGGTTAGGGACTGGTTTGGTGGTGTGGTGAGGTCTAGGGTGGGTTAAAAGGTTAGGGAAGGGTCAACAGTGTAATTATAGATGTGATTACATTAATTACAGCTGTAATTACATGCAGGTAATTTTTTAATATAAGTACAATGTTAAAACAAGTACAGTGTATCAAATGATTAATTTAAATGTTAGTACATAGTAGTTATAGACACTTGATTGTAAAGACCCCAATGTTGGTAACACTTTTAATTGTCCTTGTTACACGTTACATGTACTTACAGTACTATAGTAATAACAGTAAATTATACATAATTACAAGCAACTAACCTTAGTACATGTTGTTAATTAATATGACTCAGTATTTATTTGTGTAATTACACTGTAAAAGGACACCTTAAAATAAAGTGAAACCTAACTTTGTAACACTTTAGTTTAGGGTCCAAATCTCACTTTTAACTTGTTGCTTATTAGCATGTATATTACTAGGATATTGGCTGTTTATTAGTACTTATAAAGCACATATTAATGCCTTATTCTGCATGACTATATTCTACATTCCTTAATCCACCCAATACCTAAACTTAACAACTACCTTACTAACTATTAATAAGCAGTAATTAAGTCGTTGTTAATAGTGAGAACTGGACCCTAATCTATAGTGTGACCAATAACTTTAATAATAAATAACTACAAAAATAGCTAGAAAAGTGAGAGAATTCAACAAGATATTCAATATTCAGTGCTCCAGTGCAAGGTCTTGTCATATTAGACAAGCCCTAACCCATTTTAGCCTAATTCGTTATTTGTAACCTTTGACCCTGCAGGTGTTTGACCTGGGTCACATGAACAGGGCGACAGCGTGCACTAATCTAAACGAGCACAGCTCTCGCTCTCATGCCCTCCTTATCATCATAGTGGCAGGTTTCAACTCTTCAACGGGCCACCGTACCTCAGGTACACACACAGTTCTTTTACACACAAAAAATTGAAACGCAAATATGAAACAATCACTTGTCAATTACAGGTAAGCTAAATCTGGTGGATCTGGCCGGTTCAGAACGGATTGCCAAATCCGGCGCCGAGGGCAGCCGTCTGCGTGAGGCTCAGTGTATCAACAAATCACTGTCGGCGCTGGGTGATGTCATCAACGCCCTGCGCTCCAAACACTCACACGTGCCCTTTAGGAACTCCCGGCTCACGTACCTGCTGCAGGACTCGCTCAGCGGAGACAGCAAGACCCTCATGATGGTGCAGGTGTGTGATATAGAGGGGTCAGAAGGGTTATAATGGCACTCAGTGTGTGGAGAGAAGCTTACTGCATAATCCACTCAAAATGTGTGGAGATTTAATGGATTTATAGGATAAAGACTGTACTTTGTACAGCATGAGCAGGCACAGTATTTTAAGCAGTTTTGAAACTTGTATATTATATTTATTCATTACACACAGACTGATATATTTCAAATGTTTATTTCTTTTCATTTTGATGATTATAACTGACAACTAAGGAAAATCCCAAATTCAGTATCTCAGAAAATTAGAATATTGTGAAAAGGTTCAATATTGAAGACACCTGGTGCCACACTCTAATCAACTAATTAACTCAAAACACCTGCAAAGGCCTTTAAATGGTCTCTCAGTCTAGTTCTGTAGGCTACACAATCATGGGGAAGACTGCTGACTTGACAGTTGTCCATAAGACGACCATTGACACCTTGCACAAGGAGGGCAAGACACAAAAGGTCATTGCAAAAGAGGCTGGCTGTTCACAGAGCTCTGTGTCCAAGCACATTAATAGAGAGGCGAAGGGAAGGAAAAGATGTGGTAGAAAAAAAAGTGTACAAGCAATAGGGATAACCGCACCCTGGAGAGGATTGTGAAACAAAACCCATTAAAAAATGTGGGGGAGATTCACAAAGAGTGGACTGCAGCTGGAGTCAGTGCTTCAAGAACCACTACGCACAGACGTATGCAAGACATGGGTTTCAGCTGTCGCATTCCTTGTCAAGCCACTCTTGAACAACAGACAGCGTCAGAAGCATCTCGTCTGGGCTAAAGACAAAAAGGACTGGACTGCTGCTGAGTGGTCCAAAGTTATGTTCTCTAATGAAGTAAATTTTGCATTTCCTTTGGAAATCAGGGTCCCAGAGTCTGGAGGAAGAGAGGAGAGGCACACAATCCACGTTGCTTGAGGTCCAGTGTAAAGTTTCCACAGTCAGTGATGGTTTGGGGTGCCATGTCATCTGCTGGTGTTTGTCCACTGTGTTTTCTGAGGTCCAAGGTCAACGCAGCCGTATACCAGGAAGTTTTAGAGCACTTCATGCTTCCTGCTATGCTGACCAACTTTATGGAGATGCAGATTTCATTTTCCAACAGGACTTGAGACCTGCACACAGTGCCAAATCAACCAGTACCTGTTTTAAGGACCATGGTATCCCTATTCTTAATTGGCCAGCAAACTCGCCTGACCTTAACCCCATAGAAAATCTATGGGGTATTGTGAAGAGGAAGATGCGATATGCCAGACCCAACAATGCAGAAGAGCTGAAGGCCACTATCAGAGCAACCTGGGCTCTCATAACACCTGAGCAGTGCCACAGACTGATCGACTCCATGCCACGCCGCATTGCTGCAGTAATTCAGGCAAAAGGAGCCCCAACTAAGTATTGAGTGCTGTACATGCTCATACTTTTCAGTTGGCCAAGATTTCTAAAAATCATTTCTTTGTATTGGTCTTAAGTAATATTCAAATTTTCTGAGATACTGAATTTGGGATTTTCCTTAGTTGTCAGTTATAATCATCAAAATTAAAAGAAATAAACATGGAATATAATATAATATAAAACATGAATATAATATACAAGTTTCACTTTTTGAATGGAATTAGTGAAATAAATCAACTTTTTGATGATATTCTAATTATATGACCAGCACCTGTATTTAATTTACTAATAAATGTTCGCACCATGTCATTATTAGATGACAACACAGGACTTTCTACCTAAATCTGTTCACATCATCAGATTCATTTTTACTTAATAAAAACATTAATAAAAAAATAGTTGCTGATGAAACCAGAGCCACATGGACAGGGAAAAATATGATATCATAGCTCACTGTACACAATACAGGTACATAAAGCCAACATTATATAACTGAGAAATGCATTACTTTACAGAAGTGAAACACTTTGTTTGCTGTGTCATGTCATGTTTCACATTCTCTCGCATGCAGCTTCTCACACCAGTTAAATTGTGATGCTCCTCTCTATCACAGGTGTCTCCTCTAGAGAGTAATGTTAGTGAGTCAGTGTGCTCTCTGAAGTTTGCTCAGCGTGTTCGGACTGTTGAGATCGGCCCCTCGTCCTCCTCGCGCCGCCAAGCAGAGAACTCCTCAACATCCTCCTCACCAACTCATGACAGCGTGGAGGTACACAATCACAACTACACGCATTTTCACGTGTCCATGTCTGAAAAAAAACATCTTTGAGATCTGAATGAGAAGTCTTCAGTCCTTCACCCACAACCTTTCCTCTGTAGCTACTGCAGTGGGCTACAATACACTCACTGTCCCACTTTCCCCCCTCTCCCATTTATATTGAAAATATGATTTGTGTAGGAACTTGAGCTGTGGGGCTCACATAGGCAACAAAATTCAAATCCAATCTTTGGTTTGTCTAAATAAGTGGAATATATAGCGCCCTGTGATAACAGTAAACCTCAGTTGTGCAACATTTGGTTGCATTTTAAAATATTAATTAAATTGTTAATTTGAGTGCCAACATTTTTTATTTGTATCAAATCATACATCTAGAAAAATTAAGGATTTATTATAACCTTTCATAGGGACTTATTATTGTAAAAAAATCAATTTATTATTATTATTTTTATTATTTTTATTTTTTTAAATTGTAAATTCAGTTTATTAGACATGCTTTCTGATTATTAAAATTTAATTAAACCATTAAAACGGAATCCAGAAAATTTGGAATTTGGGACAAAATAAAAATGTACTTTTTTGTTAAACTTGTGTAAATTGTGGTTAAATTGTATAGGTTTCATGATTTCAATTAATTAGACATGCTTTTTGATTACAAAAATTTTATTCAACCATTAAAAAAAGAATAATCCAGAAAAAGTTTAATCGAAAACTTAGAATTTGGGAAAAATAAAACCGAATTGGGGAATAAAAACAATTTCATAGGGCCTCTAAAATTTTAATGTTTTTTTTTTTAATTACTAAAATTTAACGTAACCATTAAAAAGGAATCCAGAAAAATTTATTTGGGGGAAAAAATTTATAGGGATTCATTCATAACAAAATAATCATTCTTTTAATAACAAAATAATGGTTGTTTTTGTGCTGTAGCTGGACTCTCCTCCTGTGACCCCTGTGCCCCTCCCCCTGTCAAGGGCCAGCAGCGCAGGTTCGACCCTCTCCTCCACTTCTAAAACCCCTACCACCCGACGCAGGTCCCACAGTCAGCTGTCCGCAGGTGAGCCGAGAGAGCAGCACCTAGAGTTTATATCTCTAAAGCCAATGGTCACTTGATGCTAAAACACCTTATGTAAGATTCTGATGGAACTTTTTGCAAATAATCTGATATAATAATGTCATAACAGCAGCCTTAAACATCTGACACGGTACATTGAGTACAGGTCACACTATGTGAAGGGGACGTTTGTTCTTTCCATTGTGACGCTGTAATTGGTTGGTTTCCAGATAGACAGGTAGACAGAAGCAGCCCATTGGTTGGGGACGGTGGGCAGGTAGGTGGGGTTTTATGTGGTTGGTCGCTTGGCATGAAACGCTCAGCATGGCATGGTGCCCCACGTGTCACCTCGTCAATGCCCACCCATCTAACACAGCGCCTTTAACCCCAGGAAGCTTTTTGTGTGTGTTTGAATTGGGATCAGCTGCTGTTTTGTTCTCGTCTTTTTTTGTTTTGTTTCGTTTGGCCTTGTACAAGCTTACTGTATTTGTCCAGTTGATTTGTATCTGTTGTCTTGTGTAGTTGTGCACTGTATTCACTGTTTGTCTTTGTTAAATGTTTATATGTTTGAGAAAGAGAGTGGTGAAAAAGAGTTGTTTTTTTCTTTATGTCTTCACCTACAGCTCTGCTTTTGATTGGCTGGGCTGCCCTGTGGTGGTGACAGAGGATAACATATTTTTTGTGACAAATGTGATTTAATTGTTATCATTTGAGGGTGAAAGTCACAGAAATGTTCAGATTACAGTAGCTCTGTTCCAAAACCTTGTGAGCTGCCCTGTTATACAGCAATCTCATTTCCATCGCACTGCAAAGAAAACTGGCCAACCAATAGGATTTTGCACTTTTGGTCATGTGCCTGGAGACACTGCTGTTCCATAAAACCATGACTGTGGCGCGCACATATTTCTGGAACCACACTCTATCGTCTTCTGAATTAATTTGAAAGGTGGTCTGAAAGCGTGTGAATATTGTTTGACTTTCTGCCTTCTCTGTGACAAGCGGGTCAGCAACTGAAAGTTGCACAGCGCTTTGTGTACCGGAGCAACTTAGGGGTTTTCTGCTGTCCCATAAGCGGCATCTACTGTCAGAGAGTGAATCAGCATTTTTTTTTTTTTCATGAAAGTAATTCCAACAATATGTTTCCATGTGCCATTATCATTATAGTTGTGTTATGGGCTATGATTTTTAGAGCTATAGTTGTATCGTTTTATATATATATATATATATATATATATATATATATATATATATATATATATATATATATATATATATATATATATATATATATATATATATATATATATATATATATATATATATATATATATATATATATATATATATATATATATATATATATATATATAATCATATTTGGTGTGAAATGAAATACAGCTGTACTAGGGATGTGATGGTGAGGAAATTTTCCCACCGGTTAATCGACGTGTGACAACACCGGCGGGGGCTTTTAAAACGCTAATTTCAAACCAAAAGTAAAATGTGAACGGCCGCGCTGGCATTCATAACGGTACGGAGCAAAGCGAGTGTTTTCAATGAATTTTTTCAATGAAGCTTCCATAGGAATGTACTGAAAACATGCCTGTGGACACGCACGGTGAATGAAGGTTAGTGCGGCTGTGCTCATTTTATTTTCGGTTTGAAATTATCGCCAATTCGGGGGCGGGTTCATTGGCCTATTATTCTTAATGAAAAACACAACAGAACAGTACAATGACAAACTCACTTAAATAGGCGCTTTTACATTTTGCTTTGAAACCAAATCTTCCGCGATCATCTTGTCATTCAGCTCCTCACTCTCGTGATGAATGAGATCTGACTCCTGATGCGTTTGTGCTGCGACTCGTCCGGCTCACTCTGCATGTTCAGTTTTTAATTGTAGTGTCTGTTCTCTAACTGAACTAAATGATTTTATTACTATAAAAAAATAAAAACGACGGTGGGGGCGGTGCCGCGGTGGCAAATGATGTAACCGGTGTTTCAATTTTCCAAAATGAAATTCCTGATTTTCATTTTTCATTTTCCTGATTTAGATATTTGTATTCACTATAATGTTTATCAAACAACAGCAAATACAAGAGAACAGAGACGAGAGATTTGTTCAGCAAAATAGTCATGAGCAACACCAAGTCAGTTTTATTTTACAGCAGCGTCTCCTGGCACATGACCAAGAACGTGAATCTTATTGGTTGGCCAGTTTTCTTTTGTAGTGCAATGGAAAAAAGATTGGGGGAAAAAATAGCTGTCGCAGTGACTGCATGCATGTCAGTCTGAACCCAAAAATGAAAATTCTGTCATTAATTACTCGCCCTTTACTTTGGGGTGAACTATCACTTTAACAGCTATGCATTCAAAAGTTTATCACACTGAATATTCGACTTGATCTGAACACATTTTATGAATACCTTTTACTCAGTGCTTAACATTTCTCTTTTTTTCTTTTTCACAATCTTAGATCCTCTGTAAAGGCTACATGCAATGCTGCCTTTAAAAATTTGACCAAAACGTGGTGTACCTTACTAGGTTTCGCAACAGAGCAAGTGTTTCTCCCGAGTAATGAGTAACAAAATGACTAACTAAATCTGAACCGTAAGACAAGAGCCTTATATTCCTCAAAATATGGTTAAAAACAGTGTGCAGAAGTTGTGAAATCTAAATGGAAGATGATTCTTCTGTTGTTGTTCTGTTGTGTGGTTTCCATTGCAACAGTGTGCTGTATAAGCCCTGTATTTCCTGGAAACTGGAAAAAAAATAATAAATTAGTCATGATTGCGTATGAAATTCCCACACTTTTATTCTTCGTTCATAGGACGAATGAAGATGACAGCATGAGGAACTGCTGAGAGCTGCCGTCCATCCGCCAAACCTCTCGACCAAGCAGCTCCTTTCTTGAAAGAACCAATGAAAGACCTGCTTTCCTTGCTTGCTGGCAGGGGAGGAGCTTAACCGGCGAATCAGGGTTCATGTTGGGAACTGACTGAAGTGACGGTTCTTTTGATTGGAATGTCTGATGTAATTTTAAGATGACGATACATGATTGAAAATGACAACCACTCCCGCTGACCTCTCGACAACACCTGCTGCCTCAAGACGAGAAGACCCTTCCGTTATGGCAAAATGTTTCTGGGCAATAATGCACTTTATTCTAGTCTAGGCTGTTATTTGTAATGTTACATAATGCGATTGATTTCTAGATGCTTGAATGTATGTGTATGTATATATTCATTTGTCTGAGCAAGATTTAAATTTTTATTCCTTGATCTTGAAGAGATCTTGCTTCTTTTTTTCTTCATCTTTTTTTTTCCTGCAAGAGCAAGTCAAACTTTCACACCTGATGAGCTTTGAACAATTCTGTGTTTAATAGTGGCAATAAGAACTAATGCAAATGCAAACTTTGGTCTCTTAGTAGCATTTTGTCTGTTTGTATATAGAAACTTGAAGGCCATTGAAAGCCCAGACTGTCTTCCTGATCTATGCATGTGTTCAGTCTTCAGAGTGGGCGCTCATTCATTTTAGGACAAATATTAGCAGTTTTTGTGCAGTGAAGTCAAACCATGGCGGTATACAATGTTTGCTGAACAGGACGATGATTAGATTTGTACATAGAAATGCATTCCATGTGACTCCACACTGAGCGAACGTCCTCGGTGTACGATCTTCAGCTCTGTCTGGGGTCTTGCTTGCTTGTTTGTATTCACATTAGTGTATGTTTGTATGCAGTTTTGTTTTTGTACACTGTTTTTAATAAATGCTCCAAACCAGTTTTGGGGAGAAATTATTCCTTTTGTTTCTCATTTTTTTGTTCAAAGAAATTACAAATTACATTGTGTGTGTGTGTGTGTGTGTGTTAAGGTCATTTTTTTCATATGAAAATGTCTGTCACTACATGAAGTCTCTTAGTGATTGGCTTAAGGATAATGGGCCTCACTGACAATAACCTCATGCAATTTGCATATTTCTGTGTGCAGAAAAAGTTATCACAAAATCCTCCATATGGGTCAAAATGATTCTAAATGAGGGAGTAAGTTCCCTTCCCACAAGTAATAATTTGCATAAAACCTTGTTCATATAAAGACTCTTCACATCCTCACACATACTGTATATGCATGTATAAAATTATAATTTGACACTTGTGTGAAATTATTCCACCATTAGATTTTTTCCCTCCCACACTGAATGGACATCCTGAGAATTTTGTTTAATGTAGTTTATTATAAAAGGCTTTTTTAAGAAAAACTGCTGTCACTTGACAAATAATATATACAAAGGCATTACAGTGCATATAATTTTTACACCAGCCATTTCTCACTCATCTACAATTAATTTTTCCAAATTGAGAAATTAATCCAAGTTGACCATCTTACCATTTTGAAATACAAGTATACCCAGTGCAATCAACTGTCCATATATGTAAAAAAAAAAAATTATTGAAAAACAATTCTTATTTACAAAATGAGATGAACCAAAATTATCCAGAAACAATTCAGTGTTCCCATGTCAAATACAATATGGAAAAACTCCAATATAAATGCATATTCGTATGCATTCGGTAACATTTGCTTTGATAATGCAGTACAGTCGCATTTCGCCGTTATTTCATGTTGTCAGATCACCGCTGTAGGTCTGTGTGTCTATATACAGTGTGTGTATGTAGTGTCTCAAATAGCAGACTGTAATTTGTTCATGTTTCTCTGATGCATGCTGTGATGCCTGACCAGCTCATCTGAGCGGGCAAACTTCTTCTGACAGCTGGGCCAGCGGCAAGTAAACGGCTTCTCGCCTGAGAACGACCAGGGAGAATAGACAGGAACACACTTTAGTCATTCGCTAATGGAATCAATTCATATAAAAACCAACAGATCAAATGTTTTTTGAGAAGTTAAAAAAGGCGTACGCACTTGTTTTACCTGTATGAGTCCGAGTGTGGGTCTTAAGGTGGTCTGAGCGTGAAAACTTTCTTTGACATGTCTCACACTGAAAGGGTTTGACGCCTACAGGACCAAAGAGAGCAGGAGACAGAGAGACAGACAGCTGCGGTGGGCTTCAGATACTTCATGAAAGTCATGGATTAATGGTGGGTGGGGCTATCTAATTCTACAGCATTTGATTGGACAAAAGTTTGGATACGCCCCTGAGTGCAAGATGAGTCAGTAATGTTTTTAGAAAGACTGACTTTTACATTCTAATGGTTTAAGCTTTTAATGCTCAATGGTAACAGTATATGACATGTAATGAATGTTTTAGGGGTATGTTATACTCTTAAAGGGATAGTAAAAAAGAAATGAAATGAAAATTCTGTCATTAATTATTCACCCTAATGCCGTTCAAACCCGTTAGACTTTCGTTCATCTTTGGAACACAAATTAAGATCTTTTTGATTAAGATTGAATTTAGGCTTTTATTCACATAAACATTCATCAGCTCACACATCAGTTGTGGTAAACGGAACCAATGAGGTTCATTCTTGTGTTACGCATCACGTTTGAGCTTCAGCAAGAACCAATGAGGTTCATTCTCGTGTTACGCAGCACATTTGAGCTTCAGCAAGAACCAATGAGGTTCATTCTTGTGTTACACAGCACGTTTGAGCTTCAGCAAGAACCAATGAGGTTCATTCTTGTGTTACGCATCACATTTGAGCTTCAGCAAGAACCAATGAGGTTCATTCTTGTGTTACGCAGCACGTTTGAGCTTAAACAAGAACCAATGAGGTTCATTATCGTGTTACGCATCACGTTTAAGATTCAGCAAGAACCAATGAGGTTCATTCTCGTGTTACACAGCACGTTTGAGCTTAAACAAGAACCAATGAGGTTCATTATCGTGTTACGCATCACGTTTGAGATTCAGCAAGAACCAATGAGGTTCATTCTCGTGTTACACAGCACGTTTGAGCTTCAACAAGAACCAATGAGGTTAATTCTCGTGTTATGCAGCACGTTTGAGCTTCCGCAAGAACCAATGAGGTTCATTCTCGTGTTACACAGCACGTTTGAGCTTCAGCAAGAACCAACGAGGTTCATTCTCGTGTTACGCAGCACGTTTGAGCTTCAGCAAGAACCAGTGATGTTCATTCTCGTGTTACGCAGCACGTTTGAGCTTCAGCAAGAACCAATGAGGTTCATTCTTGTGTTACGCAGCACGTTTGAGCTTCAGCAAGAACCAATGAGGTTCATTCTTGTGTTACGCAGCACGTTTGAGCTTCAACAAGAACCAATGAGGTTCATTCTCGTGTTACGCAGCACGTTTGAGCTTCAGCAAGAACCAATGAGGTTCATTCTCGTGTTACGCAGTTTCAGTTGAGCTTCTGTTTATGTTCGCTGATCAATCTTTATGTGAATAAAAGCCTAAATTCAGTCTGTTCATCATATAAAGTAATCGAGTCTCTTCAGAAATTTGGACTAAACCGCTCAATTCATATGGATTAGTTTTACGATCTCTTTATGAACTTTTTGAAGCGTCAAAGTGGTAGTGCGTAGCTGCCAATGGAGGGACAGAAAGCTCTCAGATTTCATCAAAAAGATCTTCATTTGTGTTCTGAAGATGAACAAAAGTCTTACGGGTTTAGAAAGACATGAGGGTGAGGAAATGATGACAGAATTTTCATTCTTGGGTGAACTAACCCTTTAAAAATAAAGGTTCCAAAGGGGGGTTTCGCAATGAAAGAACTTTTTTTTTTAAATCTAAAGAACCTTTTGTGAATGGATGTTCAAAGTTCTTCATGGAACCAAAGATTCCAGTAAATAACCTTTTATTTTTAGGAGTGTAGCATATAATTGACCTCAAATCTAACGGACTAAAAAACTCCAATATTTATTTCATGTGTTGAAATAAATAGAAGAGCTGGGATGTCACTAACCTGTGTGTCTGCGCTGGTGTCTCTTGAGCTGGTCAGATCTGGAAAACCTGCGGCCACAGCCTGTGTAATCACACTGATAGGGCTTCTCACCTGAACGGGACAGAGAACAGCATCGTTCCATAACTGTTCTTCTTACAGTATGTGTTAGAGCAAAAACGGCCCGCGGGCCACATCCGGCCCTCTGCCTATCCTTGACCGGCCCACATGAGGTAATTCAGGGTTCGACAGTAAGGACAGTATGGCCTCTGGCCAGCGTGAACGACGCTCGGGATGGAGCTGTCATTTGCCCAATCGGACCAGTGCTGCATTGTAGGTGTGTGATATATACACTGTCTGAAATTATCGAGTAGGCTATGTCCCTCACTTAACAAAAGCCAAACAGAAACACACCTATAGAGAGCATGCACACGCTCTGCAGTGTACTCTAGCATGTTAGACTGGAGTGTGTGCATATTTATTAGAGTGCATGCTTTCATGCAGTGATTTAATCTATTAAAATGCATTTAGAATTCCCCCAAAATTCAAAATTAGGGGCAAAAATGCCTGTATGTTTTTATATTTCTATAATTTTATATAGTTAAACATTCACACAGTGCCGTTTTTCTCCAAATATCAGTACGATTACAAATTATATTCATTTTATACAACAGTTCAGTAAACAAGAAGATAATTATAAGATACTTTTAAGACACCATATTGCCTGTTTTTGTTCTACAGGTGCTGGTCATATAATTAGAATATCATCAAAAAGTTGATTTATTTCACTAATTCCATTCAAAACGTGAAACTTGTATATTATATTCATTCATTACACACAGACTGATATATCTCAAATGTTTATTTCTTTTAATTTTGATGATTATAACTGACAACTAAGGAAAATCCCAAATTCAGTATCTCAGAAAATTTGATTATTACTTAAGACCAATACAAAGAAAGGATTTTTAGAAATCTTGGCCAACTGAAAAGTATGAGCATGTACAGCACTCAATACTTAGTTGGGGCTCCTTTTGCCTGAATTACTGCAACAATGCGGCGTGGCATGGAGTCCATCAGTCTGTGGCACTGCTCAGGTGTTATGAGAGCCCAGGTTGCTCTGATAGTGGCCTTCAGCTCTTCTGCATTGTTGGGTCTGGCATATCGCATCTTCCTCTTCACAATACCCCATAGATTTTCTATGGGGTTAAGGTCAGGCGAGTTTGCTGGCCAATTAAGAACAGGGATACCATGGTCCTTAAACCAGGTACTGGTTGCTTTGGCACTGTGTGCAGATCTCAAGTCCTGTTGGAAAATGAAATCTGCATCTCCATAAAGTTGGTCAGCAGCAGGAAGCATGAAGTGCTCTAAAACTTCCTGGTATATGGCTGCGTTGACCTTGGAACTCAGAAAACACAGTGGACCAACACCAGCAGATGACATGGCACCCCGAAACCATCACTGACTGTGGAAACTTTACACTGGACCTCAAGCAACGTGGATTGTGTGCCTCTCCTCTCTTCCTCCAGACTCTGGGACCCTGATTTCCAAAGGAAATGCAAAATTTACTTTCATCAGAGAACATAACTTTGGACCACTCAGCAGCAGTCCAGTCCTTTTTGTCTTTAGCCCAGGCGAGACGCTTCTGACGCTGTCTGTTGTTCAAGAGTGGCTTGACAAGGAATGCGACAGCTGAAACCCATGTCTTGCATACGTCTGTGCGTAGTGGTTCTGGAAGCACTGACTCCAGCTGCAGTCCACTCTTTGTGAATCTCCCCCACATTTTTGAATGGGTTTTGTTTCACAATCCTCTCCAGGGTGCGGTTATCCCTATTGCTTGTACACTTTTTTCTACCACATCTTTTCCTTCCCTTCGCCTCTCTATTAATGTGCTTGGACACAGAGCTCTGTGAACAGCCAGCCTCTTTTGCAATGACCTTTTGTGTCTTGCCCTCCTTGTGCAAGGTGTCAATGGTCGTCTTTTGGACAACTGTCAAGTCAGCAGTCTTCCCCATGATTGTGTAGCCTACAGAACTAGACTGAGAGACCATTTAAAGGCCTTTGCAGGTGTTTTGAGTTAATTAGCTGATTAGAGTGTGGCACCAGGTGTCTTCAATATTGAACCTTTTCACAATATTCTAATTTTCTGAGATACTGAATTTGGGATTTTCCTTAGTTGTCAGTTATAATCATCAAAATTAAAAGAAATAAACATTTGAAATATATCAGTCTGTGTGTAATGAATGAATATAATATACAAGTTTCACTTTTTGAATGGAATTAGTGAAAGAAATCAACTTTTTGATGATATTCTAATTATATGACCAGCACCTGTATTTGGCCAACGAAAGTAGTTCCAAACAAAGATCACAGCACGGTTTTGTGTCTTTGAGCAATACGCGAAGGTGAAAGACGGCAATCTCACTGACCCACTTATTAACGCACTCAAATGCTTCGTTCCTGAATGAATCAGCCGTTTGAATGAATCGTTGAATCTCACTGACTCACTCATTAACACTGACATGCTGCAACCTACTGGCAGTTTTAATTTCACATTTAAAGTATCTTTTCATTATAAATAACTTCAAATATCAATATTCAACATTTTATGTTTAAAACATCAAAACACAGAGCCAGTTGAAAAAATCCTCAGCGTTGAGCCCTGTAATTGATCAATTAAAAGTTAAACGCAAATAGGTGTAATTAGGTGCATGCAATTCAACTGCTTTTATTTTATTTTTACAGAAACTGTATGTACCTTCACTCAAATGGGTTCACGATCATGTAGGACAGCTTTCAAGAAAGCTTTGACGTTAGCCCTTAAATATGTTAGTTAACATTTTTATAAAAATTGATTCAGAATGTAGAGTTTTTAACAAGGCATGAACTTCTAAGTATTAATTCAATTGGCCCGGCCCTCTACAACTGCCCCAGTTTCTCATGTGGCCTCTTGGGAAAATTATTTGCCCACCCGTGTGTTAGAGGAATCCTGGGTGGACGAGCCTGTGGTCTCTGTAGCATCCACAAAGGGGCGCCGTTTGAACTCAGCACTTACTTCATTATTATTTTCTAAATGTCATAAGTCATACATTTATCTGTAACACTGACCATTCTATGAGGTCACAAATTAGGCCACTCCAGATGTTTTTGAGTAATTCTGGTGAATCTTGCTCAACCGGCAGGTGTTTTTATTTACCATGGCAACCTTTTTTTGACCAAAATATGCATACTCCAGGAGTATTTATGCACGATTGTTTTACTGTTGTATAATGGAGGAAACTATGGCTACCATGGTGATCTTCCGTGATAAAAAAAATAAAGAATATTAATAATTATATATAAAATTTATAAACATTCACTTAGATAGATTGGTTTTTGTGTGAATAAAAACAGTAACACTTTACAACAAATCACTTTAAAATAGATTTGTTACAACATTTCCATATATTCTTTTTTTAACATTAGTTAATAAAATACAGTTAATTGTTCATTCATATTAGCTCAGGTGCATTAAACAAAATATTATTATTAATAGATACAACTTTTGATTTTAATAATCTATTAGTAAATGTTGAAATTAGCAATTTAGTTCATGTTAGTTAACTAATGTTAACAAATGGAACCTATTGTAAGGGATAATTTTTTCGAATATTTTCCAAATAACAATATTTGTCCTGCAATGATTGTTTACAGTAAAGTAAAATAACCATGGACATTTTCTGTTATATTATTTTATATACAATTTCCAGTAACATTTTAATGTGTTTATATAGCAGATGCTTTTATCCAAAATGAAATAGATAGTATGTGAGTCTGTGTCTGTGTGTGAGTGTCTGTGAGTGAGTGAGTGAGTGAGTGAGTGAGTGTGTGTGTGTGTGTGTGTGTGTGTGTGTGTGTGTGTGTGTGTGTGTGTGTGTACTTTCCACACAAATCATGGTTGTGTAATCAGACTCACACTGTCACTAGTATAAAGTGAGACATTCCTGAGAGCTGTAATTCAAACGTCCAGGGGCCTGAACAAATGAATTTATGTTTTTAAGCTATGAAGAAAAGATTTTCACATCTTCTAATTTAAGTTCCTGCAATCGATGTCTGCCAAACTCTTATTTACATATGAATTATGACTTTGTTATGCATGTTTGCATAACACTGTAAATCTTACAGTACCTGCTACACTTTCTAAGAGAAAGAAAACAAAGATCAGTTTGGATTGTTTGTGACCCCAATCTGAAACTGGAAAATGGTGCATTTTGTATGGGCCGCAATCATCTCACCTGTGTGTTTCCTGCCGTGCATCTGCAGGTGGGACAGTTTGAAGTATCTCTTACTGCATCCTGGGTAAGAGCACATGAACGGACGCTTCTCGCTGTTCTCTGAGGATTTAATGGAGGGAGTGATGCCTGGTACTCTCCGCACATCCTGCAGAAAAAAACAGAGAATAATCGGCAAACTCTATTAGCCAAATCTGCTGCACTTTTGAGCCCTTGTTTGTTTTAACTTCTGCATTTCCAAACCCCGCATAAGTTCTGCATCTGAACAAACCCTTTTATCTTGTGGCCTGTTAAATATCAGTTTATCTTTTAAAAGCCTTAATGGGAAAGCTTTAAAGTAAAGTTTTAAACATACATACACACACACACACACACTATTCTCTGGACAGTATCAATTTTCTAAAGCACTGATGGATGTTCACTCATGCTAAACACACACTACAGACTGAAGCAGAGTCAGACTGTCCTCTTACTGAGACTGTTTAATACATCTCGCCTGCTCCGTACGCATACATCTAGGTCAGTCATGAAACTCTAGATGGCACAGGCTGTTTGGTCCTTTATATGCAATCTACAATCAGTTTATTACCACATGCCACAAGCTGATTGGCCTCTGCTGATCTTGCAACTTTAAATAGTCTGGTTCAGTGTTTGCTGTAGGCACGTTCCTACATCAGAGTTCCTCTGAACCCCTCCACTTCCCCCAGCTCCACCTGCCTAGATCTGCTACAGGATTTATGTATGCATATTCATGCAGCAGCAGCATATCTTTCTTGCTCACAGCAGCGTGTCTGTGAATGTAAAGGCAGTAGCAAGACCATACTTGCTCTGCAGCAGCAGCAGCGTAGCAAAAACCATATTCATTGCCATATTCATTAACATGCCAAAATTACTAAGGGCCCTATTTTAACGATCTAAGCACATGGTCTGAAGCGCATGGCACCGGTGCACTTAGGGCGTGTCCGAATCCACTTTTGCTAGTTTAACGGCGGATAAAACGTTCAGCGCACCAGGCACATGGTCCAAAAGGGTTGTACCTAGTCTCTTAAGGCTGAAACCAGCAAAAAAACATGTATGATTTTTTAAACATCCGGGTGTATGATAGGGCCCTAAGAGAATTGCCTTGATTGAACTAAGGATATTTTTCCTTCTCAGTATTCAACAGGCCTGAGTAATCAAACACGCTTTTACTCTAAACATCATGCTTGAGGTGAGGACTGTGTGCGTCCTGGCCTTGGATTCGATGCATAGCAGAGCTGCAGAGGGGGAAGTGTGTACGTGACTTTGAGCTGAACCTGAGTGTGTGTTGAGAGGATATGTATCCATTTGAGGCGTTAGACTTCATAAGAACTTTCATTAATAATAATCAACACTAATAACCCAATATTACACACAGTGCATATGTGCACCTCTGTTTAACAGTTTGGTGTCAGTAAGATTTTTTTGAAATACTTTTATTCAGCAAGGATGCATCAAATTGATCAAAAGTGATAGTAAAGACATTTATAATGTTACAAAAGATTTTATTTTATTAAATGTGGTTCTTTTGAATGTTCTATTCATCAAAGAATCTTGAAAAATATAATGTTTTCCACAAAAATATTAAGCAGCACAACTGTCTTCAACATTGATAATAATCAGAAATGTTTCTTGAGCAGCAAATCATCATATTAGAATGATTTCTGAAGGATCATGTGACTGAAGCCAAAAAAAATGCTAAAAAAAATAAGCTTTTTCATCACAGGGATAAATTACATTTTAAAATATATTAAAATAGAAAACAGTTCATTTAAATTTGTAATAATATTTCACAATATTACTGTTTTCACTGTATTTTAATCAAATAAATGCAGCCTTGGTGAGCAGAAGAGACATAAGAAAAAACGTTTAAATTGTAGTGGATAGTGAACAATATTCATTTATCTGTAATATAAACATAAATGCATTTATTATATCATCATTGCATTATACACTGAGCCAGGTTTTCTTTCATGTTTATGTATTAGTTTTATCATTTTAGATGTGTGTACATCATGTTTAATGTTTATTATGAGCAATAAATAATAATTCAGTGCACTTTATGATTATATTATTGTGAATACAATCTGTGTGTGCACAGTTGAAATGGGTATGTGTATGAGTTTGAGTGTGTGTGTGTTTTGCTGTCACCCACCTGTAATCCTCTGAACACACCATGTGTGTGTATGTGATACTGGGTGCTGCAGCTGTACACCATGGGAGCAGCTCCTGAGGACGGATCGGCCTCATAACTGCCACTGTGACTGGACACAAATCCAAAAACAGACCAGTTACGCTCAGCAGATAAAACAAGACCACTCACATAGGGCAAGCTCGTTTCCACCACGGAATAAAAAATTAAAAAGGTAATTGCAACTTTTTATCTTACAGATCAGACTTTATGACTCGCAATTGCAAGTTTATATCTCACAATTCAGACTTTTGTTCTCAGATTTTTGAGACATAAAAAATCAGAATCGGGAGATAAAAAAGTCTGTGGTGGAAACAAGCTTCCATAGCATAGCACATGAACCTAAAACCAATACGATTCTCAGTACAGGAGATCCAGAAAGGATAGATCTGAACACGTTAATGATAGCTATGCTATATATGAATCAGCTTTTCCTCCTTATTAACAAATGGATGTTGTTATAGCCAGAAATGACTGTAAAGCTGCCGTAACTGTCATAAATGATAGCGGAGGAGGACTGTTAGTTTGGAGGGGGATCTGTAGTGTGGGCAGTAACGGATGAAGAGCTCAAGACCTATACAGCTTCTTCTTTGTCCGACTCACTTCACATCTCAGACTACACAATCAGCCATTGCTGGTCCAGTCCTCCCACAGCCCATCCATTCATCCGTTCAGAAGATAAACACCCCGTTGTCATGGCAATGGGTGTAAGGAAGGTGGATACCAAATCTTTTATCTGGACAGCTGGCATAAATATCTGTCCAGCATCCCAGTCACCTATTCCAGTGGCAGAGTTCATCTGCCTTCCTACACAAGCACACATACACTCAATCACTCAAAAACAACCCAAAATTCCCACAATGCTGTGGGACTTCCCCTCTGCCCTTCAGCCAGTCTGGATCTCTTCATTATAACATCTTTCTGTCTTTCACACACACAAATGCCCCTTCAGCAGACCCAAGGTCAGACACTCTATCTGGGTTGGACTGGTTGACTGAGCAGAATTCCTATCTCCTGTACCGTCACCACAGCATAATTCATGATCCTACTTCAGGCTGTACTTTTGTTTCAAAGTGCAGTGCCACATTAGAGAAGAGTGCAGACACCAATAGGAACAGAGCACAAGATGGCAGAGATCACGAGATGAGAAGAGAGCTGAGGAGGATATAAAAAAATGAAGGGAAATGTGCTTGCTTTCTCTCGCTCTCAAGGGATGGGTATTGTCGGAAAGGAAAGGAAAGGAAAGGAAAGGAAAGGGGAAACGACTGGAAAAGGTTAAAAGGAAAGGAAAGGAAAGGAAAGAGTTGTAAAGGGTTGTAAGGAAAGGAAAGAGGAAACGACTGAAAAAGGTTGAAAGGAAAGAAGGAAAGGAATGGAAAGGAAAGAGTTGGAAAGGGTCGAAAGAAAATGAAAAAATAAAATACAAGAAGGAAAGGAAAGCAAAGCAAAGCAAAGCAACAGGTCATAAGGAAAGGAAAGGAAAGGAAAGGAAAGGAAAGGAAAGGAAAGGAAAGAGTTGTAAAGGGTTGTAAATGGTTGTAAGGAAAGGAAAGAGGAAACGACTGAAAAAGGAAAGAAGGAAAGGAATGGAAAGGAAAGAGTTGGAAAGGGTCGAAAGAAAATGAAAAAATAAAATACAAGAAAGAAAGGAAAGCAAAGCAAAGCAAAGCAACAGGTCATAAGGAAAGGAAAGGAAAGGAAAGGAAAGGAAAGGGTTGTAAAGGGTTGTAAGGAAAGGAAAGAGGAAACGACTGAAAAAGGTTGAACGGAAAGAAGGAAAGGAATGGAAAGGAAAGAGTTGGAAAGGGTCGAAAGAAAATGAAAAAATAAAATACAAGAAGGAAAGGAAAGCAAAGCAAAGCAAAGCAACAGGTCATAAGGAAAGGAAAGGAAATGAAATGAAATGAAAGGAAAGGAAAGGAAAGGAAAGGAAAGGAAAGGAAAGGAAAGGAAAGGAAAGGAAATCTCAGAATCACAGGTGCTGATATGAGAGAGAGTCTTTACCTCTTTACACTGGGCGTCAGTGAGCTGACGGGATTCCAGGCAACACATTCCAACTGAGACGCCATTTGGTACAGATTATCACTGTCAGGGCAGAAGAGATAAATTACATGACCCAACTTTCACTACTCAGCTTCTCAAGAAGCACAAAGGTTTTAAAAGGGGAAGAGACAAGCAAAAAATAGGACAAAAAAAACTAAGAAAGAGAAAAAGCATTTGAATTTTTTTTTTGTTTTTTATAATTTGATTAGAAGTGCACATTGTCAGCAGTCTGGTGCTGATGTCTCTTTCCAGTCATCCACCGCTGATTCATAACCAAGTTTTTTAAGGAAGTAGTAAAACTGGAGGCTTGTTTGGCACTGTGGAAACTGCTAACATCATTACGATTCACCACATGTTGTGAGGAGCTGTATCTCAGCCAGCTCTCACGTGGTCCTGCCTGGCACGTCGAGTGCCTGGCACAGTGATGTTATAGTGTGATGTCACACTGATTTCTGGGTATCGTGGAAAGGATTTGGGGAAATGATCTTGACTCATATGCTGTCTGTCCCTTTTCTGTGTGCTAAAGTAGCAGTTTCTTTGGGGTACAAAGTTTATCAAACTACACTATTGTTTGTTTATTTATTTAATAATAAATTATTTAATATGAATTATTACACTTTATTTTAAGGTGATGTAGTTACATTGTACTTACTCAAGTATGTACTGAGTGATAGTAATTAACTACATGTACTTACTATAGAGTTACGGTTAGGGTTAGGGTTTGGTTCAGGGTTAGTCACTTGTAATTATGCATAATTTACTGTTATTACTGTAGTAAGTACATGTAGTAACGTGTCACCTTAAAATAGAGTGTTATCTAATTATTTATTTAACAACAATATTTATTTAATTTTGTTTTTATTATTTAATTAGTTAATTGAAGATTTTCTATTTTTTATTTAATAACAATACAAATTAATAATATAATATAATTAATATAAAAAAGAATAAATAAAATAAAGAAGTCTTGTTGATTTTTTATTATTGGTCTATGACTGGTAGCCACATTGCTTCCTAATAAATGACTTTCCATTACAGCTCACACCAGTGTTTCAAAATGCGAGACAATTTCTAGGCCAAACACTGATGAAAAAAAGGTGGAATTTCCCTTTTCACTCCCCTCTAATTTCACTTTATAACCAAGAAATGATGGTTTGTGAGGTTACAAGATGCAAGTGAGTGAGATTGTTGTGAATGTATTTTCTTGTGATTTTTCCAAAGGCTCAGAGTTTATAGTGAGAAAGGGGCAGAGAACGCTTTGTTCGGGTCTTATCAAAACTGGATGCGTTATGTTGGGTTGTGTGTTCTCCTTTTTCTCTAAACAACATGAGAGCAGTCTCTGAAGAATGCACACTGGTTCCTATGTGACTGATGAGAAGCTGCATTTCTCTTTTATCTTCTTCTTTTACACCCTTCTATTAAGGAATATTTGACCCCAAAATGAATATCTTCAATAATTACTTGTCTCTAGTCATTCCAAATCTGTGTGCTGTTATATTTCAATTGGACATGAATTGCAGAATTTTTTATACAGATCAGAAAGGATGCATTAAATTGATCAAAGTTATGTTCCAAAAGAGTTTCAAATAAGTACTGCTCTTCTGAACGTTCTATTCATCAGTGAATCACAGTTTTCACAAAAATATGAAGCTGATTTGAACATTGATAATAATGTTTCTTGAGCAGCACATGAGCCTATTAGAATGATTTCTGAAGGATCATGTGACTGAAGACTGGAGTAATGATGCTGAAAATTCAGCTTTGACATCACAGGAATAAATTACATTTTAAAATATATTCAAATAGAAAACTGTTTTAAATTGTAATATTATTTCACCATATTAGTTTTTACAGTTTTTTTAATAAACAAGTGAAGCCTCTGCAAGCATAATTGGTTAGACTTGAAAACTGTAGTTTTGAACTGTTGTGTAATTTGTTATTTATTGATTTACTGGTTTACTGATTAAAAATAAAAATGGTGGAATGACATGAGGGCAAGTAAACAATGACGGAATCTGATTGCTATTCCAATCAAAGCTCTCTTCTCATAATAATGTTCATTTTTCGCATTTCTGTCGAACGTCCTGATTTTGCTGAGTTAGATGTGTTCCTGGGTCACCATATTTTGTTGATCCTGGAACAACAATCCTAACCCTACCCATAAGTTACCCCTAAAATCAAAGGGACATGATAGGTGAATATCACTGATGTAGAAGCGCCTTACCCTGGTTGTAAGCCTAAACTTGAACTTAAACTCCCTCAAATCTGATTGGTTGATTGGAATGTTGTTCTAGGATCAACAAAGATGTTGATCCAGGAACATGTTGTACTTGGTGAAATCAGGTTCTGCCTTTCTGTCCTCCCCCCTCTCTCCTCCTCTCATGTCTCTGGGGAAGGCCAGGCAGAGAAGGGAAGAAGAATTTGGAGGAAACGGGTAGTAGATCACTGTGAGTGTATTTTGGCCTGCTGCGATCTGCTGTGCAGTTCTTAACCTTTGTGCAGACAGCAAGACTCACTGCAGACTTACTCAGGATTTATCTGAGCCATCCAGACTGCATGGGCCTCAGTGACGCTCGATTCAGTCACTCGGAGAGCAGAGGGGGTAGTGCCACAGCAAAGACACAATCAGAAATACACATATTTTACTTATTACACTAATTAATGTGCCTTTTTAAAGAAATGTTCCGGGT
The DNA here is from genome assembly GCA_039654625.1 of Rhinogobio ventralis. NCBI lineage: Eukaryota > Metazoa > Chordata > Actinopteri > Cypriniformes > Gobionidae > Rhinogobio > Rhinogobio ventralis. The sequence goes on from CM077206.1 coordinate 35,411,349, forward strand.
TCAATACAAGTTCAGCTCTACCAACAGCGTATGTTGATTACCACAATAAAGTTATTTTTGTAAAAACAGCAAAAATCATCTTTACAGTGACACATGTGGAATGGAGATCTATGGGGCAAAGCATTGCATGAATAAACAGTACAAAAGATGCCAAGTGCAACATGTTCCTGGATCAACATCTTTGTTGATCCTGGACCAACATTCCAATCAGATTTGAGGGACAAGGTTACAGTTTGTCAAGTTTAGGCTTACAACCAGGGTTAGGTGCTTCTACATCAGTGTTATTCACCTATCATTTCCCTCTAATTTTAGGGATAACTTATGAGTAGGGTTAGGTTTAGTGGTAGGGATAGGGTAAGGACAACATTTTTGGACAGGAATGTTGTTCCAGGATCAACAAAATATGTTGACCCAGGAACATGTCTAACTGCAAAATCAGGAAGTGCTGACATACTGTTTATAAGTATAGCCATGCAGTTTAACATTTTGGCCTGGTTTCACAGACAGGGCTTAGATTAAGCCAGGATTAGGTCTTAGTTCAATTAGGGCATTTAAGTAGCTTTTATCAACGTGCTTTAGAATAAAAATTATTGGTGTGCATCTTGAGGCAAAACAATGGCACTGACATATTTTGAGATATATCAGTGCAAGTTTCTTTCAGTTAAAACAGCTCAAACATGCATTTTAGTCTGGGACTAGTTTAAGGTTGTGAAAGATATGTGTTAACATTAGACTATGTGATAAAAAGTCACGGTAACACTGTATTTTACAGTGTCTTTGATACACATGTAATGTAGTTACTATAATAATTACTATAAATTGTACATAATTACATGGAACTAAACCTAACCCTAACCCTATAGTAAGTACATGTAGTTAATTATTATTACTCAGTACTTAAATGAATAATTACACCGTAACACAGACACATTAAAATAAAGTGCAACCAAAATCTCTTACTGTCATTGTTCATGTACAGTTACTATATATCCATTTTTTCAACTCCTGTCAGGACAATGTAAGGCCTGTTTATATTTCATGTGACATGAGAAAGGGAAATTTATGTTGGTTTCACAAAACCAGAAGCACACACTCCTAGAACAGTAGTCCCAGCACAACTAATTTTTTCAGTTTGTGATTTACTAGATAAGGATTTTTTTCAAAAATGTTTTACTCCGATAAAGATCTTAGCATACTACAAAATTTATATTCATAAAATGTAAAAAAAAATAGCCATGCATTTTTTATATTTTCATGACTTTAAAATATATCCAGGTTTTCCCAGACCATGGGTTGAGGAGGTGAATTAAGATAAGAAATGTCTGGATTTTTAGTTGTTTTATCTTGTTTTGTCTTATTTTATGTTAAGTCGTCTCTAAATTACCTCTGACCCGGCGCATGATGTATTGACGAATGCGGAAGCGCAGAGGATAGAGAAAAACAATACACCGGTCACAAATTAGAAGTCAAAAGTGTTGCCCAGCCCTATTTGTTTAAACTGCAAGAGGTGTCTACTGTCACCTAAGCTTACACTACTCCTACATTTTACGTCATACGTCGGGTCAGAGGTCACTCTTCCGCCGGAACTCGACTCGCGTACGGCTGTTACCAGAAGCCAGTGATCGCAGTTTATTAAGTTATAAATATGCAAAAACGCATCACTTTGCTTCAGAAGGACTTTATTAACCCCCTGAAGCCGTATGGATTACTTTTATGATGGATGGATGCGCTTTTTGGGGCTTCAAAATCTAAGTTACTATTCACTCCCATTATAAAGCTTGGAAGAGCCAGGATATTTTTTCATGTAACTCTGATTGTGTTTGGCTGAAAAAAGAAAGTCATATACACCTAGGATGGCTTGAGTGTGAGTAAATTATGGGATAATTTTTTTTATTTTTGGGTGAACTATCCCTTTAAGCTTGTTACCCTCAGTGTACATATACCCCAGTGTTTCCCATGGTCATGTCAGTTGTTGTCCTCCCATGGATGTCATGTGGCATTGTTCTCAGTTTTGTTTTCTTGCATTCCTTTGTTGTTACCTCCACCATTTATATATCATTAAAGTCAACCTGCATTTAGATCCATCTCTGAGTCTGCCCTTACATTACAACAATATACAGCCTCACACATTTCAGTTGTTATTAGATAATATCCAGGAATATCCCTTTATTTTTCAGCAGTTGCATCAACAATTCATTATATTTTTGTAACTTCTTGTAATTTGTGGCTGCTTCCTCTATGATGCAATTTATTGCATTTCTATTGTTATTATTTTATGCATGCCGAATCCTTGAGGGTTATTAACTTAATTAACTCAATAATAACTATATTAAAGATTTAATAATCTTCATAATAATGAAAACATGTAATGCTTAATTGTGTCTGTTTGCATTGAGTACATGTGATAAAGAAGGTACCTGTTGAAGGTGTTTCTCAAAAGCAGGCTCTGACTGTCAGGAGGACTGTGGCACCCATAGACAGGCGGTGGGATGGGGTACTGCTGCTCACCTGCATATTCACACAATCAAAGCACATATTACAACACTCAAAGAGCATATATCTCAACCATATCTGAAAGAAAGTTCTCTTCAAAGACCTCATACTTCAGCTTTCCTGTTTACAAGTGAAACAAAGCGTTTTAAAGTAGAGCTAACAGAGAGTGTGGCCTCGTCTTGACTGCGGTTATCCAAACAGCGCAGGGCTCACTGAGGCCATAAAGCAGTCAGCTAAGTTTCTGAGAGCACACTGTTCATTTCTTAGGGCAACAGGCCGGGATTCAGTCCCCCGGCAGCATTAAAAACATTCTTCTCCACATCCACAATTCTGCTTCCTCCTGTTAGCTGCCCGAAGAAGAGAGCCCATAATTTATGCCAGCATAATTTATGCTTAATTGAACTTAGAAACTGTGGCATACAGTGTTTTGAGTGTTTGAGGAAGGAGGCAGAGAGGTAAAAATGAGAGCGAGAAGGGAGAAAAAATCTGAGTATTTACTGCCTTGACATTAAAACTTCATCTGACACTTAACCTCGAAATGATCCTTGTGGTGACGACTTTAGTGCCTCTGTGAGCTGCAGATACAGTGATCTACAGATATCTATATGTCTTATTTGTCATAAATATACACTCACAAATTCACTCTATCCTACACAGCTCTTGTGAAAAAGAAGTACACTTTAGCAAACAGTCATGAAAGTGTACTCTCTTTGGCCCTGTTTACACCTGGCATTAAGATGCATTTTGGTCGATTGGATCACAAATGGACGACGCTATATACAAGTATAAAAGGGGGCTAAAACGGTTTGAGCTTGTCCACTTTGCCCACTTCCAGAGGTAGTCGAAAACGCATTCAACCGGATTGCTTTCGTAGTGTAGACGCTCATGTGATTAAATGCGTTAGAACAGCCCCAAAAGACTGACCTGCGTAAACATTAAGTCAAACAAGAAGTAAGGCTCTACGTTTGTTTTTCTGTCGTCTCCAGGCTCGTTTTATATGTAAATTGCGCAAGCTTATTTCATCCATTAGATCGAAAGATCTGAAAAAGCTCATTACAATTATCCGCCCATAGACCCTCCCCTCGAACAAATCAGGACAGAAGTGGTTAAAAGTGGACAAAAGAGATGAATTAAAACACCAGGTGTAAACGGGTGTGTGTCTCCCTCATCTACTTGTGATCCAGTCATCCAAAACGCATCTTAATACCAGCTGTAAACAAAGCCTTTAAGTGCACTTAAGTATCCTTTTATTTAATTAATATTCTATTATCTGCAAATACAAAAAATACAACAAAAAAACACAAGTGTGCATTCAATACTATTAAGCATACTTCTTTTTCTCAAAGGAGAGCAAACTAATTAAAGGTGAAGTGTGTGATATCTGTGGAATAGATAGCTCCGCGTCCACACTCACCCCATTGGTTGAGTCATTGTTGCTGTGTTGGGCTGGTCAGTATTCATACTTTCCATAGAAATCAACCTACAAATAGCTTGCTTACTTTTGCCTCATAATTCTCACATTTACTCATCACTTATTCAAAGGCATTTACTGCTTTATAGGTTACATTGAGAACATATTTTCCTTACCCATTGTGCATTGTGGGGACATGGGGTCCTCGTGTTTGAAGGTATTGTTGGGGAATGGTGGCGTGTGGTGTGCAGGTGTGTGACCGTAGCTGGGAGCTCCATCTAATGCTACTGTACCATAACCTGTGAGAGAAAGAGACAAAACAAATGTGTTTGTTTGTTTGTTCTCAGTGAAATCAATCTTTTTTCACTTGATACACTATCTCCATTCTCCTCATTGGACAAAGGGACCAGGTGAAATATCATACAAACATAGTTTTATACTGACAGACGGAGGAAAAAGTCTTTAAAGTTTCTTTAAATTTGTCACAATAAAGAAAAAAGGTAACACTTTACAATAAGGATTCATTTGTCAACATTAGTTAACTACATTATTTAACATGAACAATACTTCTACAGCATTTCTTAATCTTAGTTAATGTTAATGTCAACATTTACAAACTCTATGCTGTATGAATGTATGAAAAAAATCATACACTATGCTGAAATATATTTTTTTAACTAATACCATACGAATACTAATACTTAATACTAATAATACAAGTAATATATGTATAAATAAACATCCATTGGCTGAAAAAAAAAGTGATAAAATGGCTGAAAAACTGTTCTAACTAAAGCAAACACAGAAAGGGTCTTACTAATACTCCTGACAAAATGCCTTAAGTTATACAATTCACATCCCTCACTATCAGACTTATAATTCATGTGAAACCCGTTCGGGACCAATAAGCTTTTGCAATGAATCACTGTCATTATGACTTTTCCTAAAGTGAATCTAATAATAAATGAAATATAGGGAGACTTTGTCTAATCTAGTCTACAATCAAGTACTGTGATTTAAATTCACCAACACATTTGTATTGTGAGCGCTCAGATTTAAAGGAGAGAAGCTCTTCGAGAGTTTCACATGGTGCTGTAAGTCAGACATCAACACAAAGAAATAAAATGAAGATGGATTACCTCTTTTGTGAGACTTATATTGTATTGTATGTGCAATGTTTATTCCATCAAATGAATACCAATAAATAAAGATCAATCTTAATATCTAAAACACTGCAGAAAACATAATTTCACGCTTCCTCTTAACTTCTTAAGCCCATTTCATTTGACATTTTTGTTTTTTTGAAAAAAGCACAAAACGGTTTCAGTGTTTATTTGTTTGGTTCACTGTAAACTACTTCTTTACTCCTTTGAGAAACATTTTAATCTATTTTCCTTTAAAACGTCAGATGTCAGAGCATCAATCTTCTGGTTTCCCAATCATTTTAAGGAGACCATAACCGTAAATCTGGCTGGAGCGCCATCAAATGGAAGATCCAGTATGTTTATCAAAGCATATAAATGCCTTTATAGTGTACCTAGTTAGTACCTAGTTAGTGTCATTAATACAATAAGAACATAGTATATTCATGCGAAACAGGACTGTAAAACAAAGTGCTGCCGAAAAACTATTTTAATCATTTAATGAAAAAAGTATGTTTAACTGCACTCTAAGAGTCGATTACACTTTAATTTAAGGTGTCTTTGTTACACTGTAATTATATTTTATATAATTATAGTCATATTAAGTAACTACATGTATTTACTATAGGGTTAGGATTAGGGATTGGTTTGATTTAGGGTTAGTTGTATGTAATTATGCATAATTTATAGTTATTACTAGTATCTACATGTAACATATGTAACAATGGCACTGTAAAATAAAGTGTTACCGAAAAGTCTGTAAAATAGGGCCCAATTTACTGTTAATATACAGTTAATAATACTGTACGGAATTTTCCATATTGATTTTTCACAGGTGTTTTAACAGTATTTTAAATTATTGCATTGTTTTGTGTTTTAAGGTTAAAAAATGTCTGTAAACTTAACAGATAATGTCCTGGCAGAAAATTACCTTTTGGGGTTTTTTCTACAATATGCTGGTTACAATGTGATTACAATTACTATTATTTGAACAATTACATTTCTTAATAATTTCAGGTAAATCACAAATGTGTACAACATTAATATTTAAATGAATTCAAATGCATAATTAATGCACTTTTCAGAAATAATATTTTGAGGGTGATGAGATCCTCCATGAGGAATGTGACATCAGCAAACTCCTAAACTTTACAAACACACACCTACAATACATTGCAAAAACATTTTTTTTTGATTTAGTAAACTAAATTTACTGTGTTTGTGCAATTGATTTGTCAAATGTATTAAAATTGACAAAATAAAAAAATGTATCCAACTTTTGAGAGTACGTAAAACGTAAAAAATAAAAACATGAGGGGGGGATAAATATAAAGAGTTAGAGCCAGGAACGGGACGGCTGTCTCACCCTGGTTGCGTGGGACAGGAGGGCTCTCCATGCAGCCTGGCAGATAAGGCCCGTTGGAGAACATCCTGCTCTGGCTAGAGGGAGAATCAGCGAACGGCATCCCTGTGAGCTGCCCTGAGAAGTGCACGGTGAAGGCCCCCAAACCGCAGTGAGGATCCTCGTGAGGGTCTGCGGACCCCCAGCCCGGCTCCTGTTTGACAAAGGAGTGGGAGGGAAGAGATCCGTACGGGGAGGCAGGGTGAAAGTCCAGCATCGGTCCCCACTGCGGAGCTCCGCCGACGGGCAGGGAACAATTCGTGTCCCTCCCCGGCAGCGTCGGGACCGCTGGAAGCAGGGCGCTCAGGTCTCTGACGTCCGATCCCATCAGGCCACACGACTCAGTCAGCATTTAGGAGGATTTTCTTCGCTGCAACACCCTCAAATATCTGCAGACAAGATTTCACGAAGAACACAGAGGTCTCCTGCACTGACAACTACTGGAAAAAAGACTTTAAAATCTCAAAGAAAAGATCTTGGAGGGGCTATCTGCCCTTGAAGAGGTCCTGGGAAGCGCTGGTGATGTGGTAGTAGAAATGCATGGGAGAGTTTGAGCAGGAGTAACTTCACTCTTATCCATTTGTCTGGGACTGTCAGCTCTAAAAAACACCCCACCATCTCCAGAGGAGGAGCCAAGAGCTTCACTTCTTCTGTACCTTACTCATCTTTTACTCGAACAGCACTTTCAGTCCTCGTCTGACTAATGCCTGTAAATGTGTGTGCATGAATGTCTGTGTGTGAGTGGGTGTTTGGGTGGGTGTGTTTTTATTTGCTTATAGCCTAGTTAGCATGAAACCTAACTGTGTAGATGATGTTTCTCAGAGAACAGAATTGATTTTATTTGTTAGTGTTATTTTGTTAAATTATAAATATGCACACTTAATTTCTCTAAAATAAGGGATGGTTCCTTTAACATCCACTGAATCTTCCCATTGCACAAAGGGTTCTTTTAAGATGTTCCACCTTTTTTAAGAACTGTTGACTGAAAGTTTCTTTGTGGAACCAAAGATGTTCTTCTATGGCATTGCTATGAAAACTCTCTTTTGGGACCTTTATAAAGAGTTTATAAAGTCCACTCATTTCACCATTTGCTTTTCCCTTCAATCTCAAATGTAAGTGCATTATATGTTTAGAGTGTACTGAAATGAATGCAGATAAGGGTCTCCGACTGAAGTGTTGACACTGTGTTCTCTGTGGGGAAGTATAAATGAGTGCTATCTTAGGGATTTGGGTTGTCAAAGTGAAGATTCAATTAAGCTGATGGATGTGCATGGGGATTGAGTAACACTGTTGTGAAATACCAGCACTGTCTGTAGCCTGCCTGTTTAAAAAATAAGAGATGTAAATGAAAGGCAAAAGGGGATTTTTTAATTTTGCTAGTGAAAACTGATTGCTGCTTCAGATATGACATAACGAAGATTTCATTCATGTATTTACATATTTACTACCGTTCAAATCTTATGCTTTCTTATGCTCACCAAGGCTTATTTGATACAGTAAATACAGTAAAATTGTGATATATTATTACTATTTAAAATAGCTGTTTTATATTTGAATATATTTTAAAATGTAATTTATTCCTGTGATCAAAGCTGAATTTTCAGCATCATTGCTCAGCATCACAGTGTCACATGATCCTTCAGAAATCATTCTTATTTGCTGCTCTAGAAACATTTCTTATTATTATCAATGTTCAAGACAGGTGCTTTATATTTTTTTGGGAACTGATACATTCTTTCAGTATTCTTTAATAAATAGAAATGATTTGAAATAGAAATCTTTTGTTACATTATACTATCACTTTTGGTACATTTCATTGCATCTTTGCTAAATAAAAGTATAGAAATATTACTGAACCCAAACTTTTGAACTGTAGTGTATATAGTTATCTCTTTGATTTTTTGCTGTTAAACACAAACAATTCATGGTATAGATTTGTTATATGTATAAATATGTTCTCAGGATGAGTCCATGTATAAAAGTGCTCTGCCTGTGAATCATTTTGCATGTTTGAGATTTCTGATATCAGGTTGGCAGGTTTTGCAAAAAGGACGCGTGTTTGAAGTTAGCAAAGAGGTTTAAATTGCTTAGAGTTCCTACTTTAACCTTTCTCAGTTAAACAATTACTCAGGATATGTCTCAATGTTCTGGGTTTAGGCTCAGTCCCAATGAAGATTGTCATACAGTGATGAGTCTTGTGAAAAAGGTTCAGTCTAGCCTTCTGAGATCACCCCTTCTTTACCTCTTCACCCATGGACATCTGGAGTGCTGGTCTGAAAATGTATGAACTCCAATTTATGAGAACTCTGGAGGTGTATGACTGAGACACAGTCCAGCAGAGCCGATTCCTCAATCCATGCATCATCTGTTTTATAACAGCCAAATAATGGGGAATTCCTCACTGGAGACCTGAAGACCATGCCAAAAAGCAACCAGATTTCGCATGGCATTTGTTTACAAATGTGTTGAGCAGTGCTCTGCTCTTTGTACATAATTAAAGAACACTGTGATGGACTGGCCATCTGTCCAGGGAGTTTCCCTGCTTACAGCCCGAGACGCAACGGTCAAGCCATGCTAAAATACACAATATAGTAACTGCTGTGACACACAGTACTCAAACACATACTACTATTGTCAGGGAATAAATCTTTATAAGTGCAGAACCGAATGAATTTGAGAAACGTGCCAGTGACGATATTTACCATGTAACACACCCAGATAGCATGGTGACATTGATACAATGTTGAGTTTTGATCCAAACCATCATTTTGGTTGAGATTGAAATTTCGAGCAGCTGTAGTGACAACAATGTCTTGTAAGCAATGCAGGTGCATTGCCTGAACGAGGGACAATTCAAGGCAGTTTTCCTAAAACGTTAAAGCTCAAGGGTGGATCAGTACCAACTTTTCGTGATCCAGCTTATAGTCATCCGGACAGGGTCGGCTACAACATGCTTATACTAATAATGGATAAAAGCAAGATGACAACACAAGTTAAAACGGAATTAAACTAAACTATACCTATCTCCATGCAGCATATATTCTCTGGCTCTGTAGGCATTATTGTCAGAGTCAGGTTCAAACTAAACACTGTTGGTTTCTGACATATTGAAGCTCCGCCCTCTTCTCGAAAGAGCAGGCAAGGAGCAGCAGCTAATTTGCGTTTAAAGGGACATACACAAAAACGGTGTGTTTTTGCTCACTGTGGCAATTTTAGCATGCTATAAAACATGAGCTGTGGGGTATTTTGAGCTAAAACTTCACATACACACTCTGGGGACATCAAAGACTTCTTTTACATCTTGTAAAAATGGGCATAATATGTTGCCTTTAACTGGGGGTGCAAGAGTGATACTGAAGCAACATCACTTTGTAACAGTAATTCAATGCAATTAGCGTTGATGCATCAACATTGACTCAACATTGTTTCAATGATTTCATGCTATCTGGGACAGCCTCTTATACCTTATTGCTTAATTATACTTGGTGGAGCTCTTTGTGATGTAATATTTTGGACAGACAAGGCCATTGAAAGGTAAGAGGTCTCAAAAAGGTCACTGAACAACAGTCATTAACTCCTGGTTTACATACAGTATAGCAGATGAGATGACATTCACTCCAATAAAGATATCCAAGAAAAAAACTTCTTTGTACTTAATGCTTGTTGTATTCTTTGTTTGTAAGTCACTTTGGATAAAAGTGTCTGCTAAATCAATAGTAAATATTCCTTTCATCACTGATGAACTTTGCAACATTGACAGTTATTCAACAGAATTAAGCTGAATAATGATACTATTTTCTTCTGTAGAACTGCTGCTGCTTTACAGCTGAAACTGAATTTGTTTCATAACTGATGAACTATGCAACACTGACAGTTATTATACTGATTTGACTCTACATTGAACTAAATTGAGCTGAATATTGTTATTTTCCTGTTTATTTCTGTGAAGCTGCTTTAATAAAATGACTTTAATAAAATGTGATACTTGCATCTAAACGATTGGGATCAAAAAAATCTGAAAAACTGTACGTTAACAGTTCAGTTTTGCACAAATCCTTGAACATATTTCTAAACAAGAGTGAAGATTAGAAACATTAAATAGAAACATTAAATGGGTCATAACTCAAGCCCTCCCTCCACGGCTGCAGTGTGTGTGTGTGTGTGTGTGTGTGTGTGTTTGTGTGTGTGTGTGTGTGTGTCTTCAACAACAATGTTTTCCCATTCCTTCACAATACAGTGAAAAGGACTTTCTTTCCGCTTTCTAAACCTCTGCTGTGAGACTCGTTCTGGCTCTGTCACATCACTAATCAGTTCTTCTGTAGCGTTCATGGGCACAAATATTACAACATCTCAAAAAACAACATCACATGTTACACTTACCGATATAAGCTCTGCAGTGTCTTGTAACAAAGGAAATACCCTTTTCAAAGCTGCAAAGAAGAAGGGGAAAAGAGAGAAAAGGAAAATAAAGGAAGTGCTCCATAAAATAGGCAAAGCATTTCATAATCCAGTGACTAAATGTATCAAAAGGTCCATAAAGGTCAAAGCCAAAACATTATATGGTGAAATACTTAGTATGTTGAAAAATAACCAAAACATCTGATAAATAATATCAGTATTAGTAATGGTAGTGGTGCCTGGAAACTATTACTTTTGCTTATTTTCAGGATTCTTAGGATTTAAAGGGATGGTTCATCCAGAAATGTTCTGTCATCATACTCATCCTCATGTCATTCATCACAAATTATTATATTTTTAATAAATCCTGAGAGATTTATTTCCCTCAGGTGCAAGTCTATTAACCCAAAAATGTTACGCTTCAAAAAGTTCATAAATAATGAATTAAGAGGTTTAGTCTTCTGCTTTTATTAACATATAAACATTGAACAACGCACATACATTCTCACACGTCACACAAGCACATCTGAGCTTCTACAAGGTTTGTTCTCGTGTGCAGTGTTGGGGTAACGCATTACAAGTAATGCAAGTTACGTAATCAGATTACTTTTTTCAAGTAACACATTACTTTACAATAATTAAAATTGTAATAATTTACAACAAAATATCTAAGTTACCTTTCAAAATAGTTGCTTTGTTTTCCCATTTATTGACTGACAGACTCAGTATTCCTCAAAATGAATAAATACTATGAAATGAAAATTTGCAATAATTAAATATGTTAAATTATACAAATATACTTTATGTATTTAATCTCAATTTATTAACCAATGTCTTTGCTGCTGACCTTCGATGATCCAATTCAACCAATTAGCACAAATGACTTTTTAGTTTTATTTTTTTGTTTTTATTGCTGAAGAGGCTGCATCTGAAATCGCATATTTCCCTACTATATAGCAGGCGAAAAACAGTATGTGACAAAAGAAGTATTCACTGAATTCACGGTACTCACAAAAGAGTAGGCAAAAATTACCCGCATGACCTACTACTTGCGGTGAGATTCTGAAGTGTGCATATGAGGGACACTTTACTATCCCATGAGGCCACAGGAGAGACTTTGTGAATGGAGGTGAAGCGACGTAACTGATGCTGGTAGGTCACATGAAAATGACAACATGGCGAATGTAGTAAGACTGAATGTTGAGTATCTACTCAAGAGAGTATACGATTTCAGACACAGCCTGAAGCCACCTTTCTACTGCTCACGACAGCCAATGGACCGGAAGTCATTCATTTGCTATGGAGAGTCGCACAGGGGTTGCGTGGGATGGCGACCATTTGCGGATGCGGAATTTTCGGATCCAATTTGAGCTTTGGATGCGTTAAAAAATTTGAACTTGATCGACTACACCGTATGCAACACGCCGACCGGATGTGATGTATTCCAATATGTTTCAATCAGATCGGTGTGAGAATTATTAATACTTTTTCTTTAACTAAAATGCATCCATGTGGCCGAATCCACTTTTGCTAGTTTAATGACAGAAAACATGGTCGGCGTGACAGGCGCATGGTCCAAAATGGTTGTACCTAGTCTCTTAATGAGTAATGGGTGTGTTTTGGGCTTTGACGTGCAATAAACCAATCAGAGTCTCATCTCCCATTCCCTTTAAAAGCCAGGCGGATTCGCTATTTACATGGTGGAATATAGACAAACTCAACCTGACGTGTCAGTTTAAATACATGTGTGTATTGCATGTGTGTAAATAATTATCCAATTTCATTCGTCATTACTGCAAATAGGTCATTCTGATACATGCGATGACTATCCATTATGACTGGTGGCATTTTTATCTTTATATATGCAATAATACTGTTTTATCAAATCAAATAAAAAATTATTTATAAAGCACAATAAAAACAACAGTAGTTGACCACTGTGCTGTACAAACCTTACTAAAAAATACATAGAAATTAAATATAAACAGTTCAGACCACAATGCAATAGGAATAGGACGGAGGAGAATATAAAAAAAAAAATCCTTTTATTTTTAATATCTGGCACGTGTGTGTAATAAGCAGAGTGTACGTGCGTTGTGCACCCGCCTACAGGCGCATATTACTAACGCACCCTTTAAATAACAAAAAAAATACTGCGCTATTGACTTTAGACCAGGTTTTTGTTGGTCAATGGTGCAGTCATTTTCAGTTTTCTCAAAATAGCAATGCGCCAACAATGTGCCTGAACACACCTGGTTTTCAGACCAGCATGCCCATGGGTCAACAGATGGGTGCAAGTACATTTGCTATTTAAACAACATGGAGCTGGATGTGAAAATAACTGTGTCGGGCTGAAACTAGCAAAAAAACACTTGCCGTTGCATTGCGCCGGGTGTATGATAAGGCCCTGAGTGTTGAACTTTCTTCTCCAGCATCCTGTTCTTCTGCAATCCAGAATGGCAGCACAGCTTAATGGTTTGTTTGAGCTGCAACCTCTACTGTACAGGTATGAACTGGCATTTCCTTCAGCCTGAGGCTCATTCATTTCACTTTTGGTATGAAAGGGCCTTTGACATTTGCAAAAAATGTCAAACCCAGACCAGGTGAAAAAAAAAATAATGCAAAAGTTACATAATGCATTACTTTCCATAAAAAGTAACTAAGTAACGCAATTAGTTACTTTTTTAGGGAGTAACGCAATATTGTAACAGATTACTTTCCCCGACACTGCTCATGTCAAGCAAGTGAGGTTGAGCTTCAGTTGAGCTTTGATGATCAATGTTTATATATGAATAAAATCCTGAGTTAAATGAAATAGAGATGCAAACTATATCTGGACACCGGAATACAGACATGAGAGTGCACTATTTTGACATGGGCCATAATCAGCCAGCTAGAAACCACCCAGAACACAGAAATACACAACTTACTCAAGTAAGCCATGAAATGAAACCCCACCTACGTCTGAACAGTTTGTCATTGATCCAATTCTAATGATGTGAATGTACAGAAAAAACACAGAGTTAGGAAGGTTTATGGAGGGATTTTTCACTAAATGTATATCAAAGATCAAGTGGTTCTCAGTGAGTGATTTTATACATGCACAAGAGTACGTTTCTTAAAGTGTGCTTTGAGCTGACCTGAAGAAAGTTTATGGGATGAGTGAGTGAGATTATCCAGGGTCTATCAGACTGAAGAGATTGCATATCCTCAGATAATATCACAGTACAGTCACCACAGCAACAGAGAGGAGGATCCTAAAAACAGAAACACAAATCACTAAAGCTATTATCCTCTCATGAATACCTCTTTCCATCACATGTCCCTCTATGTCATGTTGAAAACAAAATGATCTGGCATGAGACCAGATAACAGAACCAAATACACTGTTTTAGGGGCCGTTTACATGAGACAATTTTTTGAAAACGGGTTTCAAAGTGCAAGCATTTGAAAATGATACCGTTATTGTCTCTGTGTAAACTACAATAACGCAAATTTGTGAAAACGGTGACGTCATGCGCATGCATGTTACGTGTTCAGTCTAAAGGCGCGTAATGTTTCTTTACAAAGTGACATCGCTAACTACTGGCCGGGCATGAATAATACAGCGTTTTTAGTCATTTTTGTGGATCTGTGTGAACAGCGGGGTCATTTTGACCATGTGAAAAAAACAAAGGACTTTTTGATTTTTAGTACATCATTGTCCTGTAAATATACCCTAAATTCCAAAAGAACTTCAAAAGGAAAAGAATGCCAATAGATCCTCATTAGACAACTTCATGTACATGTGTTTAGTGTAGTGTGAAGTGCCTGGTTCTTGTTGCGGTTTTTCCTTTTGGCATGTTCACCATCAGTCCATCTTAGCTTTGTGGTGAAAGACTGCTATCTATGTCTCTGCAACAGCAGGTGCATGTGAGTCAGTCCACAGAGGATAAAAGGTCACAGATCAACTGAGTTACAGTAAAGAAATCCACACATTCACCGTTACACACCCACCACACAGAGTATGAGACATGAGAACTCTGAAAAAAATTTCATCATTGCACATTCTACACAGACAATTGGGAAATAGTGGATGTTGCCAGACTAAACGCTCTGATTATCACCATCGCTTTGTGCACTAAAATACTAAAGTATTTTTTGAGCGTGATATCATAGTCATAATAACACTGGACTTGTGTCCAGAATAAAACGCATGCCAACAGAAATGTTGAGTTTGCACACTGAGCTTCTTACACCACAACACTACTGACAACAAAAGGTCGCAACTGTGACCGCACCTTAAAGAACTATGTTTTAATGAGTCAAAATGACAAACAACCCTCAAACTCACTTGTAAATCAGCTGTTTTAATCAGACTCAGTCACTGACACAACTGACTCCTTGACCGAAGCGTGAATCACTATTGAGTTATGTCGATTCCGAAATTAACTAAGACTTAAATGATTTACT